>OX235267.1:2226692-2893586 GCA_944472135.2 Trichobilharzia regenti | reverse complement strand
ATTAAACATTTAATAATAATAATTAATTTTCTATAGGTTGGTTTGCAAGGATTAGTTTAGTTTTTACGAGTTGATCACGGATTGATATCGCCTAGAGAACCATTGCCCGACCGAAATCGCTACCTTGACGTGGTGGTCGGGTTCGAAAACCACAATGTCCCAACAAGCTCTACGGGCTCAGACTTCTGTCTCTTGAGGTCCTACCATCCCAGATCGGTTGATTGCACAGCGGTTAGACAAAAAGCAGCTGGAAAATCGAATAATATGATTAAAAAAAATTCACAAAATATAATGCTGAATCGGTCGAAGCCCGGAATAACAACAACCGCGCTTCCTGCTACCGTGTCACAATTGGTGATGCGACTAAAAGTGATCGTTCTCAATGGCTGGCCGGTTCAGATGCATCCACTCCTTGTGACTTATGATTTCCAGTGAGACTCTATTGTTCTTCGTTGTTATTATTCCTTATGCCTCATATCCCTGTTTCCTGTGTCTATTATGCATTTCTTGTACTTTCTTCTCTTGCTTTGTGTGTTACAAAGAGGGAGTGTGGCGACTTGAACTGCCGAACATATCTGGAAAGTTCTATGTCAAAAACAGACAGACAGACAGACATTTGAGTAAGTGTAAGGACTAAAAGGCATTAGAATATACGAAGAGGAAATACCAGTCGCCTTTGATGTAAACAGTCTATACTGAAAATACCCATTCAGATGGTCATGGATGCACTGAAAACGAGACTAGACGAGGATAATGACCTGAAAGACAGGACACGATTATCCGTAGAAGAGATCATAAAAGAGGTTGAATTCCGTCTCACAAGAACATATTTTAAATTTGAAGGAAGAATATACCAACAAAATGAAGGAGGAGTAGCCATGGGATTGCCCATCTCACCAATAATAGCTGACATATTCATGGATTTTCGCGAAAAGAATGCACCTAAACCATTCAGGTCATCAATAAAATGTTGGTGGAGATATGTAGACGACAATACGTTAGTAATAATGACAGGGAACAATGTTGGGAAATTCTTCTTACACACATAAACAATCCTGTGAACTGAGTAGAATTCACAATATGGAAGTAGAGAATGAAATTGAGGAACTGGGTGTGTTAGACTGCAAAGTACAAAGAGTAACAGATGGTAGGTAGCATGAAAACGACTCTGTATAGAAAAAAAACTACACATTATCACTCAGCCCCATGGACTCACGGTAAAACGAGAATTAATAGAAGGTCTTGCAGATAGAATACGTAGACTAACAACAACAACTACAACAACAGAGAACCAGCGTAAAGAAATAAACGTCTTATTCACAGTGTTACTTGACAACAACTACCCAGACGAATTTATCATAAATAATATGAAAAAGAGGGTAAAGCTAGAGAATGACACGTAGGAGGATGGCGAAAAGACGATGAGAATACCATAGAAAAATGGTACATCAGAGGCAATTCGAAGAAACCTCAGGAAAGTATGGGGATTCGCATCACGTTTAAACCAACGAATCTAATTAAAAATAAAATAAATCAACTGATAGATCCAATAAAAATGATGGATAAAAGTAGTAATGTAATTTACAAAATATCTTGTGTCGAGTGTCCGACTCAATGTGTGGGTCAAACGTTCAGATCACTGAAAATAAGAGTGAATGATGATGATGATAAACGCCTAACTAAAGGTCAACCAACAGGAAGGAACACAAGCTTACAAGAATTTAGAATAAAATTCATGTCTAGCTGCACATGCATGGAACAAAAGCCAGAATATTGATTGGAACAATGTTTGTATTCTGAAAACTACTACGAACAAAAGGAAAGTGAGACTTACAACCGAATCTATATTGATTAAGATCACTCCAGATGCACGTGACAAGAGTGACTCAGTAGCACAACTGTCAACAACCTGGAATATAATTCTGAATACACAAAAATGAATGGAGAAAGAAATAATGAACTATTTATGGATGAGTACAAATCATAAATGTGTGAACTCAAACAAACAAAACAATTCCAATACAGTTGATGTGTGATCACGGGCAGTAATTTTGCTCGAAATATTACCAATAACAAAAGTTATCATTGTGTGCAAACTACTGAAGTATAATTATACTTTATTTGATGTATGTCACAATGTGTGAGCATGAAATAATATCAATAATGAGTAGTTCAGTGAAAATGCATAGAGGGTATTGCATGCTTTAAAGATGATGCAAATATCTATTTATATTATTGTATTCTGTTCTCCTTCCATCTCATGGAATCTTCTGCCAATAAGTTTCTTGAACATCACAAGGACACTTGAAGTAATTTGTTGAGTGGATTTGCTTTTCGTTGTATTTGGGACTTGTCAGGTGGATTTACGTGCATTGCGCAGTGAGTAGGATATTTTTCCCACTGGGGCTCGAACACCAGTACGCGTCATTTGAAACGCTAAAGCCTTAACCAGTGAACCACTTGGGCCACCACGTCTTGCGCAATCGGTATCAATTATTGCTTACTTTTAGTACGATTTTGATTCGACCAAAATGTTCGGTCTCTGTTGATATGTCGGCTCCTTGTGTGGGTGCTTCGCCAATATTTGATAATTAACCTCAATGGTGACTGGCAGTGGAACGCAGGATGCACATTTCAGACTGTTTGGGACTCCTCGGTACACTGTGTTGACTGCTTAGGATTTCACAGAATTATGTCATTTCATGTTAATCCTCCTCCCGCCTTCTTTTCTTTTCAGACTAATCCTACATAATTAGATCGGTGATAATGTCATCGGTGTGGGTAAAATCTGTTCTCTTGAGCCACTTAAGTTATTATCAACCATCACTACTAACCGAACTCTTAATGAATTACTTTCTCTAGTGTATACTATCCATTCAATCGTGCTTGTTACGTAATTTTTTTGCCTTAATGTTTTTCCCTGCGGTAATATTATTACTATTATGATTCTATAGGAATAGGTTTTCCTTGTGAACAATGTGATAAAAAATTCGCTTCAAAAGCTGAGCTTAGCCAACATGTGGCAGCAATTCATCAAGGTAAGAAAATATCTGCGTCTCTTTTATTGTTTTTGTGATGCTTTCAACTTATGGCCTTTTTCACTTGTAAGGACAATATTCATGTCGTTAGGTGTCAGCCAGTGAAGAATAGTCTTTTCGTAAATTCGCTTGAAAGTTGTACAGTTATGCATATACAATATTTGATGAAAAGGTTAGATGGTTTATTCCTTTACGTTCCCAACGGAACATAGCACTGCTGTTTATTTATATATGGTATGGAGTTGGTAGCCTGGTGCCCAATCTTCCCTCTGTATACCAGTATGATTCCTGGCCTAGGGAGGTAGAGGAGTGCGTCCGTCGTCCGGGTATTGAACCCCGGACCACCTGAGGTGTGGTTGATGAGCGTTTAACCGTTGTTCCACCGACGCACAACATCAGTTGGTAACCGAACACATGAAAATTTCTGTCAGTAAATTAAGTAAATTACGCGCGTAATCTGAAGTCATGAATTGGTTGAGTATCGCTGAGAAATGACTACCAGTGAAAGGAACTTCAAGCTATTATTTATAGGATTAACAAATTCAGGATATTTATATAGAGTAAAGAGAAAGTGGACAAACCAACTACTCGATACTTCAGCACTCTTGTTCTTACAAATCATATTCCGAATTTAATGGAAAAAAATCTTCAGTGAAATTTGTCGGAGTGGCTCTTGAGTGTGCGTTTTTCCACATCGAAAGTTGTTAATGCGCAGAAGAAACAGCCGAGAATGTTGTACACAGAAGTGGTTTATCCGGTCTGTTTCACTGGTGTGTTTATTTTTGTCAGCTTTAAATAATTTTGCTTGTAATTCATTGCCATTCATTCGACTATGTACTTGGTCCTAGGTTTCATGTTCAGCCGATGCACTCCTAAACCTTGCTCAGCCGGTAGCATGCCTTTGGAAGAGTGGACGCTGAACGTGATGCTGGTGATCGCCTCACGATAACTGATCCAGCTCTGACCTGACTGACGGATTTCAACATAGAACTTTGCACCGATGTGCAGCAGTTAAAGTCGCCACACTCCCTCTATACAGCACACAAAGCAAGAGAAAGAAGCAAAAACACATTTAAAACAGAGATAATAAACAGAGATGTGAAGGAAAAAGAATAGTAATATCGAAAAACAATATAGTTTCATTGGATATTACAAGTCCCAAGGAGTGGATGCATCTGAACCAGCCATTGAGAACGATCACTTTGAGCCATATCACCGATTGTCTCCAGCCTTCATTGGTGTTTGCCGTCCTGAGGAACCCAACCACGAAATCTACACCTTCTGATGTGGCTTAAACTGACTGTTGTGGATTTCATTGACTGACTGATGAAGCCCTGGTTTGGTTTGACCACCGATAGCTCTTTTCCAGTCTGACCCTATATCATCTACATTGCCCATTGTGGGGGAATGTGATGGCTAGGCATACGTAACACATATCCTAACTATCTCAATCGATGTTACTTTACAGTCTCGTCATCTCTGACGAAATCTCAGCACGAATACAAGGGGCTCGTTTCGCATTTGTTAGTTTACGCCGACTCTGGCGTAGACGAGATGTTCGACTATCGACCAAAGGGCGGGTGTACTGCTCATCAGTCCGCTCCGTCCTCCTTTATGGTTGTGAGACCTGGCCACTGAGAGTGGAAGACATGAAAAGACTAGCTACCTTTGATCATAGGTGCCTGCGTTCTATTTCCCGTGTAAAGTGGCATAATAAGGTGAGCAACATGGAGGTTAGGCGTAGAGTTCTAGGTAAACAGGGGAAATCAATCGACGAAGTCGTGAAGCTACATCGACTGAGATGGTTAGGACATGTGTTACGTATGCCAAGTCATCGCCTCCCTCGACGAGCTATGTTAGCGGATATAGGGTCAGGCTGGAAAAAAGCTAGCGGCGGTCAAACAAAAACTTGGCATCAGTCAATGAAATCCACAACAGTTGGTCTAAGCCACGTAGGAAGGTGTAGACTTCCAGGCTGGGGTCCTCGGGACGGCAAAAATCTATGGTTGGAAACAATTGGTGACATGGCTCAAAATCGTTCTCAGTGGCGCAGATGCATCCACTCCCTGTGACTTATGATCTTCAATGAAACTGTTTTGTATTTATTTATTACTCCTTTGTCTCACACCTCTGCTCACTGTTTCTATTATGCTTTTCTTGTACTTTCTTCTCTTGCTTCGCGTGCTACACGGAATGTGGCGACTTGAACTTCCGCACATTTGTGCAAAGTTCTATGTCGAAAACAGACAGACAGACAGACAGTCTCGTCTACTGATTTTCCATCTCACTTACCTAGCACTGGACCGATGCCTCACCTCAATATTGCTCACCTCGTTATACCACTTCACACGGGAGATCGAACGGAGTCATCTATGATCAAAGACAGCTATCCGGCCAGGCTTTTCATGTCTTCCAATAATCTCAGCGGCCAGGTCCCACAGCTAGCCATAAAGGAGGACGAAGCGGACTCCTGAGGAGTGCACACGTCCTTTGGTTGACAGTCAACTGGACATCACGTCTACTAAGCCATAAGCGGTGTAAACTGGCATATGCGAAACCAGCCTTCTGTATCCCTGATGAGATTTCGTCAGCGACCAACCTATTGACTCTGGCTGATGCAACTTCCCAAATAAGTGAAGTGGTCAACATGCTCCACCAACGACTTCACTCCCTATTTCTAAGCTAGAAGTCAATGTAGTCCAGTCCTGTGGAAGATCGAATACCAATCTTGATTCTGGGTGCACATTAGTTGATACAATCAATATATATAACATATGTCAGTTTGTTTGGTGACTATGTTGACCAACGAAATGCAGAGAATAAATGCCACCTTCAAGTTTACCCTCACAATTATCGTGGTCGTAAACACGACATTTTTTCGTCAACAGAATTACTGAGAATTTCTTCAAGACACTTCACTACAGTTTTTGTAGGCAGTATGCAAGTCTCCACGAAGCGGATAAATCTCCCTGTCGTTGGATTTCTTCATCAAAATAGAAAATGTCGTGGAATACAAGTCGAAATGGAAGACTTTGTTGCGCTAATAGTCACTTTTCGTTAATCACTTACTTTGTGGTGAGAGCTGTCTGCTAGCCAGAATTGGTAGACAGCAATTTACGTCAATATTTACGTCCCAGGTCTTGGTCATGAGAAGAAAACACGAACAAAGACTAACTCAACAACTGATAACAGCAGACTTTTAGTGAGCGGATGCGGTTCTCATATATATTGTCTGACTTTGAAAGAAGCGCCCGCAAGGAGATGACAGAGGATGAGATGAGGAGATGACAGCGAGGAAACAAGCAATTGGAAGACGCTGTTTCTCTGCTAATAGTAACATATAATAATGTACATGTACAATGTATATATAAATATGTGTTGATTTTCTCAATAAACGATCTGTTGCCTGGCGGCCCTTGTCTCCCGTCGTTACAAGTTAACGACATAAAAGAGTGGTGCACACATGGATTTGAGGCAATGACATATAACTAATTTTGATAATTAGACTTCATGTTCACACATGATTTGGAGGCCAGAATTCTAACCTCTAGCTTGTAAATTACTGATAATCCAAAGATCTATCAAGTGACCTTTGAAACCCTGACTGATGTCATTGCACTAACCACAAGTGGTCAGCCCAGCTGTCTGTGTGTGTGTAATCGATAATACCCTTACTGTATTTATTGATTATCACATTACCACCTATTTATTGTCATTTTCTTCTTAATTTTAACAGGAATGAAATACACGTGTGATTTATGCGATAAGAAATTTTCAGCAAAAACTGCACGAGCTCTACACATTAAAAGTATTCATGAAGGTGATCTTGATTTAAATTTGTTTACGAAACAATTTTTCTAAATATGATTCTATGTATATGTAAACAGCGTCTATATGACATTATAATTGGGTGAAGTAGA
Source organism: Trichobilharzia regenti (assembly GCA_944472135.2). Classification (NCBI taxonomy): domain Eukaryota; kingdom Metazoa; phylum Platyhelminthes; class Trematoda; order Strigeidida; family Schistosomatidae; genus Trichobilharzia; species Trichobilharzia regenti. Next base: position 2,886,628 of record OX235267.1, on the reverse strand, counting down.
GAGCACTAGCGAAAAGAAGCGAATCTGTTTGAATGTATTGATAAACTTCAGTGCTACAACTGACACTTTTTTAACGTTAACTACCACAGATGAAATGAGATAGTCAAAGGTAGGTGGTACCTTTCCATTAACTGAGAATTCTTCTATGTTTGGAATGATAATAAACCCCATTAAGACGGGTGATGTAGGTTGGGTCTGAGTGACCGAATGGTCTACGAGCTCACTTTGTAGCTGGAAGGTTCTGGGTTCGAAGCGGGGTGGGGGGGATAGGTGAGTTTTAAATTAGGCGTAGGAAACAGCTGTCCAGTAGTTGAAGGCTTGTTTTCAATAATGGTTCTCGAACTGATATCAATCCGTGAACAAACCTGAAACAAATCAGTATCCCTTCAAATGTCTTTTTTTGTAATCATGTTTTTTCAGTTTGAAATAGCTGTATTATGCCTTGATTGAGGACTCCTTCGAATTGGCTTGTTTTGAGTTTGGGAAGACTTCTTTTCAATTTAATTCCCGTATTGATGTTAGTTATGGAATCATGGAATATGACAATGTAGTAGACAGTTGTTTTCTCATGGTTTGAGGCTCTTCAGTTTTCAGTGTGCACCCATGATCATCCGTTCAGGCTTTCATTTTGTCAGGCGGATTCGTTGACCCGTCATCGACTGTCGTGGAATGCAATGATGATGAGTTCTAACTCTTGTCAGTTTGTGATGTATACCATCATCGAGCTGTTAAATCACATGGGTCAAAATGTCTTTCTTAAACTCCAGTGATTTCATCCATGATTCAGTCACCAATGGGCATTACATTTATTCTCGAATGATGTAATAGGCAACAGGTAAGAATAGATACCATAGCCAAATGACCTTGTACCAGCCAATCATGAGGTGTCTGATAAAAAGTGGTATTTATGGTATAAAAATATTGTTTAGTGGATATATATATATATATGTGAAGAAAATGAAAGGGTATGTGTCTCTAATATGCTGCAAAAGGTGGCCTTAGTTTTCCATATGAGCGACTATGCTAAACAGACCAAAATCTATATGAGTGCCAGTTATGAGATCCACTGATAACGATAGTCCCAGTGCTCAGTATTTCGAATAGATGTTACTCATAATCATCGTCACAAGATTCACACTAACCTTAACCAATAGCCCAACCCTGTGTTAACACTACCCTAATCCCCTGAATCAGAGTGAAACTTGCAGTGAAGATAATGAAACGCGTTAAATTGTAGTTCTGAGTGATGTGATTGCTTCCTTCAAGGTCATTTGACTATGGTATGCAACCAATCGTATCGCTTCAAATCAACATTTAAAGACTGCTTTTATTCATCTACATTACTTCAGCACATTGTTGGTTGGTTAGTAATAACTAAGGACTCAAGAACATGTAGAGAAGACGGACTGAAATGGCAGTGATTATTCCTCCAGGAGAAAGTAGAAATGACCGGGAATCTGTAGTTCTTTTACATGACCAATAACTAACAATGTTAGTGTATACGAACTGTGTTGTGGCTCATCAGAGAAGTAACAATTAAGATTCTTTGATTCAGATGAGAGTCGAATGTTTCGTCTACATATTTATTCACATTGGTCAGTGGAATCCAGGATGTACATTTCGTCCTATTCGGGAATCGTCAACCTGTGACCGACCATTTTGGTCTAAACCATCGACGGGAAAATCGAAATTAAAGAATTAACAAGACCCGTCGCACAAGAAATGGCTTTCGTGGCCCAAGTGGTCCAGTGGATAATACTTTGGCGTTTGGGACTACATGTACTGGGTTCGAGCCTAGGTGGTAACATCATCACTCACTGGAGAATGCAGGTGCATCCAGTTGACGAGTCAGTCGCCAATTAGGACGGATTGCGCGTTATCCTGGATTCCAATGCTGGTCACTATCAACCAATTGACTTCAAGTTACATGACCAGACATCGTCTTAGCATATCTGCACAAGGAGCCGTCATGTCATCCTGAGACCCCAAGCACTTCGATCCAGTCAATCGATGGAGAAATCTAAATTGAATTCAATGGTAAACACTGCCTAATGACTTTCCTCCTCTTCGTTATGACACAGTTATTCTATTTACCCTCTATTTGAATATTAATACTATTGTTGTTATAAATGTTCTTCTGTTTTTGAAAACTGTTCATTAGGCAAGAAGTTTTCTTGTGATCAGTGTGACAGAAATTTCAATAGTAAATCTATACTCAGAGAACATATTCAAGCTGTTCATGAAGGTAACTACCACTTCTGTTTCGTTTTGTTTCTTTCTCTTTTTTGACATTTTCATTAATTTTTAAAACAAGCAAATGTGATCGATCACATGTGGGTGTACTGAGTATAATCGGTTTCCTCATCATTTATGTGTGTAGTCTTCTTCATCAGGTAGGTGAGTTTCACCAAGTACTACTACTGCGCCTTTGAATTGTTCTCATTAGATAGTTGGAAGCCTTGGGTAGAGGTTTTCTGTTTGTTAGTACTCACCAGTCAGCAAGAAGTATCTACAATCTTGAAAGAAGTCATATCCTTTTCTGAGATTCGAACCCATGTCACTAGACGCATGGTAGTAGTTACTAACTAATGTGTAACTGAAAATATCCAATATATTCCTAGATGAGGTCAATCTCGAGCTTGAATAGCTCAATAATAACATCTCTGACTGCAGCGAACGGTGGAATAGGTTCATATCTCACTTCAGAGACACAGGGATTGACTTGCTACCAGGGAATAATCTCGTTGACTTAGAATATGCAGACGATATGGTCCTTTTAGGCGAGGACGCAGACAAAACAGAGCAGAGTCCTCTGAACACCTCGAGCTGGTTGGGAAATGTGCTACACATGCGTGGCCTAGTCATCGCCTTCCTCGAGAACGGGCTGTGTTAGCTGATATAGAGTCAGACTGGAAAAGAGCTAGTGGGGATCAAACCAAACAGGACACCAGTCAGTGAAATCCACAACAGTCAGTTTAAGCCAGTGACGTAGGAAGGTGTAGACTTCCTGACTGACGGGTTGGGTTCCTCGGGACGTTAAAAACCAATGAATGCTGCAGACAATTGGTGAATTGAATTGGTGATGTGGCTCAAAGTGGCTGGCCGGTTCAGATGCATCCACTCCTTGTGACTTATGATTTCCAGTGAGACTCTATTGTTCTTCGTTGTTATTATTCCTTATGCCTCATATCCCTGTTTCCTGTGTCTATTATGCATTTCTTGTACTTTCTTCTCTTGCTTTGTGTGTTACAAAGAGGGAGTGTGGCGACTTGAACTGCCGAACATATCTGGAAAGTTCTATGTCAAAAACAGACAGACAGGCAGACATTTGAGTAAGTGTAGGGACTAAAAGGCATTAGAATATACGAAGAGGAAATACCAGTCGCCTTTGATGTAAACAGTCTATACTGAAAATACCCATTCAGATGGTCATGGATGCACTGAAAACGAGACTAGACGAGGATAATGACCTGAAAGACAGGACACGATTATCCGTAGAAGAGATCATAAAAGAGGTTGAATTCCGTCTCACAAGAACATATTTTAAATTTGAAGGAAGAATATACCAACAAAATGAAGGAGGAGTAGCCATGGGATTGCCCATCTCACCAATAATAGCTGACATATTCATGGATTTTCGCGAAAAGAATGCACCTAAACCATTCAGGTCATCAATAAAATGTTGGTGGAGATATGTAGACGACAATACGTTAGTAATAATGACAGGGAACAATGTTGGGAAATTCTTCTTACACACATAAACAATCCTGTGAACTGAGTAGAATTCACAATATGGAAGTAGAGAATGAAATTGAGGAACTGGGTGTGTTAGACTGCAAAGTACAAAGAGTAACAGATGGTAGGTAGCATGAAAACGACTCTGTATAGAAAAAAAAACTACACATTATCACTCAGCCCCATGGACTCACGGTAAAACGAGAATTAATAGAAGGTCTTGCAGATAGAATACGTAGACTAACAACAACAACTACAACAACAGAGAACCAGCGTAAAGAAATAAACGTCTTATTCACAGTGTTACTTGACAACAACTACCCAGACGAATTTATCATAAATAATATGAAAAAGAGGGTAAAGCTAGAGAATGACACGTAGGAGGATGGCGAAAAGACGATGAGAATACCATAGAAAAATGGTACATCAGAGGCAATTCGAAGAAACCTCAGGAAAGTATGGGGATTCGCATCACGTTTAAATTAACGAATCTAATTAAAAATAAAATAAATCAACTGATAGATCCAATAAAAATGATGGATAAAAGTAGTAATGTAATTTACAAAATATCTTGTGTCGAGTGTCCGACTCAATGTGTGGGTCAAACGTTCAGATCACTGAAAATAAGAGTGAATGATGATGATGATAAACGCCTAACTAAAGGTCAACCAACAGGAAGGAACACAAGCTTACAAGAATTTAGTATAAAATTCATGTCTAGCTGCACATGCATGGAACAAAAGCCAGAATATTGATTGGAACAATGTTTGTATTCTGAAAACTACTACGAACAAAAGGAAAGTGAGACTTATATTTATTTATTTTTTTATTTAAACGGATAATAAACTGGGTACAGTAAGGCACCACGAAAGATGCGCCATACAATAATAATAAAACAACATAGATCAAAAGAAATAGGAAGGAAGGAAAAAATATATATATATTTATAAGTAGAGAACTAATAAAGAACTTCATCTGGAAGGAAGACAGTCATGCTTAACAAGTTCAAACAGTCTTCGTTAACTATCATCGGAAAGGGAAGAAAGAAGGAGATTGCAACACGTTCTCTGTTGATTACGATTCTTGGCCATATCCGATAACGTTTCGAGTCATCGATTTGAGCTATCTCTCCGACCCCAACCAGGGAGTCGTGACACACCAACCGATCCTAATCTAGCACAAAAATCCTTCATCCCACGACGCCACGTCATGGACTGACCACCTCTCCGCCTTTTCCATCCCGTCACAGGGCTGGCTAGCGAACAGAGACCTGTACGGAAGCCTCTGAGATGACATTCGCACCACATGTTCAAGCCACCGGAGCCGGTGTTTCCAGATGACGACATTCAAGGAATAGTGATCTCCACTTTGTTCAAACACACGCCACCGAACCTCAGAATTACTCACGCGATGATGCTATCCATCGAACGCAAGCAATCCTGCGGAGACAGCGATGATCGAACACGCAGAGTCGCCGCCTCACATCCTCAGCCTACTCGGAGAGGCCAGGTTTCACAGGCGTAGAGGAGGGCAGCCTGCAAAGAAGCATTGTATACCCGACCTTTGACAGCCAGGCTAACATCGCGACGGCGCCAGAGGTGGTTCAAGTCGATGTATTCCACCCTAGCCTTCATTATACGGTTGGAAATCTCATCCGTCACTCCTCCGCCAGCACTCACACAACTACCCAGGTACACAAACTTATCAACAACTTCAAGCGGTTCGCCCGCGAGAGTGAGTGCAGGTACAGGCTCCTGCCAATCTTGTAACAGTACTTTGCACTTAGACGGCGCAAAGCACATACCTTACCTACAGACACTGATCGCCCACTGATTAAGTGCGATTTGGGCAGCCTGCATCTGTCTGTCTGTCTGGATTCAACATAGAACTTGGCACCGAAGTGCAGCAGTTCGAGTTGCCACGTTCCAAATAGCACACAGAGGTAGACAAGAAGATGAGTGAAGAGAATCAATAGAGTTTGACAAGTATAAGAGTGAAACAGAATGGGTAATGGTAGAGAGGAATATGAAAGGAATATGAATATGTATGCTATCGCAGAGTAAGACGATGTCGTCTGCATACTCGAGGTCGAAAAGTCTATCTCCAGGTAGCAGATCTACACCACCTTCACGCACATCCTTCAGAGCTGACTCCAGAATGTCATCGATGGCAAAGTTAAAGAGAAATGGAGAGATTGGGCAACCCTGTCTAACCCCACTGTTGGTTGGGAACAGTGATAGTTGGTTGTATGCCCTCACTCTACCTGAGGTGTTTCTGTATAGGGCTTTCAAGATGTTAACAAATTTCTCAGGTACACCTCTCTCTAACAGACAGTTCCAGAGCACAGTTCTGTCCAACGAATCGAAGGCAGCCCTAATATCAAGAAACACAACGATCGTTGGCCTGCAATACGTGTGGCGGTGTTCCAACAACTGACGAAGGGTGAACACATGATCAATGCATCCACGACCTGAACGAAACCCACCTGCTCTTCGCGAATCAATCCTTCACGTATTTTGCACAGTCTGCGAAGCAAGACAGCAGCCAATATTTTAGACGCGACTGGTAACAGACTGATACCCCTATGATTGTCACACGAATTACGTCGACCCTTTTTAAAGATGGGGACGATAATGGCTTCGTTCCACATTGATGGTACACTCTCTGTCTCCCACACCTTCCTGAACAACCCAGTTAGAGCCATTGTGAGAGTCTCGCCACCATCTTTAAAAAGAGCCGGGGTAATTTGTCTGGGCCGGGCGCCTTATGGCGTTTCAGAACTTGGAGTTCCTTACGGACCTCCGCTTCGGTGGGTGGGTCGGTACTAACCGACCAAGGAGCACTCGGGCTAATGATAGTAGACACTGAAGCTGGTGGCCAGCTAAACTGCTTCCCGAAGTGCTCTGCCCAGCGTTCCAGGCGTCTTTTCAGGCTGGTAATTGGAGTGCCATCTGCCTCACAGACCGTCTCGCTGACACCTTGTTTCTTGCTGCCGGTGGCTCGTATGAGTTGGAACAGCTTCCGACTGTTGCCAGATGCAGCAGCTGACTCCATCTCACACGCACGTTCTGACCACCAGGCTTCGCGGTCCTTACGTAAACACTGTCTAATCTTGCGCGTGAGCGCCTTTCGCTGATTGTTGTATTCGCTGCCAGCCGGAATGGACCGGCGTTCATCCATGAGTTGCAAGGAACTCGCAGAAACCCAGTGGTTGTTAGCGGAGCATTCTTTCAAGCCGCAAGCGGCTACACTCGCCTTTTGCATGGCACCTTGCACATGAAGCCAATGTTCATCTATACTACTTGGGGGTTGCTGGCAAGCATTGTTTTTAACTCATTCTGATATTTCAAAGAAGTAGCAGGTGCTACTAGTTTGCTCACATCAACGCTTAGACGACGGCTTTTACGAACCCCACCAAATCGCAAGACGAACTTGGCACACACTAACGCATGATCGGAGTCCAGGCATGTGCTCCAGAAGGAGCGACAGTCTTGTATGCATCCTCGCCACCGGAAACTGACCGCAATATGATCAATCTGAGTCCAAGCTTGCTTCGCAGAGGGAGGACGCCAGGTAGCGCTACGGCGATGGCTGTGCCGGAAGTTGGTGCTAGCTAGAAATAGGTTGTGATCCGCGCAAAGCTGCAGAAGACGGTCCCCATTATCTGACCTGCGACCATGTAGTCCCCACTGACCACCTAGACGATTCTCCTCTGAGCTTAGACGCCCCACCTGTGCATTCAAGTCCCCAGCCAGCACTACGATATCCCTCCGACCCGCCTGTTTCAAGAGATCGCTCAGTTGGTAGTAAAACTCATCCTTCATTGCATCCGGGCTGCAATCCGTCGGTGCATAGGCAGAGACAACAAATAGACACCGCCTATCTGGCCTACTACTCTTTACTTTCGTATAACCTTCCAGCCTCACAGCACATAAACGACTGTTAATGGGAATCCAGTCGAGCAGTGCAGCTTCGGCTCTAGCGCTCAGTGCGACACCGACACCAGCTACGCCGGATGCCGACGCCACAGGGTTCCCGGATAAGCGCAGGTGGTACATACTACTAGAACTTCCAGATGGAGAGGATAGTCGAAGCACTTCACTGGGATCTTGAATGCGGGTCTCCGAAATGCAGCAGACATCGATAGCGAGGCTTTCCAAAGTTCTTGCCAACCCTGCCTGTTGTCCGATTTGCATCAGCGTCCGAACATTGTAGGTAGCCAGCTTGAACGCAGCACGCGGTTTCAGGATATCCGTGTTAGATGTCACATTGGGAACAACCATTTTGAGGACTACTCACTAACATCTCGAAACGACACGGATAGGCTGGGAATCTCGACAAAGGCGAAAGGCTGTCGAAGGTTAAGAAGCCAAGGTTAGAAAAGGTACAATACAGGAAACTATGTATAAAAATAAAAGTAGGTAGGAAGGAGATAAGTTCCTTGAGGGATCAATATTGCTTGGAATCATTTTTACTAGCGCGCGTTGAGTTTCAATGGGAGTTCGTTGCTTTAATTCATTCATTGTGTGCCGGCTGAGATACTGCCCGGGCGCCCAGACCGAAGCAGGTGGTTTTATTAAGGGACCACCCCCCGAGCCTTTGACTTGGAGTCTAATCCGCAAGGCAGCGGAGAAGCGTCAGGAGCTGCATTCCCATGGCAGCCGGTGACCCATGTGGCTTCATACACCATTTGATCCGATTGGAAACTGGAGCCCATGTAACCTATGGTCACTGCTTTTTGTTTAACCGCTATCCAGAAAAACTTCATGACATGGTAGGACCTGTAGAGACAGTCCCAGTCAGTTCAGCTTGTTGGGTCACTGCGGTATTCAAGCCCGATCACCACGACAAGGTAGCAGTTATCGGCCGGGGAGACTTACAACCGAATCTATATTGATTAAGATCACTCCAGATGCACGTGACAAGAGTGACTCAGTAGCACAACTGTCAACAACCTGGAATATAATTCTGAATACACAAAAATGAATGGAGAAAGAAATAATGAACTATTTATGGATGAGTACAAATCATAAATGTGTGAACTCAAACAAACAAAACAATTCCAATACAGTTGATGTGTGATCACGGGCAGTAATTTTGCTCGAAATATTACCAATAACAAAAGTTATCATTGTGTGCAAACTATTGAAGTATAATTATACTTTATTTGATGTATTTCACAATGTGTGAGCATGAAATAATATCAATAATGAGTAGTTCAGTGAAAATGCATAGAGGGTATTGCATGCTTTAAAGATGATGCAAATATCTATTTATATTATTGTATTCTGTTCTCCTTCCATCTCATGGAATCTTCTGCCAATAAGTTTCTTGAACATCACAAGGACACTTGAAGTAATTTGTTGAGTGGATTTGCTTTTCGTTGTATTTGGGACTTGTCAGGTGGATTTACGTGCATTGCGCAGTGAGTAGGATATTTTTCCCACTGGGGCTCGAACACCAGTACGCGTCATTTGAAACGCTAAAGCCTTAACCAGTGAACCACTTGGGCCACCACGTCTTGCGCAATCGGTATCAATTATTGCTTACTTTTAGTACGATTTTGATTCGACCAAAATGTTCGGTCTCTGTTGATATGTCGGCTCCTTGTGTGGGTGCTTCGCCAATATTTGATAATTAACCTCAATGGTGACTGGCAGTGGAACGCAGGATGCACATTTCAGACTGTTTGGGACTCCTCGGTACACTGTGTTGACTGCTTAGGATTTCACAGAATTATGTCATTTCATGTTAATCCTCCTCCCGCCTTCTTTTCTTTTCAGACTAATCCTACATAATTAGATCGGTGATAATGTCATCGGTGTGGGTAAAATCTGTTCTCTTCAGCTACTTAAGTTATTGTCGACCATTACTACTAACCGAACTCTTAATGAATTACTTTCTCTAGTGTATACTATCCATTCAATCGTGCTTGTTACGTAATTTTTTGGCCTAACCTTTTTCCCTGTGGTATTACAATTATTATTATTATTATTATTATTATTATTATTATTATTATTATTATTATTATTATTATTATTATTATTATTATTATTATTATTATTATTATTATTATTATTATTATTATTATTATTATTATTATTATTATTATTATTATTATTATTATTATTATTATTATTATTATTATTATTATTATTATTATTATTATTATTATTATTATTATTATTATTATTATTATTATTATTATTATTATTATTATTATTATTATTATTATTATTATTATTATTATTATTATTATTATTATTATTATTATTATTATTATTATTATTATTATTATTATTATTATTATTATTATTATTATTATTATTATTATTATTATTATTATTATTATTATTATTATTATTATTATTATTATTATTATTATTATTATTATTATTATTATTATTATTATTATTATTATTATTATTATTATTATTATTATTATTATTATTATTATTATTATTATTATTATTATTATTATTATTATTATTATTATTATTATTATTATTATTATTATTATTATTATTATTATTATTATTATTATTATTATTATTATTATTATTATTATTATTATTATTATTATTATTATTATTATTATTATTATTATTATTATTATTATTATTATTATTATTATTATATAGGGATACGTTTTCCTTGTGAACAATGTGATAAAAAATTCGCCTCAAAAGCTCATCTTAGCCAACATGTGGCAGCAATTCATCAAGGTGAGAAAATATCTGCGTCTCTTTTATTGTTTTTGTGATGCTTTCAACTTATGGCCTTTTTCACTTGTATGGACAATATTCATGTCGTTAGGTGTCAGCCAGTGAAGAATAGTCTTTTCGTAAATTCGCTTGAAAGTTGTACAGTTATTTATTATTATTATTATTGTATCCTTTAGTTCCTAGAGGAACATAGGGCTTCAGCTGCGCACCTCCATTGACTTCGGTTTTCTGACAAGTTTTTCACCCTGCTCCAGGTCTGCCCACATGCTTTCATCTCCTCTTCACATGACCTCCTCCAAGTCACCCTTGGACGACCAACTCGCCGCCTCCCTTTCGGGTTCCACTCGAGGGCTTGTCTAGTGATGTCACTTGATGGTTTCCTCAGCGTATGGCCAATCCATCTCCATTTCTTTCTGCCTATTTGTTCCACAATCGGTTCCTGATTGGTTCGCTGCCAGAGATCCCTGTTGCTGATCTTTTCTGGCCATCTGATCTTGAGTATAGAGCGGAGACAGTTGTTAATGAAGGTTTGAAGTTTGTTTGAGATGCTCTTTATGACTCGCCAAGTCTCTGATCCGTATAGTAGCACTGCCTTCACATTGGAGTTGAAAATCCGGATCTTATTTTTGATGCTGATTGCTGTTGACCTCCACACAGATTTGAGAGTAATGAAAGCTTGTCTTGCTTTTCCGATTCTGGCTTTGATGTCTTCGTCAGTTCCGCCTGTAGTTGAGACGATGCTTCCCAGGTAGGTGAAGGAGGTTGTTTCTTTCAGGTTCTTCCCATTTATGCTTATTGTGGTCTGTTGTTGCTGTTGATGTTGGCAAGGAATCTTCATCATCTCTGTTTTATCTATGTTCACGTGAAGTCCTACCTTTGATGCTTCTTCTGCCAACTTGTTACTTTTCACTTGCATATCTTCCAGTTTGTGGGAAATCAGACATATATCATCGGCGAAATCCAGATCCTCCAAGTCTTTTGTGTCAGTCCATTTTATGCCTGTTCCCTTGTTGGTTGCCGTTGTCTGTCGCATTATCCAATCAATTGCAATCAGGAAGATCATTGGTGATAGTAGACAGCCTTGCCTCACTCCCGTCCTCACTTCGAAGGCTTCCGTAAGTTTCCCGTTGTGGATTACTTGGCATGCAGCATTGTCGTATAACTGTTGGATGAGGTGTATAATTGTCAATGGGACCCCGTAGTAGCGAAGTAGTTTCCAAATGACCTCTCGATCGACGCTGTCGAAGGCCTTTTCAAAGTCGATGAAGTTGAGATAGAGAGGTTATGCATATACAGTTATGCATATACAATATTTGATGAAAAGGTTAGATGGTTTATTCCTTTACGTTCCCAACGGAACATAGCACTGCTGTTTATTTATATATGGTATGGAGTTGGTAGCCTGGTGCCCAATCTTCCCTCTGCTTGTTACGTAATTTTCTTGGCCTAAACTTTTTCCCTGTAGTATTACAATTATTATTATTATTATTATAATATAGGGATACGTTTTCCTTGTGAACAATGTGATAAAAAATTCGCCTCAAAAGCTCATCTTAGCCAACATGTGGCAGCAATTCATCAAGGTGAGAAAATATCTGCGTCTCTTATTGATTTTGTGATGCTTTCAACTTATGGCCTTTTTCACTTGTAAGGACAATATTCATGTCGTTAGGTGTCAGCCAGTGAAGAATAGTCTTTTCGTAAATTCGCTTGAAAGTTGTACAGTTATGCATATACAATATTTGATGAAAAGGTTAGATGGTTTATTCCTTTACGTTCCCAACGGAACATAGCACTGCTGTTTATTTATATATGGTATGGAGTTGGTAGCCTGGTGCCCAATCTTCCCTCTGTATACCAGTATGATTCCTGGCCTAGGGAGGTAGAGGAGTGCGTCCGTCGTCCGGGTATTGAACCCCGGACCACCTGAGGTGTGGTTGATGAGCGTTTAACCGTTGTTCCACCGACGCACAACATCAGTTGGTAACCGAACACATGAAAATTTCTGTCAGTAAATTAAGTAAATTACGCGCGTAATCTGAAGTCATGAATTGGTTGAGTATCGCTGAGAAATGACTACCAGTGAAAGGAACTTCAAGCTATTATTTATAGGATTAACAAATTCAGGATATTTATATAGAGTAAAGAGAAAGTGGACAAACCAACTACTCGATACTTCAGCACTCTTGTTCTTACAAATCATATTCCGAATTTAATGGAAAAAAATCTTCAGTGAAATTTGTCGGAGTGGCTCTTGAGTGTGCGTTTTTCCACATCGAAAGTTGTTAATGCGCAGAAGAAACAGCCGAGAATGTTGTACACAGAAGTGGTTTATCCGGTCTGTTTCACTGGTGTGTTTATTTTTGTCAGCTTTAAATAATTTTGCTTGTAATCCATTGCCATTCATTCGACTATGTACTTGGTCCTAGGTTTTATGTTCAGCCGATGCACTCCTAAACCTTGCTCAGCCGGTAGCATGCCTTTGGAAGAGTGGACGCTGAACGTGATGCTGGTGATCGCCTCACGATAACTGATCCAGCTCTGACCTGACTGACGGATTTCAACATAGAACTTTGCACCGATGTGCAGCAGTTAAAGTCGCCACACTCCCTCTATACAGCACACAAAGCAAGAGAAAGAAGCAAAAACACATTTAAAACAGAGATAATAAACAGAGATGTGAAGGAAAAAGAATAGTAATATCGAAAAACAATATAGTTTCATTGGATATTATAAGTCCCAAGGAGTGGATGCATCTGAACCGGCCAGCCATTGAGAACGATCACTTTGAGCCATATCACCGATTGTCTCCAGCCTTCATTGGTGTTTGCCGTCCCGAGGAACCCAACCACGAAATCTACACCTTCTGATGTGGCTTAAACTGACTGTTGTGGATTTCATTGACTGACTGATGAAGCCCTGGTTTGGTTTGACCACCGGTAGTTCCTTTCCAGTCTGACCCTATATCAGCTACATTGCCCATTGTGGGAGAATGTGATGGCTAGGCATACGTAACACATATCCTAACTATCTCAATCGATGTTACTTTACAGTCTCGTCTACTGATTTTCCATCTCACTTACCTAGCACTGGACCGATGCCTCACCTCAATATTGCTCACCTTGTTATACCACTTCACACGGGAGATCGAACGGAGTCATCTATGATCAAAGACAGCTATCCGGCCAGGCTTTTCATGTCTTCCAATAATCTCAGCGGCCAGGTCCCACAGCTAGCCATAAAGGAGGACGAAGCGGACTCCTGAGCAGTGCACACGTCCTTTGGTTGACAGTCAGCTGGACATCACGTCTACTAAGCCATAAGCGGTGTAAACTGGCATATGCGAAACCAGCCTTCTGTATCCCTGCTGAGATTTCGTCAGCGACCAACCTATTGACTCTGGCTGACGCAACTTCCCAAATAAGTGAAGTGGTCAACATGCTCCACCAACGACTTCACTCCCTATTTCTAAGCTAGAAGTCAATGTAGTCCAGTCCTGTGGAAGATCGAATACCAATCTTGATTCTGGGTGCACATTAGTTGATACAATCAATATATATAACATATGTCAGTTTGTTTGGTGACTATGTTGACCAACGAAATGCAGAGAATAAATGCCACCTTCAAGTTTACCCTCACAATTATCGTGGTCGTAAACACGACATTTTTTCGTCAACAGAATTACTGAGAATTTCTTCAAGACACTTCACTACAGTTTTTGTAGGCAGTATGCAAGTCTCCACGAAGCGGATAAATCTCCCTGTCGTTGGATTTCTTCATCAAAATAGAAAATGTCGTGGAATACAAGTCGAAATGGAAGACTTTGTTGCGCTAATAGTCACTTTTCGTTAATCACTTACTTTGTGGTGAGAGCTGTCTGCTAGCCAGAATTGGCAGACAGCAATTTACGTCAATATTTACGTCCCAGGTCTTGGTCATGAGAAGAAAACACGAACAAAGACTAACTCAACAACTGATAACAGCAGACTTTGAGTGGGCGGATGCGGTTCTCATATATATTGTCTGACTTTGAAAGAAGCGCCCGCAAGGAGATGACAGAGGATGAGATGAGGAGATGACAGCGAGGAAACAAGCAATCGGAAGACGCTGTTTCTCTGCTAATAGTAACATATAATAATGTACATGTACAATGTATATATAAATATGTGTTGATTTTCTCAATAAACGATCTGTTGCCTGGCGGCCCTTGTCTCCCGTCGTTACAAGTTAACGATATAAAAGAGTAGTGCACACATGGATTTGAGGCAATGACGTATAACTAATTTTGATAATTAGACTTCATGTTCACACATGATTTGAAGGCCAGAATTCTAACCTCTAGCTTGTAAATTACTGATAATCCAAAGATCTATCAAGTGACCTTTGAAACCCTGACTGATGTCATTGCACTAACCACAAGTGGTCAGCCCAGCTGTCTGTGTGTGTGTGTAATCGATAATACCCTTACTGTATTTATTGATTATCACATTACCACCTATTTATTGTCATTTTCTTCTCAATTTTAACAGGAATGAAATACACGTGTGATTTATGCGATAAGAAATTTTCAGCAAAAACTGCACGAGCTCTACACATTAAAAGTATTCATGAAGGTGATCTTGATTTAAATTTGTTTACGAAACAATTTTTCTAAATATGATTCTATGTATATGTAAACAGCGTCTATATGACATTATAATTGGGTGAAGTAGAGAGCACTAGCGAAAAGAAGCGAATCTGTTTGAATGTATTGATAAACTTCAGTGCTACAACTGACACTTTTTTAACGTTAACTACCACAGATGAAATGAGATAGTCAAAGGTAGGTGGTACCTTTCCATTAACTGAGAATTCTTCTATGTTTGGAATGATAATAAACCCCATTAAGACGGGTGATGTAGGTTGGGTCTCAGTGACCGAATGGTCTACGAGCTCACTTTGTAGCTGGAAGGTTCTGGGTTCGAAGCGGGGTGGGGGGGATAGGTGAGTTTTAAATTAGGCGTAGGAAACAGCTGTCCAGTAGTTGAAGGCTTGTTTTCAATAATGGTTCTCGAACTGATATCAATCCGTGAACAAACCTGAAACAAATCAATATCCCTTCAAATGTCTTTTCTTGTAATCATGTTTTTTCAGTTTGAAATAGCTGTATTATGCCTTGATTGAGGACTCCTTCGAATTGGGTTGTTTTGAGTTTGGGAAGACTTCTTTTCAAGTTAATTCCCGTATTGATGTTAGTTATGGAATCATGGAAAATGACAATGTAGTAGACAGTTGTTTTCTCATGGTTTGAGGCTCTTCAGTTTTCAGTGTGCACCCATGATCATCCGTTCAGGCTTTCATTTTGTCAGGCGGATTCGTTGACCCGTCATCGACTGTCGTGGAATGCAATGATGATGAGTTCTAACTCTTGTCAGTTTGTGATGTATACCATCATCGAGCTGTTAAATCACATGGGTCAAAATGTCTTTCTTAAACTCCAGTGATTTCATCCATGATTCAGTCACCAATGGGCATTACATTTATTCTCGAATGATGTAATAGGCAACAGGTAAGAATAGATACCATAGCCAAATGACCTTGTACCAGCCAATCATGAGGTGTCTGATAAAAAGTGGTATTTATGGTATAAGAATATTGTTTAGTGGATATATATATGTACATATATGTATATATATGTGTGAAGAAAATGAAAGGGTATGTGTCTCTAATATGCTGCAAAAGGTGGCCTTAGTTTTCCATATGAGCGACTATGCTAAACAGACCAAAATCTATATGAGTGCCAGTTATGAGATCCACTGATAACGATAGTCCCAGTGCTCAGTATTTCGAATAGATGTTACTCATAATCATCGTCACAAGATTCACACTAACCTTAACCAATAGCCCAACCCTGTGTTAACACTACCCTAATCCCCTGAATCAGAGTGAAACTTGCAGTGAAGATAATGAAACGCGTTAAATTGTAGTTCTGAGTGATGTGATTGCTTCCTTCAAGGTCATTTGACTGTGGTATGCAACCAATCGTATCGCTTCAAATCAACATTTAAAGACTGCTTTTATTCATCTACATTACTTCAGCACATTGTTGGTTGGTTAGTAATAACTAAGGACTCAAGAACATGTAGAGAAGACGGACTGAAATGGCAGTGATTATTCCTCCAGGAGAAAGTAGAAATGACCGGGAATCTGTAGTTCTTTTACATGACCAATAACTAACAATGTTAGTGTATACGAACTGTGTTGTGGCTCATCAGAGAAGTAACAATTAAGATTCTTTGATTCAGATGAGAGTCGAATGTTTCGTCTACATATTTATTCACATTGGTCAGTGGAATCCAGGATGTACATTTCGTCCTATTCGGGAATCGTCAACCTGTGACCGACCATTTTGGTCTAAACAATCGACGGGAAAATCGAAATTAAAGAATTAACAAGACCCGTCGCACAAGAAATGGCTTTCGTGGCCCAAGTGGTCCAGTGGATAATACTTTGGCGTTTGGGACTACATGTACTGGGTTCGAGCCTAGGTGGTAACATCATCACTCACTGGAGAATGCAGGTGCATCCAGTTGACGAGTCAGTCGCCAATTAGGACGGATTGCGCGTTATCCTGGATTCCAATGCTGGTCACTATCAACCAATTGACTTCAAGTTACATGACCAGACATCGTCTTAGCATATCTGCACAAGGAGCCGTCATGTCATCCTGAGACCCCAAGCACTTCGATCCAGTCAATCGATGGAGAAATCTAAATTGAATTCAATGGTAAACACTGCCTAATGACTTTTCTCCTCTTCGTTATGACACAGTTATTCTATTTACCCTCTATTTGAATATTAATACTATTGTTGTTATAAATGTTCTTCTGTTTTTGAAAACTGTTCATTAGGCAAGAAGTTTTCTTGTGATCAGTGTGACAGAAAGTTCTATGGTAAATCTTTACTCAGAGAACATATTCAAGCTGTTCATGAAGGTAACTACCACTTCTGTTTCGTTTTGTTTCTTTCTCTTTTTTGACATTTTCATTAATTTTTAAAACAAGCAAATGTGATCGATCACATGTGGGTGTACTGAGTATAATCGGTTTCCTCATCATTTATGTGTGTAGTCTTCTTCATCAGGTAGGTGAGTTTCACCAAGTACTACTACTGCGCCTTTGAATTGTTCTCATTAGATAGTTGGAAGCCTTGGGTAGAGGTTTTCTGTTTGTTAGTACTCACCAGTCAGCAAGAAGTATCTACAATCTTGAAAGAAGTCATATCCTTTTCTGAGATTCGAACCCATGTCACTAGACGCATGGTAGTAGTTACTAACTAATGTGTAACTGAAAATATCCAATATATTCCTAGATGAGGTCAATCTCGAGCTTGAATAGCTCAATAATAACATCTCTGACTGCAGCGAACGGTGGAATAGGTTCATATCTCACTTCAGAGACACAGGGATTGACTTGCTACCAGGGAATAATCTCGTTGACTTAGAATATGCAGACGATATGGTCCTTTTAGGCGAGGACGCAGACAAAACAGAGCAGAGTCCTCTGAACACCTCGAGCTGGTTGGGAAATGTGCTACACATGCGTGGCCTAGTCATCGCCTTCCTCGAGAACGGGCTATGTTAGCTGATATAGAGTCAGACTGGAAAAGAGCTAGTGGGGATCAAACCAAACAGGACACCAGTCAATGAAATCCACAACAGTCAGTTTAAGCCAGTGACGTAGGAAGGTGTAGACTTCCTGACTGACGGGTTGGGTTCCTCGGGACGTTAAAAACCAATGAATGCTGCAGACAATTGGTGAATTGAATTGGTGATGTGGCTCAAAGTGGCTGGCCGGTTCAGATGCATCCACTCCTTGTGACTTATGATTTCCAGTGAGACTCTATTGTTCTTCGTTGTTATTATTCCTTATGCCTCATATCCCTGTTTCCTGTGTCTATTATGCATTTCTTGTACTTTCTTCTCTTGCTTTGTGTGTTACAAAGAGGGAGTGTGGCGACTTGAACTGCCGAACATATCTGGAAAGTTCTATGTCAAAAACAGACAGACGGGCAGACATTTGAGTAAGTGTAGGGACTAAAAGGCATTAGAATATACGAAGAGGAAATACCAGTCGCCTTTGATGTAAACAGTCTATACTGAAAATACCCATTCAGATGGTCATGGATGCACTGAAAACGAGACTAGACGAGGATAATGACCTGAAAGACAGGACACGATTATCCGTAGAAGAGATCATAAAAGAGGTTGAATTCCGTCTCACAAGAACATAATAGTATTTTTCCCGTCGACAAATTGTTATGTACTCGTCGCAAAATTATGGTTATGGTCTGGTCGAGAAACTAATAGTCCTGACGCAAGAAGGCGGAAATCAGAAGATCACTAGGTTTGCGATGATACTTCTATTGTCCAAACACAAGGATACGAAAATAAATGGTCTCACACCAAAGTGACAAGTAAGTAAAGTAGTTCTCACAAATTGTGCATGCAAATATATATGACAAGGATGTGAATAATCATTAGACATGAATGACTTATTATAATGAAGTATCGATCCATATATACATAGCGAAATATAACAGACATGTCAACAACCATATATGGATATATGTCACTAAGCAACGGACTGTCAACAAACACTCATATTATATATAATATAATATAAGGAGAATACACATTATTAAAGGAGACAAGTTCATACAAGTGAAATGGTCACAGACTAAGCGAGCAAACAGAAAGACAGACCAACATACACACATAAAATATATATATGTTGATATATATCAGAAGCAGAGAATGGAACATGCATGGAACAAAAGCCAGAATATTGATTGGAACAATGTTTGTATTCTGAAAACTACTACGAACAAAAGGAAAGTGAGACTTACAACCGAATCTATATTGATTAAGATCACTCCAGATGCACGTGACAAGAGTGACTCAGTAGCACAACTGTCAACAACCTGGAATATAATTCTGAATACACAAAAATGAATGGAGAAAGAAATAATGAACTATTTATGGATGAGTACAAATCATAAATGTGTGAACTCAAACAAACAAAACAATTCCAATACAGTTGATGTGTGATCACGGGCAGTAATTTTGCTCGAAATATTACCAATAACAAAAGTTATCATTGTGTGCAAACTACTGAAGTATAATTATACTTTATTTGATGTATTTCACAATGTGTGAGCATGAAATAATATCAATAATGAGTAGTTCAGTGAAAATGCATAGAGGGTATTGCATGCTTTAAAGATGATGCAAATATCTATTTATATTATTGTATTCTGTTCTCCTTCCATCTCATGGAATCTTCTGCCAATAAGTTTCTTGAACATCACAAGGACACTTGAAGTAATTTGTTGAGTGGATTTGCTTTTCGTTGTATTTGGGACTTGTCAGGTGGATTTACGTGCATTGCGCAGTGAGTAGGATATTTTTCCCACTGGGGCTCGAACACCAGTACGCGTCATTTGAAACGCTAAAGCCTTAACCAGTGAACCACTTGGGCCACCACGTCTTGCGCAATCGGTATCAATTATTGCTTACTTTTAGTACGATTTTGATTCGACCAAAATGTTCGGTCTCTGTTGATATGTCGGCTCCTTGTGTGGGTGCTTCGCCAATATTTGATAATTAACCTCAATGGTGACTGGCAGTGGAACGCAGGATGCACATTTCAGACTGTTTGGGACTCCTCGGTACACTGTGTTGACTGCTTAGGATTTCACAGAATTATGTCATTTCATGTTAATCTTCCTCCGCCTTCTTTTCTTTTCAGACTAATCCTACATAATTAGATCGGTGATAATGTCATCGGTGTGGGTAAAATCTGTTCTCTTCAGCTACTTAAGTTATTGTCGACCATTACTACTAACCGAACTCTTAATGAATTACTTTCTCTAGTGTATACTATCCATTCAATCGTGCTTGTTACGTAATTTTCTTGGCTTAAAGTTTTTCTCTGTGGTATTATTATTTAATTTTTATATAGGCAAACCATTTCCCTGTGAACAATGTGATATAAAATTCACCTCAAAAGCTCATCTTAGCCAACATGTGGCAGCAATTCATCAAGGTGAGAAAGTATCTGCGTCTCTTTTATTGTTTTTGTGATGCTTTCAACTTATGGCCTTTTTCACTTGTATGGACAATATTCATGTCGTTAGGTGTCAGCCAGTGAAGAATAGTCTTTTCGTAAATTCGCTTGAAAGTTGTACAGTTATGCATATACAATATTTGATGAAAAGGTTAGATGGTTTATTCCTTTACGTTCCCAACGGAACATAGCACTGCTGTTTATTTATATATGGTATGGAGTTGGTAGCCTGGTGCCCAATCTTCCCTCTGTATACCAGTATGATTCCTGGCCTAGGGAGGTAGAGGAGTGCGTCCGTCGTCCGGGTATTGAACCCCGGACCACCTGAGGTGTGGTTGATGAGCGTTTAACCGTTGTTCCACCGACGCACAACATCAGTTGGTAACCGAACACATGAAAATTTCTGTCAGTAAATTAAGTAAATTACGCGCGTAATCTGAAGTCATGAATTGGTTGAGTATCGCTGAGAAATGACCACCAGTGAAAGGAACTTCAAGCTATTATTTATAGGATTAACAAATTCAGGATATTTATATAGAGTAAAGAGAAAGTGGACAAACCAACTACTCGATACTTCAGCACTCTTGTTCTTACAAATCATATTCCGATTTTAATGGAAAAAAATCTTCAGTGAAATTTGTCGGAGTGGCTCTTGAGTGTGCGTTTTTCCACATCGAAAGTTGTTAATGCGCAGAAGAAACAGCCGAGAATGAATTAATTTCATTTTGAGCATTTAGAAGACAAAAGAGAGCAAGGAATATTCTTCCCGGTAAATACCTTTTCCCATTCTCTGGCTTTGTAGGCCTTATTAGCATGAATCTTGTGTCCTGAACCCACGAGATGAAATAGAATAGAACTCTAAATGGACCTTGTTCGTCCCTTACTTAACCACTATGCAGGATTTGGTGTTCGGAAATCCGACGATAAATACGCCTAATTGTACAGCCTATGCAGCTAACTGGCTCTTCATTATTATTATATTATTGTTATCCCTCCCTTGGGTTCCTAGTGGAACATAGGGCTTCAACTGCACGTCTCCACTTGCCACTTCTGTCTTCTGCTGTCCTTTTCACCTGCATCCATGTTAGTTCATACTCTTTCAACTCCTCTTCACACGATCTCCTCCATGTCACCCTTGCACAGACGTCCCACTGGCGGCTTCCCTTTTGGGTTCCAGTTGGGCAATGGCCTGACGTGCGCGCGATGTCACCCAGCGGTCTCCTCAGCGAGTGTCTGACCCATCTCCACTTTCTCCTGCATATTTGTTGGTTGGCGATTGGTTCTTGTTTTGTTTGTTCCCATAGTTTCTTGTTGGTGATTGTTTCCGGCCCGGCCATCTGATCTTCAGTATAGAGCCAGCGAAGACAGTTGTTGGTTGATAAAGGTAGGTCTACAACAGGCTGTTGGAAATATTCTTTGTTACCCGCCCGCGAAGTTTCTGATCCGTATAGAAGAACTGACTTGACGCTTGTATTGAAAATCCGACTGAATTTTGTTGTTGATGTTGAGTGACGAAGATTTCCATATTGGTTTGTTTCAGGTTGATGAATGTGTTTCTCGCCTTCCCGATTCTCGCTCGATTTGACATCCTCGTCCATTCCGACTGTCTGTAGTTGATACAATGCTCCCTAGATAAGTGAATGAAGTGACCTCTTTCAAATCCCTCCCGTTGATGGTGATTGACGGTGGATGTTGCTGCTGTTGTTGTTGTTTTTTAGTTATTTTCATCACCTCCGTCTTGTCTATGTTCACTTGGAGTCCTGTCATCGCCGGCTGCTTCTTCGACCAGTTTGTGGGTTTTCGCTCGCTTGTGAGTCTTCGATTTTGTGTGACATCAAGCATGAATCATCCACGCGTGAAATCCTGGTCTTCTAGGTTCTCCGCGTCGGTCTAGGATATCCCTGTCTGCTCGTTTCCCACTCGCTGTCTGACGCATAATCCAGTTAGTCCACCACAATTAGGAATATCAATGGTGATTATAAGAACCCTTGTCTGACTCCTGTGTTTATTCCAAACGCCTCGCTGAGTTTTCCGTTGTGGATCACATGACATATGTCATTGTCGTATAGCTGTTGAATAAGGTTGATGAATATTTGGGGTACGCCGTAGTACTCGAGTAATTTCCAAATTACTTCACGGTCAACGCTGTCGAAGGCCTTCTCTAAGTCTATGAAGTTGAGGTAGAGGTTTGAATGACATTCCATGCTTTGTTCTGTGATGATGATGCGTAGAGTTTCAATTTGGTCGGTACATGATTTGCCTTTCCTGAATCCAGCTTGTTCTGGTCTGAGTTGTGTATCCAGTGCGTCGTTTATTCTCTCCAGGATGATGCGACTCAGGATTTTACTTGGCGTCGACAGGAGCATGATTCCTCGCCAGTTCTTGCAGAGTCCTAAGTCTCCCTTCTTTGGTAGTTTCAGGAGGTAACGTTTCCTCCAGTCAGTAGGCACCTTTCCCTCCTTCCAGACTTTTTGCAATAATGGAGTCAGCATGTCTTCTGTAGTCTCTGGGTCCTCCTTTATTGCTTCAAGGGGTATTCCATCTGGTCCAGCTGTTTTTCCAGCTTTCAGAGTCTTGATTGCATTCAAGACTTCAGCTCTCGTTGGAGGATTGGTGTTAACTTGCAGTTGTGTGCGCGCTGTTGTTGGTATTTCTGGACGGGTTGCAGGTGGTGGTCGGTTCAAGAGTACTTTGACGTGATCCGCCGATTCTTTAATCTGTCTTTCTTCCTTGGTAATTGGGTTCCCTTGTCTGTCTTTTACATGTTTCGCTTGTGTTGATCTCTTCCCGGATAGAGATTTGGTTATCTGATATAATGTCGTCAGGTCGCTTTTGCCTGCTGCCTTCTCAGCTTCAGTGGCCAGATTGTCGTAGAATTGTCTTTTGTCCTTTCTAGCATTCTTCTTCACTTCTTTGTCCAGCGCTGTGTAAGTTGAGTTCAGCGTCTCCTTCTCCTGTCCGTCCTTGCATTGAATTATTTTCTTTTTCACCATTCTCCTCTTTTCTATTAGTTTCCAAGTTTCCGTTGAGAGCCTTTCTTTGTCTTGTCTCTTCTTTCTTCCTAAAACCGTTGACTACGTTTAATTGAAAATCACCTTGAGAGAGTTCCAGTGGTCTTCCACGCATGATTCTTCAGTGATGTCGCGTAGTGTTTCCTGCTTTGCTCTGACAGTTGCAGTGAAAGTGTCTTTTGTGGTTGTGTCCTTCAGTAATCGAGTGTCGAACTTGCATTGTGGCCTATCCCCAGCTATCCTCGAGGCTTTTAGCTTCACCTTGAAAGTCCCTTGTACTAGATAGTGGTCTGAACCCACATCTGCTCCTCTCCCCGACCTTGTGTCCAGTAGGCTTCGTCTCCACTTTCTTGAGAATGAGATGAAGTCCATTTTGTTTTTGGTGTTTCCATCTGGTGAAATCCATGTCGTCTTGTGTATTTCTTTGTGTTTGAAAACGCTGCCACCAATCACCAAATCATTGAAGGCGCAGAAGTCTGAGAAGAGTTCACTATTGTCGTTCATTTCACCGAGGGCCTCTCGACCCATGGTGAGTTCTCTTCGTGTATTGTCTCCTCCCAGCTTCGTATTCATATCGCCCATCAGGATTTTGATATCGCCTTTTGGGACGTTGTCCATTATTGCTTGTAGTTGTCTGTAGAACGCCTCCTTCTTCTCTTGTTCTGAGACGTTTGTAGGCGCATAGCATTGAGTGACTGTAACTTTCCTTCCTTTTGAGCTGAACCTGGCTGTCATTGTCCTGGAGGAGATTGTTTCCCACTGCATGAGAGCTTTGGCTGCTGTTGGTGACATCATGACGGCCACTCCCTCGGTGTGCTCGTGATTGTCCTCTGGGTGACTGGAATAGATTATTGTCTCTCCAGTTGGTAGTTGTCACCTTCCAGTTCCGTTCCATCTGCTTTCGCAGATTCCCAACACTTCTATTCTGTACCTTCTCATTTCAGCGGCTATCTGGGCAGCCTTTCTAGTTTCGTACATTGTACGAACATTCCAGGTACCCATCCTTACTTTTGCTTTCATCGAAAGAAGGCACATCGGCTGACTGGCTTCCCGAAGGCTTTCACCAGCCTGCGTCATTTCACTTCCCCGATTCCAGCGAAAAATAAGGCTATTGTTTATAATTTTAGAATTTTTAATATATTTATTCGTTGAAGTTTCTGTAGCGATTTGGTTGTTTTACGAGGGTGGAGCTGCTATCACCACGCCCCAACCCTCTCTCTTAATCCGGGCTTGGGACCGACAAGAAAACTAGCGAGCTAGTAATCTAGGCGAGGTTCCACATGTGTGTGTACTGAGTATAATCGGTTTCCTCATCATTTATGTGTGTAGTCTTCTTCATCAGGTAGGTGAGTTTCACCAAGTACTACTACTGCGCCTTTGAATTGTTCTCATTAGATAGTTGGAAGCCTTGGGTAGAGGTTTTCTGTTTGTTAGTACTCACCAGTCAGCAAGAAGTATCTACAATCTTGAAAGAAGTCATATCCTTTTCTGAGATTCGAACCCATGTCACTAGACGCATGGTAGTAGTTACTAACTAATGTGTAACTGAAAATATCCAATATATTCCTAGATGAGGTCAATCTCGAGCTTGAATAGCTCAATAATAACATCTCTGACTGCAGCGAACGGTGGAATAGGTTCATATCTCACTTCAGAGACACAGGGATTGACTTGCTACCAGGGAATAATCTCGTTGACTTAGAATATGCAGACGATATGGTCCTTTTAGGCGAGGACGCAGACAAAACAGAGCAGAGTCCTCTGAACACCTCGAGCTGGTTGGGAAATGTGCTACACATGCGTGGCCTAGTCATCGCCTTCCTCGAGAACGGGCTATGTTAGCTGATATAGAGTCAGACTGGAAAAGAGCTAGTGGGGATCAAACCAAACAGGACACCAGTCAATGAAATCCACAACAGTCAGTTTAAGCCAGTGACGTAGGAAGGTGTAGACTTCCTGACTGACGGGTTGGGTTCCTCGGGACGTTAAAAACCAATGAATGCTGCAGACAATTGGTGAATTGAATTGGTGATGTGGCTCAAAGTGGCTGGCCGGTTCAGATGCATCCACTCCTTGTGACTTATGATTTCCAGTGAGACTCTATTGTTCTTCGTTGTTATTATTCCTTATGCCTCATATCCCTGTTTCCTGTGTCTATTATGCATTTCTTGTACTTTCTTCTCTTGCTTTGTGTGTTACAAAGAGGGAGTGTGGCGACTTGAACTGCCGAACATATCTGGAAAGTTCTATGTCAAAAACAGACAGACGGGCAGACATTTGAGTAAGTGTAAGGACTAAAAGGCATTAGAATATACGAAGAGGAAATACCAGTCGCCTTTGATGTAAACAGTCTATACTGAAAATACCCATTCAGATGGTTATGGATGCACTGAAAACGAGACTAGACGAGGATAATGACCTGAAAGACAGGACACGATTATCCGTAGAAGAGATCATAAAAGAGGTTGAATTCCGTCTCACAAGAACATATTTTAAATTTGAAGGAAGAATATACCAACAAAATGAAGGAGGAGTAGCCATGGGATTGCCCATCTCACCAATAATAGCTGACATATTCATGGATTTTCGCGAAAAGAATGCACCTAAACCATTCAGGTCATCAATAAAATGTTGGTGGAGATATGTAGACGACAATACGTTAGTAATAATGACAGGGAACAATGTTGGGAAATTCTTCTTACACACATAAACAATCCTGTGAACTGAGTAGAATTCACAATATGGAAGTAGAGAATGAAATTGAGGAACTGGGTGTGTTAGACTGCAAAGTACAAAGAGTAACAGATGGTAGGTAGCATGAAAACGACTCTGTATAGAAAAAAAACTACACATTATCACTCAGCCCCATGGACTCACGGTAAAACGAGAATTAATAGAAGGTCTTGCAGATAGAATACGTAGACTAACAACAACAACTACAACAACAGAGAACCAGCGTAAAGAAATAAACGTCTTATTCACAGTGTTACTTGACAACAACTACCCAGACGAATTTATCATAAATAATATGAAAAAGAGGGTAAAGCTAGAGAATGACACGTAGGAGGATGGCGAAAAGACGATCAGAATACCATAGAAAAATGGTACATCAGAGGCAATTCGAAGAAACCTCAGGAAAGTATGGGGATTCGCATCACGTTTAAATTAACGAATCTAATTAAAAATAAAATAAATCAACTGATAGATCCAATAAAAATGATGGATAAAAGTAGTAATGTAATTTACAAAATATCTTGTGTCGAGTGTCCGACTCAATGTGTGGGTCAAACGTTCAGATCACTGAAAATAAGAGTGAATGATGATGATGATAAACGCCTAACTAAAGGTCAACCAACAGGAAGGAACACAAGCTTACAAGAATTTAGAATAAAATTCATGTCTAGCTGCACATGCATGGAACAAAAGCCAGAATATTGATTGGAACAATGTTTGTATTCTGAAAACTACTACGAACAAAAGGAAAGTGAGACTTACAACCGAATCTATATTGATTAAGATCACTCCAGATGCACGTGACAAGAGTGACTCAGTAGCACAACTGTCAACAACCTGGAATATAATTCTGAATACACAAAAATGAATGGAGAAAGAAATAATGAACTATTTATGGATGAGTACAAATCATAAATGTGTGAACTCAAACAAACCAAACAATTCCAATACAGTTGATGTGTGATCACGGGCAGTAATTTTGCTCGAAATATTACCAATAACAAAAGTTATCATTGTGTGCAAACTATTGAAGTATAATTATACTTTATTTGATGTATTTCACAATGTGTGAGCATGAAATAATATCAATAATGAGTAGTTCAGTGAAAATGCATAGAGGGTATTGCATGCTTTAAAGATGATGCAAATATCTATTTATATTATTGTATTCTGTTCTCCTTCCATCTCATGGAATCTTCTGCCAATAAGTTTCTTGAACATCACAAGGACACTTGAAGTAATTTGTTGAGTGGATTTGCTTTTCGTTGTATTTGGGACTTGTCAGGTGGATTTACGTGCATTGCGCAGTGAGTAGGATATTTTTCCCACTGGGGCTCGAACACCAGTACGCGTCATTTGAAACGCTAAAGCCTTAACCAGTGAACCACTTGGGCCACCACGTCTTGCGCAATCGGTATCAATTATTGCTTACTTTTAGTACAATTTTGATTCGACCAAAATGTTCAGTCTCTGTTGATATGTCGGCTCCTTGTGTGGGTGCTTTTCTGATTTCTGATACTTAACCTGAATGGTGACTGGCAGTGGAACGCAGGATGCACATTTCAGACTGTTTGGGACTCCTCGGTACACTGTGTTGACTGCTTAGGATTTCACAGAATTATGTCATTTCATGTTAATCTCCTCGCCTCTTTTCTTTTCAGACTAATCCTACATAATTAGATCGGTGATAATGTCATCGGTGTGGGTAAAATCTGTTCTCTTCAGCTACTTAAGTTATTATCAACCATCACTACTAACCGAACTCTTAATGAATTACTTTCTCTAGTGTATACTATCCATTCAATCGTGCTTGTTACGTAATTTTCTTGGCCTAAACTTTTTCCCTGTGGTATTACAATTATTATTATTATTATTATTATTATTATTATTATTATTATTATTATTATTATATAGGGATACGTTTTCCTTGTGAACAATGTGATAAAAAATTCGCCTCAAAAGCTCATCTTAGCCAACATGTGGCAGCAATTCATCAAGGTGAGAAAGTATCTGCGTCTCTTTTATTGTTTTTGTGATGCTTTCAACTTATGGCCTTTTTCACTTGTAAGGACAATATTCATGTCGTTAGGTGTCAGCCAGTGAAGAATAGTCTTTTCGTAAATTCGCTTGAAAGTTGTACAGTTATGCATATACAATATTTGATGAAAAGGTTAGATGGTTTATTCCTTTACGTTCCCAACGGAACATAGCACTGCTGTTTATTTATATATGGTATGGAGTTGGTAGCCTGGTGCCCAATCTTCCCTCTGTATACCAGTATGATTCCTGGCCTAGGGAGGTAGAGGAGTGCGTCCGTCGTCCGGGTATTGAACCCCGGACCACCTGAGGTGTGGTTGATGAGCGTTTAACCGTTGTTCCACCGACGCACAACATCAGTTGGTAACCGAACACATGAAAATTTCTGTCAGTAAATTAAGTAAATTACGCGCGTAATCTGAAGTCATGAATTGGTTGAGTATCGCTGAGAAATGACCACCAGTGAAAGGAACTTCAAGCTATTATTTATAGGATTAACAAATTCAGGATATTTATATAGAGTAAAGAGAAAGTGGACAAACCAACTACTCGATACTTCAGCACTCTTGTTCTTACAAATCATATTCCGAATTTAATGGAAAAAAATCTTCAGTGAAATTTGTCGGAGTGGCTCTTGAGTGTGCGTTTTTCCACATCGAAAGTTGTTAATGCGCAGAAGAAACAGCCGAGAATGTTGTACACAGAAGTGGTGTGTTTATTTTTGTCAGCTTTAAATAATTTAGCTTGTAATCCATTGCTATTCATTCGACTTTGTACTTGGTCCTAGGTTTTATGTTCAGCCGATGCACTCCTAAACCTTGCTCAGCCGGTAGCATGCCTTTGGAAGAGTGGACGCTGAACGTGATGCTGGTGATCGCCTCACGATAACTGATCCAGCTCTGACCTGACTGACGGATTTCAACATAGAACTTTGCACCGATGTGCAGCAGTTAAAGTCGCCACACTCCCTCTATACAGCACACAAAGCAAGAGAAAGAAGCAAAAACACATTTAAAACAGAGATAATAAACAGAGATGTGAAGGAAAAAGAATAGTAATATCGAAAAACAATATAGTTTCATTGGATATTACAAGTCACAAGGAGTGGATGCATCTGAACCGGCCAGCCATTGAGAACGATCACTTTGAGCCATATCACCGATCGTCTCCAGCCTTCATTGGTGTTTGCCGTCCTGAGGAACCCAACCACGAAATCTGCACCTTTTGATGTGGCCTAAACTGACTGTTGTGGATTTCATTGACTGACTGATGAAGCCCTGGTTTGGTTTGACCACCGGTAGCTCTTTTCCAGTCTGACCCTATATCATCTACATTGCCCATTGTGGGAGAATGTGATGGCTAGGCATACGTAACACATATCCTAACTATCTCAATCGATGTTACTTTACAGTCTCGTCTACTGATTTTCCATCTCACTTACCTAGCACTGGACCGATGCCTCACCTCAATATTGCTCACCTCGTTATACCACTTCACACGGGAGATCGAACGGAGTCATCTATGATCAAAGACAGCTATCCGGCCAGGCTTTTCATGTCTTCCAATAATCTCAGCGGCCATGTCCCACAGCTAGCCATAAAGGAGGACGAGGCGGACTCCTGAGGAGTGCACACGTCCTTTGGTTGACAGTCAGCTGGATATCACGTCTACTAAGCCAGAAACGGTGTAAACTGGCATATGTGAAACCAGCCTTCTCTATCCGTACTGAGATTTCGTCAGCGACCAACCCGTTGACTCTGGCTGATGCAACTTCCCAAATAAGTGAAGTGGTCAACATGCTCCACCAACGACTTCACTCCCTATTTCTAAGCTAGAAGTCAATGTAGTCCAGCCCTGTAGAAGATCGAATACCAATCTTGATTCTGGGTGCACATTAGTTGATACAATCAATATATATAACATATGTCAGTTTGTTTGGTGACTATGTTGACCAACGAAATGCAGAGAATAAATGCCACCTTCAAGTTTACCCTCACAATTATCGTGGTCGTAAACACGACATTTTTTCGTCAACAGAATTACTGAGAATTTCTTCAAGACACTTCACTACAGTTTTTGTAGGCAGTATGCAAGTCTCCACGAAGCGGATAAATCTCCCTGTCGTTGGATTTCTTCATCAAAATAGAAAATGTCGTGGAATACAAGTCGAAATGGAAGACTTTGTTGCGCTAATAGTCATTTTTCGTTAATCACTTACTTTGTGGTGAGAGCTGTCTGCTAGCCAGAATTGGCAGACAGCAATTTACGTCAATATTTACGTCCCAGGTCTTGGTCATGAGAAGAAAACACGAACAAAGACTAACTCAACAACTGATAACAGCAGACTTTTAGTGAGCGGATGCCGTTCCCATATGTATTGTCTGACTTTGAAAGAAGCGCCCGCAAGGAGATGACAGCGAGGAAACAAGCAGGTGGAAGACGCTGTTTCTCTGCTAATAGTAACATATAATAATGTACATGTACAATGTGTATATAAATATGTGTTGATTTTCTCAATAAACGATCTGTTGCCTGGCGGCCCTTGTCTCCCGTCGTTACAAGTTAACGATATAAAAGAGTAGTGCACACATGGATTTGAGGCAATGACATATAACTAATTTTGATAATTAGACTTCATGTTCACACATGATTTGAAGGCCAGAATTCTAACCTCTAGCTTGTAAATTACTGATAATCCAAAGATCTATCAAGTGACCTTTGAAACCCTGACTGATGTCATTGCATTAATCACAAGTGGTCAGCCCAGCTGTCTGTGTGTGTGTGTAATCGATAATACCCTTACTGTATTTATTGATTATCACATTACCACCTATTTATTGTCATTTTCTTCTCAATTTTAACAGGAATGAAATTTACGTGTGATTTATGCGATAAGAAATTTTCAACAAAACGGTCAAGCGATCGACACATCAAAACTGTTCATGAAGGTATTTTTGAATGACTATTTCTTAAATTTGTTTACGAAACAATTTTTCTAAATATGATTCTATGTATGTGTAAACAGCGTCTATATGACATTATAATTGGACGAAGTAGAGAGCACTAGCGAAAAGAAGCGAATCTGTTTGAATGTATTGATAAACTTCAGTGCTACAACTGACACTTTTTTAACATTAACTACCACAGATGAAATGAGATAGTCAAAGGTAGGTGGTACCTTTCCATTAACTGAGAATTCTTCTATGTTTGGAATGATAATAAACCCCATTAAGACGGGTGATTGATATGTATCCACATATATATATATATATATATATATATATATATTTATGTGTGTGTGTGTATTTTGGTCTCTCTTTCTGTTTGCTCGGTTAGTCTGTGACCACTTCACTTGTATGAACTTGTCTCCTTTAATAATGTGTATTCTCCTTATATTATATTATATATAATATGAGTGTTTGTTGACAGTCCGTTGCTTAGTGACATATATCCATATATGGTTGTTGACATGTCTGCTATATTCGCTATGTATATTTGGATCGACACTCCATTATAATTAGCCATTCATGTTAAGACTGTCTAATGATTTGTTCCCACGCTTTGTCTGGAACATTCATATATATTTCACATACACAATTTGTGTGAACTACTTTACTTACTTACCACTTTGGTGTGAGACCATTTATTTTCGTCTCCTTGTGTTTGGACAATAGAAGTATCATCGCAAACCTAGTGGTCTTCTGATTTCCGCCTTCTCGCGTCAGGACTATTAGTTTCTCGACCAGACCATAATAACAATTTAGCGACGAGTACATAACAATTTGGCGACGGGGAAAACTACTATTAACCACACAGCAGCAGCAACATAACAATTTACTATGGATCCTTCTAAATTGGAATTATTGTTTGAACAACAAATGAAATTAATGGAAATGTTCGTCAACCAACAGACTGGTCCAGCTTCACCTTCAAGCAATCTCAATCATACCATGCTACCATCTGTCGACGGCATTGTGAACAGTATTTCACAGTTCAATTATGACCCAGAGGCTAATGTCACTTTTGACACATGGTATCAACGTTATGAGGATTTATTCACTGTTGATCTCGCCTCACAAGACGATGCCTGGAAGGTGCGAGTGTTGTTACGTAAATTGGGTCCGGCAGAATATGAACGGTACTGCAACCTAATTTTACCCCAGAAACCACGTGACAAGTGTTTCGATGATACAATAAAGCTGCTGCGTGAACATTTTGGAGACCACTCCTCATTATTCAGCATACGTTATCGTGGCCTCAAGCTGACAATGAATGAAAATGATGATTTTCTTACTCACGTTGGCACAGTCAACCGAGAATGTGAGAGATTTCGACTCAGGTCCTTAACAGATGATCAATTCAAAGCCTTGATTCTCATATGCAGTCTCCAATCTCCTCGTTTCACAGATATCCGAACTCGACTGCTCAATCAGCTAGAACAAAATCCCAAGTTAACATTACATGACATAGCTGATGAATATCAACGGCTGATTAATCTGCAGAAAGACACACACCTGGTCGAATCAACACCTTCGAGAAGCTCTGATATTCGTGCATTACGAAAGAGCAAAAATCTCTCATCAGCTACTCCTGACCCACCTACTTCTCCTAATGTTCCGCGGAAATCTACAGATACTCGTCCAACTTCACAAAATACGACAAAGAAGACCCCACCATCACCATGCTGGCATTGTGGCGCGTGGCACTTTGTAAAGTCTTGTCCGTACAAAAATCATCGTTGCAACAAGTGCAACATCGTCGGTCATAAAAATGGTTTTTGTCAGCCACGCAAACCCAGATATCATAATCCAGCAAAAGCTCAACAAAATGTTGGTCCTAAATCTCCAAGGAGATCATTGAGTCTACTCGCAACCTGTCAAGTTATTACTCCATGTATGCGGAACTATCTTGACCTTCAGATGAATGGTCATGATGCACGTCTGCAGCTAGATACCGCCTCTGATATTACTGTTATATCAAAGAAACTTTGGAATAATATTGGCAGACCACCAATCGTAAATACTTCTCAGACTGCTGTCAGCGCCTGTGGTGGGCGCCTCAAACTAATTGGTGAACTCGAATGTTCTGTTTCCTTCCGCGATATCAAATTCACAGGAATTTGTTACGTCACCAGGAGTGATTTAAATCTTTTGGGACTTGATTGGTTCGATCGTTTACATCTGGCTGATGTCCCACTTAGTTCTGTATGCAACGCAGTTAACAAGGATGAAAATTCAGCCAACTCCTTTTCTGATTTATGCAAACTATTCGCACCTGTTTTTCAGCCCGGATTAGGTCACTGTACCTCGCTGCAAGCTACCTTTCGAGTATTACCAGACGCAAAACCGGTTTTTCGCCCAAAGAGGCCAGTTCCATATGCATCTGTACCAAAAGTTGACGAAGAATTGGAGAGACTGCAACAACAAGGCGTATTAACACCAGTCACGTACTCAGCATGGGCAGCACCCATCGTCGTTGTCAAGAAAGCGAATGGGTCCCTACGTATTTGTGCTGATTTCTCTACTGGGTTGAATGCTGCATTAGAACAGCACCACTATCCTTTACCTACACCGGATGATTTATTCACTGTTTTAAATGGTGGATCTTATTTTGCAAAACTGGACCTTGCTGACGCATATCTACAAGTGGAAGTAGCCCCAGAATGCCGAGAACTCCTTACCATTAATACACATCGCGGTTTGTTCCAATACAACAGATTACCTTTCGGAGTTAAAACTGCCCCAGCTATTTTCCAACAACTGATGGATACTATCTTGGCAGGTATTCCGGGTGTTGCCGTCTATCTTGATGATATCTTGGTGGTAGCGAATTCTATAAACGAACTTTACAGCAGGACAGAAGCTGTTTTGTCACGCATGCAGGACAACGGTCTACGACTACGCTCAGAGAAGTGTCAGTTCTCCTTGAGATCTGTCAAATACCTTGGATTTATATTTGATGCATCGGGTAGACGTCCAGATCCTGACAACATACGTGCTATAAAAGAGATGCCCGCACCTACTGATGTGCCTTCCTTACGCTCTTTCTTGGGATTAATTAGCTATTACTCTGCATTTCTCCCTGCGCTGCATAATGTTCGACACCCCCTCAATCGACTACTCGAAAAGAATGCAACCTGGAAATGGTCCGAAGCTTGTAGATCAGCCTTTGAAAAGTTGAAGTCTATGTTAACTTCTGAATTGCTTCTGACACATTATAGTCCAACACTTCCAATTATAGTTGCAGCGGACGCTTCAGCAAGCGGAGTGGGAGCTGTCATTTTACATGTCTTCCCAGATGGTTCACAAAAAGCAATAATGCATGCATCTCGAACACTAACTGCGGCAGAAAAGAAATATGCACAAATTGAAAAAGAAGCCTTAGCTTTAGTTTTCGCCGTACGACGTTTTCATAAAATGATCTACGGCCGCCGATTTACCTTGCTGACAGATCATAAACCGTTACTTTCCATTTTCGGATCTAAATCAGGTATCCCGGTACATGCAGCTAACCGACTACAACGCTGGGCAATAATATTACTTGGATACGATTTCGATATTAAATACAACCGAACTAACGAATTTGGTCAAGCCGACGCTCTATCTCGGCTAATTAGCGACTATCCTGCATCAAGTGAAGATATGGTAATTGCATCGATCGCCACCAAAGACTATGCAGTTAACCTCATCGACAATGCTATTCGATCTCTACCAGTAACGTTTGCAGAAATCCAGCGAACTACAAGCACCGATGCCACCTTACGACGTGCTACACAGTATGTATCCAGTAATTGGCCAAAGATAAAATATAGTGGAGACCTAAAACACCTGTTTGCCCGTCGTGATTCCTTATGTGTTGTAAAAGATTGCTTGATGTTTGGAGAACGCGTAGTGATACCTGAAGCATTACGAAATAAACTCCTGAAACAGTTTCACATGGGACATCCTGGTATTCAGCGGATGAAGAGTATTGCTCGCAGCTACGCATACTGGCCTAATATGGATAAGCATATTATCGACTTTGTTCAACGATGTTCTAAATGTCAACAATCAGCAAAGCTACCCCACCAGCTACCTCCCGTACCGTGGCCTCCAGCATCCCATCCTTGGTCCAGAATTCATATTGACTTTGCTGGCCCTACAAATGGTGCATACTATTTAGTGGTGGTAGACGCTTTTTCTAAGTGGCCAGAAGTTATACCAATGGTTTCGCCGACAACGTCCCAGACTCTCAAAGCTCTCACTGACATATTCTCCCATCATGGTCTCCCAGAAACCATAGTTACAGACAATGGTTCGCAGTTTACCTCTCATCAGTTTCAGCAGTTCTGTCATCAAAATGCTATCGAGCATATGTTCACACCGCCGTATCATCCTCAGTCAAACGGCCAAGCGGAACGTTTTGTCGACACTTTGAAGAGAGCCTTACTCAAAGC
The DNA here is from genome assembly GCA_944472135.2 of Trichobilharzia regenti. Classification (NCBI taxonomy): domain Eukaryota; kingdom Metazoa; phylum Platyhelminthes; class Trematoda; order Strigeidida; family Schistosomatidae; genus Trichobilharzia; species Trichobilharzia regenti. The sequence goes on along the minus strand of OX235267.1, from coordinate 2,850,846 downwards.
AGAGGGAGAGGGGACACCATTTGACATCATCCAAAAATTCTTGATGGTGTACCGTACAACGGCGAATGAGTCAACACAGAACAAGAAATCGCCGGCAGAAATTCTCTACGGACGCAAACTTAGAACGATTCATAACTCAATGTTACCACTGACACTCAAACATGCCGACGCATCATTTCGGAATGAAAAAAATTTGATGTTGGTGACCCTATCTATGTCCGCGACTATCGAGGAGGACATAAACCTTGGAATAAAGGTTCCATCTCAGCACGACGTGGTCGAGTTATGTACGACGTGAAAGTTGGAAATGAATTATGGACCCGTCACTACAATCAGTTGCGGCCAAGAAACTCAAATATCCCTACCAGTACACAGTCATCCCTACCTCTGGATATTCTCTTGGATACTTTTAACTTACCTACGACTGACAAAACAGAAAAGCAGAAGTGCGCAGCTCAGACAACGTCAGGCAAAGCAGAAGCCGCAAACTCAACAAGCAGACGAAGCAACAGACGTCGACAACAAACTGAACGGTTTCAGATAAACCCCAAGAAAGCACGCTATTAATCATCACTCTTCTCAAAAGGAGAGGTGATATGTATCCACACATATTTATGTGTGTGTGTGTATTTTGGTCTCTCTTTCTGTTTGCTCGGTTAGTCTGTGACCACTTCACTTGTATGAACTTGTCTCCTTTAATAATGTGTATTCTCCTTATATTATATTATATATAATATGAGTGTTTGTTGACAGTCCGTTGCTTAGTGACATATATCCATATATGGTTGTTGACATGTCTGCTATATTCGCTATGTATATTTGGATCGACACTCCATTATAATTAGCCATTCATGTTAAGACTGTCTAGTGATTTCTCCCACGCTTTGTCTGGAACATTCATATATATTTCACATACACAATTTGTGTGAACTACTTTACTTACTTACCACTTTGGTGTGAGACCATTTATTTTCGTCTCCTTGTGTTTGGACAATAGAAGTATCATCGCAAACCTACTGGTCTTCTGATTTTCGCCTTCTCGCGTCAGGACTATTAGTTTCTCGACCAGACCATAATAACAATTTAGCGACGAGTACATAACAGTGATATAGGTTGGGTCTGAGTGACCGAATGGTCTACGAGCTCACTTTGTAGCTGGAAGGTTCTGGGTGCTAAGCGGGATTGGGGGATAGGTGAGTTTGCAACTAGACTTACGAAACAGCTGTCCAGTAGTTGAAGGCTTGTTTTCAATAATGGTTCTCGAACTGATATCAATCCGTGAACAGGCCTCTAAGAAAACAGTACATGTAGAGAAGACGGACTGAAATGGCAGTGATTATTCCTCCAGGAGAAAGTAGAAATGACCGGGAATCTGTAGTTCTTTTACATGACCAATAACTAACAATGTTAGTGTATACGAACTGTGTTGTGGCTCATCAGAGAAGTAACAATTAAGATTCTTTGATTCAGATGAGAGTCGAATGTTTCGTCTACATATTTATTCACATTGGTCAGTGGAATCCAGGATGTACATTTCGTCCTATTCGGGAATCGTCAACCTGTGACCGACCATTTTGGTCTAAACCATCGACGGGAAAATCGAAATTAAAGAATTAACAAGACCCGTCGCACAAGAAATGGCTTTCGTGGCCCAAGTGGTCCAGTGGATAATACTTTGGCGTTTGGGACTACATGTACTGGGTTCGAGCCTAGGTGGTAACATCATCACTCACTGGAGAATGCAGGTGCATCCAGTTGACGAGTCAGTCGCCAATTAGGACGGATTGCGCGTTATCCTGGATTCCAATGCTGGTCACTATCAACCAATTGACTTCAAGTTACATGACCAGACATCGTCTTAGCATATCTGCACAAGGAGCCGTCATGTCATCCTGAGACCCCAAGCACTTCGATCCAGTCAATCGATGGAGAAATCTAAATTGAATTCAATGGTAAACACTGCCTAATGACTTTCCTCCTCTTCGTTATGACACAGTTATTCTATTTACCCTCTATTTGAATATTAATACTATTGTTGTTATAAATGTTCTTCTGTTTTTGAAAACTGTTCATTAGGCAAGAAGTTTTCTTGTGATCAGTGTGACAGAAAGTTCTATGGTAAATCTTTACTCAGAGAACATATTCAAGCTGTTCATGAAGGTAACTACCACTTCTGTTTCGTTTTGTTTCTTTCTCTTTTTTGACATTTTCATTAATTTTTAAAGCAAGCAAATGTGATAACATGTGTGTGTTTTATTATTATTATTGCTCCCTTAGGTTCCTAGTGAAACATAGGGCTTCAACTGCACGTCTCCACTTGCCACTTCTGTCTTCTGCTGTCCTTTTCACCTGCATCCATGTTAGTTCATACTCTTTCAACTCCTCTTCACACGATCTCCTCCATGTCACCCTTGCACAGACGTCCCACTGGCGGCTTCCCTTTTGGGTTCCAGTCGAGCATATTTGTTGGTTGGCGATTGGTTCTTGTTTTGTTTGTTCCCATAGTTTCTTGTTGGTGATTGTTTCCGGCCCGGCCATCTGATCTTCAGTATAGAGCCAGCGAAGACAGTTGTTGGTTGATAAAGGTAGGTCTACAACAGGCTGTTGGAAATATTCTTTGTTACCCGCCCGCGAAGTTTCTGATCCGTATAGAAGAACTGACTTGACGCTTGTATTGAAAATCCGACTGAATTTTGTTGTTGATGTTGAGTGACGAAGATTTCCATATTGGTTTGTTTCAGGTTGATGAATGTGTTTCTCGCCTTCCCGATTCTCGCTCGATTTGACATCCTCGTCCATTCCGACTGTCTGTAGTTGATACAATGCTCCCTAGATAAGTGAATGAAGTGACCTCTTTCAAATCCCTCCCGTTGATGGTGATTGACGGTGGATGTTGCTGCTGTTGTTGTTGTTTTTTAGTTATTTTCATCACCTCCGTCTTGTCTATGTTCACTTGGAGTCCTGTCATCGCCGGCTGCTTCTTCGACCAGTTTGTGGGTTTTCGCTCGCTTGTGAGTCTTCGATTTTGTGTGACATCAAGCATGAATCATCCACGCGTGAAATCCTGGTCTTCTAGGTTCTCCGCGTCGGTCTAGGATATCCCTGTCTGCTCGTTTCCCACTCGCTGTCTGACGCATAATCCAGTTAGTCCACCACAATTAGGAATATCAATGGTGATTATAAGAACCCTTGTCTGACTCCTGTGTTTATTCCAAACGCCTCGCTGAGTTTTCCGTTGTGGATCACATGACATATGTCATTGTCGTATAGCTGTTGAATAAGGTTGATGAATATTTGGGGTACGCCGTAGTACTCGAGTAATTTCCAAATTACTTCACGGTCAACGCTGTCGAAGGCCTTCTCTAAGTCTATGAAGTTGAGGTAGAGGTTTGAATGACATTCCATGCTTTGTTCTGTGATGATGATGCGTAGAGTTTCAATTTGGTCGGTACATGATTTGCCTTTCCTGAATCCAGCTTGTTCTGGTCTGAGTTGTGTATCCAGTGCGTCGTTTATTCTCTCCAGGATGATGCGACTCAGGATTTTACTTGGCGTCGACAGGAGCATGATTCCTCGCCAGTTCTTGCAGAGTCCTAAGTCTCCCTTCTTTGGTAGTTTCAGGAGGTAACGTTTCCTCCAGTCAGTAGGCACCTTTCCCTCCTTCCAGACTTTTTGCAATAATGGAGTCAGCATGTCTTCTGTAGTCTCTGGGTCCTCCTTTATTGCTTCAAGGGGTATTCCATCTGGTCCAGCTGTTTTTCCAGCTTTCAGAGTCTTGATTGCATTCAAGACTTCAGCTCTCGTTGGAGGATTGGTGTTAACTTGCAGTTGTGTGCGCGCTGTTGTTGGTATTTCTGGACGGGTTGCAGGTGGTGGTCGGTTCAAGAGTACTTTGACGTGATCCGCCGATTCTTTAATCTGTCTTTCTTCCTTGGTAATTGGGTTCCCTTGTCTGTCTTTTACATGTTTCGCTTGTGTTGATCTCTTCCCGGATAGAGATTTGGTTATCTGATATAATGTCGTCAGGTCGCTTTTGCCTGCTGCCTTCTCAGCTTCAGTGGCCAGATTGTCGTAGAATTGTCTTTTGTCCTTTCTAGCATTCTTCTTCACTTCTTTGTCCAGCGCTGTGTAAGTTGAGCTCAGCGTCTCCTTCTCCTGTCCGTCCTTGCATTGAATTATTTTCTTTTTCACCATTCTCCTCTTTTCTATTAGTTTCCAAGTTTCCGTTGAGAGCCTTTCTTTGTCTTGTCTCTTCTTTCTTCCTAAAACCGTTGACTACGTTTAATTGAAAATCACCTTGAGAGAGTTCCAGTGGTCTTCCACGCATGATTCTTCAGTGATGTCGCGTAGTGTTTCCTGCTTTGCTCTGACAGTTGCAGTGAAAGTGTCTTTTGTGGTTGTGTCCTTCAGTAATCGAGTGTCGAACTTGCATTGTGGCCTATCCCCAGCTATCCTCGAGGCTTTTAGCTTCACCTTGAAAGTCCCTTGTACTAGATAGTGGTCTGAACCCACATCTGCTCCTCTCCCCGACCTTGTGTCCAGTAGGCTTCGTCTCCACTTTCTTGAGAATGAGATGAAGTCCATTTTGTTTTTGGTGTTTCCATCTGGTGAAATCCATGTCGTCTTGTGTATTTCTTTGTGTTTGAAAACGCTGCCACCAATCACCAAATCATTGAAGGCGCAGAAGTCTGAGAAGAGTTCACTATTGTCGTTCATTTCACCGAGGGCCTCTCGACCCATGGTGAGTTCTCTTCGTGTATTGTCTCCTCCCAGCTTCGTATTCATATCGCCCATCAGGATTTTGATATCGCCTTTTGGGACGTTGTCCATTATTGCTTGTAGTTGTCTGTAGAACGCCTCCTTCTTCTCTTGTTCTGAGACGTTTGTAGGCGCATAGCATTGAGTGACTGTAACTTTCCTTCCTTTTGAGCTGAACCTGGCTGTCATTGTCCTGGAGGAGATTGTTTCCCACTGCATGAGAGCTTTGGCTGCTGTTGGTGACATCATGACGGCCACTCCCTCGGTGTGCTCGTGATTGTCCTCTGGGTGACTGGAATAGATTATTGTCTCTCCAGTTGGTAGTTGTCACCTTCCAGTTCCGTTCCATCTGCTTTCGCAGATTCCCAACACTTCTATTCTGTACCTTCTCATTTCAGCGGCTATCTGGGCAGCCTTTCTAGTTTCGTACATTGTACGAACATTCCAGGTACCCATCCTTACTTTTGCTTTCATCGAAAGAAGGCACATCGGCTGACTGGCTTCCCGAAGGCTTTCACCAGCCTGCGTCATTTCACTTCCCCGATTCCAGCGAAAAATAAGGCTATTGTTTATAATTTTAGAATTTTTAATATATTTATTCGTTGAAGTTTCTGTAGCGATTTGGTTGTTTTACGAGGGTGGAGCTGCTATCACCACGCCCCAACCCTCTCTCTTAATCCGGGCTTGGGACCGACAAGAAAACTAGCGAGCTAGTAATCTAGGCGAGGTTCCACATGTGTGTGTACTGAGTATAATCGGTTTCCTCATCATTTATGTGTGTAGTCTTCTTCATCAGGTAGGTGAGTTTCACCAAGTACTACTACTGCGCCTTTGAATTGTTCTCATTAGATAGTTGGAAGCCTTGGGTAGAGGTTTTCTGTTTGTTAGTACTCACCAGTCAGCAAGAAGTATCTACAATCTTGAAAGAAGTCATATCCTTTTCTGAGATTCGAACCCATGTCACTAGACGCATGGTAGTAGTTACTAACTAATGTGTAACTGAAAATATCCAATATATTCCTAGATGAGGTCAATCTCGAGCTTGAATAGCTCAATAATAACATCTCTGACTGCAGCGAACGGTGGAATAGGTTCATATCTCACTTCAGAGACACAGGGATTGACTTGCTACCAGGGAATAATCTCGTTGACTTAGAATATGCAGACGATATGGTCCTTTTAGGCGAGGACGCAGACAAAACAGAGCAGAGTCCTCTGAACACCTCGAGCTGGTTGGGAAATGTGCTACACATGCGTGGCCTAGTCATCGCCTTCCTCGAAACGACTGAAAGATGATGTTACAGGACTGGACCACACCGACTCCTCGATTAGAAATAGGGAGTGAAGTGGTTTGTGGAGCTTGTTGACCACTTCACTTATTTGGGAAGTTGCATCAGCCAGATTCAACGGGTTGGTCGCTGACGAAATCTTAGCACGAATACAGAGGACTAGTTTCGCATATACTAGTTTACACCGTTTCTGGCGTAGATATAATATCCGGCTTTCGACCAGAGGGCGCGTGCACTGCTCAGCATTCTGCTTCGTCCTCCCCTATGGCTGCTACAGCTGGCCATTCAAATTAGATGACATGAAAATCTTGACTAGCTGTGTTTGAAAATAGGTGCCTGCGCTCTATCTCCCATGTGAAGTGGATTAACAAGATGAGCAATATTGAGGTGAGACATCGGTCCAGTACTAGGTAAGTGGGTTGGGAAATCAACAGTCGAGGCTGTGAAGCTACATCAACTGAGATGTTTAGGACATGTGCTACGTATGCCTAGCCATCACCTTCCTCGACAACGGCCAATGTTAGCTGACATAGGGTCAGGTTGGGAAAGAGCCTGTGGTGGTCAAACGAAAACACGGCTTCATCAGTCAGTCAATGAAATCCATAACAGTTAGTTTAAGCCAGTGACGTAGGAAGGTGTAGACTTCCTGACTGACTGGTTGGGTTCCTCGTGATGATAAAGACCAATGGTTGTAAACATTTGGTGATATGGCTCAATGGCTGGTGCAGATGCATCCACTCCTTGTGACTTATAATATCCAAACAGCATCAAAAATAACTTGCTTAGTGATCTGAGCTCACTAGTGTTTATAACTGATCAGTGAAATGAAAGTATTACGGTTACCAAGGAAGCGAGTGAGAGATTGACTACACTCTCTTTTTGTGTGCATAAGTTTGGTCTGAGATGTTTGATTGCAATTGCTTCAGCAGTAAATCGTTATAGATTCTCTGTCCTTTGTATGTTTAATATTTCGAAGGATTTGGAAATCTTGACATAATGACTCGAGGTATCCACAAGGTGTCTGGTAATTGCATTTTGTAAATATATCTGCTTCTTTTTGAGCATTAGTTTCTTGGAATATGCTGTGAAAACCGTAAAGAAGCCTTTCTTTCTGTCCTTCCAATGTAATTGCTGGTGCATGTGCACGTAAATTTATAAATGCAGTTGGAGGTAACATCAGCAGGGTACTTATCCACTTTCGATTGGCTTATAGTGCATGTAGTACTGTATAGTGTCACCAGATTGGCTGCAGGGAAGCATCTCTTTATTGCTCCTTTCATCCTCTTTTGAATCTTTTGCGATACTTTCTCTCCTTTGTGTAAGATGCAAATGAACACTTTCTTCTTTTCAACTGTTGGATACTTCTCTTTCTTTGCTTTACTTAAGGATAAATCCTTGTGGATACCCGTTTTCCTGAAGGCATTTTTCAACAAAACTTAATTTTTCTTCTCCCTGGTTAGGCTAACATAACTTTCTGGCCCTGTCGTACAGTGTCCTTACTAATCCCTGCTGATAGCGATATCTGCTTGAATATATTTGCTGAGATTTCTTTCATTTTTGGTTGAAAAGATCTACAACTCTCTGGTACTAATATTTCTTTACTCATACTGTTGTCTGTTTCTGCCTTCTATTCTATTGTAGCGTAATCCAATCAATACCAGTTATGACTGCTATTACCACTCATTGGACATTGGACGCTGACGTATTAATTCCGTAATGAATACACAAATGATTCCTTTTATTTCCTAATCTCTTAATCAGAATGGAATGAATGGGATTATTTCAATGTTAACCACAACCTACTTGATGTTTCTTTTTTATATTTTCTTTATATTGCTTCCCTAGGAATCGATCTCATGTTTTCTGTGTAAATATTCTCTTACTGTATTTGTAATCTGTGTATATATGAATGATACTTTTTAGTGTTTTCTAATACAATTCACACTTATGCTTACTTGTTTTGTGTATTCTGTTCATCATCCATTTAAGGTAAAATACATTGGAGTCTAAGTCGTGACTGGATTCGAACTAATGACCTCCGGATTACTAGTCCTCGGCGTTCTGTCACTTGAGGTATAAGTTGTCACGGAAAGAGGGAAATCAGAAGACCACCAGGTTTACGATGATACTTGTATTTTCCAAACAAGGAAAATAAGTGTCACGCTAGTGTGTGAGTGAAATGGTACGCAATGTACGAAATGTGTGTGAACAAGAATGTACAAGGGTCTAATACAAAAGTATATATGAAAATGGCTAATACACATGAACCAATAAGATAACGTGTTACCATGATTGGTTGTAATGTCATGTGATAATAAGGTCATACATTGTTTATTTAGTTAGTGGACAGACAAAAGCATGTTGTCAGTTATAATGAAATATCGATCCATATACACATACCAAAATATAATAGACTGTCAACAGCAAAAACACACATCATGTGGATACATATCACTTCTTCAATCCCACTACCAAGTATAATAGCGATGATACTCAACACCGTACCAATACTTGAATATCGATCTGATGCTGACTGGCGACTGATTGTATTCAGGTAAGTAGTAGTTACGTTAGTTCCAGTGAGAATTCGTGACCAGTGGGGTACAGCAGGTCGGGTGTGGTAACATCAGCTAGTGGTCGCGCTTTATTTTGCGTGAATTGACAGAAGTTGGAATTCGTGGATTGGCCATTGACGATTCAGGTAGCAGTGGCTTAATGGTCTACGAGCTAACCTTGCAACGAGAGTGTCTTGAGTTCGAAACCCCATGGACACGTACTGATGGAGAGTCCCGAACTGGGCCGAAACAGCTATCCAGTGCTGTGTTTTCAATGGTCCTGTAACCAATGTAGCCAATCAAATCCCTGCACACCAAGAACTGAATTTTGGTTTTGTTGTCTGATTTGAGCGTATGCCTAGTTTTCGTGCACTATGGTATGGTGCGGTATATTTATCAATTTTTAGATGATGGCCGTAATGGAAGTGTAGTACATACATCTGGTTCTGTTTTAAACAGATTTTCATCTGGATACGAGTGTTTTGTTGTTGACATGCAGTAGTGTGAGCCATTGTGTCAATTGGCGTCAGTGTGATCACATGTGTACCGAGTATAACTAGTTTCGTCATCATTCATGTGTGTAGTCTTCTTCATCAGGTAGGTCAGTTTCACCAAGTACTACTGTGTCTTCGATTCGACACCAGTTAGTAACTAGTACCAAGCGTCTAGTCCTCTGTTTGGTGTAGGCCAAATTCTATCGGTCAAGTTTGCAATGTGGCCACCATGCCACTGAGTGACTCGCCATCATGGTGCACTGTGAATTCTTGTTATTAGATAGTTGGAGGGAATCAGCAGGAAGCTTTCTCTAGGTTTCGTGCTAGATAGCACCCATCAGTCAGCAAAGCGTATCTGCAGCGTTGAAGGAACTTATACCCTCCTGAGATTCGAACCTGTGTCACCCAGTGCTGCAATCGAAGATGGTACCACTGAGCTATACGGGCTCAATTGTTTGAATATTTAGAATCTTGATATTTCGTGTGGCTACGACTCATCATCACTTTGTATATTAAGTATATAGAAAGGACGTTCTCTTTTAGGCTACCTGTTACTCTTCTTCATCTCAGGTCAGAATTAACTATTCTCTATAGTTTTGAAACTTTAGTGGTATGTGACAGTATTGAACTGAAATCGATAAGCTAGGCGATTGATTACTCTGAGATCGTGTAGGTTAGAAATATAAGGGTAAAACTTGGCCACTGTGTGGTAGAGTATAATTCCATTGCTGATAAAATTTATTACACAGTGTTATACAGTAGTAGAATAGGTTAGAGTTTGATGTATGTGTGTAGCATGATAGGTGGGTGTTGACAGTATTGACTTAAACGTTTTACCTCTAACCTGACTGATTGCTTTCAACGTTGAACTTTGCACAGATGTGCAGCAGTCCGAGTTGCCACACTCCCTCCATGTAACACACAAAGCAAGAGAAGAGAATAGAGAGACAATAAATAGAAATATGTAACGAAAGAAAAGTAATATGGAAGAGCAACAGAATCTTATTGGATGCGATCAATCTCAAAGAGTGGATGCATCTGCGCCACTGAGATCGATTCTGAGTCATATCACCAATTTAGTTTCAGGTCCCATTTTCATTCAACTTATACTGGACCCAGAAACCTTAGTTGTGTGATGAATCTGTTCAAATTATATTTGGTGTATGTGGTGGAACAAAAACATCATATTATGAAGTAAATCGTTATGCAACCATGCAAAATCATGTCTAGGTGAAGACGCTGACAAAATGCGGAGTCCTTTGAACACCTTGAGCTGCAATCTGCGAATATTTGACATGCGATTCGCTCCTGCTGTCAAATGCTAGGACTGGACTACATTGACTTCTAGCGTAGAAATAGGGAGTGAAGTCGTTGGTGAAGCGTGTTGACCACTTCACTTATTTGGGACGTTGCATCAGCCAGAGTCAACGGGTTGGTCGCTGACGAAATCTCAGTACGGATAGAGAAGGCTGGTTTCACATATGCCAGTTTACACCGTTTCTGGCTTAGTAGACGTGATATCCAGCTGACTGTCAACCAAAGGACGTGTGCACTGCTCAGGTGTCCGCTTCGTCCTCCTTTATGGCTGGCTGTGAGAACTGGCCATTGAGAATGGAAGCCATGAAAGGCCTGTCCGGATGGCTGTCTTTGATCATAAGTGTCTGCATTCAATCTCCCATGTGAAGTGGATTAACAAGGTGAGCAAAATTGAGGTGAGGCATCGGTCCAGTGCTAGGTAAGTGAGGTGGAAAATCAGTAGACGAGACTGTAAAGTAACATCGATTGAGATGGTTAGGATATGTGTTACGTATGCTTAGTCATCGCCTTCCTCGACAACGGCCAATGTTAGCTGACATAGGGTCAGGTTGGGAAAGAGCCTGTGGTGGTCAAACGAAAACACGGCTTCACCAGTCAGTCAATGAAATCCACAACAGTTAGTTTAAGCCAGTGACGTAGGAAGGTGTAGACTTCCTGACTGACTGGTTGGGGTCCTCGTGATGATAAAGACCAATGGTTGTAAACATTTGGTGATATGGCTCAATGGCTGGTGCAGATGCATTCACTCCTTGTGACTTATAATATCCAATGAAACTATATTATTTTTCTATATTACTATTCCTTTCGCCCCATTTCCGTATCTACTGTCACTATTTTGCGTTTCTTTTTACTTTCTTCTCTTGCTTTGTGTGCTACATGGAGTGTGGCTACTTGAACTGCTGTACATCGGTGCGAATTTCTATGCTGAATACAGACAGAGCCGATTTCTCATCCAATATGTAGGGGAAAATGGAGATGGATCTGGTGTACATTGAGAAGACCGTCGAATGACATTGCACTCAATGCAGGCCATCACTCGACTGCAATTCAATCGCGACGTGACGACTGGATCGTCGGTGCGCGGTTAACATGGAGGAGATCTTTTGTTGGAGAGGAGGACATGTGTGATTATTGTCAATCGTGGACCCAGCTGATGAGGACAGTAGAAAATAGAAGAAAGTGGAAATGTGTTGTTGAAGCCCTAAGTTTCGCTTGGAACCCAATAATAATAATAATAATAATAATAATAATAATAATAATAATATAGATGCAGATGAGGATATGTATATCAATGTCAAGAATATCGAATGACGGCGACATCGATTTAATGTTTGAGAAACAGCATGGGATACATGAAAGGTGGAGAAAGAAGAGCAGTACTCAAGACAAACGAAAAATGTAATTCCACAATATAGCAGATGTATTTTGCCTATAACATTGTATCGAATTGTAATAAATGTTTCCGTTGTCACTTGCCTTGGTTTTTGCTGTTATAGGTAAAACGTTACCTCATTGTGACATTCTTTTCAACCAGTATTATGACTTCATTATATTATGCTCCACGGTGCAATTGGTGGTTGTGCTGTAGAACACTCGCCAAACACGCTCACATGGTCCGAAGTTCGATGCCCGACAGATGCACTCCTTTGCCTCCCTAAATCAGTAGTAAGACTGGTAAAGAAGGAAGGGTGGTCACGAGGTTGGAAACCCCATCCGTATAAATAAATCCCACTGCTAACGAAACTTCAAGTCTCTAGCTTGAAGCCGCTATATTTTCCACCACCGGGAACGTGAAGGAATAAAAAACAATTTTTAACCGGTTTTGAGAATTTTTCATGAAAAAAGTTAAATTTAAACTGATTGATGGTGATACTACTAAGTGTATGACAACACCCCGAGTGATTTGAATCAAGAACATATGACTGAGCAAAGAGATTTCTCATTTCGTATCTTCTATTCAAAACTTAACATTTATTTGAAGGTTTATGCATATACTGTTACTTGTCAGCAAAAATCAAAGGTTACTGTCAGTTTGTGGCAAAGTGTATAAGAAACAGGAGTGTGTAATGCAGGATTTCCATTATATCTTTCTCAAGTAGCCAAAGCTCTAGCAGTTTATAGGGAGATACCTGGACTTTGTCTTCAGAAGCGTTTTATCCAACCTTTCTTATTACTATGGCACTAATGTTTAGTCACTCTTTTAACCTGTTGCACAATAAATTTTGTGAACCAATTTCAATCACTTGTACACTTGTTTCTCGTCAGCTATAGGTTTGATCACCAGATGACATCAATTGGAGAAGCATCGAGAAATCAAGGAGTATTGGACAACCGTTTCGTCCTAGTTCGGGACTTTTCAATGCTACGCTGTCATTGGCGTCGGAACCCATGGCCTTCCGGTTAAAAAGCCAGCTCATAAACCATTCAACCGATGGGGCTCGGTCCAATGGCCTGCTGACTTCAACTTCTGACAACTCTAAATATACATATATCATGACCACCAGGGAATGTCACAGGCGAGTAACTGTCTTCTTACCCGGTCTTGGGTTCGAACCTCAATGGATGCGTACCGCTGAAGAGTCTCAAACTAGGATGAAACACCTGATTAGTATTTACTGACTTTTCAGTGTCTGTCTGACTGATGCCAGCTTGTGATTTGACCTGTATAAAGAATCAAATCCCTGCAAACCAACTCTTGACAATCCGGTCTGATTTCTCGAAACAACTAATTAGCATTTAATGAATCAGTTGTCAACTATCTCGATTGCATTAGCTTATTAGTTACTTCTCATACTGCTATATTTATATGGCCTAATTATTGATACACATATTTCTCTTTTCACTTCACCTCAAAACACTCACTTATCAATTCATCTTTTGTGATTTAAATTCAACTTCGAATTGCGATTGTGATATGTATCCATATATACATATTTATGTGTGTGTGTGTGTATGTCGGTCTTTCTTTCTGTTTGCTCGGTTAGTCTGTGACCACTTCACTTGTATGAACTTGTCTCCTTTAATAATGTGTATTCTCCTTATATTATATTATATATAATATGAGTGTTTGTTGACAGTCCGTTGCTTGGTGACATATATCCATATATGTTTGTTGGCATGTCTGCTATATTCGCTATGTATAATTGGATGGACACTCCATTATAATTAGCCATTCATGTTAAGACTGTCTAATGATTTTTCCCACGCTTGTCTGAATTATTTATATATATTCGCATTCTCAATTTGTGTGAACTTTTTTACTTTACAACTACTTGACTTGCTTACCACTTTGGTGTGAGACCATTTATTTTCGTCTCCTTGTGTTTGGACAATAGAAGTATCATCGCAAACCTAGTGGTCTTCTGATTTCCGCCTTCTCGCGTCAGGACTATTAGTTTCTCGACCTGTCCATAACAATAATTCAGCGACGAGTACATAACAATTTGGCGACGGGGAAACTAGTACATAACAATTTGGCGACGGGGAAAACTACTATTAACCACACAGCAGCAGCAACATAACAATTTATTATGGATCATTCAAAATTGGTATTACTATTTGAACAACAAATGAAATTAATGGAAATGTTCGTCAACCAACAGACTGGTCCAGCTCCACCTTCAAGCAATCCCAATCATACCATGCTACCATCTGTCGACGGAATTGTGAACAGTATTTCACAGTTCAATTATGACCCAGAGGCTAATGTCACTTTTGACACATGGTATCAACGTTATGAGGATTTATTCACTGTTGATCTCGTCTCACAAGACGATGCCTGGAAGGTGCGAGTGTTGTTACGTAAATTGGGTCCGGCAGAATATGAACGGTACTGCAACCTAATTTTACCCCAGAAACCACGTGACAAGTGTTTCGATGATACAATAAAGTTGCTGCGTGAACATTTTGGAGACCACTCCTCATTATTCAGCATACGTTATCGTTGCCTCAAGCTGACAATGAATGAAAATGATGATTTTCTTACTCACGTTGGCACAGTCAACCGAGAATGTGAGAGATTTCGACTCAGGTCCTTAACAGATGATCAGTTCAAAGCCTTGATTCTCATATGCAGTCTCCAATCTCCTCGTTTCACAGATATCCGAACTCGACTGCTCAATCAGCTAGAACAAAATCCCAAGTTAACATTACATGACATAGCTGATGAATATCAACGGCTGATTAATCTGCAGAAAGACACACACTTGGTCGAATCAACACCTCCGAGAAGCTCTGATATTCGTGCATTACGCAAGAGCAAAAATCTCTCATCAGCTACTCCTGACCCACCTACTTCTCCTAATGTTCCGCGGAAATCTACACATACTCGTCCAAATTCACAAAATACTGCAAAGAAGACCCCACCATCACCATGCTGGCATTGTGGCGCGTGGCACTTTGTAAAGTCTTGTCCGTACAAAAATCGTCGTTGCAGCAAGTGCAACATCGTCGGTCATAAAAGTGGTTTTTGTCAGCCACGCAAACCCAGATATCATAATCCAGCGAAAAGCTCAACAAAATGTCGGTCCTAAATCTCCAAAAAGATCACTGAGTCTACGTGCAACCTGTCAAGTCACAACACCAGCTATGCGGAAATATATTGACCTTCAGATGAATGGTCATGATACTCGTCTGCAGCTAGATACCGCCTCTGATATTACTGTTATATCAGAGAAACTTTGGAATTATATTGGCAGACCACCTATCACCAATACTTCCCAGTCTCTTCTCAGCGCCTGTGGTGGGCGGCTCAAACTAATTGGTGAACTCAAATGTTCTGTTTCCTTCCGCAAGACCAAATTCACAGGAATTTGCTACGTCACCTAGAGTGATTTAAATCTTTTGGGACTTGATTGGTTCGATCGTTTGCATCTGGCTGATGTCCCACTAAATTCTCTATGCAATGCAGCCAAGAAGCATAAAATGTTAGACAATTCCGGAGGGAGCCGAAGCCGCAAACCCAACAGTCAGACGAAACGACAGGCGTCAACAACAAGCCCAAAGGTCCCAGATAAACCCCCAGGTAAACATCCTACTAATCATCCATCTTCTCAAAAGGAGAGGTGATATGTATCCACATATACATATTTATGTGTGTGTGTGTGTATGTCGGTCTCTCTTTCTGTTTGCTCGGTTAGTCTGTGACCACTTCACTTGTATGAACTTGTCTCCTTTAATAATGTGTATTCTCCTTATATTATATTATATATAATATGAGTGTTTGTTGACAGTCCGTTGCTTGGTGACATATATCCATATATGTTTGTTGGCATGTCTGCTATATTCGCTATGTATAATTGGATGGACACTCCATTATAATTAGCCATTCATGTTAAGACTGTCTAATGATTTTTCCCACGCTTGTCTGAATTATTTATATATATTCGCATTCTCAATTTGTGTGAACTTTTTTACTTTACAACTACTTGACTTGCTTACCACTTTGGTGTGAGACCATTTATTTTCGTCTCCTTGTGTTTGGACAATAGAAGTATCATCGCAAACCTAGTGGTCTTCTGATTTCCGCCTTCTCGCGTCAGGACTATTAGTTTCTCGACCTGTCCATAACAATAATTCAGCGACGAGTACATAACAATTTGGCGACGGGGAAACTAGTACATAACAATTTGGCGACGGGGAAAACTACTATTAACCACACAGCAGCAGCAACATAACAATTTATTATGGATCATTCTAAATTGGTATTACTATTTGAACAACAAATGAAATTAATGGAAATGTTCGTCAACCAACAGACTGGTCCAGCTCCACCTTCAAGCAATCTCAATCATACCATGCTACCATCTGTCGACGGAATTGTGAACAGTATTTCACAGTTCAATTATGACCCAGAGGCTAATGTCACTTTTGACACATGGTATCAACGTTATGAGGATTTATTCACTGTTGATCTCGTCTCACAAGACGATGCCTGGAAGGTGCGAGTGTTGTTACGTAAATTGGCTCCGGCAGAATATGAACGGTACTGCAACCTAATTTTACCACAGAAACCACGTGACAATTGTTTCGATGATACAATAAAGTTGCTGCGTGAACATTTTGGAGACCACTCCTCATTATTCGGTATACGTTATCGTTGCCTCAAGCTGACAATGAATGAAAATGATGATTTTCTTACTCACGTTGGCACAGTCAACCGAGAATGTGAGAGATTTCGACTCAGGTCCTTAACAGATGATCAGTTCAAAGCCTTGATTCTCATATGCAGTCTCCAATCTCCTCGTTTCACAGATATCCGAACTCGACTGCTCAATCAGCTAGAACAAAATCCCAAGTTAACATTACATGACATAGCTGATGAATATCAACGGCTGATTAATCTGCAGAAAGACACACACTTGGTCGAATCAACACCTCCGAGAAGCTCTGATATTCGTGCATTACGCAAGAGCAAAAATCTCTCATCAGCTACTCCTGACCCACCTACTTCTCCTAATGTTCCGCGGAAATCTACACATACTCGTCCAAATTCACAAAATACTGCAAAGAAGACCCCACCATCACCATGCTGGCATTGTGGCGCGTGGCACTTTGTAAAGTCTTGTCCGTACAAAAATCGTCGTTGCAGCAAGTGCAACATCGTCGGTCATAAAAGTGGTTTTTGTCAGCCACGCAAACCCAGATATCATAATCCAGCGAAAACTCAACAAAATGTCGGTCCTAAATCTCCAAAAAGATCACTGAGTCTACGTGCAACCTGTCAAGTCACAACACCAGCTATGCGGAAATATATTGACCTTCAGATGAATGGTCATGATACTCGTCTGCAGCTAGATACCGCCTCTGATATTACTGTTATATCAGAGAAACTTTGGAATTATATTGGCAAACCACCTATCACCAATACTTCCCAGTCTCTTCTCAGCGCCTGTGGTGGGCGGCTCAAACTAATTGGTGAACTCAAATGTTCTGTTTCCTTCCGCAAGACCAAATTCACAGGAATTTGCTACGTCACCTAGAGTGATTTAAATCTTTTGGGACTTGATTGGTTCGATCGTTTGCATCTGGCTGATGTCCCACTAAATTCTCTATGCAATGCAGCCAAGAAGCATAAAATGTTAGACAATTCCGGAGGGAGCCGAAGCCGCAAACCCAACAGTCAGACGAAACGACAGGCGTCAACAACAAGCCCAAAGGTCCCAGATAAACCCCCAGGTAAACATCCTACTAATCATCCATCTTCTCAAAAGGAGAGGTGATATGTATCCACATATACATATTTATGTGTGTGTGTGTGTATGTCGGTCTTTCTTTCTGTTTGCTCGGTTAGTCTGTGACCACTTCACTTGTATGAACTTGTCTCCTTTAATAATGTGTATTCTCCTTATATTATATTATATATAA
The DNA here is from genome assembly GCA_944472135.2 of Trichobilharzia regenti. Taxonomy (NCBI): domain Eukaryota; kingdom Metazoa; phylum Platyhelminthes; class Trematoda; order Strigeidida; family Schistosomatidae; genus Trichobilharzia; species Trichobilharzia regenti. The sequence continues at coordinate 2,833,068 of OX235267.1, read as the reverse complement.
TATGAGTGTTTGTTGACAGTCCGTTGCTTGGTGACATATATCCATATATGTTTGTTGGCATGTCTGCTATATTCGCTATGTATAATTGGATGGACACTCCATTATAATTAGCCATTCATGTTAAGACTGTCTAATGATTTTTCCCACGCTTGTCTGAATTATTTATATATATTCGCATTCTCAATTTGTGTGAACTTTTTTACTTTACAACTACTTGACTTGCTTACCACTTTGGTGTGAGACCATTTATTTTCGTCTCCTTGTGTTTGGACAATAGAAGTATCATCGCAAACCTAGTGGTCTTCTGATTTCCGCCTTCTCGCGTCAGGACTATTAGTTTCTCGACCTGACCATAACAATAATTCAGCGACGAATACATAACAGATTGCTAAAAATTAGCACTTATAATGACATCATTGTTCATCCAATCACTAAACAGAGAATTAAACTAATTAATGAGAGAGAGAGAGAGAGTAACATTATCAATAGATGATAAGAGCCTTTATGACACAGTTTACTTATCAGTATTTAAATAAGAATTTTCTCACGTTCACTTCTCCTATTTGATTTGTATGCGTTTACTTAATTAAGACAAAAATGGGAAGTATTAGCGGGAAAATTAAAAAAGTAAGTTGTACACACTTTAGAATAAATTTGTGGTATTTAACAATTTCATTTTTTAAATGACAGTGTTATCAATAAAATCGTATAACAACACGGATCTCTTTATGAACCAACATTGATTAGACAAGTTTTGATAATCGGGAGTATGTGTTTCATCCCAGTTTCGAACTCTTCAACAGTGTGTACCCGCGAACTTACAAGCGGCAGAACCAGGGAGTATCATAGTCAACCAAGTCGAGCATGAAGACAGCTACCTATAGATTACATTGCATGTTCTAGACGGAAGTTATTACTTATGAGATACTGAACTCCAATACAATAGCTACATGGTAGCTTGTTCACTGTGTATCCTGAAGGCTTTAAGTCCCATCTCTTGTGAGTCTGTGGATGAGCACTGATAAAGGTTCCTAAGGCTGGAATGCTACACAGGTTTTAATTATTCCTAAACTGATTGTATTTCTCCATTAGGTTTACTGGGGAAACTCGTCAAGTCATCACACATTAAATTTTATAAATTTTATCAAATAGATTAAAGTTAACGGGTTTCATCATGAGCTGACATTGGATAGAGATCCACTGGATGTATTGGACAGCTGTTTCGTCCTAGTTTAAGTTTATTTCCCCAGTTGGACTGTAAATGAGTAGAAAACCACACAAAGTATTTGTGATCAGTTATCATGCATCATATTGGGTAAAAACAGCGCATATCCATTTCAAAACATTGATGCCTTCTCAATAAGATTTGTCAGTATTTCTTGACTGAACACCATCTTTGACAAAGTTTAATCAATTTACTTTAAGGTGTTTTTGAGTCAACATCACAAATAAGAAGTAGGAAAATGTCGTAAGAAAAAAAGGTTGATTTGAGACAGATGATGCATTACAATTTAACATTATTCCCTTGACTTCTGAGTGGAACATACGGCTTCAACAACACATCTACACTTTCTTCTTTTTTCTGCTATCCTCATCAGCTGGGTCAATGACTGCCCCGTAATCTCTTATCTGCTCCTCGCCGCATGGCTTCCTCCATGTGACCTTCACACCGATAACCCACTCGTCGCTTCCCGTTTGAATTCCACTCGGGCGTTGGTCTGCATTGAACGCGATATCTTTCGACGACCCCTCAATGTATACCCGATTCATCTTGATTTTCTCCTACATATTTTCCGAGAAATCGGCTCTTGGTTGGTTTGTTTCCACCTAGAATTTCTTATTGCTGACACTTTCAAAGCATTTAATCTCTAATATACAGCCGGTGAAGGCAGATGTTGATAAAAGTCGGTATCTTATTGGAAATTCTTTCCGTGACACACAGTCCAAGTTTCTGACTCGTATAGAAGATCTGACTGACTTCACGTTTGTATACAACAGAATTCGAATCTTGTTCTTCATGCTGAGGTGGGATGCAGAAGACTTTCAAACTGGTTTCAGGTTGATGAAGGCGTATCTTGTCCTTCCGATTCTGGCTAGTTGACTTTGACATCTTCATCCGTGCTGTTGCCTGTGGTTGAAACGATGCTTTCTAGCTATAGAAATTAGGGAAACAACCTCTGTTAACTCTCTCCCATTGGTGGTGATTGGTGTTGTTTGTTGTTGCTGTAACTATTGGTTGGTTATCTTCTTCACCTACATCTCCTTCATGTTCACCTGAAGTTCTGTCTTTGTTGGCTCCCTTTTTATCCCAACTTGTAGGTTTTCTCCTGCAAGTCATCATCTGCTGAATCCAGATTTTCTAGAGCCTGTCACAAAACACCTCAAAAAGTAGGGCCCTGAATCCGACTTCTGTAAGGCCTGTAAACAGGTTTGAATCACACATTTAAATTCATTTGAGGATCAACCATAAAAGTGCTTAAACCCACCTTTTCCGCTGAAGAATAATTTTTTATTACTTTGAATCTACCTTGGGAATCCTATTTTTAATGCCAAGGTTACTTGTTCAATAATACTTTCCTTACTGTTTAATTCCTTTACGTTCTGAGTGGAACATAGAGCTTCAAGCCAGATCTCTGAAGTTTCTGTTTAAGTAGTTCCATTTCCACAGGGTGGGTCTGCTAGTCTCATGCCCAACCTTCCATCCTTACTAGTCTTATTATTGACTTAGCGAGGTAAAGGAGGAGTGCGTCGGTTGAAGGTCGAACTTTGGAGCATGTGAGGCGTGGTTGGCGATCGCTGAACCGGTCAACCACCGACCCGTCATCCCCTCGTTTTCTCCTTTCTTATCTGTGATCTTCATTTGTAGACATTCTGATCCATATCGATTCAAATTTGATATTCTATACTCTCTCATCCTTTTATATAAATGTATGTATGAAAAGAACATTTGTTATCAGGATGTCCGAAATCTATTGTCCAAATATATTTCGCTAAGATAGACCGACGATATGTGATCTGCTCTTAATGGTAATCAGAAAAGTAAGCATAATGCTGGTGGTCGCTCTAAAATCACAGATTGGTAGAATTTCGAATTCATCAGCTGACCACAGAGTCGGGTCCCAATGGCTGAATGGTTTACGAGCTAGCTCACCTTGTGACCAGAAGATCCTGGATTCGAACCCGCGTGGGGGACGGGAGTATACTGTTGATGAGTCTGAAAGTACACTGACGAAACAGCTGTCTAGTACTCCAGTGTTAACTCTCAATAGTTCTCTAACTGATATCAATCAGTTATGAAACTTGAAATTAATGCATTACAGTTTAAATAGTAATGCTTTGTAGCTGAATCGAAATGACCGAAACACTTGGTTGCTATTTCGCTCATTTTGGACTGAAATTATCGTCTGTGTACCCAATGCGATTCAGCTCAGATAGCGGATTATCTTCAAATTCTATCACCAAGGGCAACTGTTCGATCCGTATACCTCGACTAATGAAGTAGGCGTTAGATTCACTGCAACTAATCAGAAGCAATACAGTAGGCTTTTTTGATTATCTCCAGCTTAACGCCTCCATCAGAAGAGTAAAATATCCATGGCTAATGTTTAATATCATGTTGCCATATGGCGAATGATTCTATACGAATATTTACTGCAGAGAATTGGTTGTCATTGATTACTCCTGCATCAATATTAGCATTTAGAAGCAATTGCCTACCAAATCAAACATACCATTCTCTCTTTTACCTATTTTCCACCGGACTGACTTATTAATGCAGACATTTCTACAGACGTGCTTCAGTTCAGGTGAACACACTTTGGAAAAGCAGACTTAAAAGTAGAGAAATAAAATGTCATGAAATTATTTCTGACAAACGTGTATGGAAAACAAGATAATTAAACGATTATTAGTGTGGCTTTTAAGGGTTGGCAAGCTGAAACTCACTGAATACATCTGTGTCAGTGTAAAGAATCCCATGTCATGTCACCAACATCCTCCAGCCATTGATTCATAGTGTTCCAAGAACTCCAGTCAGTCAACTTTGACGTTCGTGCTTAACTCCAACCATGAGGTTGTAGCCTTCATGAATTAATACTACGTTCAGTTTTGACTATTACTCACTCTACAGAAAGCGCTGTTTTTATTGATTGATTCTCAACCGATGTCTTGCTGCTCTAGTGGTAAATACCCAACGATTTCTGTTAATCAATTGTACAGTATGTTATTTGGTAATTGGTGGCTAGCAGTGGAATCCAGAACAGGCATTCCTGGATGTTGGGTTTCAGTCTTAGTGGGACGAGTCCAGACTGCACAGAAACGCACCTGCTGGTTTCCAAAAATAGCCGCTGTCAAACCAAGTCACATCAATTTAATCCCAAGTCTTCATCAACGATTCCGTACTACAAGTTTACATATAAGCAGAGACTGGGCATTTCAGTCCAGTACAGTCAATAAGCAGTCAAAAATCCAAAAGTCGCTTATACAACTAAGTATGTAGTGTAGCTATCAAGCTGGAAGACTAGTCAGTCTGATTTACTTCTGTCTGTTGGTTAGAGGTAAATAATAAGGAGGACGTAGATAAAATTAAAATTAGTAACTTCTTAGTATCTAACTCCAGTTATTTGCTTCAGTCTCCTTGAAGAATAGTTTGTCTCTCTAATTAGCTCAGTGAAAACGTGTCACTGACTGAAGTATGGTGTGTTCGTATCTCCCTAGTGCACTAATGCCCGTTCCCACAGGGATCACATACACCACTATACTGGTGTGAGTGTTGGTAGCCACAAAATCTACATTATAGATCCTCTTGTCAGCTGATTTCTGTTAATAATCTGGAGAAAGTGGTGAAAGCATTGGAATTTCTCAGCTCAGTTGCAAATATGAATGATTTAAACACTTTTCGGTGATGTACACCCGAAGTTTTCTTCTTGTGATTACGATATGAGGATAATTCAGACTAGTGATTACTTTCCGTCGGGTAAAATACTGAAAATGAAGAAAACAGATGCTGAAAACTAATCATTCATGTAAGTTATGAAAAAGTGGAAACATTAATCATGTGTTCAAAATTAGTCATGTATAGGGTCAAGGTTACTAGACAGCTGTGAGTTATAATTATCTCATATCGTGTTACAACACCAATATAAGTAATTATGATTAACTTCACTGGAATGGAAGATAAGCAGAGTATGAAGAGAGGAGAATGAATTAGGTTTGGAAACTTATTTCATACAGAGTACACAAAATGGGAAGTAAAATTATTAGATTAAGCAGCAATTACCTAGAAAATTCATTCAACAGTCATATGATAATGACACGTGTCAACTGATCTACAATGGGAAACTCAACGAAACCTTTAAAGTGAATACAGGAGTAGGACAAGGCTGCCTATTATCACCGGTGATGATATTCATAACTGCAGTGGATTGGATTATGCGGAGGACTGTGTGTGTGGAGTGAGAACACAAGAATATGCCGTACCGATAAGAAAACTTTAGAAGATCTAGATTTTGAGGATGATTTACGTCTAATGTCACACAAACCTGAAGACTTGCAGGAAGGTGGAAACCAAGAGACTGGCAGAAAGGGCAGTCAGCAATGACAGGGCCTCAAGTGAACATAGAGGAGACGGTGGTGATGAAGATAACTAACCAACATCAACAACAACAATGACAACCAGCACCAGTCACTATCAACAGAATAAATTTGACAGAGGTTACTTCCTTCATTTATCTAGGAAGTGTCGTTTCAACTGCAGACAGTCGACGCGGATGAGGATGTCAAAACCTAATTCGGAAAGGCAAACCAGACCTTCACTACTCCGAAATCAGTTGGCAAATCTTCTGAACTGCGCCTCAGAATAAACAAAAAAATTCTGATTTTCAGCAAAAATGTTATGTCAGTCAGTTACTTCTCCTGTATTGGTCGAAAAACTGACACGCGCATCACAAAAAGCATTTCTAACAGCCAGCTGCAGACTTGTATCAACAGCTACTACTTCTCTGGTTCCATATTGGAAACCAAATGGCTGGCCTGCCTGAAAGAATTGGAAACAGGAAACTGCCGCAATGAACGGACTGACTAACACTCATTGCTCAATAAGTAAGCAGAAGAAGATGGAGATGGATCAGACATATGCCACCTAGGAGACAATTGAATGACATCGACTGCTAGACCTTCGCTCGAGTGGAACCCAAATGAGAGAGGACGAGTTGGATATGATGTCGAGGGTGATGTGTAGATGAAAGACCATGGGGAATCATGGAACCAGTTGAAAAGGACTGCAAAGGAAAGGACATAGTGGAGATGTGCTTTTGAAGCCATATATTCCACTCGGAACCCAATAGTAATAATAATAATATATTGTTCATGAAGTTGGCGCTCAAATCAGCAAAAGCATTCAGAAGAGAGAAACTTCGGGCTCCATCAACAGCTGCCTTCGCTGGCTGCATACTGAAGAGCAGAAGGCTAAAACTACGAGCCACAAGGAACTCTGGCAGGTTATGAATCAACCAGGAATCCAACAAATATGCTGAAGAAAATGCAGGAGGATCTGTCACATATCTCGGGGACCGTTGAATAACATCACGCTACAGACCTTAGACTGGGACCTGAGTGAGAAGAGACTAGTGCAAGCATATAGGAAATAGTGAAGCCAGCTATAAAAAGACTGAAAAATACAAGACAAAATTGAGATGAGCTGCTGAATTTCCTATGTTCCACTCGAAACCCACCGGAATAACAATGATGATAATAATAAATCCATGGTCAGCCAGAAAATCTCAACCTACATTTTGTGCAAGGCGCGTCTGCAACACTGTAAACAAAGCTGATGCCCCTCGGAGATTTCACCTGCATATCACAGTGTGTTACAATCATAAACAGCGTTACTAACGAGTTGTTTTGGGTCACGATTGACCTTCTGCAGAAGTGTAATGGATACTCCACTGGTTGTCCAGTTGGCAGTAATCAATCAATCATGTTTCTAGTCCTTAGTATTAATGCTAACAGATGTCGATCCGTTTACAATGTCACCTCGTTATTTCATTTTATTCGATTCTATTCTATTCTCATTACAGAATGAAGAGAAGAATATCGACAATATAGAATTATTAGAAGTTGAAGATTCTACACAAAAAGTGATTTGCACAAATCATGATTCTACTAATACAAAGACAGATGGAATACAGAAAATGCAGATGCTTGACAGATTATGAAGCACATTGATGGTTACAGATTTGTTTTAAATGAGCATGCATCAGTCATTTGTGATGAGAGTCAATTTTTGAAGAAGGGAAGACTGTATTTTTATGAATAACAATAGTAATATTAATAATAATGACGCTGTAAGTTAATATTAATAAAAATAATGATAATAATTATAATGAGATAATTTTCCATCGAATGTATTAGAAGCTACATAAAATGGAAATGTAGAATGAAATAAAATGTCGCAGTAATTGAAAAAAATAAATAAATAAAGTCACTAATAATAAACATAAGTTTAAAAAGCCTCTTCCATTGAACTCTGGGATAACAAAGTTAGTTGGCGAATACCTTTTCTATGCAAAAACATACCTATGAGGATGAATCCCCATGTTATAATTGTTCCGTTGGATTCTGAGTGGAACATGACAGTTCAGTATCACATCTCCGTTTTCTTCTGTTCAATGCGGTCCTCTTCAGCCAGCCGAAAAAAATTGCCCATAGTCTCTCATCTCCTCCATGTCATCGTCAAACACTCCAATCGTAGTTTCCAACTCGATCGATATCATCCAACTGATGTCTGATTCATTTTCTCCTACAGATTTGGCGGGAATAGGTTATTGGTTGATTCGTTCCCATAGTTTCTTGTTGCTAATTCTTTCTAGCTGGCCATCTGTTCCTCAGTATGGTGCCATTGAAGGAGACAGCTGTTGATAAGCATCTGCAATGGCATGTTCGAAATGCCTTTCGTTACACGCAAGGCTTGTTTCTGGGCCATATGAAAGAAGCGGATTTTGTTGTTTATGCTGGTGAAGTGGAGAAGATGTCCAAAATGATTTCAGAGTGATGAAGTTCCACCTTGCTTTTCCAATACTGGCTTGGACATCATCATCCATGTCGACTGTCAGTAGTTGAAACAACGCTTCCAAGATAAGTGAATGAGGTAACATATAGACCTCTGATTTACTACAAGATAGACTTCAAGGAATTATAATGCGAGTTTGTGACCCATGAGTGGGACCAGGTGGATCGGGTACGAGGACGGACACTCGCTGATGACATTGTCTTGCTGTGGTCCTATATATTTCACAAAATCGCCGTTGGATTGCAACCCAGTGATTGAACGACAACATCACCTAGTCAGTTGAAAGTCCCGGGTTCAGCCGCAATTGGGATCATTGGTATGAACTGCTCAGGAGGTTCGAACTAGGATGAAACAGCTTCTCAGCACTCGCTGATTTTCACTCATTCTGTAATTGATATCGATTCATGAAAATACGTGATTAGAAGTCAATCAAATCCGTGGGAAAGCTCTCCATTATGATTATGAAGTGACTGTTCAAGCGGAATGTCACACAGATGCACCTTTAAAATCGATGCGTTTCTGCATTTCAAAGTGATTACGTACATGATAATAATAATTGATAACTATAATATCTTCATTCTGGACAGTGTTGATAAAATGTAAAGAATTTTCAGAAAAGTTTATCGCACCATATTTTCTTTTCGATCGTACAATATCTTCAAGTAAAATATTAATTTATTGACACCATGTCCTGTGACACGCTGGTCTCTCAGCATCAGAAGCACAAACCATTCCATTATGACACATCTGCTTTGTTACCTTCAAGAAATCCACGATATCTAGTTGAAAGCCATTCGACACCCAACAACATAACTAAAGAACAGTCAGTCATCTCATGTATTGGAAAACTTTGTCAACTAAAATCAGGCCTCACCTCAAGTTTAGCAGGAACCTGCGAAACAGAAACTCGTAAACTTTTGGATACACACAATAGTAGATTATACCGTTAGAGAGGTCATATATTGATCGGTTAAAACAAACCTAACGAAAGATAAAATATAGGCAGTAGATAGATTGAAGTATTTGTTAGCGCAAGTTTCAAACTGACCATCAGCCAATAAGCACCAAAAATGCCTTCTATTCAACTAAAGCATTTGTTTTCGTAGACTTATTCAAATTGATACACGCATTTTTGGATACCCTAACGTTCTGCGATAAAGTGGGTAACTTCATTGCACTGCTTAGAAGGTTCATTTGCCAATTTGCATCACATATGGCACTCACGACAGACATCTGTGTACTCATGAAACACTCTGTGTAGTATTTCGCTCAACCCTGAATTACAGCTGTGAAACATATTCGCTAAAAATGCAAAGTAACGTAAGATTGTTGACAATAGATGTCATGTTAAGTGAAACTACGTGGTATATAAAGCTGAGACTAAACACAGAGTTGTACTCAAAGAAGGTGACTTAAATGGTTGGAAAATGTGTCATGCACGAGACATCACAGTCTTCCTTAGTCATTAGAATTACTCTCAAAGTAGCATATAGTTGATAAACAGTCAGACGTGATTAGACTACAAGGTCACATTGATCCATAAAGTCAAAGGCTATTGACTAAACGCATAGGGTAGTGAATCTTGGGTTTCCTGATTAGAGTCTTCCAGTGACAGCTAAAAATCTTTAAAAGTGACACAGTTATCAACTCTCATCAAATTTCTAAATATCTTCACTGGTCCCCATGATGTACATCTAGTATCCTGTTTAGAAGCCTACAATGATCCCCTTGTAGGGGACTAATATTAGAGTTCACTAACATTCCAAATATAAAAGTAATAATCCAAGTCAGTGGAGTGTTAAATCACAATATATTACCAAAAATACAGTGACGAGTTATAGCAACAAAAAGGATTACTTGGTTATAAAGTATAAGTCCTCGGCTACAAATTAATTATATAATCCACAGGCACGTTAACTGTTTGGACTGCGTCTGCTGTAGCTGCTGTGTTCCGGTTGTAGAAATGTCTTCGGTTGAAAGTAGTAGGCTCCTACAATAAATCCGAAGTATACAACACGGTGTGAGTGGAGCAAGTAAGCAGAAGTGACCAGGGAGAAGACGAAGTCTCCAACAGCAGAGTGTATTTTTCAATTGTACACGGAAGTTATGTATATTTCAACAAGAAGCGTTTTAAACAAAAATTATGTACAATATCTCGAATTTATACAAGTAACCAAAAAGTGTACAATCACATTGTTACGTACTCAACACGGCTCCCCCCTAGAGGTCCGGAGAGACAACCGGGAAATGATAAGTAAAACTATGAAGTAAATAATAATAGTAATAGCAACTTTTGGATAAAAATAGGGATATATTACAACATGCATAAACGCGAGAAGGTATGTGAGTCATGTAAAGTCTGAAAGCATATACAATTGGTTCAGCAATAAAAATTGAAAGAGAAAGTCATGTCACTTAAATTTGCACTAACCATGAACATAGATTTTTAATGTATAAAGAAAAATATGTAAATACACAGTAATTAAGGAGGGGAAAGAAACATTTAAAAAAATATGGATTAAAGATCAATAGTTTTTGGAAAGGACACTACCTGTTTTTTCGGTGAGGTACATATAAATAAATAATAGTGATAGTAACATCAAAGTTTACGACGAAATACTAACCGTCATGATGATAATGTCTAAACGAAAAAGATAATAATAATTTTTAATTATTTTTCTTTTGTTAGTCCTCAAAATGAACGTAGCGAGCCGGTTTACTGATTTGCCGACCACTACGTGTGTGATATGGAGGGAGGATAAGACTTGGTGCCGGTGGAGGGGATTCGGATGTTTGATTATTTGATTGCGCAGCTGCCGATGTAGATTCGAAGTCGTTGTCGGTGTATGCGGGTTTGATTCGATCAATTGAAACAGTCTCTCGTCTTCCATTCTTGTTCACTGTAAAGTGTTTGTCTGAACGTTTAATAACTTGAAAGGGTCCTTCGTATGGAGGTTGCAATCCTTTTCTGATGGCGTCGACTCGAATGAAGACGAATTTGCAAGTTTGTAGATGTTTGTTGATCTGATCTCTTCGGGGAGATTGTCGAGGTGCTGTTGGTTGAAGTTGAAGCATTTGTCTAGTTAATCGGTTAGTGAAGTCGGCAATGTTCACGTCTGTGGAATCGGCTGAGGGGACTAGCTGTCCAGGCAAGGTTAGGTTGGTGCCATAGACAAGTTGAGCCGGTGTACATCCTAAATCTTCTTTGATAGTAGAACGGATACCAAGTAAAATCAAAGGTAAGTATTCACTCCACTTAGATGTATCATTCTGCGCCATCAGGGAGCTTTTCAGTTGTCTGTGGAATCTTTCCACTAGACCATTCGCTGCCGGATGATAGGCTGTTGTGGAGATATGTTTCACTCCCAGAAGTCTCGTCAGTTCGCGAAAGAGTGTCGATTGGAATTGAGGACCGCGGTCGGATGTAATAGTAGTTGGTACACCGTAGTTTGACACCCAACGGTCGAGAAAAACTAAAGCAACGTTTTCAGCAGATATGTCGTTTAAGGGGCATGCAATAGCCCAACGAGTAAATCTATCAATCGCTGTCAGGATATGTGTATATCCCCTTGATGTTGGCAATGGTCCCACGATATCTATATGGATATGCTGAAATCTCCTTTCGGGTAATTTAAACGTCTTCGGGGTGGTAATAGTGTGGCGGTGTACTTTGGAGCATTGGCATTGGATACATTCTCGTGCCCATCTCCGAATGTCAGAGTTCATTTTAGGCCACACGAAGCGTTCGCTGATCAGTCTGACCGTGGCGCGTACTCCAGGGTGGGAAAGCGAATGTAAATGTTCGAACAATGCTTTTCGGCAACTGAGAGGGACAAATGGACGATTAGTGCCGGTAGATACATCGCAGACTATGGTTGCATCCGATAAGGGGATAGGCACATCTTTGAGTTGTAAGGAAGAGTTTCTGCGGCAGGTTTGGAGTTCAACGTCATCTTTTTGTAATTGAGCCATACGATCAAGACTGATGTCTACCGACGTTTGGAGCTGGTTAATGTCACTTCTTGAAAGAGAATCGGCTACCACGTTCGCATCCCCTTTGATGTACTGAATGTCGGTTGAGAATTGGGAGATATAATCCAACTGTCTGGCTTCTCTCGGAGAGTGTCTGTCCAACGAAGTGGTGAAAGCATAACAAAGAGGCTTATGGTCGGTTAAGATAGTAAAATGTCGACCTTGTAGTAAGAAGCTGAAATGTTTCACTGCTAGGTAGATGGCTAACAGTTCTCTGCCAAAGGTACTGTAACGAGTTTGCGCAGGTTCCAATTTCTTGGAGAAGAAAGCAAGTGGAGTGATGTCATTATTGAACTTTTGTTGTAAAACTGCTCCCACTGCTACCTGTGATGCATCTGTACATAAAATGAGTGAAGCTTCTGGGTTGATGTGAGATAACATTACGACGTTGGATAAGGCATCTTTTGCATTATTAAATGCTGCTTTTGCTTCTTCAGACCACTGAAATTTCTTCGAATTGCATCTAAGTAGGTCGGTCAGTGGCTGAACTATGGAGGCACATGATGGAATAAAACGTCGGTAGAAGTTGAACATCCCGAGAAAACGTCTAAGTTTCTTTAAGGAATCAGGTTCGGGAAAGTTCTTAATAGTTTCTATCTTATCTTCGGTAGGTCTGATGCCTTCGGCAGTTATTCGATGTCCTAAGAATTCAATGGAAGGGGAACCAAAAATACATTTCTTTGGATTGATAACAACTCCAAATTGTTCAAACCTTTGAAATAACAAGCTTAAGTGTTGCATATGTTCTTCCGTCGATGAGCTGGCAATTAAGACATCGTCGATATATACAAAGACGAAATCAAGACCTTGGGTAACTTGGTCCATAAAACGCTGAAATGTTTGAGCAGCATTCTTTAGTCCGAAAGGCATTCTCAAGAATTCGAATAATCCAAAAGGCGTAATAATTGCTGTTTTTGCAATGTCTTCTGGAGCGACTGGTATTTGATGATATGCCCTCACCAAGTCAACTTTAGTAAAAATGGTCTTTCCATGTAAGGTCAAGGAGAAGTCGTGGAGATGAGGTATAGGATAACGATCTGGGACCGTAGCGTTATTCAAAGCGCGATAATCTCCACATGGTCGCCAGTCATGATTAGTTTTAGGTACCATGTGCAGAGGTGAAGACCATGGGCTGTTAGATGGTCGTATGATACCTAACTGCATCATATGTTCAAATTCCGACTTAGCTGCTGCTAGTTTATCGGGTGGTAACCGTCGTGGACGTGCCTTCACAGGTTGTCCTGTTGTGATGATCTTATGCGTAACTGTATGAGATATATCTTCGACATTGTATGATGGTTTAAGGATTTTAGGAAATCGTTGCAATAAAGCAGAGAACATTTCACTCTCCGGCTTTTCTATGCAGATGCTATGAACAGAGTAGTCGCATGTAATACCATGGATCTTGAGTTGGGTGCAATTGTCAACCAGTTTTTTCTTGCTGATATCAACCAACAGATTGAAGTGACTTAGAAAGTCTGCACCTAGTATAGCGTGACGTACGTCAGCTACTATGAAGATCCATGTGAAACGTCGGCGTAGTCCCAAATTTAAAATCATTGACTGTTCGCCATACGTCTGTATGTTGGTTTGGTTGGCAGCACGGAGTGAAAGTTTTCCAGGTATTTTGGCTGATCGCCTGGATAGTGAGGGGGGGATAACACTGACCTCGGCGCCTGTATCTACCAGGAATAATGTGCCGGTAGTCAAATCCCTCACATAAAAAAGGCGACTGTGGTGATTGCCAGTAACAGCTGTCGCCATCACTGTCTGGCTGAGGCGTTTCCCTGAGCCTGGTTGGCTTCGCTAAAGCTGCACGGTTTTACACATTTCAGGGCATGACGTCCAAACTTCCAGTGATACCAGCATATATTGCTATCCCGAGAAGACGTGTAAGAACGCTGTCGTGAGAAGGATCGTCGTCGTGATGGTGACCTTCTCTGTGAGCTCCGCCTCCGGACTTGTCGATCCGACCTATTAGTTTCCAACTTGTCAATCCTTGCCGCTAAGTCTGCAATGGCGGCGAGTATCGGTGTGTCTGCCGTGGGTGTGGAATGACACGGTGTGGCACTATCAGATGCTACGTGACTTATGGTGTTATCAGATAAAACATCCATAATACTATCTGCCATGTCACTTAGTTGGTCTAAGTCATACGACTTTCCTGAGATGATTAAAATTTGCTGGACATTTCTAGGTAAACGTTGCAACCACATCTGTTTCAGCACTACCTCGTCTACTTTATGATGTCCGATTAACTGGCGCATGTGCCTGAGCAGCTGGGATGGTTTACGTGGGCCTAGTTCACAGCCTGTGAGCAATTGTTGGATTCTTTTCTCATCCGACAAACTGGTACGTTGTATGAGGAGGGCTTTAAGTTTATCAAATTGATGTTCCGTCGGAGGATCTTCGATGAAATCGCTGATTTCTGTCAATACTGACGGAGGGAGTTCTGCCAGCACCATACCATATTTGGCTATTTGGGACTTAATGCCCCGTGCTTCTAGCAACGGTTCAATTACCGCAAACCAAATCCTTGGTTCTGCGAAACCGTATTGGGGTAAACGAAAATCAGTGATGGCATTTATTGTGGCGTTTGTCTCGCTATTAGTTGTCTGCTCATTTGATGTACCGGACTGAGGTGATGACATTATGAATATGGGGTTATTGGTACAAATTAGGATACAAATATAAACCACACACAAAATCACAATGAATATACAAAATAGCAAAAATAAGAATATGAATATGCCAAAATAATCCGTGTTCTTATCGGGCTCACCAATTAATTTGTAGGGGACTAATATTAGAGTTCACTAACATTCCAAATATAAAAGTAATAATCCAAGTCAGTGGAGTGTTAAATCACAATATATTACCAAAAATACAGTGACGAGTTATAGCAACAAAAAGGATTACTTGGTTATAAAGTATAAGTCCTCGGCTACAAATTAATTATATAATCCACAGGCACGTTAACTGTTTGGACTGCGTCTGCTGTAGCTGCTGTGTTCCGGTTGTAGAAATGTCTTCGGTTGAAAGTAGTAGGCTCCTACAATAAATCCGAAGTATACAACACGGTGTGAGTGGAGCAAGTAAGCAGAAGTGACCAGGGAGAAGACGAAGTCTCCAACAGCAGAGTGTATTTTTCAATTGTACACGGAAGTTATGTATATTTCAACAAGAAGCGTTTTAAACAAAAATTATGTACAATATCTCGAATTTATACAAGTAACCAAAAAGTGTACAATCACATTGTTACGTACTCAACACCCTGATAGTCAGTCTTGATGAATTCATGAGTCAAAAATTCGACCTGTAAATGACTAAACAAAGAATTATTGGGTTATTTAAGTCGCACATTTTAGAAGTTGTCGCGAGAGGATAAGAAATAAGCTAACCTCATGTGGGCTTTCCAATGGTTCTCTAGCTGATGTCAATTCGTGATCCAACCTGTAACCAATCAAATGCATACAAGCTAATTCTTGATAATTAATCTCACTGACTCTATACATTTAGCTTTCTGAAGTTCGAGAGAGAAATCGTAACCAGTGATGTCCATCAAGTCAAGTAGGAGGACAATTACTTGCGTATGACATTGGCTGACAGTTGTGCCATATACTATCGCCAACTCGTGGAAGTTGGAATTTATGGGCCATTGAACTGGGTCATAGTGGCTGGGTGATCTACGAGCTAGCTTGACTTGTAACTGGAAGGTCCTGAGCCCCAGGTGCGTAGTGCTGTAGAGTGTCTTACTCCAGTACTCCCTGCTGGTTTTCCAACGGTTTCTAACTGATATCAACTCGTGATCACACCTTTAGCCAATCGAATTCCTGTGAAGTGAAACTTGATAACTGATGGTATAAAACAAAATATCCAAACTGTACCCGAATAAAATATAAAAACTAAAAAGACACCAGCCAACTGATTTTTTATCAGAGATACTATATAACATCAACTAACAGTTCAGATGTCAAATTCACCACATGTAGGTGCTAACAGTGAATATTGTACTCAAATGCATTCACTGAATGCAAAGATATGGTTCTTTGGCTTAAAATGCCTCAAAAGATGTCACACTACATATATCTGTTATGATTAGTAATACACCAGTGGTAAATTTTAAGGTTGTTTAGTGCTTGAAAGTTCTAAATGAAATCTCTATTGATGAATAAACAACTAGACTGATGAAGTTCTGAGTCGAATTTGAAATGAAGACGAAAAGAGCAATACACAGATGAAAAACTTCATTGTCACGACCGGAAATACGACCTAGTAGACTAAGACCGAGTACTAACTTAATGCGTTGGCTAATCTATCCTAATCGCACGACAGCAACAACAACACCGCCCGCATGCAAGGACAGAAGAAAAGACTGGACGTTGGTAAGAGAGATTTAACTGTCTGAAAACAAAAGTCAAAAATATATTGACAGCGCTTGCGTATATGTACGTTGAAAATGGACTCGAGAAGCACTGGTGTCACTGACAAATGATGACAGTGAACAACCAATAGGATTGCATAGGTCATAAGTAGGAGTGAAGAAAATCAGGTCATATATCAATAAGTGAGGTGGGAGAAATACAAACAGACGTGTAGAAAATTACGTCCATATATCATTCATCAATTTTGAGAACTGATTTATTTTTGCCTTTGGTAAAATGGTTCGTAATTGTTCATCGAATTCTTAAATACTCAAATACAGTGACTAAAATTCGAAGTAGCGCAATTGACAGGAATGCAAAGGCACTGTCGACTGTTGAGATCTCAAAGATCCTAAACCAATCGCTGGTTTCAAACGACTACACCTGATACGCAGAATACTATGAACGGTAACTGACGAGAAAAAACAGAAAACGGTGGAGTAATATGATTGTTTATTCTTCCGCAAAGTCTATAAACATATGTTAATATATTGAACAATCATACTTCTGATCGTATTTCTCAAGTCCTCTGTCCACCAGAAGTATAAAATTAAAAGTAGCGATAGTCTTCTTGTCTCCTGCCAAAGTGGACACCAGTTCAATAAACAAACGATTCAATGTTCTCCAGCACTGACAAGGACTAAGCAAAACTTTTCATCCCTACTTAGGCACAATTAATGAAATGGAGCTAATGATAGATGGATATAATAAACGAAAACAATCGCCCTCAGACAAATTAAACTCACTGTGCTTAGGTCCTCGATTGAACCCAATTTGATAGGCGGTTTACAACTGGCTACCAGCTAACCTCAACCGTAATACAGCCTGACTTCTTATCAGTCCACCAGATCCAGCGGAATGTGCAAATCCTGTTTCTAAAGTTTCTGATTACTACCTACTAGTTATATTATTGCTCAGTAACAAGTGTACTCTAAAATGCATCACCCAATAACATTTTCATTTTGAGATCTTTAGGGGAAAGCCTGAAGATCTCAAAACAGCAAAATACAATCTTAAGTTATACTGGGTAATCTCTATCTTTGGTGCAGACTGAATTCTATCAGTCAAGTTTGCAATGTGGTCAGTAGGTGGCCCTCCATCACGTTGCACTCAGAATTGTTGTTATTAGATGTTTGGAGGCAATCGTCATGAAACCCTACGTCACCTAGTCAACAAGGTGTATCTCCAACTGTCTTGAAGGAACTCATGTACCCTCTGAGATTTGAACTCGCATCACTCAGTGTTGCCTGCAGTCACAGACGTTACCACTGAGCTGTTCGAGTGCGCGATTGACCTCCTGTAAGACTTTAGTGGATATTTCTTTGATTGGACACTAGTCAGCACAGGAGGTCAATCCCAAGCCCGAATAGCTCAGAGGTAGCGTCTCTGCTGTATAGCTGGCTGCATGAGTTCGAGTAGAGTGCCTTGATCAATACAATGTATTTTCTCGACATTCCGTTTATAACCAAGCATCGCCAGAGTACCTCTCGGTCCAAAGAATCGAATTTCGCCTTTAGGTCAAGAAATATAATGACTGTTGGACGCCGGTAGGAATGGCTATGTTCTAGAATCTGTCGGAGGGCGAAGATATGATTCATAAACCCTCTTCCTGGTCTAAAGCCTCCATGGTCCTCGCGTGTTTGTGCCTCCCAAACATCTCATATCAACAATCTCTAGACTTTTGGAATCAGGTTATAAACAAGATCCATATGCAAAGAAACATTATGAATCTCGAAATTTAAATTATCCAGTGGAATAATTAAAGCTAGGAAGTTGTAGACGACTGCATGCAAATACAACCTATAGACTACTCATTGGTAATCAGTAGTACTACGAGGAGGAGACCACACACGCCCACGTGCACTCTATCGCACACTGATCACTAATAATGAACGCTGGCCAAATTTATTTTTAAGTCTATATTTATACTTTTATGAAAACAAATGTGTCTATGTACATGCACTATTGAGGATTATCTGAGAGAGCCACAAAAAGAAGCCCGACATTTTCTAATAAAAATTAGTCAAATAATAATAATGGCAAAATAGTTATCACTGGTCATGATTATCCTGCGTCTGTCAAAAAGGTAGGAGAAGCGGAAAGATATAAGCGTAGAAAATAGAACAATACACGTGTGGTGAAAATCTCATATTGTATTTTTGCTTGTTTTTGACTATTCTCCGGGATGTTTGGCACTCTCTCTTCTCTCTCTCCAGCAATTGATGAATTACTTAGGCTTGTTATTTGAAAGATGAATCGGTGTGTACAATGTCACTGAGGCGATACATTCACTGCTTGTTATTATCTAAAGTGCACAATAAACAAGAGGAATAATAATAATATAAATAATAATCAGCAGACGAATTAACATTGGCTAGGGGATCACTCGTTGTACAATAATCACAGTAGATAAGATTTACAACTTTACATGTGTGTATTTGTGCTTGACTGGACTCAGTGTTTGATGCACAATTCCTCTACAATAAATTCTGTTAGCATTATCATATTCTTGCACAATGCACAGTGTATCCTACTTCAAATGGTTTCAATGGATGTAGTTAACTTATTCATTTATTGATTGGTGACACTACATTTGCACTAGGAGTGGCTTAGTGGACGACACTTATTCGTGTCCACGTGGCTGAATGGAATATGAAGTCACCTTGTGATCAGAAGGTCGCGGTGGGTGTATGCTGCCCCTGTCAGTGGCTCAGTGGCAGAACGCTCACCAACCATACCTCATGTGGTCCAGGGTTCGATCCCCACCCAACGCAGTCATAAACCCCGTGAAGCTGGTAGTAAGCTCAGTGGTGAAGAGGTGAGGTGAAGTTCGCCGCGAGGCTAGCAACTTCATCCCGTAAAAAAAATAAAATCAATGCTACATAAAAATCAAAGCTCTAGTTTGCGGTTCTATATTCCAGTCGGAACATAAAGAAATAAAATATAAAAGGTTGGAAGGTTTCTCTGTGAACAGTTACAATGCAAAATCTACGGATTATAGACTCAATCATTAATTCTACGGTGGCATTTCTGGAGGCTACAAGCTATGAATAATAGACAGGCGTTCACAATGCAACCCAGGTCGAAGTAAACACAGAGAGGCAATTTCCAAGGTGTGACAACGAATCTATCACCCATTTCAATCACATTCGTATAAGATAACCGTATAGTTAAAGAAAAGGTAAAGTTACCGCAAAAATGATATTTTGATAGATGTGGGCATGTGTTAGACCCAAAGGATTCCGTTGTGGTTTCGATTCTCTATAAATAACCTCCGGTTCAGTATCCACAGATGAATCCAAATGTTGTCGTACGTCAGACCACTTTCATGTCATAGACGATGGAAATAAAACAATGCGTAAGACAAATACTGTCTAAAATACAAATACTTGTCAGATGAATCAATCAGAAACCTCTTTAGTTTAAACACACATTGAGGACCGTTACTAGCTCATTTCTATAGGTTACATTTATTTATTATTATTAACTTTCTAACGCCCATCAGCTTCCTCTGATTTTTAATGAACACAAAAGTTTGCCCTAAACACAACCATATAACCCGTCGATAATGTCCAGAGGATCTGACAGCGACATACTTATAAGAGATAGGGACAACTGTGCCGGTCAGTACTAAGAAGCACACCTGATATCTATGGTCGGCCTGCAAAATTTCGGCTACCGATATCCATGCTGAAAATTCCATACTTGTGCCAAAAATACAGTGTGGAATCAAGCTGCAAATAAAAAAGTAACTGGTAAGTCTGCTGTCATTGACACTCTAGTCGTATATATGATACACCAAATGACTGTAATAACATCTGTAATGCCAAGTGGACGTTTGACAGCAGTCCAGTCAGCTGATTCCCCAATGATTATAATCTTGATTGGTTGATATAAGATTAGAACTTGAGCACTGTAGTAGAGCATAAATACATCGGAGTAAATTTATCTTATAAAAATACGATGATACAGTACTATTGATATAAGAATACAGTACTATTTACTGATGACGTTTCGAGCATAATTTACCGAGAATAACCATATTACGCTACTCACACGTAGTTTGATTATTAGTGTTAAACGCTAAACTGGCACATGAAGTACGTAGATAACATCAATAAATATGATCAGAAAACAGTCAGATGGAATACTCACAAAAATAAGTTAGTATAAATCCTATTCACAATCCTTTTTTAGTTGCAGAAAGTGTACAACCACTTATTCACATTGTCATTCCTGAAAGGATCATCGTGAACACCTCCTGATACTCAGTTAAAGCCGACAACACAGGATCTAAGCACTACACGGAGTACGTTAAGATTAATGACACTTTTTCCAGTACCACTCCTATATCAAGTGGCGTAATTCAAGGTAGTGTACTAGGACCTCTCTTCTTTCTTATATACCTAAATGACGTCTGTAATGTTATAAAGCATGGCAGACCCTTCTTATATGCCGATGACTTGAAAGTAGTCTACTACAGTACCACCCAAGAACTGACAAACCTATCTTATAAAATCCAATCGGATATTGATAATATTGAAACTTGGTGTAAGTCGTGGATGATGCAGATCAACGTGCAGAAGTGTGGTCTGTTATGCTCAACTCGTTTACGTATCGCACCACGCATAACTATATACGACAAGCCTATCACTATCTTCCCTTCTGTACTTGACCTCGGGCTCTGTTACTCTGCCGATTTTAAATTCTCTCTCTATGTCACCAACCAAGTGTCTAAAGCCAGGAGATTACTTGGATTTATATTTCACAACTTTCAGACCAAAGAATCTAAAATGTTACTTTATAGAACACACATACGGCCCCTCCTTGAGTACTGTCCATTTATCCTAGACAGCACCTCTGTTAAGGACAAACTAAGGATTGAAAGTGTTCAAAGGAGATTTACAAGTAGAATCTTAGGAACAAATCTGAAAGTCCCCTACAACAGTCGTTGCGCGACTCTTAAGATCGAACCCCTTTGGCTCAGGCGTCACCGACTTAACCTCATTCTCCTATTCAAAATTCTCAAAGGAATAGTATACTTCCCCAATAATAACCTTAACTTTTCTTCTTCGACGTATGAACTACGCAGCAACGGGTCTTCTCTAAGTCATATTCTTTGTCGAACGAATTCTCGTTCCAACTTCTTTACAGTCAAATATAGGCAAATATGGAACTTCTTACCAAATGAAATCAAAAACAGCACCACAGTACAACGATTCACCCATCTACTACATAAATATTTCTCCGAAAATAGTCTTGACACGGTTTGCCACATGCTGAAAATTCGTGATATTGTTTCTTCCCACTCCGACTTATGTACCTAAACAGCTTTGTTCACTCAAAGCATTAACAGATACGGTCAGTATTATCAGACATATTTAAAATATTCTACGTTGAGCTAATTTCTGTTCTCAGTTCCTATTTTTTCAGTTGATCAAATTATCTTTTAAGCAGACATCAGGAAATATCCGCAATCTTTTCAAGCAAACCTGGAGTGAAATACACAGCCTGTCATACTCGCCACGAAAGTTGCACTGAACCTAAATGAACTACCCTGACACATATTCAGTCATTCAAATGCATTTAATCCGAGCTGCTGCCTGCCAAATTAATCTAGTATTACGTATTATATTATATATTATTATATTTACATCTATGTCTACGGAAATCCCAGCCCTAAACTGGATCGTTTAAAAAAAAATCGGCTTAAATACACTTTGATTCAATTATTTGTTTTGCAAGCATCATCACAAAACATCCGCAATCTTTTCAAGCAAACCTGGAGTGAAATACACAGCCTGTCATACTCGCCACGAAAGTTGCACTGAACCTAAATGAACTACCCTGACACATATTCAGTCATTCAAATGCATTTAATCCGAGCTGCTGCCTGCCAAATTAATCTAGTATTACGTATTATATTATATATTATTATATTTACATCTATGTCTACGGAAATCCCAGCCCTAAACTGGATCGTTTAAAAAAAAATCAGCTTAAATACACTTTGATTCAATTATTTGTTTTGCAAGCATCATCACAAAACATCCGCAATCTTTTCAAGCAAACCTGGAGTGAAATACACAGCCTGTCATACTCGCCACGAAAGTTGCACTGAACCTAAATGAACTACCCTGACACATATTCAGTCATTCAAATGCATTTAATCCGAGCTGCTGCCTGCCAAATTAATCTAGTATTACGTATTATATTATATATTATTATATTTACATCTATGTCTACGGAAATCCCAGCCCTAAACTGGATCGTTTAAAAAAAAAATCGGCTTAAATACACTTTGATTCAATTATTTGTTTTGCAAGCATCATCACAAAACATCCGCAATCTTTTCAAGCAAACCTGGAGTGAAATACACAGCCTGTCATACTCGCCACGAAAGTTGCACTGAACCTAAATGAACTACCCTGACACATATTCAGTCATTCAAATGCATTTAATCCGAGCTGCTGCCTGCCAAATTAATCTAGTATTACGTATTATATTATATATTATTATATTTACATCTATGTCTACGGAAATCCCAGCCCTAAACTGGATCGTTTAAAAAAAAATCAGCTTAAATACACTTTGATTCAATTATTTGTTTTGCAAGCATCATCACAAAACATCCGCAATCTTTTCAAGCAAACCTGGAGTGAAATACACAGCCTGTCATACTCGCCACGAAAGTTGCACTGAACCTAAATGAACTACCCTGACACATATTCAGTCATTCAAATGCATTTAATCCGAGCTGCTGCCTGCCAAATTAATCTAGTATTACGTATTATATTATATATTATTATATTTACATCTATGTCTACGGAAATCCCAGCCCTAAACTGGATCGTTTAAAAAAAAATCAGCTTAAATACACTTTGATTCAATTATTTGTTTTGCAAGCATCATCACAAAACATCCGCAATCTTTTCAAGCAAACCTGGAGTGAAATACACAGCCTGTCATACTCGCCACGAAAGTTGCACTGAACCTAAATGAACTACCCTGACACATATTCAGTCATTCAAATGCATTTAATCCGAGCTGCTGCCTGCCAAATTAATCTAGTATTACGTATTATATTATATATTATTATATTTACATCTATGTCTACGGAAATCCCAGCCCTAAACTGGATCGTTTAAAAAAAAATCGGCTTAAATACACTTTGATTCAATTATTTGTTTTGCAAGCATCATCACAAAACATCCGCAATCTTTTCAAGCAAACCTGGAGTGAAATACACAGCCTGTCATACTCGCCACGAAAGTTGCACTGAACCTAAATGAACTACCCTGACACATATTCAGTCATTCAAATGCATTTAATCCGAGCTGCTGCCTGCCAAATTAATCTAGTATTACGTATTATATTATATATTATTATATTTACATCTATGTCTACGGAAATCCCAGCCCTAAACTGGATCGTTTAAAAAAAAATCAGCTTAAATACACTTTGATTCAATTATTTGTTTTGCAAGCATCATCACAAAACATCCGCAATCTTTTCAAGCAAACCTGGAGTGAAATACACAGCCTGTCATACTCGCCACGAAAGTTGCACTGAACCTAAATGAACTACCCTGACACATATTCAGTCATTCAAATGCATTTAATCCGAGCTGCTGCCTGCCAAATTAATCTAGTATTACGTATTATATTATATATTATTATATTTACATCTATGTCTACGGAAATCCCAGCCCTAAACTGGATCGTTTAAAAAAAAATCAGCTTAAATACACTTTGATTCAATTATTTGTTTTGCAAGCATCATCACAAAACATCCGCAATCTTTTCAAGCAAACCTGGAGTGAAATACACAGCCTGTCATACTCGCCACGAAAGTTGCACTGAACCTAAATGAACTACCCTGACACATATTCAGTCATTCAAATGCATTTAATCCGAGCTGCTGCCTGCCAAATTAATCTAGTATTACGTATTATATTATATATTATTATATTTACATCTATGTCTACGGAAATCCCAGCCCTAAACTGGATCGTTTAAAAAAAAATCAGCTTAAATACACTTTGATTCAATTATTTGTTTTGCAAGCATCATCACAAAACATCCGCAATCTTTTCAAGCAAACCTGGAGTGAAATACACAGCCTGTCATACTCGCCACGAAAGTTGCACTGAACCTAAATGAACTACCCTGACACATATTCAGTCATTCAAATGCATTTAATCCCAGCAGCTGAGTGCCACTTTACTCAAAAATTATATTATATAAAATTACATTACGATATGCGTTTATAGAAATCGAAGCTCTACACAGGATCGTCTAAAAATTCAGCTTAACTACACTGTGAGTCTCAAGTATAAACGGATTTTATTTTACTGTTATGCTATCATAACTATCTCTTATAACTAACTACTGTCTCTTAACTACACTTTGATCCCTAAGTATCAACGGATTTTATTTTACTGTTATGCTATCATAACACTCTGTAGTCGTATTCTTCTGAACTATGTATTATAACTAACTACTGTCTCTTAACTACACTGTGAATTCTAAGTATCAACGGATTTTATTTTACTGTTATGCTATCATAACACTCTGTAGTCGTATTCCTCTGAACTATCTATTATAACTAACTACTGTCTCTTAACTACACTGTGAATCCTAAGTATCAACGGATTTTATTTTACTGTTATGCTATCATAACACTCTGTAGTCGTATTCTTCTGAACTATCTATTATAACTAACTACTGTCTCTTAACTACACTTTGAATCCTAAGTATCAACGGATTTTATTTTACTGTTATGCTATCATAACACTCTGTAGTCGTATTCTTCTGAACTATCTATTATAACTAACTACTGTCTCTTAACTACACTTTGAATCCTAAGTATCAACGGATTTTATTTTACTGTTATGCTATCATAACACTCTGTAGTCGTATTCTTCTGAACTATCTATTATAACTAACTACTGTCTCTTAACTACACTTTGAATCCTAAGTATCAACGGATTTTATTTTACTGTTATGCTATCATAACACTCTGTAGTCGTATTCTTCTGAACTATCTATTATAACTAACTACTGTCTCTTAACTACACTTTGAATCCTAAGTATCAACGGATTTTATTTTACTGTTATGCTATCATAACACTCTGTAGTCGTATTCTTCTGAACTATCTATTATAACTAACTACTGTCTCTTAACTACACTTTGAATCCTAAGTATCAACGGATTTTATTTTACTGTTATGCTATCATAACACTCTGTAGTCGTATTCTTCTGAACTATCTATTATAACTAACTACTGTCTCTTAACTACACTTTGAATCCTAAGTATCAACGGATTTTATTTTACTGTTATGCTATCATAACACTCTGTAGTCGTATTCCTCTGAACTATCTATTATAACTAACTACTGTCTCTTAACTACACTTTGAATCCTAAGTATCAACGGATTTTATTTTACTGTTATGCTATCATAACACTCTGTAGTCGTATTCTTCTGAAGTATCTTTTATGACTGACTACTTTCTTTCTATGTAGATATATACATAACTATGTAGCTTTATGTATTTTTCTTCTTCGTAACATTTCATATTTCCTCTTCGTTGCTATGCTTATAACTAAAATCTTGAAAGTAGCCTGCAAATCTCTGATTCCCTTACTTCTTCATTGTACGTAAACATTTTTAAAATGCTGTTAGTGACGATGCATACAAAATGACTGACTGAAAGTAGTCGTTCATACCATGAGTATCGTTGAGTTAGCTTGTGAATGCAAAAACTGTCCATATGACACGTAGCAATAATAAAAGATTTTTTTTCTGAAAACAAAAAATAAGTATTTTGCCAGGGTCTAGCAGATTCAAAGGTGGGAGGGTGGTGACTGCTATTCAGCGGATATGA
Organism: Trichobilharzia regenti; assembly: GCA_944472135.2. Taxonomy (NCBI): domain Eukaryota; kingdom Metazoa; phylum Platyhelminthes; class Trematoda; order Strigeidida; family Schistosomatidae; genus Trichobilharzia; species Trichobilharzia regenti. Next base: position 2,806,656 of record OX235267.1, on the reverse strand, counting down.
TGGTGGGGACCTAAGAGAACCACCCTTATCTGTGGGAATGCACTATACTGCTAAGGCTCCTGAGAACGAATTACTTCAAAAAAAATTATTAATAAATAAAATAAAAAATAAATGCTGCCTGTATGTCACAGCTTGCGTACAAACTCTCTGAAAAAATGGCTCATGGTACGATTTCTCTACTTCAGGAGGACATCTAACTGTATAAATCAGAACAACAGCATAAATCAGTATTACTATACTTCCTCTTTTCTTTTAAATAACTTATGTACTTTGGCATTTGGATTTCACTTCTTCAGTTACTATTCCCAACATTACCCTATATAAGAGTGAAAACCATAATTCGTTTCGCCCTAATTTTTACTTTATATTTTATTGTTATTCTATACTTCAGTTGTTGTTTACTACTATAAACTTAAACTAACCGTTGGTATGTAACATTATAAAACTCAATGACTAGAAATTCCTAGTAATAAAAAAGGAGAATAAACACTGCGGTTATCGCATATTGTTTACTTAAATTATCATTATCTGCTGGCTGCTTCTGTTTTCTTCACTTCTCGAAGGTATTGCACTGAAGCACTGCTAATGAACAGTAATCCTGCTTTCTACATTTGTATTACTTGAGCGGTATCCAGAATATTGTTAGCACTTACGATGAACAACGGAACAAATTCCATTCTGAATTCTGTTCAACATCGCAAAGTTAACTTTGCGACCAATTTGTCCCTTCTATCTGCTAATACCAATATAATGCTGTACTTACCATCTGATGTGGATTTTTATAAACTTTCGAACTCTTATTGATTGATAAAATGATAAAAATAACGGTCTGGATCCAGTGTGGCTTTCTCCAGCACATGTACATCACCTCTCTTCTTACATTCCATTAACGCAAAATTTCATAATTCCCGCATGAATCTGACTCACCATGAGTGCATTAAATATTATAATTTAGAATTAAACCAAAACCTTATATTCTATTCTTGTAAAGTTTTCTATTCATTTTCCAAATTTTAATTTCATAAAAGTGTTCAATTTCAGACTGCACTTGTCAAATATGATCATGCCTGTACAAACGGTATGTGAATCATGTAAATGCTTAATTTATGTGAAATATATATATATATATATATATATATATACGTATTCACGAGGAACAGGTGGGAAATTGAAGAACACTAGGTCAATATATTTCTAGCGTACTAATTGATTAATTATTATGTATATCTCACAAGTATATTTGTTTACATGGTACTGCTATTCTAACTAGTTACCCCACGGTTACCGGTTCAACTGTGCCCCGTGAAATCTAGATTTTGTTCCTATGATTACAGTAAGGTAAGATAACAGCCACCTAGACACATAGTCAAAAGTAGTATAAGGGAGGGGCCCACTATTTAATCACTTGACTATGATTATAAGGAAATTGCTAAGGATGACCAGACCCCATAGTGAATGGAAAGGTAAAATGACCTGCTTCAGAAGATATCCAGACCACATCTTGAATATTAAATAAACCGAAATTCGATTACCAGTAATCACGACGTGTACATCCAGTACACGGAGAAAGATTATTATATTGTGTATTCGAATGATAACGAGTGCTTGAACATAATCGAACACATCTACTTGGGCAGGCTGCAATTACTCCTGCAGAGAGTAAGAGTTGGCCACAATCAAAGGAAAGGAACGTTTTATGAAACACCTATTTGTGGAGATGGCCTTTGTCGGTACGAAAGGGAGAAGTATCATGAGTTACTCGTCCTAATAATTGTCACTTATCCGTCTAATACTCGATTACAGACTTCCTTTACTCTCAGTCTTATTTTACTCAGACCTAATTGAATACTGACATACCTCTTTTTGCATACACCTTCTCATAAAAAGTAAACTAGTACGAATGCATTTCACTGTATGTCTGTCTAGACTAGGAACGTACGAGGCTTGAGGACTTTGTAATTGAGCAGTAGAAACGTGAAATTGTTGGCTCCAAAATAGGACCAAAACGATATGAAGGACAATCTTCTCCAGTCTGTATATGTCTAAAACTTCAAAACACTGATTTCAATTTTCACACATACATTGGGGATTAGGAAGTTTATCGATAAGGTAAAGTATTCCCAGGGTCTAGTGGGGAAATACATATGTGTTACGACCACTAACTGCAAACTAAATGAGCAAAACACAGGTCTTTTCATCCCAGTACTTCCGAAACATTAAAATCCACCACATACAGTTAATCAACATGAACGAGAACAACAATATACCAAGGGTGAAAGACCTTCGATAATTGTAAGGAGTGTATTCGAGGCTGTTAAAAGTAATGGTGGTCAATTACGAGATGACTTCAAGGCACTCACTGAGTTTTTGGATAATCTGATGACTTACAAGAATACGTTGATTTCGGTGAATTGCATGAGCGATCTGAACTCAAGTTCCGTCCTAGAGGTAATAGCGAGACGCCTACCTACTCGACTGCAAAGGAAATGGGTGAAGATAAGCTCTCGTATAGACGATGAAGGTTTAGAGCCAAAGTTATATGGTTTTCTGAAACTGGTCAACCAAGCTATGAGCAAGTTTGACAGTATACTGCACCCCATCTCCGGAGTAGGGGAGTCAGACAGCGAAACGCAATCATTTATGACGAAGGGTCTCAGCGAAGTGGATATCGAGAAAGCTTTATGGTGTCTAGTAATCCATATAAACTTAGTGCGTGTAAAAGCCTTCGTGGTACATCCCCGACAGATAGGTTACAGGTTGCGAGACAAACACGGTTGTGTTTTACAAGTTTGCGAGAAGTGCATACAAAAGCGAACTGTGAATCAGTGAGCAAGTTTAGTGGTAAGCTAAATGTGAAGTCAGCGTCATCAAGTTCTGACTCCAAATTGTCTGACAATAATGGTGCAGTGGAGAAACCTGTAGTTGTACTGGCGAGCCATTGTCGAATGGAGTGTCACAGACGACACCGCAGTTTGTGTTGAATAAAGGGTGTTACAGTTTCAGAGTCCAGTTCTGACTCCACAATTTTACAAGGTATAACCAGTCAGAGTAAAGGCATAAAACCTGTAAGGATCTGTGAGGAAGAACCCGAATCTGCTGCTGTTAATAAAGAGTTTGAAAATGATGAAGTCGATCATGCAAAAGGTGGTAAAGTGGATATTTGTGACAATGGTCATGATAGTGTACATTTGTCTTTGGCCGATCATGATGAGACGAGCGGAATGCCTACTACTACTGAGTTGAACAAAGGTTCTGTAAAACTTCAACGTGAACTAGAATTAGAGGAAGATGCAGTTGCAGAAGGTGTCGATACTCATGAGACTGTCAGTGCAAATAATCAGCGTGTAGCCCAGCCATCAACACATGGTATTGCTAAGCTGCCAAGTTAAACCTTCGACAACACTAACTACCAATCAGCGAACGATGTCAAATTATCCAATGAGATTCACGAACGTAGTTCAATGTTGCATAGCGCTTGCTTCATTTCTAATGCGTGACCTTACAAGGCTACTGTAGCAATTCGAGAAGGTTAGTGTTTTCCAGTATTTTGAATATCTGCAACTAATGGGTGTTGAAACGGTCGGTGAGGGCAGCAGCTGCCGAAATGGAGAATAGCCTCGTCTCAACAGTTCAGTGGTACCAGAATTGCAGGGATATTGCTTCGTGGAAAGTAGAGAAAATCACTCATTTAACGGGTGGATCCCGTTACGAGGACTCATATGAATTCCATTGAAGGGTTTCGGGGACGCTTGGAAAACAGGATTAGTGCTACAAATGCATCTCAAATGGATCCCAAATGTGCGTCGGTGGCACAGTGGTTAGGACTCTCGCCGACCATGAACATGGTCCGAGGTTCGAACCCCCGCCGACGCACACCTGATATCTATGGTCGGCCTGCAAAATTTCGGCTACCGATATCCATGCTGAAAATTCCATACTTGTGCCAAAAATACAGTGTGGAATCAAGCTGCAAATAAAAAAGTAACTGGTAAGTCTGCTGTCATTGACACTCTAGTCGTATATATGATACACCAAATGACTGTAATAACATCTGTAATGCCAAGTGGACGTTTGACAGCAGTCCAGTCAGCTGATTCCCCAATGATTATAATCTTGACTGGTTGATATAAGATTAGAACTTGAGCACTGTAGTAGAGCATAAATACATCGGAGTAAATTTATCTTATAAAAATACGATGATACAGTACTATTGATATAAGAATACAGTACTATTTACTGATGACGTTTCGAGCATAATTTACCGAGAATAACCATATTACGCTACTCACACGTAGTTTGATTATTAGTGTTAAACGCTAAACTGGCACATGAAGTACGTAGATAACATCAATAAATATGATCAGAAAACAGTCAGATGGAATACTCACAAAAATAAGTTAGTATAAATCCTATTCACAATCCTTTTTTAGTTGCAGAGTGTACAACCACTTATTCACATTGTCATTCCTGAAAGGATCATCGTGAACACCTCCTGATACTCAGTTAAAGCCGACAACACAGGATCTAAGCACTACACGGAGTACGTATTCACGAGGAACAGGTGGGAAATTGAAGAACACTAGGTCAATATATTTCTAGCGTACTAATTGATTAATTATTATGTATGTCTCACAAGTATATTTGTTTACATGGTACTGCTATTCTAACTAGTTACCCCACGGTTACCGGTTCAACTGTGCCCCGTGAAATCTAGATTTTGTTCCTATGATTATAGTAAGGTAAGATAACAGCCACCTAGACACATAGTCAAAAGTAGTATAAGGGAGGGGCCCACTATTTAATCACTTGACTATGATTATAAGGAAAATGCTAAGGATGACCAGACCCCATAGTGAATGGAAAGGTAAAATGACCTGCTTCAGAAGATATCCAGACCACATCTTGAATATTAAATAAACCGAAATTCGATTACCAGTAATCACGACGTGTACATCCAGTACACGGAGAAAGATTATTATATTGTGTATTCGAATGATAACGAGTGCTTGAACATAATCGAACACATCTACTTGGGCAGGCTGCAATTGCTCCTGCAGAGAGTTAGAGTTGACCTCAACCAAAACATAGGAACGATTTATGATACAACTATTTGTGGAGATGGCCTTTGTCGGTACGAAAGGGAGAAGTATCATGAGTTACTCGTCCTAATAATTGTCACTTATCCGTCTAATACTCGATTACAGACTTCCTTTACTCTCAGTCTTATTTTACTCAGACCTAATTGAATACTGACATACCTCTTTTTGCATCCACCTTCTCATAAAAAGTAAACTAGTACGAATGCATTTCACTGTATGTCTGTCTAGACTAGGAACGTACGAGGCTTGAGGACTTTGTAATTGAGCAGTAGAAACGTGAAATTGTTGGCTCCAAAATAGGACCAAAACGATATGAAGGACAATCTTCTTCAGTCTGTATATGTCTAAAACTTCAAAACACTGATTTCAATTTTCACTCATACATTGGGGATTAGGAAGTTTATCGATAAGCTAAAATATTCCCAGGGTCTAGTGGGGAAATACACATGTGTTACGACCACTAACTGCAAACTAAATGAGCAAAACACAGGTCTTTTCATCCCAGTACTTCCGAAACATTAAAATCCACCACATACAGTTAATCAACATGAACGAGAACAACAATATACCAAAGGTGGAAGACCTTCGATAATTGTAAGGAGTGTATTCGAGGCTGTTAAAAGTAATGGTGGCCAATTACGAGATGACTTCAAGGCACTCACTGAGTTTTCGGATAATCTGATGACTTACAAGAATACGTTGATTTCGGTGAATTGCATGAGCGGTCTGAACTCAAGTTCCGTCCTAGAGGTAATAGCGAGACACCTACCTACTCGACTGCGAAGGAAATGGGTGAAGATAAGCTCTCGTATAGAGGATGAAGGTTTAGAGCCAAAGTTATATGGTTTTCTGAAACTGGTCAACCAAGCTATGATCAAGTTTGACAGTATACTGCATCCCACCTCCGGAGTAGGGGAGTCAGAGAGCGAAACGCAATCATTTATGACGAAGGGTCTCAGCGAAGTGGATATAGAGAAAGCTTTATGGTGTCTAGTAATCCATATAAACTTAGTGCGTGTAAAAGCTTTCGTGGTACATCCCCGACAGACAGGTTACAGGTTGCGAGACAAACACGGTTGTGTTTAACACGTTTGCGAGAAGTGCATACAAAAGCGAACTGTGAATCAGTGAGCAAGTTTAGTGGTAAGCTAAATGTGAAGTCAGCGTCATCGAGTTCTGACTCCAAATTGTCTGACGATAATGGTGCAGTGGAGAAACCTGTAGTTGTACTGGCGAGCCATTGTCGAATGGAGTGTCACAGACGACACCGCAGTTTGTGTAGAATAAAGGGTGTTACAGTTTCAGAGTCCAGTTCTGACTCCACAATTTTACAAGGTATAACCAGTCAGAGTAAAGGCATAAAACCTGTAAGGATCTGTGAGGAAGAACTCGCATCTGCTGCTGTTAATAAAGAGTTTGAAAATGATGAAGTCGATCATGCAAAAGGTGGTAAAGTGGATATTTGTGACAATGGTCATGATAGTGCACATTTGTCTTTGGCCGATCATGATGAGACGAGCGGAATGCCTACTACTACTGAGTTGAACAAAGGTTCTGTACAACTTCAACGTGAACTAGAATTAGAGGAAGATGCAGTTGCAGAAGGTGTCGATACTCATGAGACCGTCAGTGCAAATAATCAGCGTGTAGCCCAGCCATCAACACATGGTATTGCTAAGCGGCAAAGTTAAACTTTCGACACCACTAACAACCAATCAGCAAACGATGTCAAATTATCCAATGAGATTCACGAACGTAGTTCAATGTTGCATAGCGCTTGCTTCATTTCTAATGCGTGACCTTACAAGGCTACTGTAGCAATTCGAGAAGGTTAGTGTTTTCCAGTATTTTGAATATCTGCAACTAATGGGTGTTGAAACGGTCGGTGAGGGCAGCAGCTGCCGAAATGGAGAATAGCCTCGTCTCAACAGTTCAGTGGTACCAGAATTGCAGGGATATTGCTTCGTGGAAAGTAGAGAAAATCACTCATTTAACGGGTGGATCCCGTTACGAGGACTCATATGAATTCCATTGAAGGGTTTCGGGGACGCTTGGAAAACAGGATTAGTGCTACAAATGCATCTCAAATGGATCCCAAATGTGCGTCGGTGGCACAGTGGTTAGGACTCTCGCCGACCATGAACATGGTCCGAGGTTCGAACCCCCGCCGACGCACACCTGATATCTATGGTCGGCCTGCAAAATTTCGGCTACCGATATCCATGCTGAAAATTCCATACTTGTGCCAAAAATACAGTGTGGAATCAAGCTGCAAATAAAAAAGTAACTGGTAAGTCTGCTGTCATTGACACTCTAGTCGTATATATGATACACCAAATGACTGTAATAACATCTGTAATGCCAAGTGGACGTTTGACAGCAGTCCAGTCAGCTGATTCCCCAATGATTATAATCTTGACTGGTTGATATAAGATTAGAACTTGAGCACTGTAGTAGAGCATAAATACATCGGAGTAAATTTATCTTATAAAAATACGATGATACAGTACTATTGATATAAGAATACAGTACTATTTACTGATGACGTTTCGAGCATAATTTACCGAGAATAACCATATTACGCTACTCACACGTAGTTTCATTATTAGTGTTAAACGCTAAACTGGCACATGAAGTACGTAGATAACATCAATAAATATGATCAGAAAACAGTCAGATGGAATACTCACAAAAATAAGTTAGTATAAATCCTATTCACAATCCTTTTTTAGTTGCAGAAAGTGTACAACCACTTATTCACATTGTCATTCCTGAAAGGATCATCGTGAACACCTCCTGATACTCAGTTAAAGCCGACAACACAGGATCTAAGCACTACACGGAGTACGTATTCACGAGGAACAGGTGGGAAATTGAAGAACACTAGGTCAATATATTTCTAGCGTACTAATTGATTAATTATTATGTATATCTCACAAGTATATTTGTTTACATGGTACTGCTATTCTAACTAGTTACCCCACGGTTACCGGTTCAACTGTGCCCCGTGAAATCTAGATTTTGTTCCTATGATTACAGTAAGGTAAGATAACAGCCACCTAGACACATAGTCAAAAGTAGTATAAGGGAGGGGCCCACTATTTAATCACTTGACTATGATTATAAGGAAATTGCTAAGGATGACCAGACCCCATAGTGAATGGAAAGGTAAAATGACCTGCTTCAGAAGATATCCAGACCACATCTTGAATATTAAATAAACCGAAATTCGATTACCAGTAATCACGACGTGTACATCCAGTACACGGAGAAAGATTATTATATTGTGTATTCGAATGATAACGAGTGCTTGAACATAATCGAACACATCTACTTGGGCAGGCTGCAATTACTCCTGCAGAGAGTAAGAGTTGGCCACAATCAAAGGAAAGGAACGTTTTATGAAACACCTATTTGTGGAGATGGCCTTTGTCGGTACGAAAGGGAGAAGTATCATGAGTTACTCGTCCTAATAATTGTCACTTATCCGTCTAATACTCGATTACAGACTTCCTTTACTCTCAGTCTTATTTTACTCAGACCTAATTGAATACTGACATACCTCTTTTTGCATACACCTTCTCATAAAAAGTAAACTAGTACGAATGCATTTCACTGTATGTCTGTCTAGACTAGGAACGTACGAGGCTTGAGGACTTTGTAATTGAGCAGTAGAAACGTGAAATTGTTGGCTCCAAAATAGGACCAAAACGATATGAAGGACAATCTTCTCCAGTCTGTATATGTCTAAAACTTCAAAACACTGATTTCAATTTTCACACATACATTGGGGATTAGGAAGTTTATCGATAAGGTAAAGTATTCCCAGGGTCTAGTGGGGAAATACATATGTGTTACGACCACTAACTGCAAACTAAATGAGCAAAACACAGGTCTTTTCATCCCAGTACTTCCGAAACATTAAAATCCACCACATACAGTTAATCAACATGAACGAGAACAACAATATACCAAGGGTGAAAGACCTTCGATAATTGTAAGGAGTGTATTCGAGGCTGTTAAAAGTAATGGTGGTCAATTACGAGATGACTTCAAGGCACTCACTGAGTTTTTGGATAATCTGATGACTTACAAGAATACGTTGATTTCGGTGAATTGCATGAGCGATCTGAACTCAAGTTCCGTCCTAGAGGTAATAGCGAGACGCCTACCTACTCGACTGCAAAGGAAATGGGTGAAGATAAGCTCTCGTATAGACGATGAAGGTTTAGAGCCAAAGTTATATGGTTTTCTGAAACTGGTCAACCAAGCTATGAGCAAGTTTGACAGTATACTGCACCCCATCTCCGGAGTAGGGGAGTCAGACAGCGAAACGCAATCATTTATGACGAAGGGTCTCAGCGAAGTGGATATCGAGAAAGCTTTATGGTGTCTAGTAATCCATATAAACTTAGTGCGTGTAAAAGCCTTCGTGGTACATCCCCGACAGATAGGTTACAGGTTGCGAGACAAACACGGTTGTGTTTTACAAGTTTGCGAGAAGTGCATACAAAAGCGAACTGTGAATCAGTGAGCAAGTTTAGTGGTAAGCTAAATGTGAAGTCAGCGTCATCAAGTTCTGACTCCAAATTGTCTGACAATAATGGTGCAGTGGAGAAACCTGTAGTTGTACTGGCGAGCCATTGTCGAATGGAGTGTCACAGACGACACCGCAGTTTGTGTTGAATAAAGGGTGTTACAGTTTCAGAGTCCAGTTCTGACTCCACAATTTTACAAGGTATAACCAGTCAGAGTAAAGGCATAAAACCTGTAAGGATCTGTGAGGAAGAACCCGAATCTGCTGCTGTTAATAAAGAGTTTGAAAATGATGAAGTCGATCATGCAAAAGGTGGTAAAGTGGATATTTGTGACAATGGTCATGATAGTGTACATTTGTCTTTGGCCGATCATGATGAGACGAGCGGAATGCCTACTACTACTGAGTTGAACAAAGGTTCTGTAAAACTTCAACGTGAACTAGAATTAGAGGAAGATGCAGTTGCAGAAGGTGTCGATACTCATGAGACTGTCAGTGCAAATAATCAGCGTGTAGCCCAGCCATCAACACATGGTATTGCTAAGCTGCCAAGTTAAACCTTCGACAACACTAACTACCAATCAGCGAACGATGTCAAATTATCCAATGAGATTCACGAACGTAGTTCAATGTTGCATAGCGCTTGCTTCATTTCTAATGCGTGACCTTACAAGGCTACTGTAGCAATTCGAGAAGGTTAGTGTTTTCCAGTATTTTGAATATCTGCAACTAATGGGTGTTGAAACGGTCGGTGAGGGCAGCAGCTGCCGAAATGGAGAATAGCCTCGTCTCAACAGTTCAGTGGTACCAGAATTGCAGGGATATTGCTTCGTGGAAAGTAGAGAAAATCACTCATTTAACGGGTGGATCCCGTTACGAGGACTCATATGAATTCCATTGAAGGGTTTCGGGGACGCTTGGAAAACAGGATTAGTGCTACAAATGCATCTCAAATGGATCCCAAATGTGCGTCGGTGGCACAGTGGTTAGGACTCTCGCCGACCATGAACATGGTCCGAGGTTCGAACCCCCGCCGACGCACACCTGATATCTATGGTCGGCCTGCAAAATTTCGGCTACCGATATCCATGCTGAAAATTCCATACTTGTGCCAAAAATACAGTGTGGAATCAAGCTGCAAATAAAAAAGTAACTGGTAAGTCTGCTGTCATTGACACTCTAGTCGTATATATGATACACCAAATGACTGTAATAACATCTGTAATGCCAAGTGGACGTTTGACAGCAGTCCAGTCAGCTGATTCCCCAATGATTATAATCTTGACTGGTTGATATAAGATTAGAACTTGAGCACTGTAGTAGAGCATAAATACATCGGAGTAAATTTATCTTATAAAAATACGATGATACAGTACTATTGATATAAGAATACAGTACTATTTACTGATGACGTTTCGAGCATAATTTACCGAGAATAACCATATTACGCTACTCACACGTAGTTTCATTATTAGTGTTAAACGCTAATCTGGCACATGAAGTACGTAGATAACATCAATAAATATGATCAGAAAACAGTCAGATGGAATACTCACAAAAATAAGTTAGTATAAATCCTATTCACAATCCTTTTTTAGTTGCAGAAAGTGTACAACCACTTATTCACATTGTCATTCCTGAAAGGATCATCGTGAACACCTCCTGATACTCAGTTAAAGCCGACAACACAGGATCTAAGCACTACACGGAGTACGTATTCACGAGGAACAGGTGGGAAATTGAAGAACACTAGGTCAATATATTTCTAGCGTACTAATTGATTAATTATTATGTATATCTCACAAGTATATTTGTTTACATGGTACTGCTATTCTAACTAGTTACCCCACGGTTACCGGTTCAACTGTGCCCCGTGAAATCTAGATTTTGTTCCTATGATTACAGTAAGGTAAGATAACAGCCACCTAGACACATAGTCAAAAGTAGTATAAGGGAGGGGCCCACTATTTAATCACTTGACTATGATTATAAGGAAATTGCTAAGGATGACCAGACCCCATAGTGAATGGAAAGGTAAAATGACCTGCTTCAGAAGATATCCAGACCACATCTTGAATATTAAATAAACCGAAATTCGATTACCAGTAATCACGACGTGTACATCCAGTACACGGAGAAAGATTATTATATTGTGTATTCGAATGATAACGAGTGCTTGAACATAATCGAACACATCTACTTGGGCAGGCTGCAATTACTCCTGCAGAGAGTAAGAGTTGGCCACAATCAAAGGAAAGAAACGTTTTATGAAACACCTATTTGTGGAGATGGCCTTTGTCGGTACGAAAGGGAGAAGTATCATGAGTTACTCGTCCTAATAATTGTCACTTATCCGTCTAATACTCGATTACAGACTTCCTTTACTCTCAGTCTTATTTTACTCAGACCTAATTGAATACTGACATACCTCTTTTTGCATACACCTTCTCATAAAAAGTAAACTAGTACGAATGCATTTCACTGTATGTCTGTCTAGACTAGGAACGTACGAGGCTTGAGGACTTTGTAATTGAGCAGTAGAAACGTGAAATTGTTGGCTCCAAAATAGGACCAAAACGATATGAAGGACAATCTTCTCCAGTCTGTATATGTCTAAAACTTCAAAACACTGATTTCAATTTTCACACATACATTGGGGATTAGGAAGTTTATCGATAAGGTAAAGTATTCCCAGGGTCTAGTGGGGAAATACATATGTGTTACGACCACTAACTGCAAACTAAATGAGCAAAACACAGGTCTTTTCATCCCAGTACTTCCGAAACATTAAAATCCACCACATACAGTTAATCAACATGAACGAGAACAACAATATACCAAGGGTGAAAGACCTTCGATAATTGTAAGGAGTGTATTCGAGGCTGTTAAAAGTAATGGTGGTCAATTACGAGATGACTTCAAGGCACTCACTGAGTTTTTGGATAATCTGATGACTTACAAGAATACGTTGATTTCGGTGAATTGCATGAGCGATCTGAACTCAAGTTCCGTCCTAGAGGTAATAGCGAGACGCCTACCTACTCGACTGCAAAGGAAATGGGTGAAGATAAGCTCTCGTATAGACGATGAAAGTTTAGAGCCAAAGTTATATGGTTTTCTGAAACTGGTCAACCAAGCTATGAGCAAGTTTGACAGTATACTGCACCCCATCTCCGGAGTAGGGGAGTCAGACAGCGAAACGCAATCATTTATGACGAAGGGTCTCAGCGAAGTGGATATCGAGAAAGCTTTATGGTGTCTAGTAATCCATATAAACTTAGTGCGTATAAAAGCCTTCGTGGTACATCCCCGACAGATAGGTTACAGGTTGCGAGACAAACACGGTTGTGTTTTACAAGTTTGCGAGAAGTGCATACAAAAGCGAACTGTGAATCAGTGAGCAAGTTTAGTGGTAAGCTAAATGTGAAGTCAGCGTCATCAAGTTCTGACTCCAAATTGTCTGACAATAATGGTGCAGTGGAGAAACCTGTAGTTGTACTGGCGAGCCATTGTCGAATGGAGTGTCACAGACGACACCGCAGTTTGTGTTGAATAAAGGGTGTTACAGTTTCAGAGTCCAGTTCTGACTCCACAATTTTACAAGGTATAACCAGTCAGAGTAAAGGCATAAAACCTGTAAGGATCTGTGAGGAAGAACCCGAATCTGCTGCTGTTAATAAAGAGTTTGAAAATGATGAAGTCGATCATGCAAAAGGTGGTAAAGTGGATATTTGTGACAATGGTCATGATAGTGTACATTTGTCTTTGGCCGATCATGATGAGACGAGCGGAATGCCTACTACTACTGAGTTGAACAAAGGTTCTGTAAAACTTCAACGTGAACTAGAATTAGAGGAAGATGCAGTTGCAGAAGGTGTCGATACTCATGAGACTGTCAGTGCAAATAATCAGCGTGTAGCCCAGCCATCAACACATGGTATTGCTAAGCTGCCAAGTTAAACCTTCGACAACACTAACTACCAATCAGCGAACGATGTCAAATTATCCAATGAGATTCACGAACGTAGTTCAATGTTGCATAGCGCTTGCTTCATTTCTAATGCGTGACCTTACAAGGCTACTGTAGCAATTCGAGAAGGTTAGTGTTTTCCAGTATTTTGAATATCTGCAACTAATGGGTGTTGAAACGGTCGGTGAGGGCAGCAGCTGCCGAAATGGAGAATAGCCTCGTCTCAACAGTTCAGTGGTACCAGAATTGCAGGGATATTGCTTCGTGGAAAGTAGAGAAAATCACTCATTTGACGGGTGGATCCCGTTACGAGGACTCATATGAATTCCATTGAAGGGTTTCGGGGACGCTTGGAAAACAGGATTAGTGCTACAAATGCATCTCAAATGGATCCCAAATGTGCGTCGGTGGCACAGTGGTTAGGACTCTCGCCGACCATGAACATGGTCCGAGGTTCGAACCCCCGCCGACGCACACCTGATATCTATGGTCGGCCTGCAAAATTTCGGCTACCGATATCCATGCTGAAAATTCCATACTTGTGCCAAAAATACAGTGTGGAATCAAGCTGCAAATAAAAAAGTAACTGGTAAGTCTGCTGTCATTGACACTCTAGTCGTATATATGATACACCAAATGACTGTAATAACATCTGTAATGCCAAGTGGACGTTTGACAGCAGTCCAGTCAGCTGATTCCCCAATGATTATAATCTTGACTGGTTGATATAAGATTAGAACTTGAGCACTGTAGTAGAGCATAAATACATCGGAGTTAATTTATCTTATAAAAATACGATGATACAGTACTATTGATATAAGAATACAGTACTATTTACTGATGACGTTTCGAGCATAATTTACCGAGAATAACCATATTACGCTACTCACACGTAGTTTCATTATTAGTGTTAAACGCTAATCTGGCACATGAAGTACGTAGATAACATCAATAAATATGATCAGAAAACAGTCAGATGGAATACTCACAAAAATAAGTTAGTATAAATCCTATTCACAATCCTTTTTTAGTTGCAGAAAGTGTACAACCACTTATTCACATTGTCATTCCTGAAAGGATCATCGTGAACACCTCCTGATACTCAGTTAAAGCCGACAACACAGGATCTAAGCACTACACGGAGTACGTATTCACGAGGAACAGGTGGGAAATTGAAGAACACTAGGTCAATATATTTCTAGCGTACTAATTGATTAATTATTATGTATATCTCACAAGTATATTTGTTTACATGGTACTGCTATTCTAACTAGTTACCCCACGGTTACCGGTTCAACTGTGCCCCGTGAAATCTAGATTTTGTTCCTATGATTACAGTAAGGTAAGATAACAGCCACCTAGACACATAGTCAAAAGTAGTATAAGGGAGGGGCCCACTATTTAATCACTTGACTATGATTATAAGGAAATTGCTAAGGATGACCAGACCCCATAGTGAATGGAAAGGTAAAATGACCTGCTTCAGAAGATATCCAGACCACATCTTGAATATTAAATAAACCGAAATTCGATTACCAGTAATCACGACGTGTACATCCAGTACACGGAGAAAGATTATTATATTGTGTATTCGAATGATAACGAGTGCTTGAACATAATCGAACACATCTACTTGGGCAGGCTGCAATTACTCCTGCAGAGAGTAAGAGTTGGCCACAATCAAAGGAAAGAAACGTTTTATGAAACACCTATTTGTGGAGATGGCCTTTGTCGGTACGAAAGGGAGAAGTATCATGAGTTACTCGTCCTAATAATTGTCACTTATCCGTCTAATACTCGATTACAGACTTCCTTTACTCTCAGTCTTATTTTACTCAGACCTAATTGAATACTGACATACCTCTTTTTGCATACACCTTCTCATAAAAAGTAAACTAGTACGAATGCATTTCACTGTATGTCTGTCTAGACTAGGAACGTACGAGGCTTGAGGACTTTGTAATTGAGCAGTAGAAACGTGAAATTGTTGGCTCCAAAATAGGACCAAAACGATATGAAGGACAATCTTCTCCAGTCTGTATATGTCTAAAACTTCAAAACACTGATTTCAATTTTCACACATACATTGGGGATTAGGAAGTTTATCGATAAGGTAAAGTATTCCCAGGGTCTAGTGGGGAAATACATATGTGTTACGACCACTAACTGCAAACTAAATGAGCAAAACACAGGTCTTTTCATCCCAGTACTTCCGAAACATTAAAATCCACCACATACAGTTAATCAACATGAACGAGAACAACAATATACCAAGGGTGAAAGACCTTCGATAATTGTAAGGAGTGTATTCGAGGCTGTTAAAAGTAATGGTGGTCAATTACGAGATGACTTCAAGGCACTCACTGAGTTTTTGGATAATCTGATGACTTACAAGAATACGTTGATTTCGGTGAATTGCATGAGCGATCTGAACTCAAGTTCCGTCCTAGAGGTAATAGCGAGACGCCTACCTACTCGACTGCAAAGGAAATGGGTGAAGATAAGCTCTCGTATAGACGATGAAGGTTTAGAGCCAAAGTTATATGGTTTTCTGAAACTGGTCAACCAAGCTATGAGCAAGTTTGACAGTATACTGCACCCCATCTCCGGAGTAGGGGAGTCAGACAGCGAAACGCAATCATTTATGACGAAGGGTCTCAGCGAAGTGGATATCGAGAAAGCTTTATGGTGTCTAGTAATCCATATAAACTTAGTGCGTATAAAAGCCTTCGTGGTACATCCCCGACAGATAGGTTACAGGTTGCGAGACAAACACGGTTGTGTTTTACAAGTTTGCGAGAAGTGCATACAAAAGCGAACTGTGAATCAGTGAGCAAGTTTAGTGGTAAGCTAAATGTGAAGTCAGCGTCATCAAGTTCTGACTCCAAATTGTCTGACAATAATGGTGCAGTGGAGAAACCTGTAGTTGTACTGGCGAGCCATTGTCGAATGGAGTGTCACAGACGACACCGCAGTTTGTGTTGAATAAAGGGTGTTACAGTTTCAGAGTCCAGTTCTGACTCCACAATTTTACAAGGTATAACCAGTCAGAGTAAAGGCATAAAACCTGTAAGGATCTGTGAGGAAGAACCCGAATCTGCTGCTGTTAATAAAGAGTTTGAAAATGATGAAGTCGATCATGCAAAAGGTGGTAAAGTGGATATTTGTGACAATGGTCATGATAGTGTACATTTGTCTTTGGCCGATCATGATGAGACGAGCGGAATGCCTACTACTACTGAGTTGAACAAAGGTTCTGTAAAACTTCAACGTGAATAGAATTAGAGGAAGATGCAGTTGCAGAAGGTGTCGATACTCATGAGACTGTCAGTGCAAATAATCAGCGTGTAGCCCAGCCATCAACACATGGTATTGCTAAGCTGCCAAGTTAAACCTTCGACAACACTAACTACCAATCAGCGAACGATGTCAAATTATCCAATGAGATTCACGAACGTAGTTCAATGTTGCATAGCGCTTGCTTCATTTCTAATGCGTGACCTTACAAGGCTACTGTAGCAATTCGAGAAGGTTAGTGTTTTCCAGTATTTTGAATATCTGCAACTAATGGGTGTTGAAACGGTCGGTGAGGGCAGCAGCTGCCGAAATGGAGAATAGCCTCGTCTCAACAGTTCAGTGGTACCAGAATTGCAGGGATATTGCTTCGTGGAAAGTAGAGAAAATCACTCATTTGACGGGTGGATCCCGTTACGAGGACTCATATGAATTCCATTGAAGGGTTTCGGGGACGCTTGGAAAACAGGATTAGTGCTACAAATGCATCTCAAATGGATCCCAAATGTGCGTCGGTGGCACAGTGGTTAGGACTCTCGCCGACCATGAACATGGTCCGAGGTTCGAACCCCCGCCGACGCACACTGATATCTATGGTCGGCCTGCAAAATTTCGGCTACCGATATCCATGCTGAAAATTCCATACTTGTGCCAAAAATACAGTGTGGAATCAAGCTGTAAATCAAAAAAAAATCAAATTAAAAAAATCTCATCTATAGTCATTTAGGTAAATATACGTACAGAATGTGGTGTGACTTCTCAGTTGACAGCCCGATGCAAACCTTGGAGATGTTACTCTCACATTTTCAAGCAAGATACCCCTTGTGACCGTTTTATCCTCCGCTTGTGCTTTTTTCTACAAATATACGTTTCCATTCACCATAAGTACCGCTTTAATATGATTAGTCCGTTCAACGTCGTTTACTGATTGTTTGTAAATGGTGTCGAAATTTTAACTTTGCCTGCTTAGCCGGAGATAATCATAAAAGACAACAGTGGTGGAAATCTTGCAGTTAGACAACCTAAAAGCCGAACAACAACAGCCTCTGATGCACCGCTAACTTCATCAACTGGTATCAATCAGTCGCCGTTGGTGTTGTCAGCCACATTGAAAAAGACGCCCATCAACTCAAGTATCTAGTGCAATGACTTTGATAGTATTGATGCATTTCAAAAGACGAAAGATATTGCTTAGTTCAGTGAGGATAAGCCAACTGTGTACGAGAGGGTAATTGTTAAATTGACTTGCATGAATGAAGGCATTTCTAGTTTCAAGTTACTATTCGAATGCTATTATCTTTGGTGTAAATTACTCTGTGCCTACGCTTGGTTGACCAGATATGTCGCGTGTTTATTAGTCATATATATTTTAGGATACATGGACATGGGTGTGTTACCGTTCAGATTTGAGGATATAGCTGGTAGAAGGAAGTCAGCAAATGAACTCTGCAACGATTTTCCAACCTAGGGCGTCACCCTGAGAAGGATTGTAGGCGTAATGCTGTAAGTCCTACAATTCTTCAAAGGGTAGCGCATCAATGAGCAGTACAATGTGATTGGTGTGTGATTTTGTACATATGTTCATATTGTATATACTGAATTTGTATCATCTGTCATCTAGCTGTTCGTAACTTTAGTTGTGTACGGGCGTCTTTCACTAGGATCGTCAACCTGAGAAGGAATGTAGGCGTAGTGATGCAAGACCTACAGTTTTTCAAGGGTAGTTCGTCATGCCAGAATCCACCACATTTGATGTATTGATTGTACATATGTTCGTGTTAAATAATTGTGTGAGCTCCAATTATTGTAATTGTTGGTTAGTCTTGATTGTGTCCGGACATTCCACAACTTACAATGGTCAACCTGAGAAGGATTGCAGGCGTACTGGTGTAAGTCTCGCGATTCGTCAAACGAATTCCATCGAGATACGATCCGCGATGTTATTTGTACTTTTTGTATATACGTGTGGTGTGTCATATCAATTTGTGATTTTTGGATTCACTGTGTTTTCTTGTTGTTTTCGTATCTTGTTTTCTTGCATTATTTTGTTAGTTTTCGTCGTGCTTACTTCTGAAGTTGTTTCTAGTCTCCTGCGTTCGTGAATGAATTGATTGATGTTAGAGACAGCGGATGGGTCGTATACGCCGGGGTGTCTAGTTCTGAGAATGACATGTGCACGGAGATAATTATTAGCTTTGGTCCCACACGTCGGGGAGCAAGAGTGTAGACGACTGAGGCTTGCATACGTCACCGTTACAAGAGCTGAGGCAGAATGAGTGACAAGCGATCGCAGTGATGATTGGTAACGAGTAGATAAGAGGATGTACGAAGAGTATCATGAGGTGCTGATATAGCCATGTTGCATTCTGCAAGAGTCATTCTAGCAAGTGGCGATTGTGTTGCAAGATGCAAAGAGGATGTGTTTAACTGGGAGGCGCAGGTCGTCATTGATGTGTGAGATTGTTCTGTGTGTATGCTTATTGTGTGTTGGATTTTCTGTTTGTTTTCCATTTCAGCTCTGTCCGTGTGACCCAGGATCTCGCAATGGCATCCAAGTCAACGTGTATTTGTCGTGATGGAAAAGAGGGATGGATCCCTCTTTTTCCGGCGAGTGTCGATGTAGTTGAAGATTGAACGATCAATTCATAGTTGTTCGCTCAAAACCAACTTTCCCAATTTTCCCGGAGGCGTCAATACACCAGTCATCGTCTCATGGTTCACTGCAAGTTGGAAGAGAGAAAGACTATTGGAAATTTTGTGTCCAATGACCTAATTGTTCACTCTCAATCGATGCAAGAATAAAGGGTCCTTGAGTCACCAATTTGTGTTCTTATTTTTTGCGTTGGTTATTAGACATAGTTCCTGAAAGTCCTGCAAGGACAGCATCAAGTCCAGTGTAGTCAGACCTGGGCACTGACGGTGGTTGAAATAAGTTCCAAGTATCGCTTAACTCAGTATTACATGGGTAAAACTGTACATTACCAGTAAATTTTAATGGCAGTGCAAGAATACTTCACACATATCTAAGCCTCTCAATGGAGTTGAAGATTGAACGATCAATTCTTGGTTGTTTGCTTAAAATCAACTTCCCCAATTTTCCCGGAGGCATCAATACGACAGTCATCGTCTCATCGGTCGCTGTTCAGAAAGAAGAGTGAATCATCGTCAGAAACCTTAGTTCGCTTATTCCTTTTATATGTTGGTGTAACAATAAACAAATATCAAGCGGCAGATCGGTGTTTTGGTTTTTTCGTCCGTTATAACTAAGCGTTTCTGAAATCTTCGAAGAACAGCGTGGGCCCGAGCGTAGCAAGAGCTGGGCATTAACAGTTTATGAGACGTGATTGACAAAGCCTGTGGTGTAAACATTTGCTCACACACGTAATATGGCTGCCAAGAAATCAGAACTAGTCACTTTGTCAAAACATACTTATCTGATTTACCTCTTTTTGTGTTCTTGATCTGTTAGAGGGTTCAGAAATAAGGCAGCCATTACAAAACATTGGCAGCTGACGAGCGATACTCGTGATCACTGTGCCTGCTAACGGCTCCAGCGTCCCCGTTTATTAAGAATAATCGATATTTCGTGTAAACAGGTAAGTTTACAGAGTGATCAAGCCAATTTTGTGGGCGCGGTCAGTTATATCAAATATAACAACCGTGAACTATCATAAATAAATACTCTTTCAAAGGGTTGAATTGCTCGATTATTTTGCCAGCAATTAGAACAGGTTCTTATAAATGTAACTGTAAACCCTTCACTAAGGTCAAGGTCGAAATTGAGCGTCAATCCAAACTCCGTTCCGTTCCCTTCTGATAGTTATGGTCAGTCAGTGAACAGCGTTTATTTTGGTAAGTGCTATGCAACCACCTGATTGAAAGCTACCTCAGGAAAAGAAGAATGTCCCGGGAAGCTGAAAAATAGTATTAAATGCAATTATGGATAATACATCATTGGAAGTACATTTACAAGATATATACGAGAGAGAGCTAAAGATTCCTCGGAATGATAGTATACATTTGCAATATTTGACGCTAAACATACTGGCAACTATAATGTTTTCAATGAAAATCTGGTTGTGTTCAAGCATTAGTGCTGTTAATTATTTGTCTTTCCACAAAGGAACTTGAATTTAAGGAAGCAACGAATACGAACAGAAGGGTAAGTTTGGCTTTATTAAGTGCCTATGGATTTTAGATAAAATAGAGTATAATAGCAATCAGATGAAGATAAGTGAAGAGAGTTTTGTCGGGTACCGGGTTATGTATAGAGTATTTCCGCGATTCCTATTGTATTGTTGAAAGCTGTTGGATCACTTCTTCCAATGTAGCCGTATAAAAGTCGAAAGGGGGAGGCTGGTTTGAGTCTCAGGTGTCTTAGCCAAAGTGGCTGAAGTCCATATATTTTGCACCTATCCGCGTAAGTCAGTCCTTCGTGTGTGTATAACAGGTGTCGTGTATAGCTTCGCTGGATATCTTCAGTACAAACCGAATTACACCCATGCGTAAAACCGAAGGTGACTGGGCAGCATCCAAGTAGTGGAAGAACCATGACTTTGTATAAGAGGACTTCAGTCTCAGTTGTGCACATTTTTCGGAGTAACGTGCCTGTGAGCCTCCAGCATTTAGAAACGACTGATTTGGCGTACTGACTGAATGTTAAGTTTTGTGAGTAGGTAATGCGCAGGTCTTATATGGAATGGAGAAAAGAGTCACCTAGGTGTGACTTGAAATTCGTGTGGGAGTCATTGAAGTACAGGATATCACATTTATCAGAATTGAGTGGCAGTTGCCTGTCATTGCTCTAGTTATGTGACCTATCCCGATCGTCTTGAATATTTGTGAACCCCTCGTTCAGAGTAGAATAGGGTAAGCTGTATACAATCTTCAGACCGTCAGCATAAAAGCATGGCAGCATGTTCGATTACACTGCGTATGTCGTTAACGTAAATTACGAAAAGCAATGTTCATAGTACACCACACTGAACCACTCCACTTCGTATGGGTCTGGGTGGCAAGTAATTATTCGAGAATTCCATAGCTTGAGAAGGGTCTCCCAAGAAAGAATTGAGAGAGAATAACAAGGTTCTTGGAATACTTCAGCTTAAGATTTAGTCTCTTGTGTGGGACATCACCAAAGGCTTTTCTGAAATCGAGGAAGAACGAATTAATATGATTGCTCCCGTTTTCATATTTAGTTTCTGAAGAAAATCTGGTAAATAGTCACTCAGTAGAGCACGTCAAGAAGTATTGTCAGCCACGACACGTAAACCGTCAATGCCCAGCTCTTGCTACGCTGGGACTCACGCTGTTCCTCGAAGTTTCTCAGAAACGCTTAGTAATAACGGACGCAAAACCAAAACACCGATTGGCGACTCGAGAATTCTTTATTATAACACCAACATATAACCAACATTAAAACTGAGCCTTAAATCTAAGGTCTATGAACAAGTATTACAATAATAAATCACAATAATACTTCTGACGGTTTTCTGCTGACTTCTTTCTGAACAGCGACCGATGAGACGATGACTGTGTAATCCCACTCGTCAAGCAATGATCTGAAACAGAGAGCAAAGCGCACGTTAGCAGCGTGATCACACAAGTGTTGCGTGCTAGTAAGAACGAAGACTCAAGGTCAAGTATTATATTTACAACCAATCGCAATACAATTAGATAAGAGGGAAGGGGCACTCCTATTGGTCATCCGTTGCCTCGTCTTGGGTAACCAATCCCTGCATACTTCGCAGCCAACCTGAAAGTAGACAAGCATAGTTTGAACATTAGAAAACCGCCAAACTTACCATGCCTTACACTACCCCCTTTCCCATAGGAGCACTGTCCGCAGTGCTAGGTGACTGTTCCTGCGGGACTTGTCTGAACTAAGGCCTGTTGTCGAAAAGGTTTTAGTCTATTGAAGTGTGTGACTAGACTATGAGAGGAATTCGGTTCCTGAATCCTACAGGTGCAGTCACTTAGTACCTCTACTACAGTGAATGGTCCTTCCCAGCGTTTATGGAATTTAAGAGCTTTCCCTTTAGGTGGTGCCTCCTTAAGTAGCATCACCTTGTCTCCTGGCTCCACTGGTGATCCATGTGCTTTCCTATCATAGTATTCTTTCTGGTACCTCTGGTTTGTTTGGAGTATATCCCTAGTCATCTGATGTACCTTGTTCAAGTTTCGTCGAAGTCTGATTACGTGTTCGGATGCAATCAGTGTATCCTCTCCTAGTGTGTTTGAAGTCAGATCGATTGGCAACCGGAGTTCTCTTCCAGTGACCATATAATGAGGCGTTTGACGCGTAGCTTTGTGAATGCTTGCTCTGTATGCCATTAAGCACTGTGAGAGTGATCGGTCCCATTCCCTGGGGTTGTTTTGATCTACAAATGCCTGCAAGAGGGATTTAAGTGTCCGATTGGTGCGTTCAACCAAGCCATTTCCCTGTGGGTGGTACGCGGTAGTGCGTGTCTTCCGGATACCCATTATACGACAGAGTTCGCTGACAACGATACTTTCAAAGTTGGATCCTCGATCTGAATGCAGTTGAAGTGGTGCCCCCCAACGGCTGACCCAGTGGTCAAAAATTGACTCTGCGATGGTTACAGCATCAATCTGTGGTATCGCAATAGCCTCGCACCATTTGGTAAAATGGTCTACCATGACTAAAATATAGTTATTATTTCTGGAAGTTACTGGGAGAGGTCCAACCAAGTCTATTTGTACTAAGTCATTCGGATGGCCAGTTATAATGGGTTCTAAGGGTGCCTTATTATATTTGTGCGGAGCCTTAATAGTTTGGCATACCTCGCAGGAGTCACAGAAATCTATGATGTCTTTCCTCTGGTGAGGCCACCAATAACGTCTTTTAGCCGCTTCAATCATTTTCCCTGAGCCCGCGTGGCCTAACTGCTGGTGTAATGACAATAGTACTGTGGGTAGTGCCGACTGTGGAGCCACAACGCGACGAGTATAAGTGGGTCCATGTTGGTAGTAGAGGATGTCATCGACAATTTTCAGATTATCCCACAGAGACCATAAACACCGGGTTTCCCATCCAAGCTTACTTATTTCCTGGGTTGTCGGTCGTTCGCCTCCATTTCGAACACGTTCGTAAATCAAGGCCAGTTCAGGGTCTGAAGACTGAAGTTCAGGCCAACTATATGAAGTATGAGCCTCTAGTTGGAGCAGAGAAACTTGTGCTTCGGTGCATGATGGGCAGTCACCGTGATACCTAAGAGGTTTTCTTGACAATGCATCTGCATTTCCATGATTCTTACCCGGTCTATGCATGCATTCGAAGTCATACTCTTGTAGGTGTTCTTGCCATCTGGCAATCTGACCCTCAGCTTCTTTGAAGTTATGTAGCCAGCTAAGGGCTTTGTGATCAGTGCGTACAATGAAATGTCTACCGAGGAGATATGCCCTAAAGTGTTTAACAAAATTGACCAGTGCCAGCATTTCTTTCCGCGTGGTGCAGTAATTCTTCTCACTCTTGTTGAGTGCTCGACTTGCATAGGCTATCACCTTTTCTACTCCATCTGCGTCTTTTTGAGACAAAACTGCCCCGATACCAGAGTCGCTAGCATCTGTATCTAGGATGAATGGACCTGCCTGGTCAGAAACATTGGGATACGCTAGGATAGGGGGGCTACATAAACAGTTTTTTAGTCTTTCGAAGGCTTCCGTAGCTGATGCTGTCCAATTGTAGTCTTTCTTCTTGAGAATGTCGAATAGAGGAGCTGCAAGGAAAGAGAAGTTAAGTACAAAACGTCGATAATACGAGGCTAACCCTAAAAAACTATGTAACTCGGGGGCTGAGTTTGGGAGCGGCCAGTCTTTAACTTCCTGAACTTTTGCTGGATCACATTTAATGCCTTCGGCTGAAACAATGTGACCTAAGAAACACACTTCTTTCCTGAAGAATTGACATTTCGATGGGTTCAGTTTTAACCCAACGGTCTGCATCCGTTCTAATACTTCGGAAATATCACTTAAATGTTCGGTCAACGTCTTACTATGTATGATAACATCATCTAGATATACCAAACACTTACCTGGTATGCAATCACTCAAGACCGTTTGCATGAGGCGTTGGAATGTTGCTGGGGCATTGACTAACCCAAACGGCATTGTTTCAAACTCATACAGGCCTGCTTGTACAATGAATGCTGTCTTTTGCCTGTCATCTGGGTGTACTTCAACCTGCCAATATCCCGATGCCAGATCTAGAGTGGTAAACCAATTCGACCCTTCTAAGGCATCAAAAGTGTCGTCTATGCGTGGAAGGGGAAAGCAGTCTCGTCTAGTTAACAGGTTCAACTTACGATAATCTACACATAACCGGAGTGTCCCATTCGATTTCTTAACTAAAACTACCGGTGAAGCCCATGGAGATACGGATGGTTTGATGACATTTTTCTCTAACAGTTCATCAACTAACCTGTTAAGCTCCTTCTGGTAATGTGCAGGTACTCGCCGTGCAGGTTGTCTACAAGGTGGGGCGTTACCCGTTTCTATGTGATGTTGGACCAGTTTTGTTCTTCCCGGGCTTTTTCCATCCCAGTCAAAACAGTCCTCATATTTGTCTAGCATTTTATTAAAGTTGGCAGCCGTTTCCGATGGTAGGGGTTCTATAGTCGTCAGCATTCGCTGTTTCTCATTCTTAGCATCTCCCTGCACGCCAAAAGTGCCGTGCTCTTTGTCGTTCCCTACAATAAATGGGATGGAACAGTCCTTCAGTATAAGAGTCCTCTGACTACAATCTATTATTCCGGACAGCTTTTCCAGGAGGTCGACTCCCAAGATTACCTGCCACGGCACCCGGGTAGAGATGATGAAATTGTGTTGAAGTGACAGTGTTCCCAATTTAAGTGGCAGCAGGACCAGTCCCTGGGATTGCATGCAATCTCCATTGGCTGTCGTAAGCCGCAAATTGTGAGTCCCTATTGTTCGCCTAAACGTCTCTGGAACACATGAGGAATGTACGACAGAACAAGTTGCTCCTGAGTCAACTAACATAACACACTTTTTTCCACCTATATAACCTACAACTTTCGGGGAGGAGGTGACACCGATTAGGTTTACAGTAGGCACACAATTCATATCGACATGTGACTCACCTGCATTGTGACCACAACTCCTAGCAAGCTTACCAAACCGCCTGCAGTAGTAGCAATCGTTTCTTGAAGTGGATTGCGACTGTGGGCGTCCTTTCCACGGTGGTGTAGGATTCTGTGCATGCTTTGTTGTTGTGTGCTGATATCCCATTGCGTTTACTTGTGGGCATGTGGTTCCTGGCTCTTCCAGGCTTTCCACTAGGCGTGCCCTAGCTTCCGCTTCTGCCATGGATGCTGGAGTGTGCAAGTTGAAGTCCTTCCTGTAACGGACGTCGACACCCTGCAAGAACTTGGAATATATAGCGTTTTCAACCTCTGAATATGTCTTGTCCTGCATAGCTTGACGCGCAAGCTTGCGGAGACGTAAGGTGAACTGGTTGATAGATTCACCTTGTCTCTGGTTACACTCGCTGAATCTTTTCAGCGCTTCAATGGGAGGTATTGGTGGCACTATACGTGCTCTTAGAGTACTCAACAGGGTGGTCAAGGGCATATGCACGTAATCCAAACCAATTGTGTACATTTCCAAGGACCGTCCAACAGAATCGATGACGAATGCGTTCGGGTGAGGCACGTTCATCAGATCAATGTATCGGCACACCTTGTCCGACCACAGCTCGAAATCATCACCCACCTCCAGTGTATGCGGCAAGGGATGGACATATCGCGAAGCAGGCTGATTTGACTGAAAAGCTGGAGCCCTCACTTCAGCTAATTGATCCACCTCGTTGGATGCTGTCTCTTTGACAGGCCAAGTGTTCTTGGAAGCCTCATTGGGTCGAGAAATGGAAGAAGAAAGTTTTTTCGTTGGCAGGCTCGCCATTTATGTAATCCCACTCGTCAAGCAATGATCTGAAACAGAGAGCAAAGCGCACGTTAGCAGCGTGATCACACAAGTGCTGCGTGCTAGTAAGAACGAAGACTCAAGGTCAAGTATTATATTTACAACCAATCGCAATACAATTAGATAAGAGGGAAGGGGCACTCCTATTGGTCATCCGTTGCCTCGTCTTGGGTAACCAATCCCTGCATACTTCGCAGCCAACCTGAAAGTAGACAAGCATAGTTTGAACATTAGAAAAACGCAAAATTTACCATGCCTTACAACTGGTGTATTCGTGCCTCCGCGAAAATTGGGGAAGTTGGTTTTGAGCAAACAACTATGAATTGATCGTTCAATCTTCAACTACATTGACAAGTATAGAAATATTGTCTTCGTAGTAGCAGGCTGTAATCATATAAACCCAGGTATGTTTAGGATGGATTACAAATACTCGGGTAAAAAATAAAGCTTGAGGTCATTTCCCTCATATAACTTTGGTGTGTTCGGTATCTGATCTTATTCTTGATTTGTATCCAAATTGGGTATTGATTTAAAACAAGTGGTGTATATGCATATATTTGTCAGCATTTTTATCGTAAGTAACACCAGAAGTGAATTGTACTCAATACAGACTTACAATAATGGTTAAAGTTTTCCTACAAACGGGTTTTTATAAGAAATGTAGGTCATTTTTATAGGCACAGTCAGTTATATTCTAAATTACAATTGTGAAGTAGTATAAGTTAATACTTTTTCATCGGCATGAAGGCATATTACACGGCTGTCATCTAGGATGCATCGCGGAGGAAGGTAGTGGGTAATTCACGAGGGAGTTGTAATATATGGGATCCGTAATGTTTGCTGATCACTCTTCATTGTAAGTGGCCAGATATCTGCATTCTCTTCCTACATTCAGAAAGTCATATAGAAGCCAAAATGGTGAGAGAAAAAAGAAGACAAACGATGGCAGCAGTGGAAAAAGCAAGTGGAGTCCTCAATGAGTGATATACATATGTATTCTGTGTGGTAACTACGATTATGTTGACACACTAACTGACTAGTTTTGTTATGCTAACTTTCATATTATATATATGAACTAATGTTGATGTCCTTTGTAGAAATTTTTATCGCGTTATTTCAATAATATTAACATTTAAAACTGTAGTTTTTTGTACCTGATGCGTTTATTGATCTAATAATATCTATGCAGGGATTAATAACTTCGCGATTCTGTTTTCTATATAAATGTGTTTATTAATGATATATTGCAATTGAAGTAGGAGGAGTGGCGTTAGCTGATCAGTAGATATGGTGGTGGTCACTAAGTTGAATCACCCAATTCTGAAGGAAGAGCAATATGCAATTTGAAGGCTCGAGATATTTCTGATTTTTAAGAGGGCTTAGATCTTTATCTTGAAAAAGATAATAATGAACGCCTTGACATATCATGCTTCTACCTTTAAATATATATCATTCCCTCAGCCTATTGTTGAGATGCGACCACGCCGGATCTGCACAGATTTATGGGGCATCTTATAAACTAACTTGCTGTCCATTGTCGGATCTTTAAATACCACTTCACAATGTCTTATCTCATTCATTTTCTAATAACGTCTTTACTTGATCCTCATTATATTCCATTAAATCTAACATTTTATAGCTCTTTATGAATTTGATTCAACTTATTCTATTCCTATTCTCTGGAGGGTACGGTTGTGCACCAAATAGACAAAAAAGCATGAAATAAAGACAACTGGCTTAAAAATAATTGCATGAAAGCCAAAAGTGGACATCATGATAGTACGAAGTATACTGGTATCATAATATATTGCAAATGAACGTTATCGGCCTAAGGATTAATTACTTCCCCATTCTGTTTTCTATATAAATGTGTTTATTAATGATATATTTCACTCACTTAATTTATTACATTTTAATGATTCACCTTAGCACTTTAACTTTTCTAAAACAGCTTCCAATCCCTTGTAAACGTTGTACTTACCTCAATATTGGTTGGTTATCGTATGCCTACAACCACGGGATGAAAACGAAACGAAGTCAGTTTTTCCGCTCAACCTGGAGGACAACTGTACAATTCAATAACTATACGGCCTGGTTCAGACAATGAGTGTAATTATATATATGTATCAAACATTTAACTCTTGAAACATTATTAACTTGTAGACAATTTAAGATTTGACACTATACCATACTTGATCGTGCCTGTAAAAATGACATTCATTTTCATGTAAATTTATGTTTATATGAAAATAAAAATTATTATAATTATTATTATTGTTATTACAAGACACCATAGAGCCTTCTCAATATCCACCTCTCTGAGACCCTTTCGTCATCAATGCTTGCGTTCTGCTCTCAGACTGCTCTATTCTAGGGGTGAGATGCAATAGACTGGCAAACTTGCTCATAGATTGATTGACACTATCTTTTACTAGTTTCAGAATATCATCGAACCTCGGCTCGATACCTTCATCCTCCATACAGGAGCTTATCTTCACCCACTTCCTTTGCAGTCGAGTAGGTAGGCGTCTTGCTATTACTTCTAGTATAAAACTCGAGTTGAGGTCACTCATGCAATTCATCGAAATCAAAGCATTCTTGTAAGTCAGCAGATTATCCAAAAACTCAGTGAGTGCCTGGGAGTCATCTTGTAACTGACCACCATTACCCTTAACAGCCTCGAATAATTTCCCTACAATCATCGAAGGCCTTCCAAAACTTTGACGTGGTATATTCCTGGCCTCAGAGTATCCCCCAGTAGGGGGCATGAGCTTACAGCACTGTATAGCTCCTGAAGCAACTCCAGTGCAATACCTCATCAAATACATTAACTTCATTTCATCGTTTAATAAAAAACCACTTAACACGATTCCAAACTCCCTTACAAACTGTAAATGGTCAGCTGAGTTTCCGTCGAAACACCGTGGTTCATACTTAGGGAGTTTGATATTCCTATTATCCCTGAACGGCGAAACAGTAACATCAACCATATCATGCTTAACATCAGACATATCGTTACAAGTAACAGACAAGTCATCATGACTCACTTTCCTGTTTGCATCCAAGACACTCTGTCCCTTCTTTGACGCAGGCATTGTTGAACTTGACTCAATTCCAAAAATGTTCCAGGTATTGCTTGTTCAAAGAGGACTTGACCGGCACCAGGAGAGATGAACGGTGACTATCCAAACTGTCATCGACTGTCTGAACCCGTCAAAATCTGACGCCGTACCGTCAGAAACTGTCAGCCACGTCTCGTGAACCGTCAATGCCCAGCTCTTGCTACGCTGGGACTCACGCTGTTCCTCGAAGTTTCTCAGAAACGCTTAGTAATAACGGACGCAAAACCAAAACACCGATTGGCGACTCGAGAATTCTTTATTATAACACCAACATATAGCCAACTTTAAAACTAAGCCTTAAATCTAAGGTCTATGAACAAGTATTACAATAATAAATCACAATATTACTTCTGACGGTTTTCTGCTGACTTCTTTCTGAACAGCGACCGATGAGACGATGACTGGTGTATTCGTGCCTCCGCGAAAATTGGGGAAGTTGGTTTTGAGCAAACAACTATGAATTGATCGTTCAATCTTCAACTACATTGACTGATGTGATGGATTTTTGGACACTGTAGGAACAAAGTAATCGCGCGTACGGCATCCCACCAAGCTTACACTTGGTTTCTAGTTTCCATGAATGGTAACGTTCTCACTTCACTTCGAGCAGGTAAAGAGTTTCCTGGCAGCAGCGACAGAGTACTATTTGGTACGTGCAACAATAAATACCAGAAAATTAATACTTATGTGTTACAGACACGCTGAGTGGTTTAATCTAATTCATACGTACGCACTTCAGACTGGGAGCCATACTTTACATGCAGTTCGGCTATATAGATAATCAACTTAATTTATTAGAACCTGAGATTTGCACATGATTTCATCCCTCCAGCAAGGGGCGTTGATATGGCATATCCCCTATTTGAAGTGGCGCCTCTGGCTTAACCTTGACGGCATTTGCGCGGATTTGTTGATTCGATTAGGAGCTGGTCTTCCATGCAAATGCAACAGACGCGATTTCGGTGCTTATTTTGCTCTTGTTGGATGAATTTATATGAAAATTGTTGTTCTATGTTGTTCTTGAGCATTTACCGATTGCTCGACGTTTAAATACATGGTTCATGCAATGATTATTTGGCATACCAAGTAAGCTTCACGTACATTTCGACGATTGCCATTCGATAAAATTCTTTGCGGCTTGGCGGAAACTTGTACTCGATCGCAAATTTCCATATCGGCTATTGTGCAGTACCTATTACTGTTGCAGGAACCGAAGAATACGGTTGATATTGAGTTCGATCATCCTTCCGCACTTTTGTGTGGTGTTTTGATAGCTGAAAGTCAATGGAATGCATGGATACAAGGGAAAATTAGTGTTCACAAATGGGCAGAAACTGGAATATTTTCTACGATCACTTAGAGCATTCGCTGTTTTGTGCTTAAGTTTTTAAATGAGTTAAATGCACACTGCAACATTTTAGTAATTGGGTGGATTTCAATACCAATCTCGTGATCAGGTACGTAAAGACATCTGATGTGTACGTCATTTTGTCCCATTATTGAGTTTGTTTTCATAAACTTCCGATTTTCGTTATTGTCCTGACGCCATATTATTTGCGTTTGTTCGAGGTTAATTCACAAAATTATTTTGAAACCGCGTAGAAGCAGTGTCCAACTTCTCCCAAAGCTATGAACGTAAGGTTTAGAAGCGGTTACTGTATCCATTCAGGGAGGACTCATCGATTTCTGCAAGTAAGGGCTACGCATCATATTCTTAAATGCCTCCAGAAGCGAACAGAATCTTTAGAAGCTATTAATGGAGCTCCAGCTCCTCTATTGCGAAACACTTTATAGAGACAGGACGTAATATTAACGTTTGCACATTTTTAAAACCTATCTGTAAAACGTGTTTGGATTGCATCCTAAAGTTTGTGGAAGCCCAAGTGTGATTAGGAAGTTTAAACCACCTTTGTGAGTTCCTAAACTATTCGTCATTATACGAAACCTTTGTTAAACTTCGTTTCGATACCAGCCAGGGTAGGTGTACTAATACCTGTTATTTGGTTTGATGATCATTGTTATTTTGACCTTCAGTATGTGATTTTAATTCCACCTGAATTTATTTTCTAACCTCTTTACTGTATTGAATTCATATGTATTCCTATGACAAGTCCATGCGTGATCAGATTGTCCAAAGTGTGTTGCACAAATACAACACTACATGACTTAGACAGAATACGTCTTCTTATTGCTTCGTCTAAATATCCACTTGTGTTAAAAATAGTGATTGATGTAATCGCACAATAATATAAACTTTCATTAATTCTTACTGTGCTCTCTCGTTAATATTATGTTGGTAGTTATATTCATGTATACATCCTGTGCACCCTTGTTTTCTTTTTTAGCTAATCTATAGTCTCAGTGATCTGGTGGGATTCGTTGCTGAAGAAAGTGGTTTCCAGTATCGTTGATTTTGTATTTTGTGTTGAATCACTAATAAATATATTCTCTATACCTCAAATAGACATTTCACTTGTTAATAGTGACTACTAACTTTATAGAATGTTGTGAGCTACAGAGTTAGGGGGGTTAGAGTCATGTGCTGTACTGAGTAGTGCGTTTAGAAGATACGTCCGCCCCTGAAGCATATTGTCGTCAATGTGGAGTACATTCTCGTTCTCATGATAAATCTGTTAGCAGTAATTATTATCAGTACCTATATTTCGTAAGATGGTATATAACGAAACGTACTAATTAGGTAGTCAAAGGTTAGAACTATCCGTTAAAATTGAAACATGTGCTCATGTAAGGGAACACTGATTAATGGCAGGTTGAAACATCACGTACGTGATAAAGTTTATAGCATTGTTTGCATGCGAATAGTTAAGGTTATTTATTTAGAAATGATGGTAACTTGTTGATGGTTTAAGGGATTCAGATTCAGATGATAAGGATAGAAGGCTCTTGTGGCCTGTGTTAATCCTTGCAAAGTATATCTCTGCAGAGATCTAACTTCTCTTTGAAAGCGTTCACCGATGGAGCTGATACTACTGAATCAGGTAAGGAGTTCCAATCGTTGATCACTCTGTGAGAGAATGTAAATTCTGCACGTATTTTAATCGTTCTTGGTTTGAGCACCTTTTTGTGGTGACCCCGTCAATGTATCCTAGAAGGGGAGAAAAGGTTGGAAAGGTCAGTTCCTAAATCACCCTTAAGTATACGGTATGCTAAAATTAAGTCGCCTCTCTTCCTTCGGTATGATAACGGGAAGAGATTTAAATGCTCCATCCTCTTATCGTAAGGAAGGTGTGAGATACCACTAACTAATTTTGTTCCTACTCTCTGTACTCTTTCCAGAATATGTGCCTCCTTTTTGAAGCATGGACTCGTCGTGTGTATGCAGTATTCTAGATGAGGCCTGACATATGTTGCGAAGAGTATTTGGAACATGCCCTCGTCTAATCGTTTGAAAGTCCCTCGAATTGCCCATGGCATTCGAAATGCTTTAGCTGCGGCTGCACTGCAATTTGCAGGTGTCTTCAAATCATTGCTGACAATGATTCCTAGGTCCTTCTGTTCGTTAACATCAGGTAGTTCTGCGTCCCCTAGGGAGTATGACGCATAAGACTTCTGACCTAAGTGCATTACCGCGCTTTTCCTAGCATTCATTTCCAAACTCCATAGGCTTGAACACTCAGCTAATTTATCTAAACCAGTTTGTAGGGCCGACCTATCCTCGTTATTGTTCACAGTTTTCCATATCTTAATGTCATCTGCAAATAATAATGAAGATGAAGAAAGAATCCCTGGTAATTTGTTAACGTATAATAGGAATAGCAATGGACCTAAAAAAGTTCCCTGGGGCACTCCACTGGATACTGCCTTCCATCCTGATAGTACACCGTTAACTCTAACCTTCTGCCTTCTATCCATTAAGTAATCTCTAAACCACTCACGTAGGCATTGGTCTAGTCCGAAACCTTTAAGTTTACTAAGGAGACCTAAGTGGGATACTTTGTCGAACGCCTTGCTAAGATAAATAAAAACCACGTCCAACAGATGGTTCCTATCTCTGGCCCCAACCCAGTCTTCCCCAGCCAAAAGTAGGTTTGTCAAGCAGGATCGTCCTCGTCGGAATCCATGCTGTTCCACAGCCAACAAGCCATGTAATTCAACATAAGCTAATAGCTGATCCCTTATGATGAAAAGTAACTACGTCTGTGGAATGGTCCAACAATATTACGCAGACAGTTTCAAATCTTTACGCGGATGAAGTCGGGCTTTCCAATCTCATTTTCGCCACTCTTGCTGAGAGCGACTTTATTGCATATCCCCTCAATGACGCTTGTTGCTATGTTGCTATTGGTTTCAAGTGGCCTTGGTTTTGGGGGAAGATTTAACTGATGTAATATTCATATACATAATATATTCATAACATAACTCAGGCTCATAGGTGAAAGAAAATTATAATCCTGAAATAAGGACAAGTTGTTCAGAAGGTAAGGAGGACATTATTTTTCACTTTATTTGTATATATACTATTGTTTATCGAGTTGCACTGAGTTCTTAGTGCAACCCCAGTTTGACAAAAGTGGGGTAAATTGTGTTCAAAATGGGGACATTCCATTGAGTAAAAATGGGGAAAAATAGGAAAATAGTAAGATTTTCCCCATTTTCCCTAGCACCCCACTTTGTACCCTTTTTTGTCGCCTTTTCCTCTTTTTGTAAAGGCATTTTATCCCCAGAATTTGCAGAATTTCCCCATTTTTATCTGTCTTCCTTATAATGGTTCAATTCAATCACACATATATTAATAGGATAAACTGTAACTGACCTTAGAGACTTCTGAATCTGAAATCTGAAATGAAAAACTGATAATGGTTCAGAAAATCGTTGACAGTCAGCTGGAATAACTACTGGAGACATGACTGCAAATCTTTGTTAGTGGCACAGACGCATTCACTCTGTGTAATCTCACGTATCTATTCAACTCATGTTTTTCGTTGTCATTATTTATTCTCCTTCATATTTTTGCTCGTTAAACTTCCATTTAGTTTTATGTCTCTACCTTTGTGTGCTACATGGAATGTGGTAAGTTAAACAGGTGGACTTCTCTGCAAACTCATACTGAAAGCTAGTCAGAATGACACAGTCTAGGGATAACTAAGTGCGAAACACTGAATAATGATCTCCAAAATGTCAACAAATGATAAGTGTAGTTCTTAATCTTGTTCTTTGCTAAATGATAAATAGATACCTTTCAGTAATCTCTTCTTCAACCCGGGACTCGTCTCCTACTTTGCAAGTGTTTTTTGTGCTATGTCACTTTTATGATAAGCTTTCAGTCATTAGGAATATGCCGTTGTTATTGACTGAGTCCTGAGTCAACTTAATTTATGAGAACCTGAGATTTGCACATGACTTCGTCACTCCAGCAAGATTGGCGAAAATGAGACCTGGAAAGCCTGACTTCATCCGCGTAAAGATTTGAAACTGCCTTCGTAATATTGTTGGACTATTCCACAGACGTAGTAACTTTTCATCACTCACTGCTCCCAAGTAAATTCATGATTCGTACAAATCTAATCAATTATTTGAGTCGATCAAACTAGAACGCATCCTCCACTCACGAGCTGATGATACAGGGGTATTAGTATAACCAGTGAAATCACGAATTAACAACGACAGAATAAGCATCACTAACTTATGACTAGATGGAAAAAACTGCGAGGACACGCAGGAAATATGCGATTTATGGAAAAAGTCATAGGGTATGACACCTAAGGCTAAACCTTATTTTCTACTACATTCACTCCTCCAGGCCGAAAGCTAAAGCCACCACTGTCACCAGTTACAATTCTAGAAATCATTGCAACCTAGTTGCTGTCGGGAATTGTAAGACTTACATGCGTTGGAACTTCTTCTTAAATAAGTTTTCAGTCATTTGAAAGCGGCTGTCACTGTTCATCTCCCCAGTCACCAGTCTCACAAAAGATGACAACGCACTCCTGCGTCTGAATCCCACAGCCTCTCTTTTTATTACAGCTTGATTCCACACCGAATTTTGGTACTAGTATGGAATTTTCCGCATGGATATCGGTAGCCCTAATTTCGCAGGCCGACCATAGATATGAAGTGTGCGTCGGCGTGTGCTCAAATCCCGGACCATGTGCATGGTCGGCGAGAGTCCTAACCACTGTGCCACCGACGCACCCCGCATAGATATTATTAGATCAATAAACGCATCAGGTACAAAAAACTACAGTTTTAAATGTTAATATTATTGAAATAACGCGATAAAAATTTCTACAAAGGACATCAACATTAGTTCATATATATAATATGAAAGTTAGCATAACAAAACTAGTCAGTTAGTGTGTCAACATAATCGTAGTTACCACACAGAATTCATATGTATATCACTCATTGAGGACTCCACTTGCTTTTTCCACTGCTGCCATCGTTTGTCTTCTTTTTTCTCTCACCATTTTGGCTTCTATATGACTTTCTGAATGTAGGAAGAGAATGCAGATATCTGGCCACTTACAATGAAGAGTGATCAGCAAACATTACGGATCCCATATATTACAACTCCCTCGTGAATTACCCACTACCTTCCTCCGCGATGCATCCTAGATGACAGCCGTGTAATATGCCTTCATGCCGATGAAAAAGTATTAACTTATACTACTTCACAATTGTAATTTAGAATATAACTGACTGTGCCTATAAAAATGACCTACATTTCTTATAAAAACCCGTTTGTAGGAAAACTTTAACCATTATTGTAAGTCTGTATTGAGTACAATTCACTTCTGGTGTTACTTACGATAAAAATGCTGACAAATATATGCAAATACACCACTTGTTTTAAATCAATACCCAATTTGGATACAAATCAAGAATAAGATCAGATACCGAACACACCAAAGTTATATGAGGGAAATGACCTCAAGCTTTATTTTTTACCCGAGTATTTGTAATCCATCCTAAACATACCTGGGTTTATATGATTACAGCCTGCTACTACGAAGACAATATTTCTATACTTGTCAATGTAGTTGAAGATTGAACGATCAATTCATAGTTGTTTGCTCAAAACCAACTTCCCCAATTTTCGCGGAGGCACGAATACACCAGTCATCGTCTCATCGGTCGCTGTTCAGAAAGAAGTCAGCAGAAAACCGTCAGAAGTAATATTGTGATTTATTATTGTAATACTTGTTCATAGACCTTAGATTTAAGGCTTAGTTTTAAAGTTGGCTATATGTTGGTGTTATAATAAAGAATTCTCGAGTCGCCAATCGGTGTTTTGGTTTTGCGTCCGTTATTACTAAGCGTTTCTGAGAAACTTCGAGGAACAGCGTGAGTCCCAGCGTAGCAAGAGCTGGGCATTGACGGTTCGCGAGACGTGGCTGACAGTTTCTGACGGTACGGCGTCAGATTTTGACGGGTTCAGACAGTCGATGACAGTTTGGATAGTCACCGTTCATCTCTCCTGGTGCCGGTCAAGTCCTCTTTGAACAAGCAATACCTGGAACATTTTTGGAATTGAGTCAAGTTCAACAATGCCTGCGTCAAAGAAGGGACAGAGTGTCTTGGATGCAAACAGGAAAGTGAGTCATGATGACTTGTCTGTTACTTGTAACGATATGTCTGATGTTAAGCATGATATGGTTGATGTTACTGTTTCGCCGTTCAGGGATAATAGGAATATCAAACTCCCTAAGTATGAACCACGGTGTTTCGACGGAAACTCAGCTGACCATTTACAGTTTGTAAGGGAGTTTGGAATCGTGTTAAGTGGTTTTTTATTAAATGATGAAATGAAGTTAATGTATTTGATGAGGTATTGCACTGGAGTTGCTTCAGGAGCTATACAGTGCTGTAAGCTCATGCCCCCTACTGGGGGATACTCTGAGGCCAGGAATATACCACGTCAAAGTTTTGGAAGGCCTTCGATGATTGTAGGGAAATTATTCGAGGCTGTTAAGGGTAATGGTGGTCAGTTACAAGATGACTCCCAGGCACTCACTGAGTTTTTGGATAATCTGCTGACTTACAAGAATGCTTTGATTTCGATGAATTGCATGAGTGACCTCAACTCGAGTTTTATACTAGAAGTAATAGCAAGACGCCTACCTACTCGACTGCAAAGGAAGTGGGTGAAGATAAGCTCCTGTATGGAAGATGAAGGTATCGAGCCGAGGTTCGATGATATTCTGAAACTAGTAAAAGATAGTGTCAATCAATCTATGAGCAAGTTTGCCAGTCTATTGCATCTCACCCCTAGAATAGAGCAGTCTGAGAGCAGAACGCAAGCATTGATGACGAAAGGGTCTCAGAGAGGTGGATATTGAGAAGGCTCTATGGTGTCTTGTAATAACAATAATAATAATTATAATAATTTTTATTTTCATATAAACATAAATTTACATGAAAATGAATGTCATTTTTACAGGCACGATCAAGTATGGTATAGTGTCAAATCTTAAATTGTCTACAAGTTAATAATGTTTCAAGAGTTAAATGTTTGATACATATATATAATTACACTCATTGTCTGAACCAGGCCGTATAGTTATTGAATTGTACAGTTGTCCTCCAGGTTGAGCGGGAAAACTGACTTCGTTTCGTTTTCATCCCGTGGTTGTAGGCATACGATAACCAACCAATATTGAGGTAAGTACAACGTTTACAAGGGATTGGAAGCTGTTTTAGAAAAGTTAAAGTGCTAAGGTGAATCATTAAAATGTAATAAATTAAGTGAGTGAAATATATCATTAATAAACACATTTATATAGAAAACAGAATGGGGAAGTAATTAATCCTTAGGCCGATAACGTTCATTTGCAATATATTATGATACCAGTATACTTCGTACTATCATGATGTCCACTTTTGGCTTTCATGCAATTATTTTTAAGCCAGTTGTCTTTATTTCATGCTTTTTTGTCTATTTGGTGCACAACCGTACCCTCCAGAGAATAGGAATAGAATAAGTTGAATCAAATTCATAAAGAGCTATAAAATGTTAGATTTAATGGAATATAATGAGGATCAAGTAAAGACGTTATTAGAAAATGAATGAGATAAGACATTGTGAAGTGGTATTTAAAGATCCGACAATGGACAGCAAGTTAGTTTATAAGATGCCCCATAAATCTGTGCAGATCCGGCGTGGTCGCATCTCAACAATAGGCTGAGGGAATGGTATATATTTAAAGGTAGAAGCATGATCTGTCAAGGCGTTCATTATCATCTTTTCAAGATAAAATCTAATGCATATAGGCTTAGTGAGCGTAACAGCTTTCGTGGTACATCCTCAATAGATAGGGTTCAATTTGCATGGGAAACACGGTTGTGTCTTACACCTTTGAATGAAGTTCGTGCGATGATGATCTGTGAATCAGTGAGCAAGTTTAGTGATATGCTAACTGTGAAATGAAGGTCTGACTTCGAATTGTGTGACGATAACGGTGTGGTGAAGAAGCATGTAGTTGCAACTGGTAAGCCATTGTTGAATATAGTGTCAAAGAGGAGAGTCACAGTCTCAGAGGGCAGTTCTAACCCCACAAGTTTACAAGGTATTACTAGTCAGAGTGAAGGTATAAAATCTTTGGGGATTTGTGAGGAAGAACCCAAATCATCCACTGCTGTTCTCAAAGACTTTGAAAATGATGAAGTCGATCAGATACATGACGGTAAATTGAATATTTGTGATAATGAACGTGATACTTCACATTTGTCTTTGATTGATCATGATGAGATGAGGGATATGCCTACTACTGCTGAGTTGAACAAAGGTTCTGTACAACTTGAATGTGAAGTAGAATTGAATGCAGATTCAGTTGCAGAAGTTATGGATACATGTGAGACCGTCAGTGTAATTGATCAGCGTGTAGCCCACCTATCATCAGATGCTAGTGCTAAACCCGAAATAGTAGTGAAAGACAGCAGTGGTGGTAATCTTGCAGTTAGACAACTATCTGACAGCCGAAAAAAACAGCTTCTGATGCACCGCTAAGTTCATCAACTGGTATCAATCAGTCGCCGTTGGTGTTGTCAGCCACATTGAAAAAGACGCCCATCAACTCAAGTATCTAGTGCAATGACTTTGATAGTATTGGTGAATTTCAAAAGACGAAAGATATTGCTCAGTTTAGTGAGAATAAGCCAAGTGTAAACGAGAGAGTAATTGTTAAATTGACTTGCATGAATAAGGGCATTTCTAGTATCAAGTTACTAATTGAATGCTATTATCTTTGGTGTAAATTACTCTGTGCCTACGCTTGGTTGACCAGATATGTCGCGTGTTTGTTAATCATCTATATTTTAAGATACATGGACATAAGTGTGTTACCGTTCAGATTTGAGGATATAGCTGGTAGAAGGAAGTCAGCAAATGAACTCTGCGACGATTTTCCAACCTAGAGCGTCACCCTGAGAAGGGTTGTGGGCGTACTGCTGTAAGTCCTACAATCCTTCAAAGGGTAGCGCATCAATGAGCGGTCCAATGTGATTGGTGTGTGATTTTGTACATATGTTCATATTGTATATACTGAATTGATATCATCTGTCATCTAGCTGCTCGTAACTTTATTTGTGTACGGACGTCTTCCACTAGGATCGTCAACCTGAGAAGGAATGTAGGTGTACTGATGTAAGTCCTGCGATTGCGATTGTGCTGTGGTTATGCTTATGGTGTGTTGGCTTTTCTGTTTGTTTTCCATTTCAGCTTTGTTCGTGTGACCCGGGT
Organism: Trichobilharzia regenti; assembly: GCA_944472135.2. Classification (NCBI taxonomy): domain Eukaryota; kingdom Metazoa; phylum Platyhelminthes; class Trematoda; order Strigeidida; family Schistosomatidae; genus Trichobilharzia; species Trichobilharzia regenti. The sequence goes on along the minus strand of OX235267.1, from coordinate 2,765,975 downwards.
TCTCACAATATCATCCAAGTCAACGTGTATTTGTCGTGATTGCAATAAGGGTTGTATCCCTTTTTGCCGGTGAGTGTCAATGTAGTTGAAGATTGAACGATCAATTCATGGTTGTTTGCTCAAAACCAACTTCCCCAATTTTCGCAGAGGCATCAATACACCAGTCATCGGTCGCTGTTCAGAAAGAAGTCAGGAAACAACCGTCATAAACCTTAGTTGTAAAGCTTAGTTGTACATTGGCTATATGTTGGTGTTAGAATAAATAATTCTGGAGTCGCCAAACTGGGTTCTGGTTTTTGCGTCCGTTCGTACTAAGGGTTTGTGAGAAGCTTCGAGGAACAGCGTGAGTCCCAGCGTAGCAAGAGCTGGGCATTAACGGTTCACGAGTCGTGGCTTGCAACATCGTTTTACTAAGTAAATAAATTTCTGCACTACATTAGGCATATTAAAATCCCACTTATAATTTTAGCCGTGTGAGTTAGTGAAATGTAATGAGCCAACGTGCTAGGAAGCTTCATATCACCTCTAACAGTTGAGCATGGGGGGTGATGGATGCAACCTATAAGTTAGGAGTCAATGGTAGGATTGGAGTTGCTAAAGTTAGGGTTATCGAGTTTGTTGTTGAGGAACCGATCATTAAAGAGTTTGAGTACAGGTATTCGGCATGGTAAGGTTACGTTGCTTCGTTTTGTACGCATACTAGTCTGAATGCTTCTTGGTGACTTTATATTTGACGGTACGTACCCAAACTTAGCCTTTTGCGTGACATTGGCAGTGGCATTATCACCATCAGGCGATGGTGGGTCTAGTGAGCGTAACTCTAAACATACATCTAATTCTATGGCTATAGTTGCTTCATTGTTGGGTTTGCTGGTAAAAGCGCTAATATTCGATGGTATTTTATTTTCATGCGTGCCTGTAGCTTTAGTTCTAATATAATAATATAGATGTAAGGTGATATGATCTCTTGCAGGAAGCTCTGTGGTTGGACAGGTTTTGTGACAATTTATGGGTCTGCGCGGCTACGCCTTTGACACAGTGTTAGGTTATGAGCAAGTCAAACGTTACTACAAGGTGTAGGTGAACTAATCAGTCTGTTACAAGTCTGGAGTCTCCTAGCATCATTAGGACTGCTGAATTCAAACAGCACAGGACAGGTATACTTTCCTGGTTTTTCCTGAATGTGATTAGGTGGCAATTCGCTGATGGCATGCCGCACGCTTGGAGACATGTCGCTTTGATTTTGTCCAGAGACATCCGATCAGGCAGATTGTCCTACATACGCTCAGACTACAGTAGACTTTCCGGATTGGTATCGTGAGTCGGGTTACAAAGAAGCAGTAATGGCTTTATGGTATTTATATTCTCATTGAATTCCTTCACAGAAATTCCCAGAGAGATAGGGTCTTACTTACTTTGGTTAGCAGTTGCATACATTTCCGACAACAGGTCGGGTACAGTTACCACGAGGACATTATTAGGTATACATGGAACGCGTATTGATGTACGTATCTTCTTAGCCGGGTGACCTAAGCTATTCTTACGTATAGAAAGTACTCGTTTATTACGTTGTGCCATCGTTGCACACTGATCATTGTGGTTTCAAGTAGAATTTGAGCGAAAACGAAGGCAGGTATATTCGAAAATATCATCCACTACAATGAAAACGTACACAGATAGAAGAACAGAATTTCCCAAACCCAGATCTTAGATATACATAATGATATAGTTCGCTTTTTCCCACGACTTATTTCTCAAGTATAGGCCTCGTTTCGCACGTTTCACTTCAAAAGTACACTAAAAAGCAACACAGATGTACTTACATCTGTCATCGGCTACTGTTTTCTTCTGAATGTGAACACACTAAGTGCAAGTCAACTGCTCTTGCATTCTTTTACGTCTTTCTCACTTTTTGAAAGCATCCCAGTACATTCTCAACGCTCTCCTATCTGAAGAAACGTGTCGCTAGCGTTAACTTACGACAGCTTTGATATATTGCTTTCACAAGTGCTGATTACCTGCGGAGAACGTCCAAAAAAGGAATTCGTTAATTGGTACCCATTATTGACGCCGCTGGTTACAGCTGCTTCGCAAGAAACACATAACTATGTGACTGAGAGATACTGACGAGGGCGACACTGCCTGTATATCCCAACCCAAGATATTGTAGATACAGTTGACCACCAAAACAGGTGATCATTTTCAACAGTCTTCGACGAAATAAAAATTAAACATATGCACGTCCAGCGCCGGGTTCGAAGTTGGTCGTTTTTTTCCGCGTGGTTTTCGCTTTTATTATTCTTTCTTGTATTCCCACTTTTCAATATATATCTTTAGTGCCACTGAGTACTAATAAAAATAGCAATATTTTTTCATATCTAAACCTACCTTCCTAGTCACTGGATATTATCCTTGCCGATTTTCCTGTTTCAGGCTATTGATTAAGGTATTACCACTTCGAGCACCTGAATTTCGGTGCACATATTACGCTTGCTTTTTGTTTTGACATAACGTCAATCAAACTAAGACTCATATACCTGCATTTCTGTCTTACGCCAATATCAGTTTGTCTTTTTGTCTTGACATAACGTCAAACAACCTAAGACTCATATACCTCTGCAGTTCTGTATTAGCTATACACAAAATGCCTGGTAAACTATCGAAGCGACGTGCTTCACTATCAGCTGAAAAAATCAGCAAAAGACATAGATCTAGCAAGCCTAAACAACATGGTAACACACTTTCCCCTGATCTGACGCAGATGCTAAACGATACTAGATCGGAAATCATTACTTCTTCACCTTCTTGTGTAATAAATGATTTTATCAGGGATATTTACAATAGTACAGGTTGTGAGACAAGTAGTATGGATCCTTACCTAGCCACACTGGCTCTTAGTAGAAAATCTGACACAGGCTCTTCTGATGTGGTTGAAACCACACCACCCATATACCCTGCTGAGAACTGTCAGTCAGAAGGTCCGAACATACATATGGCCTCACTATCCTCTATACCTGCTAATATCAATTCTTTAGGTTGTGTCAAAAGAAATGTTGACTCCCCCAAATGCTTAGTAAACTTAGACATCGACCTCGATAATCCTTGCAACACACAGGCAGATTTGCTATCACCTAATTCTATTCAACCGGATGCTTTTATGCAGGCTACAAATATGCCAGTTCAGAAGTTAGATTGTAGCACCACCGCTTCCATTACCAACAAAGCCCCTCAACGCAAAAATTTCCATCGGTCATCAGCGACCCGTGGACGTCAACCTAATGCCAAATTGGAAAACGCCAACTGCTCATTATCTACGCAGAACACAACTACCCAAACCAATAACCTGGAAAGTAGAGACATTCTTCCATTAGTCCATGATCTCTTACCCCTTAGGTATCTTATGAAGCCTGCTGACTTTCCTGACTATGATACACTACAGTCTTGTGAGAGAATTATAGATCACATTTCCACGGAAGTGATTAAGCGTGTTCAGTGCATGTATAATGCAATCGTCTTCAATGTGCCCGACAGTACTAACATTAAAACATTGAAAAATGCACTTTTAAAGACATGTGAAATACCAGACTCCCATTGTAGGTGCAAACGATTGCGTAAATCTTCAGCTAATACATCCTGTCCAATAATGTTCGAATTTAATAACATTGTGGATGCTAGTCGCTTTGTAAACAACCAACATCTCTTTAAGAGAGTAAGCAACTTTAAGAATATACGTATTATTCACGACAGGACACCAATCCAGCGTCGTGCCAAGCAAAGTGTCTCAGCAGGTGAAATAAGTCACCAAAAGGATACTACCAGCCCCATTGATGTTAATAAAAAATACCACCCAAACCCTAAAAGAAACCCTCCACCTAGTTACACTGAAATGAAGCCTGGTAGGGTTACCAATACTAAATCCAGTACTTCTCCAGCTGTTAAACAACCTGAAAAGCACTCACTGTCTGCAAAAGGTACCAATGAAAATCCTACCCGCCATGCTAAATATACCGAAAACCCTTGTATCACATTCACGTCTAGCTCTCAAATTATGAGAAAAAATGTAAAAAATAGAATTCCTATGCGTGGCACACACTCTATCAAGCCTGTTTCAGCATCCTCTACTACTCATGCGCTTAGATTTCCTAAAATGACATCTACGGTATCAAATCTAACAGACACTAGTCAACCTCCCTCATTCACTTTTCCTCACCATTCTAATACAACCACTTATAGCTACCCTACCTCTACTATGAGGTTGCGTAATACTAAATTCAACTATGCCCATATCCCTGGTGCACAGCCACATGGATTCAGTCGCCCAAACTTTCAGCATAGTCTGCTTGGAGATCCACCCAGACAATGCTACTACCCCACAAACACACTATCCCGACAACAAAACCGTCCTTACAACTGTCCAACTAATCAATCCCCTCACAATTTTTTCTCCTTTCCACACCCAACAGTAATGCCACCAATCAACCTAATGCCAAACAGTCTGTTTCCTTACTCTCAAATGTACCCCCTTCAGACACCCAGCGTACCCCAGTATGCCTATCTCCATGCGATCGTGAGATAAGCGATCAACTATGGAAATCCTCTTCCTTTTCACAGGATCTTAACGAAAACGATGAAGGCTTTAAGCACCGAACACTCGATATACCGGTCGGACCATCATCTAACTTTCATTTAACCTCAGCCGAATCACATCATCATCTCCTTCATTTTGCCTCGTCCCTTACCACTAATCAAAGATCATTTACTCTTTTCCTTATAAACGCTCGTTCTATCTGCAATAAAATTCCATACCTTCACTCCTTACTTTCACTTTGTAAGCCCTCAGTACTGTTAGTTACCGAGACATGGTTACCATCTGACTTCAATGACAGACTACTAGAATCACCAGGATACACACACTTTAGACATGGCAGAGAAGAAGGACGTGGTGGTGGTTGTCTTATCTTTGTTAGCAATAAATTCCACGCTGTAGAAGTTGATGATTTGGGTTGCTCACTGACAGACGCAGTATGGGTTACACTCAACACCAACTTAAATACAAGACTCTTATTGGGATGTATATATCGCCCGCCCAATTCTGATTCTAACACAACGAACCGTCTATGTGAAATTTTCGAACACGTCTCCTCTCTAAATTTTGACTATAAAATTATAGCTGGCGACTTTAACATGCCTGGTATCCAGTGGAATAGCCTTAAGGTTCCTAAATACACTGATCGTTTTATAAATTCGGTTGAACTCTATGGATGGACACAAAATGTTATTCACCCCACACGTAAATCCAACATCTTAGATCTAATCTTCACACATAACATTCTCCCCGTCAGCACTCGAGTTGGGCCTTTATTCCCTGGCAGCGACCACAACACGGTCACTTCCACCTTTAACCTAACAGCAGGTAGGTCAGGCAAAGGGCGTCGTCGGACAGTAAAAGTCAGAAACTTTTCAAAGGCTAATTGGGAAACAACGCAGTCTTTTATTCGTTGCCAAGACTGGGATACCTTTTTCTCCTCGGCAGACATTGATACTGCCCTTGACAGTTTCTACTCCAACATATCTGTTTGCTTCAACGAATCTATCCCTTGGTATACATCCAAACGCAACTGTGTAAATCAACTATATATACCGAATGCTACCAGGAATAAGCTAAGAAGACTCCGTAGAACCTATAATAAATCTATGGACTTCTCCTCGCTCATTAGCATCCTTAAGGTATATGATAAAATCAGATCAGATAATGCCGTTAAAATTTACAAAGAAGAACTTATCGCCCTTAAAAGTAACTCCAAAATTAGCTCCCTTTGCAAACTCTTCCAAAAAGACTGAAACATAAACAAGGCAACATTCCTTACATTCTTCATAATAATGTCGTTGTTAAGGATGATGCAGGCATAGCCGAACTCTTTAACAAGCACTTTTCTGACTCATACACGCATGATATTTCTGGATGCATAGAATTTGACTCGTTAACAGGCAAAACACTGTCAAATATATGCTTGACCGTTGATGTTATAGAAAGTGCAGTGCGTTCATTGAAATTTTCCAATACTCCTGGACCTGACTCAATTCCGTCTTCCTTCCTAAAACATGGTGGCTCCGATCTACCTCTCCTTTTGCTTAAAATATTCTCAACGTCCCTTATGAACGGAGTTTATCCTTCTAAATGGAAGCAGACATATATTGTCCCTAGATTTAAATCCGGCTCAAAATGTGATGTAAAAAATTACAGGCCAATCAATATAACGTCTGTCTTGTCTAGGATACTTGAGAAGATAATCAGTACCAAAATCACTGACTTCTTATTGACTGAAAACCTCATAACACCTTCTCAACATGGTTTTATAAAGTCCAGATCATGTATGACTTGCCACCTGGAACTATTCGATTTTATAACTGGACTTATTGATCAAAAATTCCTTGTGCTCATTGTGTATATCGATCTTAAGAAGGCATTCGACAAAGTATGTCATGATTTACTCCTGAAAAAACTTAAGGCTTATGGTATATCTGGCAATCTATTAGACTGGTGTAATTCGTTTATGCGTGGTCGGTCCCAGTCTGTTAAGATTAATGACACTTTTTCCAGTACCACTCCTATATCAAGTGGCGTAATTCAAGGTAGTGTACTAGGACCTCTCTTCTTTCTTATATACCTAAATGACGTCTGTAATGTTATAAAGCATGGCAGACCCTTCTTATATGCCGATGACTTGAAAGTAGTCTACTACAGTACCACCCAAGAACTGACAAACCTATCTTATAAAATCCAATCGGATATTGATAATATTGAAACTTGGTGTAAGTCGTGGATGATGCAGATCAACGTGCAGAAGTGTGGTCTGTTATGCTCAACTCGTTTACGTATCGCACCACGCATAACTATATACGACAAGCCTATCACTATCTTTCCTTCTGTACTTGACCTCGGGCTCTGTTACTCTGCCGATTTTAAATTCTCTCTCTATGTCACCAACCAAGTCTCTAAAGCCAGGAGATTACTTGGATTTATATTTCACAACTTTCAGACCAAAGAATCTAAAATGTTACTTTATAGAACACACATACGGCCCCTCCTTGAGTACTGTCCATTTATCCTAGACAGCACCTCTGTTAAGGACAAACTAAGGATTGAAAGTGTTCAAAGGAGATTTACAAGTAGAATCTTAGGAACAAATCTGAAAGTCCCCTACAACAGTCGTTGCGCGACTCTTAAGATCGAACCCCTTTGGTTCAGGCGTCACCGACTTAACCTCATTCTCCTATTCAAAATTCTCAAAGGAATAGTATACTTCCCCAATAATAACCTTAACTTTTCTTCTTCGACGTATGAACTACGCAGCAACGGGTCTTCTCTAAGTCATATTCTTTGTCGAACGAATTCTCGTTCCAACTTCTTTACAGTCAAATATAGGCAAATATGGAACTTCTTACCAAATGAAATCAAAAACAGCACCACAGTACAACGATTCACCCATCTACTACATAAATATTTCTCCGAAAATAGTCTTGACACGGTTTGCCACATGCTGAAAATTCGTGATATTGTTTCTTCCCACTCCGACTTATGTACCTAAACAGCTTTGTTCACTCAAAGCATTAACAGAAACGGTCAGTATTATCAGACATATTTAAAATATTCTACGTTGAGCTAATTTCTGTTCTCAGTTCCTTTTTTTTAGTTGATCAAATTATTTTTTAAGCAGACATCAGGAAATATCCGCAATCCTTTCAAGCAAACCTGGAGTGAAATACACAGCCTGTCATACTCGCCACGAAAGTTGCACTGAACCTAAATGAACTACCCTGACACATATTCAGTCATTCAAATGCATTTGATCCCAGCAGCTGACTGCCACATTATTCAAAAATTATATTATATAAAATTACATTACGATATGCGTTTACGGAAATCGAAGCTCTACACAGGATCGTCTAAATACTCAGCTTAACTACACTGTAAGTCTCAAGTATTAACGGATTTTATTTTACTGTTATGCTATCATAACACTCTGTAGTCGTATTCTTCTGAACTATCTATTATAACTAACTACTGTCTCTTAACTACACTGTGAATCCTAAGTATCAACGGATTTTATTTTACTGTTATGCTATCATAACACTCTGTAGTCGTATTCTTCTGAACTATCTATTATAACTAACTACTGTCTCTTAACTACACTGTGAATCCTAAGTATCAACGGATTTTATTCTACTGTTATGCTATCATAACACTCTGTAGTCGTATTCTTCTGAACTATCTATTATAACTAACTACTGTCTCTTAACTACACTGTGAATCCTAAGTATCAACGGATTTTATTTTACTGTTATGCTATCATAACACTCTGTAGTCGTATTCTTCTGAACTATCTATTATAACTAACTACTGTCTCTTAACTACACTGTGAATCCTAAGTATCAACGGATTTTATTTTACTGTTATGCTATCATAACACTCTGTAGTCGTATTCTTCTGAACTATCTATTATAACTAACTACTGTCTCTTATCTACACTGTGAATCCTAAGTATCAACGGATTTTATTTTACTGTTATGCTATCATAACACTCTGTAGTCGTATTCCTCTGAACTATCTATTATAACTAACTACTGTCTCTTAACTACACTGTGAATCCTAAGTATCAACGGATTTTATTTTACTGTTATGCTATCATAACACTCTGTAGTCGTATTCTTCTGAACTATCTATTATAACTAACTACTGTCTCTTAACTACACTGTGAATCCTAAGTATCAACGGATTTTATTTTACTGTTATGCTATCATAACACTCTGTAGTCGTATTCTTCTGAACTATCTATTATAACTAACTACTGTCTCTTAACTACACTGTGAATCCTAAGTATCAACGGATTTTATTTTACTGTTATGCTATCATAACACTCTGTAGTCGTATTCCTCTGAACTATCTATTATAACTAACTACTGTCTCTTAACTACACTGTGAATCCTAAGTATCAACGGATTTTATTTTACTGTTATGCTATCATAACACTCTGTAGTCGTATTCCTCTGAACTATCTATTATAACTAACTACTGTCTCTTAACTACACTGTGAATCCTAAGTATCAACGGATTTTATTTTACTGTTATGCTATCATAACACTCTGTAGTCGTATTCTTCTGAACTATCTATTATAACTAACTACTGTCTCTTAACTACACTGTGAATCCTAAGTATCAACGGATTTTATTTTACTGTTATGCTATCATAACACTCTGTAGTCGTATTCCTCTGAACTATCTATTATAACTAACTACTGTCTCTTAACTACACTGTGAATCCTAAGTATCAACGGATTTTATTTTACTGTTATGCTATCATAACACTCTGTAGTCGTATTCTTCTGAACTATCTATTATAACTAACTACTGTCTCTTAACTACACTGTGAATCCTAAGTATCAACGGATTTTATTCTACTGTTATGCTATCATAACACTCTGTAGTCGTATTCTTCTGAACTATCTATTATAACTAACTACTGTCTCTTAACTACACTGTGAATCCTAAGTATCAACGGATTTTATTTTACTGTTATGCTATCATAACACTCTGTAGTCGTATTCTTCTGAACTATCTATTATAACTAACTACTGTCTCTTAACTACACTGTGAATCCTAAGTATCAACGGATTTTATTCTACTGTTATGCTATCATAACACTCTGTAGTCGTATTCTTCTGAACTATCTATTATAACTAACTACTGTCTCTTAACTACACTGTGAATCCTAAGTATCAACGGATTTTATTTTACTGTTATGCTATCATAACACTCTGTAGTCGTATTCTTCTGAACTATCTATTATAACTAACTACTGTCTCTTAACTACACTGTGAATCCTAAGTATCAACGGATTTTATTTTACTGTTATGCTATCATAACACTCTGTAGTCGTATTCCTCTGAACTATCTATTATAACTAACTACTGTCTCTTAACTACACTGTGAATCCTAAGTATCAACGGATTTTATTTTACTGTTATGCTATCATAACACTCTGTAGTCGTATTCTTCTGAACTATCTATTATAACTAACTACTGTCTCTTAACTACACTGTGAATCCTAAGTATCAACGGATTTTATTTTACTGTTATGCTATCATAACACTCTGTAGTCGTATTCTTCTGAACTATCTATTATAACTAACTACTGTCTCTTAACTACACTGTGAATCCTAAGTATCAACGGATTTTATTTTACTGTTATGCTATCATAACACTCTGTAGTCGTATTCTTCTGAACTATCTATTATAACTAACCACTGTCTCTTAATTACACTTTGAATCCTAAGTATCAACGGATTTTATTTTACTGTTATGCTATCATAACACTGTAGTCGTATTCTTCTGAAGTATCTTTTATGACTGACTACTTTCTTTCCATGTAGATATACATATAACTATGTAGCTTTATGTATTTTTCTTCTTCGTAACATTTCATATTTCCTCTTCGTTGCTATGCTTATAACTAAAATCTTGAAAGTAGCCTGCAAATCTCTGATTCCCTTACATCTTCATTGTACGTAAACATCTTTAAAATGCTGTTAGTGACGATGCATACAAAATGACTGACTGAAAGTAGTCGTTCATACCATGAGTATCGTTGAGTTAGCTTGTGAATGCAAAAACTGTCCTTATGACACGTAGCAATAATAAAAGATTTTTTTTCTGAAAACAAAAAATAAGTATTTTGCCAGGGTCTAGCAGATTCAAAGGTGGGAGGGTGGTGACTGCTATTCAGCGGATATGATGGTGGGGACCTAAGAGAACCACCCTTATCTGTGGGAATGCACTATACTGCTAAGGCTCCTGAGGACGAATTACTTCAAAAAAAAATTAATAATAAATAAAATAAAAAATAAATGCTGCCTGTATGTCACAGCTTGCGTACAAACTCTTTGAAAAAATGGCTCATGGTACGATTTCTCTACTTCAGGAGGACATCTAACTGTATAAATCAGAACAACAGCATAAATCAGTATTAATATACTTCCTCTTTTCTTTTAAATAACTTATGTACTTTGGCATTTGGATTTCACTTCTTCAGTTACTATTCCCAACATTACCCTATATAAGAGTGAAAACCATAATTCGTTTTGCCCTAATTTTTACTTTATATTTTATTGATATTCTATACTTCAGTTGTTGTTTACTACTATAAACTTAAAATAACCGTTAGTATGTAACGCTATAAAACTCAATGACTAGAAATTCCTAGTAATAAAAAAAGGAGAATAAACACTGTGGTTATCGCATATTGTTTACTTAAATTATCGTTATCTGCTGGCTGCTTCTGTTTTCTTCACTTCTCGAAGGTATTGCACTGAAGCACTGCTAATGAACAGTAATCCTGCTTTCTACATTTGTATTACTTGAGCGGTATCCAGAATATTGTTAGCACTTACGATGAACAACGGAACAAATTCCATTCTGAATTCTGTTCAACATCGCAAAGTTAACTTTGCGACCAATTTGATTTGTCCCTTCTATCTGCTAATACCAATATAATGCTGTACTTACCATCTGATGTGGATTTTTATAAACTTTCGAACTCTTATTGATTGATAAAATGATAAAAATAACGGTCTGGATCCAGTGTGGCTTACTCCAGCACATGTATATCACCTCTCTTCTTCCAATATCCAATATCGTTTTTACGAGCTAGTATAAACCAATTTGATTTCTTTGTGCTCGCTTCTTGATTGTGAGGTATAGGTTCTTGATCTTCGGTAAACTTCTGCGTAGCTTGTCCCGCCACTCGACTGTCGTAGCTTTGGTTGACTCCAAAGGGAGTAGTGCTGGGATTAATTATATGTGGTTTGTAGTATGAGGTATGTTAAGACTGTTACTACTGTGATTGGAGTTGATCCTTTCGCCAGTTAGTCCTTCGGTATTGTCGACAAGAGAAAAGAGATAGTAATAATAATAATAATAGTAATAATAATAATAGATATAATTAGTGAAGCTATTCAGACTAAGAGACAGAAACGAAAATAGGAAACGTAACAACAGTCAGCTCATGAAGTTTGAAGAATAATATATATATCAGTAATAGTAATAATAATAATAATAATAGTAATTACAATATTAATAAGTTGTCAGGAGAGTAAGACGGGAGAGAATGTAAAGAAGTAAAATGACGAGTTTAATTATCTACCCTGATTGGTAAATGCGATTTTAAGGAGATAGGCCATTTGGATGCAGTCCTTGTATCGCTGCATGGTTGTCCAGCCTTCGCTTAAAGGCGTCCAAAGACGGTGCCATAGCTACATCTGCCGGTAAGGAATTCCAGGGACGACAAACCCGCAGTGAAAAGAAGTGGGAGCGCACCCGAGTCCTTTCCCTCTGGTGAGCTATCCTTCTGGGATTTCCACGTGGAAGCCTATACCTACTCAATGGCAGAACACCTTTGTTTGGGTGATTCTGGTCATTTGTTATTTTGTAGGCAGTAATCAAATCCCCCCTAAGCCGACGGTAACTAAGTGTGAACAGGCCTAATTTCTTCAGCCTTTCATCATATGGTTTGTTTCGGAGACCAACCACTCCTTTTGTTGCCCGTCGTTGGACTCTTTCCAAGAGGTTGGCATCTCTTCTCAGCATTGGGGGTGCAATAATATTATGCACCTCAAGGTGTGGCCTGACGTATGTTTTGTACAACATTAGAAGGAGCTCAGGAGTGAGTGCACCTAACTGTCTATGCGTAAAGTGTATGACCGCATATGCCCTCGCTACATCCCCTGTGTAATTTACGCTTGTGTCCATTTTTTCCGTTAGAACTAGACCTAAGTCGCGTTCCGACGTTGTGCAGGACAAGCTTTCATTGCACAGGGTGTAACTTGCATTCTGCAGTCTACAGGTGCGCAACTTCACTACTTTGCACTTTTTCAAGTTGAAAGTCATGCCACTGGCCACCGCCCAGTCTTCCAGAAGGTTTAGGTCTTCCTGTAGCCTATCTGAGTCCTCCGGACACTTTATCGGCCTCCATATTTTTACGTCGTCAGCGTACAGGAGAGTCGGGCAGCTCAGACGGCGTGGTAGATCATTGATGAAAATCAAAAACATCAGTGGTCCTAGGATAGAACCCTGCGACACTCCTGATGACGATCTGTGCCAAGATGATCGGACTCGGTTAACCTTAGTGCGAAATTGCCTGTCGGCTAGGTAGTCCTTCAACCATGACAGAAGTGGCTCACCTATGCCTGCCTGGCTTATTTTATGTAGGAGAAGGTCATGGTGAACAGTGTCAAATGCCCTCTTACATTCCATTAACGCAAAATTTCATAATTCCCGCATGAATTTGACTCACTATGAGTGTATTAAATATTATAATTTAGACTTAAACCAAAACCTTATATTCTATTCTTGTAGAGTTTTCTATTCGTTTTCCAAATTTTAATTTCATATAAGTGTTCAATTTCAGACTGCACTTGTCTAATATGATCATGCCTGTACAAACGGTATGTGAATCATGTAAATGCATAATTTATGTGAAATATATATATTATTATTAAAAGACGGTAAAACACCATAAGAAGAGCCAAAAGTTACACTTAAAATCACCACACCTCTTTGCGAACCACGCATAACTAAGCTAAGTAAAAGCATGCACAAGATCAGCTACATTGAGGAAATCTAAAACCCGACAGATTGCCACTCTTCCAGTCAATAAAAGACGCTCAAAAGAAAGTCAACAGCCGCCGCACGAATAACGTTTGAAGAAACGCACTCACAGCCCTTGTCAATGGAGTTGAAGATTGAACGATCAATTCTTGGTTGTTTGCTCAAAATCAACTTCCCCAATTTTCGCGGAGGCATCAATACGACAGTCATCGTCTCATCGGTCGCTGTTCAGAAAGAAGAGTAAAATATCGTCAGAAGTAATACTACGATTTATTATTGTAATATTTGTTCACAGACCTTAGATCAATTATTATTTTTATATGTTGGTGTAACAATAAAGAATTCTAAAGCGGCCAATCGGTGTTTTGGTTTTTTCGTCCGTTATAACTAGGCGTTTCTGAAAACTTCAAGGAACAGCGTGAGCCCGAGCGTAGCAAGAGCTGGGCATTAACGGTTTACGAGACGTGACTGACAGTTTCTGACGATAGAAACAGATCTGGCGGATTCAAACAGTTGGTGAAAGTTTGGATAGTCGCCGTTCAATTTTCCTGGTGCCGATCAAGTCCTCTTTGAACAAGCAATATCTGGAACATTTTTGGAATTGGGTCAAGTTCAACAATGCCTGGGTCAAAGAAGGGACAGAGTGTCTTGGATGCAAACAGGAAAGTGAGTCATGGTGACTTGTCTGTTACTTGTAACGATGTGTCTGATGTTAAGCATGATATGGTTGATGTTACTGTTTCGCCGTTCAGGGATAATAGGAACATCAAACTCCCTAAGTTTGAACCACGGTGTTTCGACGGAAACTCAGCTGACCATTTACAGTTTGTAAGGGAGTTTGGAATCGTGTTAAGTGGTTTTTTATTAAATGATGAAATGAAGTTAATGTATTTGATGAGGTATTGCACTGGAGATGCTTCAAGAGCTATACAGTGCTGTAAGCTCATGCCCCCTAATGAGGGATACGCTGAGGCTATGAGCATATTACGTCAAAGGTTTGGAAGACCTTCGATGATTGTAAGGAACGTATACGAAGCTGTCAAACGTAATGGCAGCCAACTTCGAGACGACTCCAAGGCACTTACTGAGTTTTTGGATAATCTTATGACTTATAAGAATACCTTGATTTCTATGAATTGCATGAGTGAACTCAACTCGAGTTTCATACTAGAAGTAATAGCAAGACGCCTACCTACTCGACTGCAAAGGAAGTGGGTGAAGATAAGCTCCCGTATGGAGGATGAGGGTATCGAGCCGAGGTTCGATGATATTCTGAAACTAGTAAAAGATAGTGTCAATCAATCGATGAGCAAGTTTGCCAGTATATTGAATCTCACCCCTAGAATAGAGCAGTCTGAGGGTAAAACGCAAGCATTGATGACGAAAGAGCCTCAGAGAGGTGGATATCGAAAAGGCTCCATGATGTCTAGTAATGCATATAGATCTAGTGAGTGTAACAGGTTTCGTAGTACATCCTCAACAGATAAGTTGCAAGGTGGAAGATAAACACGGTTGTGTTTTACACGTTTGCAAGAAGTGCATACAGAAGTGAACTGTGAACCAGTGAGCAAGTTCAGTGATGAGCTAAATGTAAACTCCAGGCCTGACTCCGAATTGTGTGACGATAACGGTGTGGTGAAGAAGTCTGTAGTTACAACTGGTAAGCCATTGTTGAATATAGTGTCATAGAATAGAGTTGCTGCTTCAGAGTACAGTTCTGACTCCATAAGTTTACAAGGTATTACTAGTCAGAGTGAAGTGATAGAACCTTTAAGGATTTGCGAGGAGTAGTTTGAGAATGATAAAGTTGACGGTAAAGTGGATATTCGTGATAATGATCATGATACTTCCCAGTTGTCTTTGGTTGATCATGATGAAATGAGGGGAATGCCTACTACTGCTAAGTTAAATAAAGGTTCTGTACAACCACAACGTGAAGTAGAATTGAACGCAGATGCAGTTCCAGAAGGTGTGCATACTCGTGAGACAGTCAGTGTAATTGATCAGCGTGTAGCCCACCTATCATCAGATGTTAGTGCTAAACCCGAAATAGTAGTGAAAGACAGCAGTGGTGGTAATCTTGCAGTTAGACAACTATCTGACAGCCGAAAAAAACAGCTTCTGATCCACCGCTAAGTTCATCACCTTGTGTCACTCAGTCATCGTTGGTGTTTTCATCCACAATGAAATGGACGTCCATGAACTCACGTGCCTTATGCAATGACTATGATAGTATTGGTGCATTTGAAAGGACGAAAGATATTGCTCAGTTTAGTGAGAATAAGCCAAGTGTAAACGAGAGAGTAATTGTTAAATTGACTTGCATGAATAAGGGCATTTCTAGTATCAAGTTACTAATTGAATGCTATTATCTTTGGTGTAAATTACTCTGTGCCTACGCTTGGTTGACCAGATATGTCGCGTGTTTGTTAGTCATCTATATTTTAGGATACATGTGTAACAACAGAAGACAAGGGCCAGGCAACAGATCGTTTTATTATGAAAATCAACACGTATTTATACATCTTTCAACTACATTATTATGGACAAGCGCAGTCATCTGATTGGTTGTTTAGGTAGACAAACGCAGGCTTCTGATTGGTTGTTTCGGGATTCCTTGACAAATAGAGTTCTCTCTGCGAATCATATTTTGCCACGTTAACTTTGCTGTGATTGGTTGTTGACTCAGGCTTGTTCATATTTTCTCACGGCCCATATTAGTGACCTAGACCTTAACGTAGATTAGTGCCAACCAATCGGCTAGCAGCCTGCTCTCACCACACTCGTCCCCCCGTCAAATACGTGCGACTGAAGTCGGCTTGATCTACTTGGTGCAGGCGTCATCGTTGGCTTGTCTCGCTGTATCCATTTCTGGAGCTCGCTGACGTTCACGCGCCTCTCATTGTTCGCCATTGCGACTGTGTCTGCGTAACCCCATCTCGAAGTGACCATATATGGTCCTTCCCACTTTGGAAACTGTTTGCCTGACCCTGTCGAACATTCGTCCATACTTCGGCCGACACCTTCATATGCTGCTTTCACCCGACCTCCCAGCAGCGTCTCAAGTAGCAGCTCCATCGCTGGCAGATCTTGAACGCCACTCAACTGCGCAGAAGCCTTGAAGTCCTGCCCGAAGATCCATATGTCTCCATCAAAAACTGCAGGGTATAGGCTTTTCATTTGTCGGTAGGCAGCGACACCAAATGTAACAACAGAAGACAAGGGCCAGGCAACAGATCGTTTTATTATGAAAATCAACACGTATTTATACATCTTTCAACTACATTATTATGGACAAGCGCAGTCATCTGATTGGTTGTTTAGGTAGACAAACGCAGGCTTCTGATTGGTTGTTTCGGGATTCCTTGACAAATAGAGTTCTCTCTGCGAATCATATTTTGCCACGTTAACTTTGCTGTGATTGGTTGTTGACTCAGGCTTGTTCATATTTTCTCACGGCCCATATTAGTGACCTAGACCTTAACGTAGATTAGTGCCAACCAATCGGCTAGCAGCCTGCTCTCACCACACATGGACATGGGTGTGTTACCGTTCAGATTTGAGGATATAGCTGGTAGAAGGAAGTCAGCAAATGAACTCTGCAACGTATTCCTCTGAGCTATCTATTATAACTAACTACTGTCTCTTAACTACACTTTGAATCCTAAGTATCAACGGATTTTATTTTACTGTTATGCTATCATAACACTCTGTAGTCGTATTCTTCTGAACTATCTATTATAACTAACCACTGTCTCTTAATTACACTTTGAATCCTAAGTATCAACGGATTTTATTTTACTGTTATGCTATCATAACACTGTAGTCGTATTCTTCTGAAGTATCTTTTATGACTGACTACTTTCTTTCCATGTAGATATACATATAACTATGTAGCTTTATGTATTTTTCTTCTTCGTAACATTTCATATTTCCTCTTCGTTGCTATGCTTATAACTAAAATCTTGAAAGTAGCCTGCAAATCTCTGATTCCCTTACATCTTCATTGTACGTAAACATCTTTAAAATGCTGTTAGTGACGATGCATACAAAATGACTGACTGAAAGTAGTCGTTCATACCATGAGTATCGTTGAGTTAGCTTGTGAATGCAAAAACTGTCCTTATGACACGTAGCAATAATAAAAGATTTTTTTTCTGAAAACAAAAAATAAGTATTTTGCCAGGGTCTAGCAGATTCAAAGGTGGGAGGGTGGTGACTGCTATTCAGCGGATATGATGGTGGGGACCTAAGAGAACCACCCTTATCTGTGGGAATGCACTATACTGCTAAGGCTCCTGAGGACGAATTACTTCAAAAAAAAATTAATAATAAATAAAATAAAAAATAAATGCTGCCTGTATGTCACAGCTTGCGTACAAACTCTTTGAAAAAATGGCTCATGGTACGATTTCTCTACTTCAGGAGGACATCTAACTGTATAAATCAGAACAACAGCATAAATCAGTATTAATATACTTCCTCTTTTCTTTTAAATAACTTATGTACTTTGGCATTTGGATTTCACTTCTTCAGTTACTATTCCCAACATTACCCTATATAAGAGTGAAAACCATAATTCGTTTTGCCCTAATTTTTACTTTATATTTTATTGATATTCTATACTTCAGTTGTTGTTTACTACTATAAACTTAAAATAACCGTTAGTATGTAACGCTATAAAACTCAATGACTAGAAATTCCTAGTAATAAAAAAAGGAGAATAAACACTGTGGTTATCGCATATTGTTTACTTAAATTATCGTTATCTGCTGGCTGCTTCTGTTTTCTTCACTTCTCGAAGGTATTGCACTGAAGCACTGCTAATGAACAGTAATCCTGCTTTCTACATTTGTATTACTTGAGCGGTATCCAGAATATTGTTAGCACTTACGATGAACAACGGAACAAATTCCATTCTGAATTCTGTTCAACATCGCAAAGTTAACTTTGCGACCAATTTGATTTGTCCCTTCTATCTGCTAATACCAATATAATGCTGTACTTACCATCTGATGTGGATTTTTATAAACTTTCGAACTCTTATTGATTGATAAAATGATAAAAATAACGGTCTGGATCCAGTGTGGCTTACTCCAGCACATGTATATCACCTCTCTTCTTCCAATATCCAATATCGTTTTTACGAGCTAGTATAAACCAATTTGATTTCTTTGTGCTCGCTTCTTGATTGTGAGGTATAGGTTCTTGATCTTCGGTAAACTTCTGCGTAGCTTGTCCCGCCACTCGACTGTCGTAGCTTTGGTTGACTCCAAAGGGAGTAGTGCTGGGATTAATTATATGTGGTTTGTAGTATGAGGTATGTTAAGACTGTTACTACTGTGATTGGAGTTGATCCTTTCGCCAGTTAGTCCTTCGGTATTGTCGACAAGAGAAAAGAGATAGTAATAATAATAATAATAGTAATAATAATAATAGATATAATTAGTGAAGCTATTCAGACTAAGAGACAGAAACGAAAATAGGAAACGTAACAACAGTCAGCTCATGAAGTTTGAAGAATAATATATATATCAGTAATAGTAATAATAATAATAATAATAGTAATTATAATATTAATAAGTTGTCAGGAGAGTAAGACGGGAGAGAATGTAAAGAAGTAAAATGACGAGTTTAATTATCTACCCTGATTGGTAAATGCGATTTTAAGGAGATAGGCCATTTGGATGCAGTCCTTGTATCGCTGCATGGTTGTCCAGCCTTCGCTTAAAGGCGTCCAAAGACGGTGCCATAGCTACATCTGCCGGTAAGGAATTCCAGGGACGACAAACCCGCAGTGAAAAGAAGTGGGAGCGCACCCGAGTCCTTTCCCTCTGGTGAGCTATCCTTCTGGGATTTCCACGTGGAAGCCTATACCTACTCAATGGCAGAACACCTTTGTTTGGGTGATTCTGGTCATTTGTTATTTTGTAGGCAGTAATCAAATCCCCCCTAAGCCGACGGTAACTAAGTGTGAACAGGCCTAATTTCTTCAGCCTTTCATCATATGGTTTGTTTCGGAGACCAACCACTCCTTTTGTTGCCCGTCGTTGGACTCTTTCCAAGAGGTTGGCATCTCTTCTCAGCATTGGGGGTGCAATAATATTATGCACCTCAAGGTGTGGCCTGACGTATGTTTTGTACAACATTAGAAAGAGCTCAGGAGTGAGTGCACCTAACTGTCTATGCGTAAAGTGTATGACCGCATATGCCCTCGCTACATCCCCTGTGTAATTTACGCTTGTGTCCATTTTTTCCGTTAGAACTAGACCTAAGTCGCGTTCCGACGTTGTGCAGGACAAGCTTTCATTGCACAGGGTGTAACTTGCATTCTGCAGTCTACAGGTGCGCAACTTCACTACTTTGCACTTTTTCAAGTTGAAAGTCATGCCACTGGCCACCGCCCAGTCTTCCAGAAGGTTTAGGTCTTCCTGTAGCCTATCTGAGTCCTCCGGACACTTTATCGGCCTCCATATTTTTACGTCGTCAGCGTACAGGAGAGTCGGGCAGCTCAGACGGCGTGGTAGATCATTGATGAAAATCAAAAACATCAGTGGTCCTAGGATAGAACCCTGCGACACTCCTGATGACGATCTGTGCCAAGATGATCGGACTCGGTTAACCTTAGTGCAAAATTGCCTGTCGGCTAGGTAGTCCTTCAACCATGACAGAAGTGGCTCACCTATGCCTGCCTGGCTTATTTTATGTAGGAGAAGGTCATGGTGAACAGTGTCAAATGCCCTCTTACATTCCATTAACGCAAAATTTCATAATTCCCGCATGAATTTGACTCACTATGAGTGTATTAAATATTATAATTTAGACTTAAACCAAAACCTTATATTCTATTCTTGTAGAGTTTTCTATTCGTTTTCCAAATTTTAATTTCATATAAGTGTTCAATTTCAGACTGCACTTGTCTAATATGATCATGCCTGTACAAACGGTATGTGAATCATGTAAATGCATAATTTATGTGAAATATATATATTATTATTAAAAGACGGTAAAACACCATAAGAAGAGCCAAAAGTTACACTTAAAATCACCACACCTCTTTGCGAACCACGCATAACTAAGCTAAGTAAAAGCATGCACAAGATCAGCTACATTGAGGAAATCTAAAACCCGATAGATTGCCACTCTTCCAGTCAATAAAAGACGCTCAAAAGAAAGTCAACAGCCGCCGCACGAATAACGTTTGAAGAAACGCACTCACAGCCCTTGTCAATGGAGTTGAAGATTGAACGATCAATTCTTGGTTGTTTGCTCAAAATCAACTTCCCCAATTTTCGCGGAGGCATCAATACGACAGTCATCGTCTCATCGGTCGCTGTTCAGAAAGAAGAGTAAAATATCGTCAGAAGTAATACTACGATTTATTATTGTAATATTTGTTCACAGACCTTAGATCAATTATTATTTTTATATGTTGGTGTAACAATAAAGAATTCTAAAGCGGCCAATCGGTGTTTTGGTTTTTTCGTCCGTTATAACTAGGCGTTTCTGAAAACTTCAAGGAACAGCGTGAGCCCGAGCGTAGCAAGAGCTGGGCATTAACGGTTTACGAGACGTGACTGACAGTTTCTGACGATAGAAACAGATCTGGCGGATTCAAACAGTTGGTGAAAGTTTGGATAGTCGCCGTTCAATTTTCCTGGTGCCGATCAAGTCCTCTTTGAACAAGCAATATCTGGAACATTTTTGGAATTGGGTCAAGTTCAACAATGCCTGGGTCAAAGAAGGGACAGAGTGTCTTGGATGCAAACAGGAAAGTGAGTCATGGTGACTTGTCTGTTACTTGTAACGATGTGTCTGATGTTAAGCATGATATGGTTGATGTTACTGTTTCGCCGTTCAGGGATAATAGGAACATCAAACTCCCTAAGTTTGAACCACGGTGTTTCGACGGAAACTCAGCTGACCATTTACAGTTTGTAAGGGAGTTTGAATCGTGTTAAGTGGTTTTTTATTAAATGATGAAATGAAGTTAATGTATTTGATGAGGTATTGCACTGGAGATGCTTCAAGAGCTATACAGTGCTGTAAGCTCATGCCCCCTAATGAGGGATACGCTGAGGCTATGAGCATATTACGTCAAAGGTTTGGAAGACCTTCGATGATTGTAAGGAACGTATACGAAGCTGTCAAACGTAATGGCAGCCAACTTCGAGACGACTCCAAGGCACTTACTGAGTTTTTGGATAATCTTATGACTTATAAGAATACCTTGATTTCTATGAATTGCATGAGTGAACTCAACTCGAGTTTCATACTAGAAGTAATAGCAAGACGCCTACCTACTCGACTGCAAAGGAAGTGGGTGAAGATAAGCTCCCGTATGGAGGATGAGGGTATCGAGCCGAGGTTCGATGATATTCTGAAACTAGTAAAAGATAGTGTCAATCAATCGATGAGCAAGTTTGCCAGTATATTGAATCTCACCCCTAGAATAGAGCAGTCTGAGGGTAAAACGCAAGCATTGATGACGAAAGAGCCTCAGAGAGGTGGATATCGAAAGGCTCCATGATGTCTAGTAATGCATATAGATCTAGTGAGTGTAACAGGTTTCGTAGTACATCCTCAACAGATAAGTTGCAAGGTGGAAGATAAACACGGTTGTGTTTTACACGTTTGCAAGAAGTGCATACAGAAGTGAACTGTGAACCAGTGAGCAAGTTCAGTGATGAGCTAAATGTAAACTCCAGGCCTGACTCCGAATTGTGTGACGATAACGGTGTGGTGAAGAAGTCTGTAGTTACAACTGGTAAGCCATTGTTGAATATAGTGTCACAGAATAGAGTTGCTGCTTCAGAGTACAGTTCTGACTCCATAAGTTTACAAGGTATTACTAGTCAGAGTGAAGTGATAGAACCTTTAAGGATTTGCGAGGAGTAGTTTGAGAATGATAAAGTTGACGGTAAAGTGGATATTCGTGATAATGATCATGATACTTCCCAGTTGTCTTTGGTTGATCATGATGAAATGAGGGGAATGCCTACTACTGCTAAGTTAAATAAAGGTTCTGTACAACCACAACGTGAAGTAGAATTGAACGCAGATGCAGTTCCAGAAGGTGTGCATACTCGTGAGACAGTCAGTGTAATTGATCAGCGTGTAGCCCACCTATCATCAGATGTTAGTGCTAAACCCGAAATAGTAGTGAAAGACAGCAGTGGTGGTAATCTTGCAGTTAGACAACTATCTGACAGCCGAAAAAAACAGCTTCTGATCCACCGCTAAGTTCATCACCTTGTGTCACTCAGTCATCGTTGGTGTTTTCATCCACAATGAAATGGACGTCCATGAACTCACGTGCCTTATGCAATGACTATGATAGTATTGGTGCATTTGAAAGGACGAAAGATATTGCTCAGTTTAGTGAGAATAAGCCAAGTGTAAACGAGAGAGTAATTGTTAAATTGACTTGCATGAATAAGGGCATTTCTAGTATCAAGTTACTAATTGAATGCTATTATCTTTGGTGTAAATTACTCTGTGCCTACGCTTGGTTGACCAGATATGTCGCGTGTTTGTTAGTCATCTATATTTTAGGATACATGGACATGGGTGTGTTACCGTTCAGATTTGAGGATATAGCTGGTAGAAGGAAGTCAGCAAATGAACTCTGCAACGTATTCCTCTGAGCTATCTATTATAACTAACTACTGTCTCTTAACTACACTTTGAATCCTAAGTATCAACGGATTTTATTTTACTGTTATGCTATCATAACACTCTGTAGTCGTATTCTTCTGAACTATCTATTATAACTAACCACTGTCTCTTAATTACACTTTGAATCCTAAGTATCAACGGATTTTATTTTACTGTTATGCTATCATAACACTGTAGTCGTATTCTTCTGAAGTATCTTTTATGACTGACTACTTTCTTTCCATGTAGATATACATATAACTATGTAGCTTTATGTATTTTTCTTCTTCGTAACATTTCATATTTCCTCTTCGTTGCTATGCTTATAACTAAAATCTTGAAAGTAGCCTGCAAATCTCTGATTCCCTTACATCTTCATTGTACGTAAACATCTTTAAAATGCTGTTAGTGACGATGCATACAAAATGACTGACTGAAAGTAGTCGTTCATACCATGAGTATCGTTGAGTTAGCTTGTGAATGCAAAAACTGTCCTTATGACACGTAGCAATAATAAAAGATTTTTTTTCTGAAAACAAAAAATAAGTATTTTGCCAGGGTCTAGCAGATTCAAAGGTGGGAGGGTGGTGACTGCTATTCAGCGGATATGATGGTGGGGACCTAAGAGAACCACCCTTATCTGTGGGAATGCACTATACTGCTAAGGCTCCTGAGGACGAATTACTTCAAAAAAAATTAATAATAAATAAAATAAAAAATAAATGCTGCCTGTATGTCACAGCTTGCGTACAAACTCTTTGAAAAAATGGCTCATGGTACGATTTCTCTACTTCAGGAGGACATCTAACTGTATAAATCAGAACAACAGCATAAATCAGTATTAATATACTTCCTCTTTTCTTTTAAATAACTTATGTACTTTGGCATTTGGATTTCACTTCTTCAGTTACTATTCCCAACATTACCCTATATAAGAGTGAAAACCATAATTCGTTTTGCCCTAATTTTTACTTTATATTTTATTGATATTCTATACTTCAGTTGTTGTTTACTACTATAAACTTAAAATAACCGTTAGTATGTAACGCTATAAAACTCAATGACTAGAAATTCCTAGTAATAAAAAAGGAGAATAAACACTGTGGTTATCGCATATTGTTTACTTAAATTATCGTTATCTGCTGGCTGCTTCTGTTTTCTTCACTTCTCGAAGGTATTGCACTGAAGCACTGCTAATGAACAGTAATCCTGCTTTCTACATTTGTATTACTTGAGCGGTATCCAGAATATTGTTAGCACTTACGATGAACAACGGAACAAATTCCATTCTGAATTCTGTTCAACATCGCAAAGTTAACTTTGCGACCAATTTGTCCCTTCTATCTGCTAATACCAATATAATGCTGTACTTACCATCTGATGTGGATTTTTATAAACTTTCGAACTCTTATTGATTGATAAAATGATAAAAATAACGGTCTGGATCCAGTGTGGCTTACTCCAGCACATGTACATCACCTCTCTTCTTACATTCCATTAACGCAAAATTTCATAATTCCCGCATGAATCTGACTCACTATGAGTGCATAAAATATTATAATTTAGACTTAAACCAAAACCTTATATTCTATTCTTGTAAAGTTTTCTATTCATTTTCCAAATTTTAATTTCATAAAAGTGTTCAATTTCAGACTGCACATGTCAAATATGATCATGCCTGTACAAACGGTATGTGAATCATGTAAATGCTTAATTTATGTGAAATATATATTATAATTTATTTGAAACGATTTTCCAACCTAGAGCGTCACCCTGAGAAGGGTTGTAGGCGTACTGCTCTAAGTCCTACAATTCTTCAAAGGGTAGCGCATCAATGAGCGGTCCAATGTGCTTGGTGTGTGATTTTGTACATATGTTCATATTGTATATACTGAATTGATATCATCTGTCATCTAGCTGCTCGTAACTTTATTTGTGTACGGACGTCTTCCACTAGGATCGTCAACCTGAGAAGGAATGTAGGCGTACTGCTGTAAGTCCTACAGTTCTTCAAGTGTAGTTTGTTGTACCAGAATCCACAAAATTTGATGTGTTGATTGTACATATGTTTGTGTTAAATAATTGTGTGAGTTCCAATTATCGTAATTGTTGAATAATCTTGTTTGTGTCCGGACATTCCACAACTTACAATGGTCAACCTGTGAAGGTTTGTAGGCGTGCTGGTGTTAGCCCTGCGATTCTTCAAAGGAATTCCATCAAGACATCATCCGCAAGTTTTTGTGTACAGTTTGTATATATATGTGGTGTGTCATATCAATTGGTGTTTTTTGGATTCATTGTGTTTACTTGTTGTTTTCGTGTCTTGTTGTTATTGCGTAATTTTGTTAAAATTTTCGTCGTGATTATTTCTGAAGTTGTTTCGAGTCTTTTACATCCATGAATGAATTGATTGATGTTAAGGACATCAGATGGGTCGTATACGCCGGGGAGGCTATTGCTGAGAATGACATGCACACGGAGATAATTGTTAGCTGCGGTCCGACACGCCGGGAGAAAGAGTGTAAACGACTGAGGCTCGCATACGTCACCGCTACAAGAACTGAGGCAGAATGAGTGACAAGCGATTTCAGTGGTAATTGGTAATGAGTAGATAAGAGGATGTGCGTAGAGTATCGTGAGGTGCTGCCATGGTCACTTTGCATTCTGCAAGAAACATTCTAGTAAGTGACGATTGTGTTGCAAGATGTCAAGAGGAGGTCTCTGTCTTGAGGCGCAGGTCGTCAGCGATGTGTGAGATTGTGCTGTGGGTATGCTTGTGGTGTGTTTGCTTTTCTGTTTGGTTTTCCATTTCAGCTCTGTCCGTGTGACCCAGGTTCTCGCAATGGCATCAAAGTCAACGTGCATTGGTCGTGAAGGAAAAAAGGGTTAGATCCCTTTTTTGCCGGGGAGTGTCAATGTAGTTGAAGATTGAACGATCAATTCTTGGTTGTTTGCTCAAAATCAACTTCCCCAATTTTCGCGGAGGCATCAATACGACAGTCATCGTCTCATCGGTCGCTGTTCAGAAAGAAGAGTAAAATATCGTCAGAAGTAATACTACGATTTATTATTGTAATATTTGTTCACAGACCTTAGATCAATTATTATTTTTATATGTTGGTGTAACAATAAAGAATTCTAAAGCGGCCAATCGGTGTTTTGGTTTTTTCGTCCGTTATAACTAGGCGTTTCTGAAAACTTCAAGGAACAGCGTGAGCCCGAGCGTAGCAAGAGCTGGGCATTAACGGTTTACGAGACATGTCTGACAGTCCTCGTCGAAACCAATACGAAACCAAATGGTTCGAAAAGATTCATATTGATAACAGACTGTTGAAGAACTGCAAGATTGTCACTCTTCAAATAAGCAGTTAGCCGGCATCCAGACACCACGAACACAGTGAATGAATACTTAGAGCCCTCTCAGCCAACGAAAGTGTGTACCCAAACGAAAAACGTACAACAGTCGAATCGGTCAAAATTGTCTAATTATCTAAAAAACTTCAAATGGTACGTGATGTACAGCTTTAGTGTCTAAACGTGCAATATTGGACGCAACAGAAAGAGTGTTACATCATGGCCAGGATAGTCTTCATTCTAGCCCTACCTAATCATCCAGCCTTGTGACGCATATTAATTCCCATCCATGGCGACAGGCCAGTAGCTCATTCGCAAGTTGCTCCTCATTGAAAAGCACGCTTCCTGTTCTATGTGCTGTTCGGAGAAGTAATGCCCATAGTATTCGGAGTGCTGTCTATAAATACGTTCTAGCAAACTGAATCACTCTAGGTTACCGTAAACCATAGCGACCAAGTGGACGGACGCTAAGACTTTGGTCAACGAATGAGGTGAGCTCACAGTGAATTGGTGGAAATATAGATAAAGTGCACTGATTACGCTACCAATTCCATCCAGAGGGAGTAATTGAGTATTGTGGATTTAATAGGTTTGTAGGAAATTCTTAGATGTGAATTTATTCCTTTACAGATGTATGAGTCAGCTGTTAGTGGATATATGTACAGATGTGCAATCTGCTGCCACAGAAAATCTGTTCGAGAAGATATGCTATTCACTTTTTACGTCCATGAGTTCTGTAGAGTAGTGAGTGGGTCACGAAACGACATGGTATTTAGTTATCTGGATGGATCGCTGTAAAGAAATGGACTTGGATTATCATAGGAGACTCCAATTTGGGATTAGTAGGTGTCAGTCACGTCTCGTAAACCGTTAATGCCCAGCTCTTGCAACGCTCGGGCACACGCTGTTCCTTGAAGTTTTCAGAAACGCTTAGTTATAACGGACGAAAAAACCAAAACACCGATTGGCCGCTTTAGAATTCTTTATTGTTACACCAACATATAAAAATAATAATTGATCTAAGGTCTGTGAACAAATATTACAATAATAAATCACAAGATTACTTCTGATGGTTGTCTCCTGACTTCTTTCTGAACAACGATCGATGAGACGATGACTGTCGTATTGATGCCTCCGCGAAAATTGGGAAAGTTGGTTTGAGCAAACAGCCGTGAATTGATCGTTCAATCTTCAACTCCATTGACAGTAGGTTTTCTTCAAATGCGTACATAGACGTTTTTCTTGCTCGCTTGATCCAGCTAATTATATCCGTTTCTCAGGTAGTTCCACTTCAGGCTGCCATTGTTTTGTGCAACCCTTATTGTTTGGCTTAAAAATGTACAGAAGGAAGTGAAAATGTATTAAAATATTGACTACATTGAAGTGAATATCTGACGAGAAGTGTGTGCCTATGGGTCAGAATAACACATTTACCTTTCACTTCTTTGAATGAATCATTTAACTACCGAAACAACAACTTATACAATGAACAAATCCAATTCTCCATATTTCGAATGATGCTGAGTATCTCTATCTCAGTTTAACAGTCGAGGGATAAAACCATCAGACAAGGGGGCAGATGAAATATATAGATAGGTATTGTTAGTTTAAACATTTAAGTAAACCATTGATTTCAATTTCTCATGAAATAATACTTAGGAATGAAAATGGTTTTGATTGAGTAAGTATATTTATACAGAATGTATAACTTACGTTAAATATCGTGGCTATGGAAGATTTTACTTCATTTTCAGGATTTTTCACTTCCCGCGTTCCTATATGCCCAGGAAACATCTGGCGCTGAAATTTCTAAACAAAATTTTCGGAAGGTACCATGGCACGAAGTTGCGTTTGGGTGTATTGATAAAAACTTTTTGACACATTCCATGACTGTTGATGGTGGCTTTAGTGGTAACTAGCAGTTTTCGAGTCATTCCATGAGCAGTTTTAAGTGAACATGTACATTAACCGATGCTGAACTTAATTTTATTCCTGCAAAATGGTTAAGTCCGTCTCCTTGATTTTTGCGATTATATTTTATTTGGATCCACTTATTTGTCACTTTAGTGATTCACTGTTAGATACTAGTATCGTACTTCTCCCCATTAGTATACTTGTGTGGGTTAGACAGTAACCAAGGGTCGTGTGCTGCATTTGTTACA
Organism: Trichobilharzia regenti; assembly: GCA_944472135.2. Classification (NCBI taxonomy): domain Eukaryota; kingdom Metazoa; phylum Platyhelminthes; class Trematoda; order Strigeidida; family Schistosomatidae; genus Trichobilharzia; species Trichobilharzia regenti. Next base: position 2,737,139 of record OX235267.1, on the reverse strand, counting down.
ATTCACACTCGTGGAAAACGCTGTCCGTTTTGATCAGTTGCTACTCTGTTTGCTGTCTAAAGCTGAATAATTAGATAATCATTAGTTTCATTATACTTGCGTATTTCTTGAATAGAGCAATTTTACAAAGTATCCAAGGTATTCGATGAATATATGTATGCCTGCAGTTTGCGATTTGACCTAGGTAAAATGTCGTGTTCACTAAGCCTGTGTATTCGTCGCATGTCGCTTGCGTATCTGGCCTTCTATAAATAACTGGATTTTCAAACCTCCTTTGAAATTGTCATTGGTTCGACGCAGATTCTTATGAAGACAAACGGTGGCCAACAAAGTACGCAGCTTGGTTAGAGCTTGAACTGATCGTGTTGTTCTAAACTCGAGACTGTTCAGCCCATATATGATTTAAATTGTTTGGTTCTATTTAATGTGTCCTATGTGCATTACAGGTGCACCATAAAATATCAGTGACTATCAGACAAGTACGAACAATCATAGAAAGCGGTAAAGTGCTAACGCACTTCAAAATAGTTTTCAAAATGTGGGATAACATCTAAGATACCTTGTAGCCTGAGACTTACTGTCTCTGGAATGACTGTGAATGATTTCATATTGAAAGCTTCTCAGTTGTTCGAACCCTATGACTGTGAGTTTTTTTGTCATTACCCTTTAGATTAGCTCTTTAATGTCTCTATATGGAGGTTCGTATTTCTACTGTCGACGTTTTTGTGTACTTTGACACTGACTGAATATCACTTCCTGTTCTTTTCGCTCATAACATTTCATACGCAATCCTTAAGCTTGACAGAGGACACAAAAACAGAAATCTCTTAACAGGACCAACAGTCTGTTTAGCATGTGACTCTATCTAAAGTACTGTTGCTTTACAGGTTCTTTAGTTGGGTTTTATTATGAATCACTTATAAGTGAATATGATTTCACAGGTGACATTTAGCTTGTTTCGTTAAATAACAATACCTATGCGAAATTGGAACAATCCTTTACTACAAAACATGTCCCAATTTCCCAGAGGTATCGTTATTCGACATGGTCAACAGGTTCCCATACATAAATTCATTTTGAAATGTCAGCTATCTGGTTATTTCTTACCGCTGAACCCTGTGTTCAGTTTCTCGTCTTTGAAATCCATCTAAGACTGTCACACAATCAGTGAGAATGTGGCTCCAGCATATAAGCTTTGTTGGTAGTAGCTCGTATGAAGCGATCTGGGCATTCGGTTTTTAGTGGGTGGGAAATATGTATACACATCTTATTCATATCATTCTTCAAATTCAGTCAGCTTACTGTTGTTACGGTTTCTTACTTCTTTTTCTGTGTGTCATTCTGAATAACTTCACTAATTATATCTATTATTATTATCCCTTTTCCTTTGACGACGATACCGGAGGACTAACTGGTGAGAGGATCAACTCCGTTCACAGTAGTAACAGCCCTAACACACTTCATACTACAAACCACATATAATTAATCCCAGCACTACTCTCTTTGGAGTCAACCAAAGCTACGACAGTTGAGTGACTGGACGAGCTACGCAGAAGTTTACCGAAGATCAGGAACCTATACCTTACAATCAAGAAGGGAGCACAAAGAAATCAAATTGGTTTATACTGGCTCGTAAAATCGATATTGGATATTGGAAGGAATCCCGCTTAATTTAAAGTTTTGGTAAATATTTGTTTTTCTGGAAAGTAGATATAGGCAGTTTTTTATTGGCTGTTGGCTAGCTGGCTTTTTATTGGTCTAAAATATAAATGGTGACTCTAAAGAATAGCGACCCAAACCGAAACGACCTTCGAACAAAAAAGTGACCTTGAGCAAGAAATCAGCTGGCTGTATCATTTGCGGATGTAATCATGGATGTTTTCGATTACTGTTTGGATAACGGACTGATAGCTTTGTCGGAAATTTGCCAATGTGGAGGAGTTATGGATATACGCGAACGCCATCCTTTGTAACTGTTTATTATGATTGCATTACTTTTATATAAACCGTTTATTACAATTATGCGCCTTTGTTTTTGAGCCTTCTCATTGGCCGAAGTTGTCCCTGTCAAGGTCATTTTTGCGTTAAAAGGTCGCTTCGGTTTGGGCCGCTATTCTTTAGAGTCACCCTAGAATTAGAGGAAGATGCAGTTGCAGAAGGTGTCGATACTCATGAGACTGTCAGTGCAAATAATCAGCGTGTAGCCCAGCCATCAACACATGGTATTGCTAAGCTGCCAAGTTAAACCTTCGACAACACTAACTACCAATCAGCGAACGATGTCAAATTATCCAATGAGATTCACGAACGTAGTTCAATGTTGCATAGCGCTTGCTTCATTTCTAATGCGTGACCTTACAAGGCTACTGTAGCGATTCGAGAAGGTTAGTGTTTTCCAGTATTTTGAATATCTGCAACTAATGGGTGTTGAAACGGTCGGTGAGGGCAGCACCTGCCGAAATGGAGAATAGCCTCGTCTCAACAGTTCAGTGGTACCAGAATTGCAGGGATATTGCTTCGTGGAAAGTAGAGAAAATCACTCATTTGACGGTGGATCCCGTTACGAGGACTCATATGAATTCCATTGAAGGGTTTCGGGGACGCTTGGAAAACAGGATTAGTGCTACAAATGCATCTCAAATGGATCTCATCTATAGTCATTTAGGTAAATATACGTACAGAATGTGGTGTGACTTCTCAATTGACAGCCCCATGCAAACCTTGGAGATGTTACTCTCACATTTTCAAGCAAGATACCCCTTGTGACCGTTTTATCCTCCGCTTGTGCTTTTTTCTACAAATATACGTTTCCATTCACCATAAGTACCGCTTTAATATGATTGGTCCGTTCAAGGTCGTTTACTGATTGTTTGTAAATGGTGTCGAAATTTTAACTTAGCCTGCTTAGCCGGAGATAATCATAAAGGACAGCAGTGATGGAAATCTGGCAGTTAGACAACCTAAAAGCCGAACAACAACAGCCTCTGATGCACCGCTAAGTTCATCAACTGGTATCAATCAGTCGCCGTTGGTGTTGTCAGCCACATAGAAAAAGACGCCTATCAACTCAAGTATCTTGTGCAATGACTTTGATAGTATTGATGCATTTCAAAAGACGAAAGATATTGCTTAGTTCAGTGAGGATAAGCCAACTTGGCTTACTACTGATATACCTGACACAAAGCTGATAATTGATAACTATAACATTCACAGGAATGACAGAGTAGACAAGAGAGGAGGCGGTTGTCTAATATATGCCTCTAAATCCACTAACTCCAATACCTTTACAAACCTAACTATTGATAAACTTCCAGAATCCAAGTGGATAAGCATCCACACGAATGAAAATAACATTCTTGTGGGATGTATATACAGAGCCCCTAACAGCCCTATAACGACTGATACGGTTATTGGAGAAATACTAGAGGTTGTACCTAAGCTGGAATTCGACTACAAACTAGTTTGTGGCGATTTCAACCTCCCTGGAGTGAACTGGGATACCTGCACTGGACCGAGAACCTACGAGGTGATCCTAGAAGCCATAGATGTAGGAGGATGGAAGCAGTGCGCACGCCTCCCAACACGACACAACAATATTCTCGACTTAATCCTCTGCCACAAAATAGAGCCGATCTCGATAGAGGTGAGGGATAAACTCGACAACAGTGACCACAACATACTGTACTGCACCCTACCCTTACAACTAACAACTGAACACACACCTAAGAGTTCCCCGGTTTACTATCAATATAGGGACTATCGAAATGCCGACTGGGAATTCCTACCAACGCTCTTGAGAAGCTCAGACTGGGGTGAATACTTCACCAATAATAACTTAGAAGTAATACTAAATACCTTCTACAAGACAATCAGTTCGGTAAGAGACACAATCGCACCCCTGAAATCTGCCCTAAAGACACCAACTCTGTTCATAGATCGCAAAACGCGAATAAAACTAAGGAAACTAAAAAGGAGATTTTATTTATACAAAGAATTTAATGCATTACACCTGATACACGAAATATTTAAAAATTTAGATGAGAGACATAAAATGAAAGCACAAGTCGAGGAAAATAAAGCCCTAGAGGGCACCTCTAAAACCCAGGAACTCTGCAAAATCCTGCAAAAACGGCTGAAGAAGGGTGAAGAAAACAATATCAGTCATTTAGAACACGAAGGTATAATTTACGATGATCCCCAGATCATTAGTGAACTCCTGAGTGAGTGGTTCTCCAACAACACCAAAGCACATCCGTCCCCAATTCTCGACATAACCTGCAAAAATAACTACAAGTTAGGTGAAATAAACTTTAATATACAAAATATAGCATCGGCGGTAAGGACATTAAAAGCTAACAGTAGTTGTGGGATAGACGATATACCATCCGTCATATACAAAAACGGTGGTACGGATATGATAGCATTATTACTTAGAATATTTAATATCTCACTAGTGACTGAAACCTACCCTGAAACTTGGAAAAACACATATATATTACCTAAGCATAAAGGAGGGGCCAAAACTAGTGCATGTAATTATAGGCCTATCAATATAACACCAGTCATATCAAGGATCATGGAGAAAGTAATCAAGGACCAAATGTCAGACTACTTTCTAAAACATAAACTCATCAACCTGTCTCAACACGGATTCCTCAAGAAAAGATCTTGCGTCACTTGCCATATAGACTTTTTCAACGAAGTCACCTATAGAAGAGATAGGAGAGAGCTAGTAATAATCCTCTATTTCGATATAAGGAAAGCCTTCGACAGAGTCCCACACAATCTGCTAGTCGGTAGGCTATGCTCACTAGGGATACGCAACCCCCTCTACAATTGGATAAAATCATTTCTCTATGACAGGAATCAGACAACTAAAGTTGGCTCAATGACCTCCAGACCTAGACCAATCAGCAGTGGTGTCATCCAGGGGAGTGTATTGGGACCCCTTCTTTTCATTATATACATAAACAGTATATGTGAATGTTTTAGTATAGGCAAGCCAATACTGTATGCAGATGACTTGAAGGTGACATATACCTGCACAAATACAGATATCGGCCCAACTATGAACTCAATACATGAAGAATTAGCAAAAATGGATAGATGGTGTGACACCTGGAGACTAGAGTTTAATGCTGAAAAGTGTGGATGGCTCTGCATAGGCTGTTCCAACCTTGACCTCAACCTAGCAATTCAGGGCCACAAAATCCCCAGACTCAAATCTGTACTAGACCTAGGACTGAAATATTCACACAATCTATCATTTTCAGAGCATATCTCGAATCAAGTGTCGAAATCACGAAGGCTTATTGGTTTCCTACTCAGGAACTTCTACAGAAACGAATCCAGAATACTACTGTACAAGGTTTGTGTGCGCCCACTCCTAGATTACTGCTCATTCATATTTAGTAGTACACGCATAGAAGACAAACTGAAAGTAGAAGGAGTACAGAGGTACTTCACGCGAAAAATACTCGGAACCGATAACGGCACAAACTACTCTACCAGATGTGAAATCCTGGGACTAGAAACATTATGGTTAAGGCGACTGCGATTAAATCTGATACTCTTCTATAAGCTTCTTAACCAAATAGTGTATACCCCTGCCAACTATACTCGGTTCTCAGGTAACACAGGATACAACCTTAGACACACTAAAGGTACAGTGGCTATAGAACCGTGTAAAACAGCCACCAGGCAAAAGTTTTTCTTGGTTAGGTATGCCCAAATATGGAACAAACTACCTGAGAAAATACGACTAGCAAGCACATTGGCCTCCTTTGAAAAGGCACTTAATGACACACTAAGTGAGTTTGTAATTGATACCAGTGGTAATTCCCATGTAAGAGTTTCAGAAATCATAGGCCCATTTAATGTATGAACTCAGAGACTACACCTGTTGTTTGTTTTGCCTCCATTTATAATCCCAGACAAAAAAGAAGCAGTCATGACAATAACACCCATTCAATCAAGAGTCGATCAAACTATGTCTACCTGATACAAAGGGTGAACCATAACCAACATACGAATGAAACATGAGAAAACAAGGTAGAAACTTACCGCAACACCACATGAAAAGATAAAAGTTACTTGAACATCATTCATAATCCACCAACTGGTCTCTCCCAAAATAATGCGGCGATGAATTATCCAAAATGGTGAGGAAATACATAAATCCACAGCAGCTGTTGTTAACACTCAGTGGGGTAGGAGCCAACAAAGTAATCCTTTCAAAGCATATGTATACTTCAAATGGGCACGGAGACTCTGCAGAATACGTCTTAATCCAAATCACTGCCTATACAGCGCCAATAAACCTGGATATCTATGATATAACGAAAACATGCCGAAAGCTGCATCTCAGATCAAGTTGATTCATTCGATGGTAATGATCTACTCCTGCATGCCTTATTCGACATATTTAATGGAATGGTCCGCGGTTATTCTGATACCAGATCGAAAAGAATATAAAATTCACCGGTTGCTGAATCAAAATCAATCAAATTCCAGGAACGATCCAATTCTACCATTTGAAGACGCTGGCGAACATGCTGTTAATGAGTATTCATGATCTGAAATGAAGAAGCAACTGGTCCTCAAATAGTTTTTCAACGTCTTACCCAACTTACGAGTACAGTCCGCCATGCAGACACAAATGGCGCAAATGGAGAATTCCGGAATCGACCTCGGCACCATTTGATGCAGTAAAACAACCCAACATGACCTTATCTAGTTTTCGCCTCCACGATCAAATTTCTTTCCTGTTATGAAACTGCGATAAGACTGCCGAAAAATGGAATAAATATATCACTGGTCTCAACATAATACATCAATAATCTTTAAGCCAAGGGTGTTGCTCATAACAAAGCTATACAAGAGAATTGACTTCAAGCTTTTTTTCCCAGATATCCGTATTACATTCATCTGAAGTCTGGGTTTTTTTTAATGCGAAGACAATATTTCTATATCTCTTTATGTGCTACACAGACTTTATAGCAGACTGTTCCGACTGACTCTCATGTCAGAGAGAACAACAAAACTGTAAATTCATCATACATCAAATTGTGTAATTTATATAATAACTTATCCATGACTGTACAATTGGTATGTTCCTGCGTAAACAGGAAGGAATATATTATTATTATTAAAACAATATTTATGCAAGCCTATGCAATTGGTGTACCCTAAATTGCTAGGGAAAAAAATGTACCTTCTTATATTATCTTTACTAAATATGCTTATTAATATTATGTGTAAATTATCGAATTGATGATGCCTGTAAACTGGCGTCCCTCATGTAAAAAATGAGAATATATTATTATTATTATTAACTGTGTACGAGAGGGTAATTGTTAAATTGACTTGCATGAATGAAGGCATTTCTAGTTTCAAGTTACTAATTGAATGCTATTATCTTTGGTGTAAATTACTCTGTTTCTAGGTTTGGTTGAAAAGATACGTCGTGTGTTTATTAGTCATCTATATTTTGGGATACATGGACATGGGTGTGTTACCGTTCAGATTTGAGGATATAGCTGGTAGAAGGAAGTCAGCAAATGAACTCTGCAACGATTTTCCAACCTAGGGCGTCACCCTGGGAAGGATTGTAGGCGTACTGCTGTAAGTCCTACAATTCTTCAAAGGGTAGCGCATCAATGAGCGGTCCAATGTGCTTGGTGTGTGATTTTGTACATATGTTCATATTGTATATACTGAATTGATATCATCTGTCATCTAGCTGTTCGTAACTTTAGTTGTGTACGGGCGTCTTTCACTAGGATCGTCAACCTCAGAAGGAATGTAGGCGTAGTGATGCAAGACCTACAGTTTTTCAAGGGTAGTTCGTCATGCCAGAATCCACCACATTTGATGTATTGATTGTACATATGTTCGTGTTAAATAATTGTGTGAGCTCCAATTATTGTAATTGTTGGTTAGTCTTGATTGTGTCCGGACATTCCACAACTTACAATGGTCAACCTGAGAAGGATTGCAGGCGTACTGGTGTAAGTCTCGCGATTCGTCAAACGAATTCCATCGAGATACGATCCGCGATGTTATTTGTACTTTTTGTATATACGTGTGGTGTGTCATATCAATTTGTGATTTTTGGATTCACTGTGTTTTCTTGTTGTTTTCGTATCTTGTTTTCTTGCATTATTTTGTTAGTTTTCGTCGTGCTTACTTCTGAAGTTGTTTCTAGTCTCCTGCGTTCGTGAATGAATTGATTGATGTTAGAGACAGCGGATGGGTCGTATACGCCGGGGTGTCTAGTTCTGAGAATGACATGTGCACGGAGATAATTATTAGCTTTGGTCCCACACGTCGGGGAGCAAGAGTGTAGACGACTGAGGCTTGCATACGTCACCGTTACAAGAGCTGAGGCAGAATGAGTGACAAGCGATCGCAGTGATGATTGGTAACGAGTAGATAAGAGGATGTACGAAGAGTATCATGAGGTGCTGATATAGTCATGTTGCATTCTGCAAGAGTCATTCTAGCAAGTGGCGATTGTGTTGCAAGATGTCAAGAGGATGTGTTTAACTGGGAGGCGCAGGTCGTCATTGATGTGTGAGATTGTTCTGTGTGTATGCTTATTGTGTGTTGGATTTTCTGTTTGTTTTCCATTTCAGCTCTGTCCGTGTGACCCAGGATCTCGCAATGGCATCCAAGTCAACGTGTATTTGTCGTGATGGAAAAGAGGGATGGATCCCTCTTTTTCCGGCGAGTGTCGATGTAGTTGAAGATTGAACGATCAATTCATAGTTGTTCGCTCAAAACCAACTTTCCCAATTTTCCCGGAGGCGTCAATACACCAGTCATCGTCTCATGGTTCACTGCAAGTTGGAAGAGAGAAAGACTATTGGAAACTTTGTGTCCAATGACCTAATTGTTCACTCTCAATCGATGCAAGAATAAAGGGTCCTTGAGTCACCAATTTGTGTTCTTATTTTTTGCGTTGGTTATTAGACATAGTTCCTGAAAGTCCTGCAAGGACAGCATCAAGTCCAGTGTAGTCAGACCTGGGCACTGACGGTGGTTGAAATAAGTTCCAAGTATCGCTTAACTCAGTATTACATGGGTAAAACTGTACATTACCAGTAAATTTTAATGGCAGTGCAAGAATACTTCACACATATCTAAGCCTGTCAATGGAGTTGAAGATTGAACGATCAATTCTTGGTTGTTTGCTTAAAATCAACTTCCCCAATTTTCGCGGAGGCATCAATACGACAGTCATCGTCTCATCGGTCGCTGTTCAGAAAGAAGAGTGAAACATCGTCAGAAACCTTAGTTCGCTTATTCCTTTTATATGTTGGTGTAACAATAAACAAATATCAAGCGGCAGATCGGTGTTTTGGTTTTTCGTCCGTTATAACTAAGCGTTTCTGAAATCTTCGAAGAACAGCGTGGGCCCGAGCGTAGCAAGAGCTGGGCATTAACGGTTTATGAGACGTGATTGACAGTTTCTGACGATAGAAACAGATCTGGCGGATTCAAACAGTTGGTGAAAGTTTGGATAGTCGCCGTTCAATTTTCCTGGTGCCGGTCAAGTCCTCTTTGAACAAGCAATATCTGGAACATTTTTGGAATTGGGTCAAGTTCAACAATGCCTGGGTCAAAGAAGGGACAGAGTGTCTTGGATGCAAACAGGAAAGTGAGTCATGGTGACTTGTCTGTTAATTGTAACGATGTGTCTGATGTTAAGCATGACATGGTTGATGTTACTGTTTCGCCGTTCAGGGATAATAGGAACATCAAACTCCCTAAGTTTGAACCACGGTGTTTTGATGGAAACCCTGCTGATTATTTACAATTTGTAAAGGAGTTTGAGATCATGTTGAGTGGTTTTTTATTAAATGATGAATTGAAGTTAATGTATTTGATGAGATATTGCACTGGAGATGCTGCAAGAGCTATACAGTGCTGTAAGTTTATGAAGCCAAAAGAGGGCTACGATGAGGCTATGAGCATATTACGTCAAAGGTTTGGAAGACCTTCGATGATTGCAGGGAAATTATTCGAGGCTGTTAAGGGTAATGGTGGTCAATTACAGGATGACTCCCAGGCACTCACTGAGTTTTTGGATAATTTGCTAATTTACAAGAATGGAATGATTTCGATGAATCGCATGAGTGACCTCAACTCGAGTTTTATACTAGAAGTAATAGCAAGACGTCTACCTACTCGACTGCAAAGGAAGTGGGTGAAGATGAGCTCCCGTATGGAGGATGAGGGTATCGAGCCAAAGTTTGATGATATCCTGAAACTGGTAAATACTAGTGTCAATCAATCTATGAGCAAGTTCGCCAGTCTATTACATCTCACCCCTAGAATAGAGCAGTCTGAGATCAAAATGCAATCATTGATGACGAGTAGGCCTCAGAGAGGTGGATATCGAGAAGGCTCCATGATGTCTAGTAATGCATATAGACCTAGTGAGTGTAACAGGTTTCGTAGTACATCCTCAACAGATAAGTTACAAGATGCAAGACAAACACGGCTTTGTTTTACACGTGTGCAAGAGGTGCATACAGAAGTGAACTGTGAACCGGTGAGCAAGTTCAGTGATAAGCTAAATGTAAACTCCAGGTCTGACTCCGAATTGTGTGACGATAACGGTGCGGTGAAGAAGTCTGTAGTTGCAACTGGTAAGCCGTTGTTGAATAGAGTGTCACAGAATAGAGTTACTGCTTCAGAGTGCAGTTCTGACTCCACAAGTTTACAAAGTATAACTAGTCAGAGTGAAGATATAAAACCTTTAATGATTTGTGAGGAGGAACCAAAATTGTCTACTTCTGTTATTAAAGAGTTTGAAAATGATGAACTTGACGGTAAATTGAATATTTGTGATAATGATCATGATAGTGCAGATTTGTCTTTGGTTGATCATTATGAGATGGGGGATATGCCTACTACTGCTAAGTTAAATAAAGGTTCTGTACAACTTGAACGTGAAGTAGAAATAAGTGCAGATTCAGTTGCAGAAGGCATGCATACTTGTGAGACCGTCAGTGTGATTGATCAGCATGTAGCCCACCTATCATCAGATGCTAGTGCTAAACCTGAGCTGATAGTAAAAGATAGCAGTGGTGGTGGTCTTGCAGGTAGACAACTTTCTGAAAGTCGAGCAACAACAGCTTTTGATCCATCGCTAACTTCATCAACTGATATCAATCAGTCGTCGTTGGTGCTGTCATCCACAATGAAACAGACACCCATCAACTCAAGTATCTTGTGCAATGACTATGCTAGTATCAGTTCGTTTGAAAGAACGAATATCAATGGTCAGTTTAGTGAGGATAAGCCAAGTGTAAAGGAGAGAGTAATTGTTAAATTGACTTGCACGAATAAAGGCATTTCTAGTATCAAGTTACTATTTGAATGTTATTATCTTTGGTGTAAATTACTCTGTTTCTATACTTGGTTGACCAGATATGTCGTGTGTTTGTTGGTCATCTATATTCTACGATACAATGACATGGGCGTGTTGCCGTTCAGATTTGAGGATATAGCTGATAGAAGGAAGTTAGCAAATGAACTCTGCGACGATTTTCCAACCTAGGGCGTCAACGTGAGAAGAATTGTAGGCGTACTGCTGTAAGTCCTACAATTCTTCAAAGGGTAGCGCATCAATGAGCAGTCCAATGTGATTGGTGTGTGATTTTGTACATATGTTCATGTTGTATATACTGAATTGATATTATCTTTCATCTATCTGTTGGTAATTCTGTTTCTGTCCGGACGACTTCCACTTGTGTTATCAAACTGAGAAGGAATGTAGGCGTACTGCTGTAAGTCCTACAGTTCTTCAAGGGTAGTTTGTCATTCCGGATCCATAACTTTGGATGTAGTCATTGTACATATGTTTGTGTTAAATAGTTGTGTGAGTTCCAATTATTGTAATTGTTGGTTAATCTTGTTTGTGTCCGGACATTCCACAACTTACAATCGTCACCCTGAGAAGGGTTGTAGGCGTACTGCTGTAAGTCCTACAATTCTTCAAAGGGTAGCGCATCAATGAGCGGTCCAATGTGCTTGGTGTGTGATTTTGTACATATGTTCATATTGTATATACTGAATTGATATCATCTGTCATCTAGCTGCTCGTAACTTTATTTGTGTACGGACGTCTTCCACTAGGATCGTCAACCTGAGAAGGAATGTAGGCGTACTGCTGTAAGTCCTACAGTTCTTCAAGTGTAGTTTGTTGTACCAGAATCCACAAAATTTGATGTGTTGATTGTACATATGTTTGTGTTAAATAATTGTGTGAGTTCCAATTATCGTAATTGTTGAATAATCTTGTTTGTGTCCGGACATTCCACAACTTACAATCGTCAACCTGTGAAGGTTTGTAGGCGTACTGGTGTTAGCCCTGCGATTCTTCAAAGGAATTCCATCAAGACATCATCCGCAAGTTTTTGTGTACAGTTTGTATATATATGTGGTGTGTCATATCAATTGGTGTTTTTTGGATTCATTGTGTTTACTTGTTGTTTTCGTGTCTTGTTGTTATTGCGTAATTTTGTTAAAATTTTCGTCGTGATTATTTCTGAAGTTGTTTCGAGTCTTTTACATCCATGAATGAATTGATTGATGTTAAGGACATCAGATGGGTCGTATACGCCGGGGAGGCTATTGCTGAGAATGACATGCACACGGAGATAATTGTTAGCTGCGGTCCGACACGCCGGGGAGAAAGAGTGTAAACGACTGAGGCTCGCATACGTCACCGCTACAAGAACTGAGGCAGAATGAGTGACAAGCGATTTCAGTGGTAATTGGTGATGATTAGATAGGAGGATGTGCGTAGAGTATCGTGAGGTGCTGCCATGGTCACTTTGCATTCTGCAAGAAACATTCTAGTAAGTGACGATTGTGTTGCAAGATGTCAAGAGGAGGTCTCTGTCTTGAGGCGCAGGTCGTCAGCGATGTGTGAGATTGTGCTGTGGGTATGCTTGTGGTGTGTTTGCTTTTCTGTTTGTTTTCCATTTCAGCTCTGTCCGTGTGACCCAGGATCTCGCAATGGCATCAAAGTCAACGTGCATTGGTCGTGAAGGATAAAAGGGTTGGATCCCTTTTTTGCCGGGGAGTGTCAATGTAGTTGAAGATTGAACGATCAATTCTTGGTTGTTTGCTTAAAATCAACTTCCCCAATTTTTGCGGAGGCATCAATACGACAGTCATCGTCTCATCGGTCGCTGTTCAGAAAGAAGAGTGAAACATCGTCAGAAACCTTAGTTCGCTTATTCCTTTTATATGTTGGTGTAACAATACAGAAATATCAAACTGCAGATCGGTGTTTTGGTTTTTTCGTCCGTTATAACTAAGCGTTTCTGAAATCTTTGAAGAACAGCGTGGGCCCAAGCGTAGCGAGAGCTGGGCATTAATGGTTTATGAGACGTGATTGACAAAGCCTGTGGTGCAAACATTTGCTCACACACGTAATACGGCTGCCAAGAAATCAGAACTAGTCACTTTGTCAAAACATACTTATCTGATTTACCTCTTTTTGTGTTCTTGATCTGTTAGAGGGTTCAGAAATAAGGCAGCCATTGCAAAACATTGGCAGCTGACGAGCGATACTCGTGATCACTGTGCCTGCTAACGGCTCCAGCGTCCCCGTTTATTAAGAATAATCGATATTTCGTGTAAACAGGTAAGTTTACAGAGTGATCAAGCCAATTTTGTGGGCGCGGTCAGTTATATCAAATATAACAACCGTGAACTATCATAAATAAATATTTTTAAGGTTAAAGTGCTCGACTATTTTGCCAGCAATTAGAACAGGTTCTTATAAATGTAACTGTAAACCCTTCACTAAGGTCACGGTCGAAATTGAGCGTCAATCCAAACTCCGTTCCGTTCCCTTCTGATAGTTATGGTCAGTCAGTGAACAGCGTTTATTTTGGTAAGTGCTATGCAACCACCTGATTGAAAGCTGTCTCATGAAAAGAAGAATGTCCCGGGAAGCTGAAAAATAGTATTAAATGCAATTATGGATAATACATCATTGGAAGTACATTTACAAGATATATACGAGAGAGAGCTAAAGATTCCTAAGAATGATAGTATACATTTGCAATATTTGTCGCTAAACATACTGGCAACAATAATGTTTTCAATGAAAATCTGGTTGTGTTCAAACATTAGTGCTGTTAATTATTTGTCTTTCCACAAAGCGACTTGAATTTAAGGAAGCAACGAATACGAACAGAAGGGTAAGTTTGGCTTTATTAAGTGCCTATGGATTTTAGATAAAATAGAGTATAATAGCAATCAGATGAAGATAAGTGAAGAGAGTTTTGTCGGGTACCGGGGTATATATAGAGTATTTCCGCGATTGCTATTGTATTGTTGAAAGCTGTTGGATCACTTCTTCCAATGTAGCCGTATAAAAGTCGAAAGGGGGAGGCTGGTTTGAGTCTCAGGTGTCTTAGCCAAAGTGGCTGAAGTCCATATATTTTGCACCTATCCGCGTAAGTCAGTCCTTCATGTGTGTATAACAGGTGTCGTGTATAGCTTCGCTGGATATCTTCAGTACAAACCGAATTACACCCATGCGTAAAACCGAAGGTGACTGGGCAGCATCCAAGTAGTGGAAGAACCATGACTTTGTATAAGAGGACTTCAGTCTCAGTTGTGCACATTTTTCGGAGTAACGTGCCTGTGAGCCTCCAGCATTTAGAAACGACTGATTTGGCGTACTGACTGAATGTTAAGTTTTGTGAGTAGGTAATGCGCAGGTCTTATATGGAATGGAGAAAAGAGTCACCTAGGTGTGACTTGAAATTCGTGTGGGAGTCATTGAAGTACAGGATATCACATTTATCAGAATTGAGTGGCAGTTGCCTGTCATTGCTCTAGTTATGTGACCTATCCCGATCGTCTTGAATATTTGTGAACCCCTCGTTCAGAGTAGAATAGGGTAAGCTGTATACAATCTTCAGACCGTCAGCATAAAAGCATGCGCAGCATGTTCGATTACACTGCGTATGTCGTTAACGTAAATTACGAAAAGCAATGTTCATAGTACACCACACTGAACCACTCCACTTCGTATGGGTCTGGGTGGCAAGTAATTATTCGAGAATTCCATAGCTTGAGAAGGGTCTCCCAAGAAAGAATTGAGAGAGAATAACAAGGGTTCTTGGAATACTTCAGCTTAAGATTTAGTCTCTTGTGTGGGACATCACCAAAGGCTTTTCTGAAATCGAGGAAGAACGAATTAATATGATTGCTCCCGTTTTCATATTTAGTTTCTGAAGAAAATCTGGTAAATAGTCACTCAGTAGAGCACGTCAAGAAGTATTGTCAGCCACGACACGTAAACCGTCAATGCCCAGCTCTTGCTACGCTGGGACTCACGCTGTTCCTCGAAGTTTCTCAGAAACGCTTAGTAATAACGGACGCAAAACCAAAACACCGATTGGCGACTCGAGAATTCTTTATTATAACACCAACATATAACCAACATTAAAACTGAGCCTTAAATCTAAGGTCTATGAACAAGTATTACAATAATAAATCACAATAATACTTCTGACGGTTTTCTGCTGACTTCTTTCTGAACAGCGACCGATGAGACGATGACTGTGTAATCCCACTCGTCAAGCAATGATCTGAAACAGAGAGCAAAGCGCACGTTAGCAGCGTGATCACACAAGTGCTGCGTGCTAGTAAGAACGAAGACTCAAGGTCAAGTATTATATTTACAACCAATCGCAATACAATTAGATAAGAGGGAAGGGGCACTCCTATTGGTCATCCGTTGCCTCGTCTTGGGTAACCAATCCCTGCATACTTCGCAGCCAACCTGAAAGTAGACAAGCATAGTTTGAACATTAGAAAACCGCCAAACTTACCATGCCTTACACTACCCCCTTTCCCATAGGAGCACTGTCCGCAGTGCTAGGTGACTGTTCCTGCGGGACTTGTCTGAACTAAGGCCTGTTGTCGAAAAGGTTTTAGTCTATTGAAGTGTGTGACTAGACTATGAGAGGAATTCGGTTCCTGAATCCTACAGGTGCAGTCACTTAGTACCTCTACTACAGTGAATGGTCCTTCCCAGCGTTTATGGAATTTAAGAGCTTTCCCTTTAGGTGGTGCCTCCTTAAGTAGCATCACCTTGTCTCCTGGCTCCACTGGTGATCCATGTGCTTTCCTATCATAGTATTCTTTCTGGTACCTCTGGTTTGTTTGGAGTATATCCCTAGTCATCTGATGTACCTTGTTCAAGTTTCGTCGAAGTCTGATTACGTGTTCGGATGCAATCAGTGTATCCTCTCCTAGTGTGTTTGAAGTCAGATCGATTGGCAACCGGAGTTCTCTTCCAGTGACCATATAATGAGGCGTTTGACGCGTAGCTTTGTGAATGCTTGCTCTGTATGCCATTAAGCACTGTGAGAGTGATCGGTCCCATTCCCTGGGGTTGTTTTGATCTACAAATGCCTGCAAGAGGGATTTAAGTGTCCGATTGGTGCGTTCAACCAAGCCATTTCCCTGTGGGTGGTACGCGGTAGTGCGTGTCTTCCGGATACCCATTATACGACAGAGTTCGCTGACAACGATACTTTCAAAGTTGGATCCTCGATCTGAATGCAGTTGAAGTGGTGCTCCCCAACGGCTGACCCAGTGGTCAAAAATTGACTCTGCGATGGTTACAGCATCAATCTGTGGTATCGCAATAGCCTCGCACCATTTGGTAAAATGGTCTACCATGACTAAAATATAGTTATTATTTCTGGAAGTTACTGGGAGAGGTCCAACCAAGTCTATTTGTACTAAGTCATTCGGATGGCCAGTTATAATGGGTTCTAAGGGTGCCTTATTATATTTGTGCGGAGCCTTAATAGTTTGGCATACCTCGCAGGAGTCACAGAAATCTATGATGTCTTTCCTCTGGTGAGGCCACCAATAACGTCTTTTAGCCGCTTCAATCATTTTCCCTGAGCCCGCGTGGCCTAACTGCTGGTGTAATGACAATAGTACTGTGGGTAGTGCCGACTGTGGAGCCACAACGCGACGAGTATAAGTGGGTCCATGTTGGTAGTAGAGGATGTCATCGACAATTTTCAGATTATCCCACAGAGACCATAAACACCGGGTTTCCCATCCAAGCTTACTTATTTCCTGGGTTGTCGGTCGTTCGCCTCCATTTCGAACACGTTCGTAAATCAAGGCCAGTTCAGGGTCTGAAGACTGAAGTTCAGGCCAACTATATGAAGTATGAGCCTCTAGTTGGAGCAGAGAAACTTGTGCTTCGGTGCATGATGGGCAGTCACCGTGATACCTAAGAGGTTTTCTTGACAATGCATCTGCATTTCCATGATTCTTACCCGGTCTATGCATGCATTCGAAGTCATACTCTTGTAGGTGTTCTTGCCATCTGGCAATCTGACCCTCAGCTTCTTTGAAGTTATGTAGCCAGCTAAGGGCTTTGTGATCAGTGCGTACAATGAAATGTCTACCGAGGAGATATGCCCTAAAGTGTTTAACAAAATTGACCAGTGCCAGCATTTCTTTCCGCGTGGTGCAGTAATTCTTCTCACTCTTGTTGAGTGCTCGACTTGCATAGGCTATCACCTTTTCTACTCCATCTGCGTCTTTTTGAGACAAAACTGCCCCGATACCAGAGTCGCTAGCATCTGTATCTAGGATGAATGGACCTGCCTGGTCAGAAACATTGGGATACGCTAGGATAGGGGGGCTACATAAACAGTTTTTTAGTCTTTCGAAGGCTTCCGTAGCTGATGCTGTCCAATTGTAGTCTTTCTTCTTGAGAATGTCGAATAGAGGAGCTGCAAGGAAAGAGAAGTTAAGTACAAAACGTCGATAATACGAGGCTAACCCTAAAAAACTATGTAACTCGGGGGCTGAGTTTGGGAGCGGCCAGTCTTTAACTTCCTGAACTTTTGCTGGATCACATTTAATGCCTTCGGCTGAAACAATGTGACCTAAGAAACACACTTCTTTCCTGAAGAATTGACATTTCGATGGGTTCAGTTTTAACCCAACGGTCTGCATCCGTTCTAATACTTCGGAAATATCACTTAAATGTTCGGTCAACGTCTTACTATGTATGATAACATCATCTAGATATACCAAACACTTACCTGGTATGCAATCACTCAAGACCGTTTGCATGAGGCGTTGGAATGTTGCTGGGGCATTGACTAACCCAAACGGCATTGTTTCAAACTCATACAGGCCTGCTTGTACAATGAATGCTGTCTTTTGCCTGTCATCTGGGTGTACTTCAACCTGCCAATATCCCGATGCCAGATCTAGAGTGGTAAACCAATTCGACCCTTCTAAGGCATCAAAAGTGTCGTCTATGCGTGGAAGGGGAAAGCAGTCTCGTCTAGTTAACAGGTTCAACTTACGATAATCTACACATAACCGGAGTGTCCCATTCGATTTCTTAACTAAAACTACCGGTGAAGCCCATGGAGATACGGATGGTTTGATGACATTTTTCTCTAACAGTTCATCAACTAACCTGTTAAGCTCCTTCTGGTAATGTGCAGGTACTCGCCGTGCAGGTTGTCTACAAGGTGGGGCGTTACCCGTTTCTATGTGATGTTGGACCAGTTTTGTTCTTCCCGGGCTTTTTCCATCCCAGTCAAAACAGTCCTCATATTTGTCTAGCATTTTATTAAAGTTGGCAGCCGTTTCCGATGGTAGGGGTTCTATAGTCGTCAGCATTCGCTGTTTCTCATTCTTAGCATCTCCCTGCACGCCAAAAGTGCCGTGCTCTTTGTCGTTCCCTACAATAAATGGGATGGAACAGTCCTTCAGTATAAGAGTCCTCTGACTACAATCTATTATTCCGGACAGCTTTTCCAGGAGGTCGACTCCCAAGATTACCTGCCACGGCACCCGGGTAGAGATGATGAAATTGTGTTGAAGTGACAGTGTTCCCAATTTAAGTGGCAGCAGGACCAGTCCCTGGGATTGCATGCAATCTCCATTGGCTGTCGTAAGCCGCAAATTGTGAGTCCCTATTGTTCGCCTAAACGTCTCTGGAACACATGAGGAATGTACGACAGAACAAGTTGCTCCTGAGTCAACTAACATAACACACTTTTTTCCACCTATATAACCTACAACTTTCGGGGAGGAGGTGACACCGATTAGGTTTACAGTAGGCACACAATTCATATCGACATGTGACTCACCTGCATTGTGACCACAACTCCTAGCAAGCTTACCAAACCGCCTGCAGTAGTAGCAATCGTTTCTTGAAGTGGATTGCGACTGTGGGCGTCCTTTCCACGGTGGTGTAGGATTCTGTGCATGCTTTGTTGTTGTGTGCTGATATCCCATTGCGTTTACTTGTGGGCATGTGGTTCCTGGCTCTTCCAGGCTTTCCACTAGGCGTGCCCTAGCTTCCGCTTCTGCCATGGATGCTGGAGTGTGCAAGTTGAAGTCCTTCCTGTAACGGACGTCGACACCCTGCAAGAACTTGGAATATATAGCGTTTTCAACCTCTGAATATGTCTTGTCCTGCATAGCTTGACGCGCAAGCTTGCGGAGACGTAAGGTGAACTGGTTGATAGATTCACCTTGTCTCTGGTTACACTCGCTGAATCTTTTCAGCGCTTCAATGGGAGGTATTGGTGGCACTATACGTGCTCTTAGAGTACTCAACAGGGTGGTCAAGGGCATATGCACGTAATCCAAACCAATTGTGTACATTTCCAAGGACCGTCCAACAGAATCGATGACGAATGCGTTTGGGTGAGGCACGTTCATCAGATCAATGTATCGGCACACCTTGTCCGACCACAGCTCGAAATCATCACCCACCTCCAGTGTATGCGGCAAGGGATGGACATATCGCGAAGCAGGCTGATTTGACTGAAAAGCTGGAGCCCTCACTTCAGCTAATTGATCCACCTCGTTGGATGCTGTCTCTTTGACAGGCCAAGTGTTCTTGGAAGCCTCATTGGGTCGAGAAATGGAAGAAGAAAGTTTTTTCGTTGGCAGGCTCGCCATTTATGTAATCCCACTCGTCAAGCAATGATCTGAAACAGAGAGCAAAGCGCACGTTAGCAGCGTGATCACACAAGTGCTGCGTGCTAGTAAGAACGAAGACTCAAGGTCAAGTATTATATTTACAACCAATCGCAATACAATTAGATAAGAGGGAAGGGGCACTCCTATTGGTCATCCGTTGCCTCGTCTTGGGTAACCAATCCCTGCATACTTCGCAGCCAACCTGAAAGTAGACAAGCATAGTTTGAACATTAGAAAACCGCCAAACTTACCATGCCTTACAACTGGTGTATTCGTGCCTCCGCGAAAATTGGGGAAGTTGGTTTTGAGCAAACAACTATGAATTGATCGTTCAATCATCAACTACATTGACAAGTATAGAAATATTGTCTTCGTAGTAGCAGGCTGTAATCATATAAACCCAGGTATGTTTAGGATGGATTACAAATACTCGGGTAAAAAATAAAGCTTGAGGTCATTTCCCTCATATAACTTTGGTGTGTTTGGTATCTGATCTTATTCTTGATTTGTATCCAAATTGGGTATTGATTTAAAACAAGTAGTGTATATGCATATATTTGTCAGCATTTTTATCGTAAGTAACACCAGAAGTGAATTGTACTCAATACAGACTTACAATAATGGTTAAAGTTTTCCTACAAACGGGTTTTTATAAGAAATGTAGGCCATTTTTATAGGCACAGTCAGTTATATTCTAAATTACAATTGTGAAGTAGTATAAGTTAATACTTTTTCATCGGCATGAAGGCATATTACACGGCTGTCATCTAGGATGCATCGCGGAGGAAGGTAGTGGGTAATTCACGAGGGAGTTGTAATATATGGGATCCGTAATGTTTGCTGATCACTCTTCATTGTAAGTGGCCAGATATCTGCATTCTCTTCCTACATTCAGAAAGTCATATAGAAGCCAAAATGGTGAGAGAAAAAAGAAGACAAACGATGGCAGCAGTGGAAAAAGCAAGTGGAGTCCTCAATGAGTGATATACATATGTATTCTGTGTGGTAACTACGATTATGTTGACACACTAACTGACTAGTTTTGTTATGCTAACTTTCATATTATATATATGAACTAATGTTGATGTCCTTTGTAGAAATTTTTATCGCGTTATTTCAATAATATTAACATTTAAAACTGTAGTTTTTTGTACCTGATGCGTTTATTGATCTAATAATATCTATGCAGGGATTAATAACTTCGCGATTCTGTTTTCTATATAAATGTGTTTATTAATGATATATTGCAATTGAAGTAGGGAGAGTGGCGTTAGCTGATCAGTAGATATGGTGGTGGTCACCAAGTTGAATCACCCAATTCTGAAGGAAGAGCAATATGCAATTTGAAGGCTCGAGATATTTCTGATTTTTAAGAGGGCTTAGATCTTTATCTTGAAAAAGATAATAATGAACGCCTTGACATATCATGCTTCTACCTTTATATATATATCATTCCCTCAGCCTATTGTTGAGATGCGACCACGCCGGATCTGCACAGATTTATGGGGCATCTTATAAACTAACTTGCTGTCCATTGTCGGATCTTTAAATACCACTTCACAATGTCTTATCTCATTCATTTTCTAATAACGTATTTACTTGATCCTCATTATATTCCATTAAATCTAACATTTTATAGCTCTTTATGAATTTGATTCAACTTATTCTATTCCTATTCTCTGGAGGGTACGGTTGTGCACCAAATAGACAAAAAAGCATGAAATAAAGACAACTGGCTTAAAAATAATTGCATGAAAGCCAAAAGTGGACATCATGATAGTACGAAGTATACTGGTATCATAATATATTGCAAATGAACGTTATCGGCCTAAGGATTAATTACTTCCCCATTCTGTTTTCTATATAAATGTATTTATTAATGTTATATTTCACTCACATAAATTATTACATTTTAATGATTCACCTTAGCACTTTAACTTTTCTAAAACAGCTTCCAATCCCTTGTAAACGTTGTACTTACCTCAATATTGGTTGGTTATCGTGTGCCTACAACCACGGGATGAAAACGAAACGAAGTCAGTTTTTCCGCTCAACCTGGAGGACAACTGTACAATTCAATAACTATACGGCCTGGTTCAGACAATGAGTGTAATTATATATATGTATCAAACATTTAACTCTTGAAACATTATTAACTTGTAGACAATTTAAGATTTGACACTATACCATACTTGATCGTGCCTGTAAAAATGACATTCATTTTCATGTAAATTTATGTTTATATGAAAATAAAAATTATTATAATTATTATTATTGTTATTACAAGACACCATAGAGCCTTCTCAATATCCACCCCTCTGAGACCCTTTCGTCATCAATGCTTGCGTTCTGCTCTCAGACTGCTCTATTCTAGGGGTGAGATGCAATAGACTGGCAAACTTGCTCATAGATTGATTGACACTATCTTTTACTAGTTTCAGAATATCATCGAACCTCGGCTCGATACCTTCATCCTCCACACGGGAGCTTATCTTCACCCACTTCCTTTGCAGTCGAGTAGGTAGGCGTCTTGCTATTACTTCTAGTATAAAACTCGAATTGAGTTCACTCATGCAATTCATCGAAATCAAAGCATTCTTGTAAGTCAGCAGATTATCCAAAAACTCAGTGAGTGCCTGGGAGTCATCTTGTAACTGACCACCATTACCCTTAACAGCCTCGAATAATTTCCCTACAATCATCGAAGGCCTTCCAAAACTTTGACGTGGTATATTCCTGGCCTCAGAGTATCCCCCAGTAGGGGGCATGAGCTTACAGCACTGTATAGCTCCTGAAGCAACTCCAGTGCAATACCTCATCAAATACATTAACTTCATTTCATCGTTTAATAAAAAACCACTTAACACGATTCCAAACTCCCTTACAAACTGTAAATGGTCAGCTGAGTTTCCGTCGAAACACCGTGGTTCATACTTAGGGAGTTTGATATTCCTATTATCCCTGAACGGCGAAACAGTAACATCAACCATATCATGCTTAACATCAGACATATCGTTACAAGTAACAGACAAGTCATCATGACTCACTTTCCTGTTTGCATCCAAGACACTCTGTCCCTTCTTTGACCCAGGCATTGTTGAACTTGACTCAATTCCAAAAATGTTCCAGGTATTGCTTGTTCAAAGAGGACTTGACCGGCACCAGGAGAGATGAACGGTGACTATCCAAACTGTCATCGACTGTCTGAACCCGTCAAAATCTGACGCCGTACCGTCAGAAACTGTCAGCCACGTCTCGTGAACCGTCAATGCCCAGCTCTTGCTACGCTGGGACTCACGCTGTTCCTCGAAGTTTCTCAGAAACGCTTAGTAATAACGGACGCAAAACCAAAACACCGATTGGCGACTCGAGAATTCTTTATTATAACACCAACATATAGCCAACTTTAAAACTAAGCCTTAAATCTAAGGTCTATGAACAAGTATTACAATAATAAATCACAATATTACTTCTGACGGTTTTCTGCTGACTTCTTTCTGAACAGCGACCGATGAGACGATGACTGGTGTATTCGTGCCTCCGCGAAAATTGGGGAAGTTGGTTTTGAGCAAACAACTATGAATTGATCGTTCAGTCTTCAACTACATTGACTGATGTGATGGATTGTTGGACACTGTAGGAACAAAGTAATCGCGCGTACGGCATCCCACCAAGCTTACACTTGGTTTCTAGTTTCCATGAATGGTAACGTTCTCACTTCACTTCGAGCAGGTAAAGAGTTTCCTGGCAGCAGCGACAGAGTACTATTTGGTACGTGCAACAATAAATACCAGAAAATTAATACTTATGTGTTACAGACACGCTGAGTGGTTTAATCTAATTCATACGTACGCACTTCAGACTGGGAGCCATACTTTACATGCAGTTCGGCTATATAGATAATCAACTTAATTTATTAGAACCTGAGATTTGCACATGATTTCATCCCTCCAGCAAGGGGCGTTGATATGGCATATCCCCTATTTGAAGTGGCGCCTCTGGCTTAACCTTGACGGCATTTGCGCGGATTTGTTGATTCGATTAGGAGCTGGTCTTCCATGCAAATGCAACAGACGCGATTTCGGTGCTTATTTTGCTCTTGTTGGATGAATTTATATGAAAATTGTTGTTCTATGTTGTTCTTGAGCATTTACCGATTGCTCGACGTTTAAATACATGGTTCATGCAATGATTATTTGGCATACCAAGTAAGCTTCACGTACATTTCGACGATTGCCATTCGATAAAATTCTTTGCGGCTTGGCGGAAACTTGTACTCGATCGCAAATTTCCATATCGGCTATTGTGCAGTACCTATTACTGTTGCAGGAACCGAAGAATACGGTTGATATTGAGTTCGATCATCCTTCCGCACTTTTGTGTGGTGTTTTGATAGCTGAAAGTCAATGGAATGCATGGATACAAGGGAAAATTAGTGTTCACAAATGGGCAGAAACTGGAATATTTTCTACGATCACTTAGAGCATTCGCTGTTTTGTGCTTAAGTTTTTAAATGAGTTAAATGCACACTGCAACATTTTAGTAATTGGGTGGATTTCAATACCAATCTCGTGATCAGGTACGTAAAGACATCTGATGTGTACGTCATTTTGTCCCATTATTGAGTTTGTTTTCATAAACTTCCGATTTTCGTTATTGTCCTGACGCCATATTATTTGCGTTTGTTCGAGGTTAATTCACAAAATTATTTTGAAACCGCGTAGAAGCAGTGTCCAACTTCTCCCAAAGCTATGAACGTAAGGTTTAGAAGCGGTTACTGTATCCATTCAGGGAGGACTCATCGATTTCTGCAAGTAAGGGCTACGCATCATATTCTTAAATGCCTCCAGAAGCGAACAGAATCTTTAGAAGCTATTAATGGAGCTCCAGCTCCTCTATTGCGAAACACTTTATAGAGACAGGACGTAATATTAACGTTTGCACATTTTTAAAACCTATCTGTAAAACGTGTTTGGATTGCATCCTAAAGTTTGTGGAAGCCCAAGTGTGATTAGGAAGTTTAAACCACCTTTGTGAGTTCCTAAACTATTCGTCATTATACGAAACCTTTGTTAAACTTCGTTTCGATACCAGCCAGGGTAGGTGTACTAATACCTGTTATTTGGTTTGATGATCATTGTTATTTTGACCTTCAGTATGTGATTTTAATTCCACCTGAATTTATTTTCTAACCTCTTTACTGTATTGAATTCATATGTATTCCTATGACAAGTCCATGCGTGATCAGATTGTCCAAAGTGTGTTGCACAAATACAACACTACATGACTTAGACAGAATACGTCTTCTTATTGCTTCGTCTAAATATCCACTTGTGTTAAAAATAGTGATTGATGTAATCGCACAATAATATAAACTTTCATTAATTCTTACTGTGCTCTCTCGTTAATATTATGTTGGTAGTTATATTCATGTATACATCCTGTGCACCCTTGTTTTCTTTTTTAGCTAATCTATAGTCTCAGTGATCTGGTGGGATTCGTTGCTGAAGAAAGTGGTTTCCAGTATCGTTGATTTTGTATTTTGTGTTGAATCACTAATAAATATATTCTCTATACCTCAAATAGACATTTCACTTGTTAATAGTGACTACTAACTTTATAGAATGTTGTGAGCTACAGAGTTAGGGGGGTTAGAGTCATGTGCTGTACTGAGTAGTGCGTTTAGAAGATACGTCCGCCCCTGAAGCATATTGTCGTCAATGTGGAGTACATTCTCGTTCTCATGATAAATCTGTTAGCAGTAATTATTATCAGTACCTATATTTCGTAAGATGGTATATAACGAAACGTACTAATTAGGTAGTCAAAGGTTAGAACTATCCGTTAAAATTGAAACATGTGCTCATGTAAGGGAACACTGATTAATGGCAGGTTGAAACATCACGTACGTGATAAAGTTTATAGCATTGTTTGCATGCGAATAGTTAAGGTTATTTATTTAGAAATGATGGTAACTTGTTGATGGTTTAAGGGATTCAGATTCAGATGATAAGGATAGAAGGCTCTTGTGGCCTGTGTTAATCCTTGCAAAGTATATCTCTGCAGAGATTTAACTTCTCTTTGAAAGCGTTCACCGATGGAGCTGATACTACTGAATCAGGTAAGGAGTTCCAATCGTTGATCACTCTGTGAGAGAATGTAAATTCTGCACGTATTTTAATCGTCCTTGGTTTGAGCACCTTTTTGTGGTGACCCCGTCAATGTATCCTAGAAGGGGAGAAAAGGTTGGAAAGGTCAGTTCCTAAATCACCCTTAAGTATACGGTATGCTAAAATTAAGTCGCCTCTCTTCCTTCGGTATGATAACGGGAAGAGATTTAAATGCTCCATCCTCTTATCGTAAGGAAGGTGTGAGATACCACTAACTAATTTTGTTCCTACTCTCTGTACTCTTTCCAGAATATGTGCCTCCTTTTTGAAGCATGGACTCGTCGCGTGTATGCAGTATTCTAGATGAGGCCTGACATATGTTGCGAAGAGTATTTGGAACATGCCCTCGTCTAATCGTTTGAAAGTCCCTCGAATTGCCCATGGCATTCGAAATGCTTTAGCTGCGGCTGCACTGCAATTTGCAGGTGTCTTCAAATCATTGCTGACAATGATTCCTAGGTCCTTCTGTTCGTTAACATCAGGTAGTTCTGCGTCCCCTAGGGAGTATGACGCATAAGACTTCTGACCTAAGTGCATTACCGCGCTTTTCCTAGCATTCATTTCCAAACTCCATAGGCTTGAACACTCAGCTAATTTATCTAAACCAGTTTGTAGGGCCGACCTATCCTCGTTATTGTTCACAGTTTTCCATATCTTAATGTCATCTGCAAATAATAATGAAGATGAAGAAAGAATCCCTGGTAATTTGTTAACGTATAATAGGAATAGCAATGGACCTAAAAAAGTTCCCTGGGGCACTCCACTGGATACTGCCTTCCATCCTGATAGTACACCGTTAACTCTAACCTTCTGCCTTCTATCCATTAAGTAATCTCTAAACCACTCACGTAGGCATTGGTCTAGTCCGAAACCTTTAAGTTTACTAAGGAGACCTAAGTGGGATACTTTGTCGAACGCCTTGCTAAGATAAATAAAAACCACGTCCAACAGATGGTTCCTATCTCTGGCCCCAACCCAGTCTTCCCCAGCCAAAAGTAGGTTTGTCAAGCAGGATCGTCCTCGTCGGAATCCATGCTGTTCCACAGCCAACAAGCCATGTAATTCAACATAAGCTAATAGCTGATCCCTTATGATGAAAAGTAACTACGTCTGTGGAATGGTCCAACAATATTACGCAGACAGTTTCAAATCTTTACGCGGATGAAGTCGGGCTTTCCAATCTCATTTTCGCCACTCTTGCTGAGAGCGACTTTATTGCATATCCCCTCAATGACGCTTGTTGCTATGTTGCTATTGGTTTCAAGTGGCCTTGGTTTTGGGGGAAGATTTAACTGATGTAATATTCATATACATAATATATTCATAACATAACTCAGGCTCATAGGTGAAAGAAAATTATAATCCTGAAATAAGGACAAGTTGTTCAGAAGGTAAGGAGGACATTATTTTTCACTTTATTTGTATATATACTATTGTTTATCGAGTTGCACTGAGTTCTTAGTGCA
This sequence comes from Trichobilharzia regenti, assembly GCA_944472135.2. Lineage (NCBI taxonomy): Eukaryota > Metazoa > Platyhelminthes > Trematoda > Strigeidida > Schistosomatidae > Trichobilharzia > Trichobilharzia regenti. The sequence continues at coordinate 2,709,475 of OX235267.1, read as the reverse complement.
ACCCCAGTTTGACAAAAGTGGGGTAAATTGTGTTCAAAATGGGGACATTCCATTGAGTAAAAATGGGGAAAAATAGGAAAATAGTAAGATTTTCCCCATTTTCCCTAGCACCCCACTTTGTACCCTTTTTTGTCGCCTTTTCCTCTTTTTGTAAAGGCATTTTATCCCCAGAATTTGCAGAATTTCCCCATTTTTATCTGTCTTCCTTATAATGGTTCAATTCAATCACACATATATTAATAGGATAAACTGTAACTGACCTTAGAGACTTCTGAATCTGAAATCTGAAATGAAAAACTGATAATGGTTCAGAAAATCGTTGACAGTCAGCTGGAATAACTACTGGAGACATGACTGCAAATCTTTGTTAGTGGCACAGACGCATTCACTCTGTGTAATCTCACGTATCTATTCAACTCATGTTTTTCGTTGTCATTATTTATTCTCCTTCATATTTTTGCTCGTTAAACTTCCATTTAGTTTTATGTCTCTACCTTTGTGTGCTACATGGAATGTGGTAAGTTAAACAGGTGGACTTCTCTGCAAACTCATACTGAAAGCTAGTCAGAATGACACAGTCTAGGGATAACTAAGTGCGAAACACTGAATAATGATCTCCAAAATGTCAACAAATGATAAGTGTAGTTCTTAATCTTGTTCTTTGCTAAATGATAAATAGATACCTTTCAGTAATCTCTTCTTCAACCCGGGACTCGTCTCCTACTTTGCAAGTGTTTTTTGTGCTATGTCACTTTTATGATAAGCTTTCAGTCATTAGGAATATGCCGTTGTTATTGACTGAGTCCTGAGTCAACTTAATTTATGAGAACCTGAGATTTGCACATGACTTCGTCACTCCAGCAAGATTGGCGAAAATGAGACCTGGAAAGCCTGACTTCATCCGCGTAAAGATTTGAAACTGCCTTCGTAATATTGTTGGACTATTCCACAGACGTAGTAACTTTTCATCACTCACTGCTCCCAAGTAAATTCATGATTCGTACAAATCTAATCAATTATTTGAGTCGATCAAACTAGAACGCATCCTCCACTCACGAGCTGATGATACAGGGGTATTAGTATAACCAGTGAAATCACGAATTAACAACGACAGAATAAGCATCACTAACTTATGACTAGATGGAAAAAACTGCGAGGACACGCAGGAAATATGCGATTTATGGAAAAAGTCATAGGGTATGACACCTAAGGCTAAACCTTATTTTCTACTACATTCACTCCTCCAGGCCGAAAGCTAAAGCCACCACTGTCACCAGTTACAATTCTAGAAATCATTGCAACCTAGTTGCTATCGGGAATTGTAAGACTTACATGCGTTGGAACTTCTTCTTAAATAAGTTTTCAGTCATTTGAAAGCGGCTGTCACTGTTCATCTCCCCAGTCACCAGTCTCACAAAAGATGACAACGCACTCCTGCGTCTGAATCCCACAGCCTCTCTTTTTATTACAGCTTGATTCCACACCGAATTTTGGTACTAGTATGGAATTTTCCGCATGGATATCGGTAGCCCTAATTTCGCAGGCCGACCATAGATATGAAGTGTGCGTCGGCGTGTGCTCAAATCCCGGACCATGTGCATGGTCGGCGAGAGTCCTAACCACTGTGCCACCGACGCACCCCGCATAGATATTATTAGATCAATAAACGCATCAGGTACAAAAAACTACAGTTTTAAATGTTAATATTATTGAAATAACGCGATAAAAATTTCTACAAAGGACATCAACATTAGTTCATATATATAATATGAAAGTTAGCATAACAAAACTAGTCAGTTAGTGTGTCAACATAATCGTAGTTACCACACAGAATTCATATGTATATCACTCATTGAGGACTCCACTTGCTTTTTCCACTGCTGCCATCGTTTGTCTTCTTTTTTCTCTCACCATTTTGGCTTCTATATGACTTTCTGAATGTAGGAAGAGAATGCAGATATCTGGCCACTTACAATGAAGAGTGATCAGCAAACATTACGGATCCCATATATTACAACTCCCTCGTGAATTACCCACTACCTTCCTCCGCGATGCATCCTAGATGACAGCCGTGTAATATGCCTTCATGCCGATGAAAAAGTATTAACTTATACTACTTCACAATTGTAATTTAGAATATAACTGACTGTGCCTATAAAAATGACCTACATTTCTTATAAAAACCCGTTTGTAGGAAAACTTTAACCATTATTGTAAGTCTGTATTGAGTACAATTCACTTCTGGTGTTACTTACGATAAAAATGCTGACAAATATATGCAAATACACCACTTGTTTTAAATCAATACCCAATTTGGATACAAATCAAGAATAAGATCAGATACCGAACACACCAAAGTTATATGAGGGAAATGACCTCAAGCTTTATTTTTTACCCGAGTATTTGTAATCCATCCTAAACATACCTGGGTTTATATGATTACAGCCTGCTACTACGAAGACAATATTTCTATACTTGTCAATGTAGTTGAAGATTGAACGATCAATTCATAGTTGTTTGCTCAAAACCAACTTCCCCAATTTTCGCGGAGGCACGAATACACCAGTCATCGTCTCATCGGTCGCTGTTCAGAAAGAAGTCAGCAGAAAACCGTCAGAAGTAATATTGTGATTTATTATTGTAATACTTGTTCATAGACCTTAGATTTAAGGCTTAGTTTTAAAGTTGGCTATATGTTGGTGTTATAATAAAGAATTCTCGAGTCGCCAATCGGTGTTTTGGTTTTGCGTCCGTTATTACTAAGCGTTTCTGAGAAACTTCGAGGAACAGCGTGAGTCCCAGCGTAGCAAGAGCTGGGCATTGACGGTTCACGAGACGTGGCTGACAGTTTCTGACGGTACGGCGTCAGATTTTGACGGGTTCAGACAGTCGATGACAGTTTGGATAGTCACCGTTCATCTCTCCTGGTGCCGGTCAAGTCCTCTTTGAACAAGCAATACCTGGAACATTTTTGGAATTGAGTCAAGTTCAACAATGCCTGGGTCAAAGAAGGGACAGAGTGTCTTGGATGCAAACAGGAAAGTGAGTCATGGTGACTTGTCTGTTACTTGTAACGATATGTCTGATGTTAAGCATGATATGGTTGATGTTACTGTTTCGCCGTTCAGGGATAATAGGAATATCAAACTCCCTAAGTATGAACCACGGTGTTTCGACGGAAACTCAGCTGACCATTTACAGTTTGTAAGGGAGTTTGGAATCGTGTTAAGTGGTTTTTTATTAAACGATGAAATGAAGTTAATGTATTTGATGAGGTATTGCACTGGAGTTGCTTCAGGAGCTATACAGTGCTGTAAGCTCATGCCCCCTACTGGGGGATACTCTGAGGCCAGGAATATACCACGTCAAAGTTTTGGAAGGCCTTCGATGATTGTAGGGAAATTATTCGAGGCTGTTAAGGGTAATGGTGGTCAGTTACAAGATGACTCCCAGGCACTCACTGAGTTTTTGGATAATCTGCTGACTTACAAGAATGCTTTGATTTCGATGAATTGCATGAGTGAACTCAACTCGAGTTTTATACTAGAAGTAATAGCAAGACGCCTACCTACTCGACTGCAAAGGAAGTGGGTGAAGATAAGCTCCCGTGTGGAGGATGAAGGTATCGAGCCGAGGTTCGATGATATTCTGAAACTAGTAAAAGATAGTGTCAATCAATCTATGAGCAAGTTTGCCAGTCTATTGCATCTCACCCCTAGAATAGAGCAGTCTGAGAGCAGAACGCAAGCATTGATGACGAAAGGGTCTCAGAGGGGTGGATATTGAGAAGGCTCTATGGTGTCTTGTAATAACAATAATAATAATTATAATAATTTTTATTTTCATATAAACATAAATTTACATGAAAATGAATGTCATTTTTACAGGCACGATCAAGTATGGTATAGTGTCAAATCTTAAATTGTCTACAAGTTAATAATGTTTCAAGAGTTAAATGTTTGATACATATATATAATTACACTCATTGTCTGAACCAGGCCGTATAGTTATTGAATTGTACAGTTGTCCTCCAGGTTGAGCGGGAAAACTGACTTCGTTTCGTTTTCATCCCGTGGTTGTAGGCACACGATAACCAACCAATATTGAGGTAAGTACAACGTTTACAAGGGATTGGAAGCTGTTTTAGAAAAGTTAAAGTGCTAAGGTGAATCATTAAAATGTAATAAATTAAGTGAGTGAAATATAACATTAATAAACACATTTATATAGAAAACAGAATGGGGAAGTAATTAATCCTTAGGCCGATAACGTTCATTTGCAATATATTATGATACCAGTATACTTCGTACTATCATGATGTCCACTTTTGGCTTTCATGCAATTATTTTTAAGCCAGTTGTCTTTATTTCATGCTTTTTTGTCTATTTGGTGCACAACCGTACCCTCCAGAGAATAGGAATAGAATAAGTTGAATCAAATTCATAAAGAGCTATAAAATGTTAGATTTAATGGAATATAATGAGGATCAAGTAAATACGTTATTAGAAAATGAATGAGATAAGACATTGTGAAGTGGTATTTAAAGATCCGACAATGGACAGCAAGTTAGTTTATAAGATGCCCCATAAATCTGTGCAGATCCGGCGTGGTCGCATCTCAACAATAGGCTGAGGGAATGGTATATATTTAAAGGTAGAAGCATGATCTGTCAAGGCGTTCATTATCATCTTTTCAAGATAAAATCTAATGCATATAGGCTTAGTGAGCGTAACAGCTTTCGTGGTACATCCTCAACAGTTAGGGTTCAATTTGCATGGGAAACACGGTTGTGTCTTACATCTTTGAATGAAGTTCGTGCGATGATGATCTGTGAATCAGTGAGCAAGTGTAGTGATATGCTAAGTGTGAAATCAAGGTCTGACTTCGAATTGTGTGACGATAACGGTGTGGTGAAGAAGCATGTAGTTGCAACTGGTAAGCCATTGTTGAATATAGTGTCAAAGAGGAGAGTCACAGTCTCAGAGGGCAGTTCTGACTCCACAAGTTTACAAGGTATTACTAGTCAGAGTGAAGGTATAAAATCTTTGGGGATTTGTGAGGAAGAACCCAAATCATCCACTGCAGTTCTCAAAGACTTTGAAAATGATGAAGTCGATCAGATACATGACGGTAAATAGAATATTTGTGATAATAATCGTGATACTTCACATTTGTCTTTGGTTGATCATGATGAAATGAGGGGAATGCCTACTACTGCTAAGTTAAATAAAGGTTCTGTACAACTACAACGTGAAGTAGAATTGAACGCAGATGCAGTTGCAGAAGTTATGGATACATGTGAGACCGTCAGTGTACTTGATCAGCGTGTAGCCCACCTATCATCAGATGTTAGTGCTAAACCCGAAATAGTAGTGAAAGACAGCAGTGGTGGTAATCTTGCAGTTAGACAACTATCTGACAGCCGAAAAAAACAGCTTCTGATCCACCGCTAAGTTCATCACCTTGTGTCACTCAGTCATCGTTGGTGTTTTCATCCACAATGAAATGGACGTTCATGAACTCACGTGCCTTATGCAATGACTATGATAGTATTGGTGCATTTGAAAGGACGAAAGATATTGCTCAGTTTAGTGAGAATAAGCCAAGTGTAAACGAGAGAGTAATTGTTAAATTGACTTGCATGAATAAGGGCATTTCTAGTATCAAGTTACTAATTGAATGCTATTATCTTTGGTGTAAATTACTCTGTGCCTACGCTTGGTTGACCAGATATGTCGCGTGTTTGTTAGTCATCTATGTTTTAGGATACATGGACATGGGTGTGTTACCGTTCAGATTTGAGGATATAGCTGGTAGAAGGAAGTCAGCAAATGAACTCTGCAACGATTTTCCAACCTAGAGCGTCACCCTGAGAAGGGTTGTAGGCGTACTGCTGTAAGTCCTACAATTCTTCAAAGGGTAGCGCATCAATGAGCGGTCCAATGTGCTTGGTGTGTGATTTTGTACATATGTTCATATTGTATATACTGAATTGATATCATCTGTCATCTAGCTGCTCGTAACTTTATTTGTGTACGGACGTCTTCCACTAGGATCGTCAACCTGAGAAGGAATGTAGGCGTACTGATGTAAGTCCTGCGATTGCGATTGTGCTGTGGTTATGCTTATGGTGTGTTGGCTTTTCTGTTTGTTTTCCATTTCAGCTTTGTTCGTGTGACCCGGGTTCTCACAATATCATCCAAGTCAACGTGTATTTGTCGTGATTGCAATAAGGGTTGTATCCCTTTTTGCCGGTGAGTGTCAATGTAGTTGAAGATTGAACGATCAATTCATGGTTGTTTGCTCAAAACCAACTTCCCCAATTTTCGCAGAGGCATCAATACACCAGTCATCGGTCGCTGTTCAGAAAGAAGTCAGGAAACAACCGTCATAAACCTTAGTTGTAAAGCTTAGTTGTACATTGGCTATATGTTGGTGTTAGAATAAATAATTCTGGAGTCGCCAAACTGGGTTCTGGTTTTTGCGTCCATTCGTACTAAGGGTTTGTGAGAAGCTTCGAGGAACAGCGTGAGTCCCAGCGTAGCAAGAGCTGGGCATTAACGGTTCACGAGTCGTGGCTTGCAACATCGTTTTACTAAGTAAATAAATTTCTGCACTACATTAGGCATATTAAAATCCCACTTATAATTTTAGCCGTGTGAGTTAGTGAAATGTAATGAGCCAACGTGCTAGGAAGCTTCATATCACCTCTAACAGTTGAGCATGGGGGGTGATGGATGCAACCTATAAGTTAGGAGTCAATGGTAGGATTGGAGTTGCTAAAGTTAGGGTTATCGAGTTTGTTGTTGAGGAACCGATCATTAAAGAGTTTGAGTACAGGTATTCGGCATGGTAAGGTTACGTTGCTTCGTTTTGTACGCATACTAGTCTGAATGCTTCTTGGTGACTTTATATTTGACGGTACGTACCCAAACTTAGCCTTTTGCGTGACATTGGCAGTGGCATTATCACCATCAGGCGATGGTGGGTCTAGTGAGCGTAACTCTAAACATACATCTAATTCTATGGCTATAGTTGCTTCATTGTTGGGTTTGCTGGTAAAAGCGCTAATATTCGATGGTATTTTATTTTCATGCGTGTCTGTAGATTTAGTTTTAATATAATAATATAGATGTAAGATGATATGATCTCTTTCAGGAAGCTCTGTGGTTGGGCAGGTTTTGTGACAATTGACAGGCCTGCGCGGCTACGCCTTTGACACAGTGTTAGGTTATGAGCAAGTCAAACGTTACTACAAGGTGTAGGTGAACTAATCAGTCTGTTACAAGTCTGGAGTCTCCTAGCATCATTAGGACTGCTGAATTCAAACAGCACAGGACAGGTATACTTTCCTGGTTTTTCCTGAATGTGATTAGGTGGCAATTCGCTGATGGCATGCCGCACGCTTGGAGACATGTCGCTTTGATTTTGTCCAGAGACAGCCGATCAGGCAGATTGTCCTACATACGCTCAGACTACAGTAGACTTTCCGGATTGGTATCGTGAGTCGGGTTACAAAGAAGCAGTAATGGCTTTATGGTATTTATATTCTCATTGAATTCCTTCACAGAAATTCCCAGAGAGATAGGGTCTTACTTACTTTGGTTAGCAGTTGCATACATTTCCGACAACAGGTCGGGTACAGTTACCACGAGGACATTATTAGGTATACATGGAACGCGTATTGATGTACGTATCTTCTTAGCCGGGTGACCTAAGCTATTCTTACGTATAGAAAGTACTCGTTTATTACGTTGTGCCATCGTTGCACACTGATCATTGTGGTTTCAAGTAGAATTTGAGCGAAAACGAAGGCAGGTATATTCGAAAATATCATCCACTACAATGAAAACGTACACAGATAGAAGAACAGAATTTCCCAAACCCAGATCCTAGATATACATAATGATATAATTCGCTTTTTCCCACGACTTATTTCTCAATTATAGGCCTCGTTTCGCACGTTTCACTTCAAAAGTACACTAAAAAGCAACACAGATGTACTTACATCTGTCATCGGCTACTGTTTTCTTCTGAATATGAACACACTAAGTGCAATTCAACTACTCTTCCATTCTTTTACGTCTTTCTCACTTTTTGAAAGCATCCCAGTACATTCTCAACGCTCTCCTATCTGAAGAAACGTGTCGCTAGCGTTAACTTACGACAGCTTTGATATATTGCTTTCACAAGTGCTGATTACCTGCGGAGAACGTCCAAAAAAGGAATTCGTTAACTGGTACCCATTATTGACGCCGCTTGTTACAGCTGCTTCGCAAGAAACACATAACTATGTGACTGAGAGATACTGACGAGGGCGACACTGCATGTATATCCCAGCCCAAGATATTGTAGATACAGTTGACCACCAAAACAGGTGATCATTTTCAACAGTCTTCGACGAAATAAAAATTAAACATATTTAAAAGACGGTAAAACACCGTCAGAATAGCCAAATGTCACACTTAAAATGACCACACCTCTTTGCAAACCACGCATAACTAAGCTACGTAAAAGCATGCACAAGATCAGGTACATTGAGGAAATATAAAACCCGATAGATTGCCAATCTTCCAGCCAATAAAAGACGCTCAAAAGAAAGTCAACAGCCGCCGCACGAATAACGTTTGATGAAACGCACTCACAGACCTTGTCAATGGAGTTGAAGATTGAACGATCAATTCTTGGTTGTTTGCTCAAAATCAACTTCCCCAATTTTCGCGGAGGCATCAATACGACAGTCATCGTCTCATCGGTCGCTTTTCAGAAAGAAGAGTAAAATATCGTCAGAAGTAATACTACGATTTATTATTGTAATATTTGTTCACAGACCTTAGATCAATTATTATTTTTATATGTTGGTGTAACAATAAAGAATTCTAAAGCGGCCAATCGGTGTTTTGGTTTTTTCGTCCGTTATAACTAAGCGTTTCTGAAAACTTCAAGGAACAGCGTGAGTCCCAGCGTAGCAAGAGCTGGGCATTAACGGTTTACGAGACGTGACTGACAGTTTCTGACGATAGAAACAGATCTGGCGGATTCAAACAGTTGGTGAAAGTTTGGATAGTCGCCGTTCAATTTTCCTGGTGCCGATCAAGTCCTCTTTGAACAAGCGATATCTGGAACATTTTTGGAATTGGGTCAAGTTCAACAATGCCTGGGTCAAAGAAGGGACAGAGTGTCTTGGATGCAAACAGGAAAGTGAGTCATGGTGACTTGTCTGTTACTTGTAACGATGTGTCTGATGTTAAGCATGATATGGTTGATGTTACTGTTTCGCCGTTCAGGGATAATAGGAACATCAAACTCCCTAAGTTTGAACCACGGTGTTTTGATGGAAACTCAGCTGACCATTTACAGTTTGTAAGGGAGTTTGAGATCATGCTGAGTAGTTTTCTATTAAGTGATGAATTGAAGTTAATGTATTTGATGAGGTATTGCACTGGAGATGCTTCAAGAGCTATACAGTGCTGTAAGCTCATGCCCCCTAATGAGGGATACGCTGAGGCTATGAGCATATTACGTCAAAGGTTTGGAAGACCTTCGATGATTGTAAGGAACGTATACGAAGCTGTCAAACGTAATGGCAGCCAACTTCGAGACGACTCCAAGGCACTTACTGAGTTTTTGGATAATCTTATGACTTATAAGAATACCTTGATTTCTATGAATTGCATGAGTGAACTCAATTCGAGTTTCATACTAGAAGTAATAGCAAGACGCCTACCTACTCGACTGCAAAGGAAGTGGGTGAAGATAAGCTCCCGTATGGAGGATGAGGGTATCAGGCCAAAATTTGATGATATCCTGAAACTAGTAAAAGATAGTGTCAATCAATCTTTGAGCAAGTTTGCCAGTATATTGAATCTCACCCCTAGAATAGAGCAGTCTGAGGGTAAAACGCAAGCATTGATGACGAAAGAGCCTCAGAGAGGTGGATATCGAAAAGGCTCCATGATGTCTAGTAATGCATATAGATCTAGTGAGTGTAACAGGTTTCGTAGTACATCCTCAACAGATAAGTTGCAAGATGCAAGACAAACACGGTTGTGTTGTACACGTTTGCAAGAAGTGCATACAAAGTTGAGCTGTGAACCAGTGAGCAAGTTCAGTGATGAGCTAAATGTAAACTCCAGGCCTGACTCCGAATTGTGTGACGATAACGGTGTGGTCAAGAAGTCTGTAGTTGCAACTGGTAAGCCATTGTTGAATAGAGTGTCACAGAATAGAGTTGCTGCTTCAGAGTACAGTTCTGACTCCATAAGTTTACAAGGTATTACTAGTCAGAGTGAAGTGATAGAACCTTTAAGGATTTGCGAGGAGGAGTTTGAGAATGATAAAGTTGACGGTAAAGTGAATATTCGTGATAATGATCATGATACTTCACATTTGTCTTTAGTTGATCATGATGAAATGAGGGGAATGCCTACTACTGCTAAGTTAAATAAAGGTTCTGTACAACTACAACGTGAAGTAGAATTGAACGCAGATGCAGTTGCAGAAGTTATGGATACATGTGAGACCGTCAGTGTAATTGATCAGCGTGTAGCCCACCTATCATCAGATGTTAGTGCTAAACCCGAAATAGTAGTGAAAGACAGCAGTGGTGGTAATCTTGCAGTTAGACAACTATCTGACAGCCGAAAAAAACAGCTTCTGATCCACCGCTAAGTTCATCACCTTGTGTCACTCAGTCATCGTTGGTGTTTTCATCCACAATGAAATGGACGTTCATGAACTCACGTGCCTTATGCAATGACTATGATAGTATTGGTGCATTTGAAAGGACGAAAGATATTGCTCAGTTTAGTGAGAATAAGCCAAGTGTAAACGAGAGAGTAATTGTTAAATTGACTTGCATGAATAAGGGCATTTCTAGTATCAAGTTACTAATTGAATGCTATTATCTTTGGTGTAAATTACTCTGTGCCTACGCTTGGTTGACCAGATATGTCGCGTGTTTGTTAGTCATCTATGTTTTAGGATACATGGACATGGGTGTGTTACCGTTCAGATTTGAGGATATAGCTGGTAGAAGGAAGTCAGCAAATGAACTCTGCAACGATTTTCCAACCTAGAGCGTCACCCTGAGAAGGGTTGTAGGCGTACTGCTGTAAGTCCTACAATTCTTCAAAGGGTAGCGCATCAATGAGCGGTCCAATGTGCTTGGTGTGTGATTTTGTACATATGTTCATATTGTATATACTGAATTGATATCATCTGTCATCTAGCTGCTCGTAACTTTATTTGTGTACGGACGTCTTCCACTAGGATCGTCAACCTGAGAAGGAATGTAGGCGTACTGCTGTAAGTCCTACAGTTCTTCAAGTGTAGTTTGTTGTACCAGAATCCACAAAATTTGATGTGTTGATTGTACATATGTTTGTGTTAAATAATTGTGTGAGTTCCAATTATCGTAATTGTTGAATAATCTTGTTTGTGTCCGGACATTCCACAACTTACAATCGTCAACCTGTGAAGGTTTGTAGGCGTACTGGTGTTAGCCCTGCGATTCTTCAAAGGAATTCCATCAAGACATCATCCGCAAGTTTTTGTGTACAGTTTGTATATATATGTGGTGTGTCATATCAATTGGTGTTTTTTGGATTCATTGTGTTTACTTGTTGTTTTCGTGTCTTGTTGTTATTGCGTAATTTTGTTAAAATTTTCGTCGTGATTATTTCTGAAGTTGTTTCGAGTCTTTTACATCCATGAATGAATTGATTGATGTTAAGGACATCAGATGGGTCGTATACGCCGGGGAGGCTATTGCTGAGAATGACATGCACACGGAGATAATTGTTAGCTGCGGTCCGACACGCCAGGGAGAAAGAGTGTAAACGACTGAGGCTCGCATACGTCACCGCTACAAGAACTGAGGCAGAATGAGTGACAAGCGATTTCAGCGGTAATTGGTAATGAGTAGATAAGAGGATGTGCGTAGAGTATCGTGAGGTGCTGCCATGGTCACTTTGCATTCTGCAAGAAACATTCTAGTAAGTGACGATTGTGTTGCAAGATGTCAAGAGGAGGTCTCTGTCTTGAGGCGCAGGTCGTCAGCGATGTGTGAGATTGTGCTGTGGGTATGCTTGTGGTGTGTTGGCTTTTCTGTTTGTTTTCCATTTCAGCTCTGTCCGTGTGACCCAGGTTCTCGCAATGGCATCAAAGTCAACGTGTATTAGTCGTGAAGGAAAAAAGGGTTAGAACCCTTTTTTGCCGGGGAGTGTCAATGTAGTTGAAGATTGAACGATCAATTCTTGGTTGTTTGCTCAAAATCAACTTCCCCAATTTTCGCGGAGGCATCAATACGACAGTCATCGTCTCATCGGTCGCTTTTCAGAAAGAAGAGTAAAATATCGTCAGAAGTAATACTACGATTTATTATTGTAATATTTGTTCACAGACCTTAGATCAATTATTATTTTTATATGTTGGTGTAACAATAAAGAATTCTAAAGCGGCCAATCGGTGTTTTGGTTTTTTCGTCCGTTATAACTAAGCGTTTCTGAAAACTTCAAGGAACAGCGTGAGTCCCAGCGTAGCAAGAGCTGGGCATTAACGGTTTACGAGACGTGACTGACAGTTTCTGACGATAGAAACAGATCTGGCGGATTCAAACAGTTGGTGAAAGTTTGGATAGTCGCCGTTCAATTTTCCTGGTGCCGATCAAGTCCTCTTTGAACAAGCGATATCTGGAACATTTTTGGAATTGGGTCAAGTTCAACAATGCCTGGGTCAAAGAAGGGACAGAGTGTCTTGGATGCAAACAGGAAAGTGAGTCATGGTGACTTGTCTGTTACTTGTAACGATGTGTCTGATGTTAAGCATGATATGGTTGATGTTACTGTTTCGCCGTTCAGGGATAATAGGAACATCAAACTCCCTAAGTTTGAACCACGGTGTTTTGATGGAAACTCAGCTGACCATTTACAGTTTGTAAGGGAGTTTGAGATCATGCTGAGTAGTTTTCTATTAAGTGATGAATTGAAGTTAATGTATTTGATGAGGTATTGCACTGGAGATGCTTCAAGAGCTATACAGTGCTGTAAGCTCATGCCCCCTAATGAGGGATACGCTGAGGCTATGAGCATATTACGTCAAAGGTTTGGAAGACCTTCGATGATTGTAAGGAACGTATACGAAGCTGTCAAACGTAATGGCAGCCAACTTCGAGACGACTCCAAGGCACTTACTGAGTTTTTGGATAATCTTATGACTTATAAGAATACCTTGATTTCTATGAATTGCATGAGTGAACTCAATTCGAGTTTCATACTAGAAGTAATAGCAAGACGCCTACCTACTCGACTGCAAAGGAAGTGGGTGAAGATAAGCTCCCGTATGGAGGATGAGGGTATCAGGCCAAAATTTGATGATATCCTGAAACTAGTAAAAGATAGTGTCAATCAATCTTTGAGCAAGTTTGCCAGTATATTGAATCTCACCCCTAGAATAGAGCAGTCTGAGGGTAAAACGCAAGCATTGATGACGAAAGAGCCTCAGAGAGGTGGATATCGAAAAGGCTCCATGATGTCTAGTAATGCATATAGATCTAGTGAGTGTAACAGGTTTCGTAGTACATCCTCAACAGATAAGTTGCAAGATGCAAGACAAACACGGTTGTGTTGTACACGTTTGCAAGAAGTGCATACAAAGTTGAGCTGTGAACCAGTGAGCAAGTTCAGTGATGAGCTAAATGTAAACTCCAGGCCTGACTCCGAATTGTGTGACGATAACGGTGTGGTCAAGAAGTCTGTAGTTGCAACTGGTAAGCCATTGTTGAATAGAGTGTCACAGAATAGAGTTGCTGCTTCAGAGTACAGTTCTGACTCCATAAGTTTACAAGGTATTACTAGTCAGAGTGAAGTGATAGAACCTTTAAGGATTTGCGAGGAGGAGTTTGAGAATGATAAAGTTGACGGTAAAGTGAATATTCGTGATAATGATCATGATACTTCACATTTGTCTTTAGTTGATCATGATGAAATGAGGGGAATGCCTACTACTGCTAAGTTAAATAAAGGTTCTGTACAACTACAACGTGAAGTAGAATTGAACGCAGATGCAGTTGCAGAAGTTATGGATACATGTGAGACCGTCAGTGTAATTGATCAGCGTGTAGCCCACCTATCATCAGATGTTAGTGCTAAACCCGAAATAGTAGTGAAAGACAGCAGTGGTGGTAATCTTGCAGTTAGACAACTATCTGACAGCCGAAAAAAACAGCTTCTGATCCACCGCTAAGTTCATCACCTTGTGTCACTCAGTCATCGTTGGTGTTTTCATCCACAATGAAATGGACGTTCATGAACTCACGTGCCTCATGCAATGACTATGATAGTATTGGTGCATTTGAATGGACGAAAGATATGAAGGAGAGCTCCTTTGCTAAATTCTGACCACTGCATTATTCGTATTTTACTGAAAGTGTACGGCAAGTCACAACGAAAATTGTTTAGTCATTTAACAAAGAAGATACATGAACGTTCATATTCCCATGACAACATTCTAGCATTAAGAAGCATGTTGCATGATACCAACTGGGAACTGTTTACTGACGATAAGTTGGATGCTACTGTCTCTAATATAACCGATTATCTGAAGTTTTGTTTGGATATTTGCTGTCCTTATGAAACACTGTTTTCGAGATTTGACAGAATCTCTTCTGTGCAACTGAAAAAACTTAGAAGACAAAAAGAGAAGTTGTATAAGAATTGTGATAATACTGGTGTCCGTAAAATAAACACCCTTATAAAAATTGAAATAGAAAGGTTGAACAGACTATATAATGAAAAATTTTTATCATGTAAAAATCCTTCAAACATTTGGAAACTTTTCAATAAACTAACAAGTAAAAAACAAATGTCCGTTGATGCTTATTCTGATGTTAATGCTTTAAACAAATCATTTATCAAGAAACAAATTAATATGGTTGTACCTGATGTACCTAGTCAAGAAAATGGTCATTTTCAGGGTTTTGAAGAAAAGGATGTACTATTATGTTTGAAGTCATTAAATCCAACACACAGCCTTGGTCCAGATGGTGTACCAAGCATTCTTCTCCAAAAGTGTGCAGACATCTTGTGTCATCCTCTTACTCAAATCTTTAACGCATCATTTAAGAGGGAAACGGTACCTGCTGACTGGAAAGAAATCAAGGTTGTACCTGTACAGAAATCATCTTCTGGAGCAGGTATAAAATTTAGACCAGTCGCTATAACATCTCCTTTTTTGAAAACTATGGAGAAACTTCTTTTGTATATTCTTAAACCTTCTTTAAAAGCTTTTAATGACCCTAAGCAGTTTGCTTATAAGTGTGGAAGAAGTACATTAGATGCAGCCATTGTACTACACCACAATATTGTTTCCTGCCTTGATAAGGGCGCTAAGTTCGTTCGAACAGCTTTCTTAGACTATACTGCAGCTTTCGACTCTGTTCCTAGGACACTTTTATTAGGAAAGATGATTTCAGCACAAACAGAGTCCTGGGCAACTAGATGGCTGTCTTCTTATTTTAAGGATAGGAAACAGCATACTGTTTTGGCTGGAAAGCGCTCCACTTCTCAGCTAACTGAAAGTGGTGTGCCTCAAGGTGCAGTACTTTCTCCATTTCTTTTCTCTTTCTTTCTGCATGACCTTCCGAACTCACCCAAAGTTAACTTCATTAAGTATGCTGATGACCTGACCGTTTCTGTCCCTGTAGTTTCCACATCGGATTGTTCCTATATGAATGGCTTCCTAGCTGAAGTTAAGGATTGGTCTGGCTCAAATGGCCTTAAACTAAATCCAACTAAATGTAACACTGTTGATTTTAGCTTGAGAAGTGAAAAAGACATGCATGGATTGATTCAATCTCATGATTGTTGTAATATTGATGGTACCATGATTGAGAGTAAGTCAAGTGTTTCTTATCTTGGCATTAGTTTCTCGTCAAATCTTTGCTGGTCGTCTCATATTCTTATAGTTTCTAAGAAAGTTTTCCGTCTGACTTATTACATAAAGAAGTTGAGACACTCAGGTATAACTCAATCTCTTATCATACAATTTATTAATTCATGTGTTTTGCCCATCATTCTTTATTGTTCTCCATTATTCTTCCCTGGGCTACTCAAGAAAGATCATATAATACTACGAAGAACATTGAGGGCTGTAAGTAGGGTCAGTGCTATCCCTTTGACTGAACTAAATGACACTGTTGTCAATAGGCATATGAATTCTTGTAAACACTTAGCTAAAGTTATCTTATCTGATAGTGAACATCCTCTTTATTCACAATTGTTTCCTTGTATCTCTTCGGGTAAGACCAGAAGAAATTTTATAAACATTTATGCTCGTACTACAAAATATAAAAATTCGACCGTTCCATATTTGGCACGAGTATTGTGTGAAGAGACAAATATCAGAAAAGAACTTTTACAACTTTTGAATCAGTAACTAAACTATAAAATGTAATGATGCATATTAATGCAAGTGTTATTTGTTATATTATTTATTTATTATTCACTATGACCTAGAAATGGTATGATTTTGTTGGGTTTATTATTTTTATTTATTTGTTATTATTTTATCCTATTAACTATCAATATTTTAACATTTTATATATTTATATAATTATAAACAGAGCTAAACCATTGCAATATGTAAAAGAAACGCTGAAAATTCCATGCGGTAAATTCTTATTGTTGTGGAATAAAGTGATTATTATTATTATTATTATATTGCTCAGTTTAGTGAGAATAAGCCAAGTGTAAACGAGAGAGTAATTGTTAAATTGACTTGCATGAATAAGGGCATTTCTAGTATCAAGTTACTAATTGAATGCTATTATCTTTGGTGTAAATTACTCTGTGCCTACGCTTGGTTGACCAGATATGTCGCGTGTTTGTTAGTCATCTATATTTTAGGATACATGGACATGGGTGTGTTACCGTTCAGATTTGAGGATATAGCTGGTAGAAGGAAGTCAGCAAATGAACTCTGCAACGATTTTCCAACCTAGAGCGTCACCCTGAGAAGGGTTGTAGGCGTACTGCTGTAAGTCCTACAATTCTTCAAAGGGTAGCGCATCAATGAGCGGTCCAATGTGCTTGGTGTGTGATTTTGTACATATGTTCATATTGTATATACTGAATTGATATCATCTGTCATCTAGCTGCTCGTAACTTTATTTGTGTACGGACGTCTTCCACTAGGATCGTCAACCTGAGAAGGAATGTAGGCGTACTGCTGTAAGTCCTACAGTTCTTCAAGTGTAGTTTGTTGTACCAGAATCCACAAAATTTGATGTGTTGATTGTACATATGTTTGTGTTAAATAATTGTGTGAGTTCCAATTATCGTAATTGTTGAATAATCTTGTTTGTGTCCGGACATTCCACAACTTACAATCGTCAACCTGTGAAGGTTTGTAGGCGTACTGGTGTTAGCCCTGCGATTCTTCAAAGGAATTCCATCAAGACATCATCCGCAAGTTTTTGTGTACAGTTTGTATATATATGTGGTGTGTCATATCAATTGGTGTTTTTTGGATTCATTGTGTTTACTTGTTGTTTTCGTGTCTTGTTGTTATTGCGTAATTTTGTTAAAATTTTCGTCGTGATTATTTCTGAAGTTGTTTCGAGTCTTTTACATCCATGAATGAATTGATTGATGTTAAGGACATCAGATGGGTCGTATACGCCGGGGAGGCTATTGCTGAGAATGACATGCACACGGAGATAATTGTTAGCTGCGGTCCGACACGCCAGGGAGAAAGAGTGTAAACGACTGAGGCTCGCATACGTCACCGCTACAAGAACTGAGGCAGAATGAGTGACAAGCGATTTCAGCGGTAATTGGTAATGAGTAGATAAGAGGATGTGCGTAGAGTATCGTGAGGTGCTGCCATGGTCACTTTGCATTCTGCAAGAAACATTCTAGTAAGTGACGATTGTGTTGCAAGATGTCAAGAGGAGGTCTCTGTCTTGAGGCGCAGGTCGTCAGCGATGTGTGAGATTGTGCTGTGGGTATGCTTGTGGTGTGTTGGCTTTTCTGTTTGTTTTCCATTTCAGCTCTGTCCGTGTGACCCAGGTTCTCGCAATGGCATCAAAGTCAACGTGTATTAGTCGTGAAGGAAAAAAGGGTTAGATCCCTTTTTTGCCGGGGAGTGTCAATGTAGTTGAAGATTGAACGATCAATTCTTGGTTGTTTGCTCAAAATCAACTTCCCCAATTTTCGCGGAGGCATCAATACGACAGTCATCGTCTCATCGGTCGCTGTTCAGAAAGAAGAGTAAAATATCGTCAGAAGTAATACTACGATTTATTATTGTAATATTTGTTCACAGACCTTAGATCAATTATTATTTTTATATGTTGGTGTAACAATAAAGAATTCTAAAGCGGCCAATCGGTGTTTTGGTTTTTTCGTCCGTTATAACTAAGCGTTTCTGAAAACTTCAAGGAACAGCGTGAGTCCCAGCGTAGCAAGAGCTGGGCATTAACGGTTTACGAGACGTGACTGACAGTTTCTGACGATAGAAACAGATCTGGCGGATTCAAACAGTTGGTGAAAGTTTGGATAGTCGCCGTTCAATTTTCCTGGTGCCGATCAAGTCCTCTTTGAACAAGCGATATCTGGAACATTTTTGGAATTGGGTCAAGTTCAACAATGCCTGGGTCAAAGAAGGGACAGAGTGTCTTGGATGCAAACAGGAAAGTGAGTCATGGTGACTTGTCTGTTACTTGTAACGATGTGTCTGATGTTAAGCATGATATGGTTGATGTTACTGTTTCGCCGTTCAGGGATAATAGGAACATCAAACTCCCTAAGTTTGAACCACGGTGTTTTGATGGAAACTCAGCTGACCATTTACAGTTTGTAAGGGAGTTTGAGATCATGCTGAGTAGTTTTCTATTAAGTGATGAATTGAAGTTAATGTATTTGATGAGGTATTGCACTGGAGATGCTTCAAGAGCTATACAGTGCTGTAAGCTCATGCCCCCTAATGAGGGATACGCTGAGGCTATGAGCATATTACGTCAAAGGTTTGGAAGACCTTCGATGATTGTAAGGAACGTATACGAAGCTGTCAAACGTAATGGCAGCCAACTTCGAGACGACTCCAAGGCACTTACTGAGTTTTTGGATAATCTTATGACTTATAAGAATACCTTGATTTCTATGAATTGCATGAGTGAACTCAATTCGAGTTTCATACTAGAAGTAATAGCAAGACGCCTACCTACTCGACTGCAAAGGAAGTGGGTGAAGATAAGCTCCCGTATGGAGGATGAGGGTATCAGGCCAAAATTTGATGATATCCTGAAACTAGTAAAAGATAGTGTCAATCAATCTTTGAGCAAGTTTGCCAGTATATTGAATCTCACCCCTAGAATAGAGCAGTCTGAGGGTAAAACGCAAGCATTGATGACGAAAGAGCCTCAGAGAGGTGGATATCGAAAAGGCTCCATGATGTCTAGTAATGCATATAGATCTAGTGAGTGTAACAGGTTTCGTAGTACATCCTCAACAGATAAGTTGCAAGATGCAAGACAAACACGGTTGTGTTGTACACGTTTGCAAGAAGTGCATACAAAGGTGAGCTGTGAACCAGTGAGCAAGTTCAGTGATGAGCTAAATGTAAACTCCAGGCCTGACTCCGAATTGTGTGACGATAACGGTGTGGTCAAGAAGTCTGTAGTTGCAACTGGTAAGCCATTGTTGAATAGAGTGTCACAGAATAGAGTTGCTGCTTCAGAGTACAGTTCTGACTCCATAAGTTTACAAGGTATTACTAGTCAGAGTGAAGTGATAGAACCTTTAAGGATTTGCGAGGAGGAGTTTGAGAATGATAAAGTTGACGGTAAAGTGAATATTCGTGATAATGATCATGATACTTCACATTTGTCTTTAGTTGATCATGATGAAATGAGGGGAATGCCTACTACTGCTAAGTTAAATAAAGGTTCTGTACAACTACAACGTGAAGTAGAATTGAACGCAGATGCAGTTGCAGAAGTTATGGATACATGTGAGACCGTCAGTGTAATTGATCAGCGTGTAGCCCACCTATCATCAGATGTTAGTGCTAAACCCGAAATAGTAGTGAAAGACAGCAGTGGTGGTAATCTTGCAGTTAGACAACTATCTGACAGCCGAAAAAAACAGCTTCTGATCCACCGCTAAGTTCATCACCTTGTGTCACTCAGTCATCGTTGGTGTTTTCATCCACAATGAAATGGACGTTCATGAACTCACGTGCCTTATGCAATGACTATGATAGTATTGGTGCATTTGAAAGGACGAAAGATATTGCTCAGTTTAGTGAGAATAAGCCAAGTGTAAACGAGAGAGTAATTGTTAAATTGACTTGCATGAATAAGGGCATTTCTAGTATCAAGTTACTAATTGAATGCTATTATCTTTGGTGTAAATTACTCTGTGCCTACGCTTGGTTGACCAGATATGTCGCGTGTTTGTTAGTCATCTATATTTTAGGATACATGGACATGGGTGTGTTACCGTTCAGATTTGAGGATATAGCTGGTAGAAGGAAGTCAGCAAATGAACTCTGCAACGATTTTCCAACCTAGAGCGTCACCCTGAGAAGGGTTGTAGGCGTACTGCTGTAAGTCCTACAATTCTTCAAAGGGTAGCGCATCAATGAGCGGTCCAATGTGCTTGGTGTGTGATTTTGTACATATGTTCATATTGTATATACTGAATTGATATCATCTGTCATCTAGCTGCTCGTAACTTTATTTGTGTACGGACGTCTTCCACTAGGATCGTCAACCTGAGAAGGAATGTAGGCGTACTGCTGTAAGTCCTACAGTTCTTCAAGTGTAGTTTGTTGTACCAGAATCCACAAAATTTGATGTGTTGATTGTACATATGTTTGTGTTAAATAATTGTGTGAGTTCCAATTATCGTAATTGTTGAATAATCTTGTTTGTGTCCGGACATTCCACAACTTACAATCGTCAACCTGTGAAGGTTTGTAGGCGTACTGGTGTTAGCCCTGCGATTCTTCAAAGGAATTCCATCAAGACATCATCCGCAAGTTTTTGTGTACAGTTTGTATATATATGTGGTGTGTCATATCAATTGGTGTTTTTTGGATTCATTGTGTTTACTTGTTGTTTTCGTGTCTTGTTGTTATTGCGTAATTTTGTTAAAATTTTCGTCGTGATTATTTCTGAAGTTGTTTCGAGTCTTTTACATCCATGAATGAATTGATTGATGTTAAGGACATCAGATGGGTCGTATACGCCGGGGAGGCTATTGCTGAGAATGACATGCACACGGAGATAATTGTTAGCTGCGGTCCGACACGCCAGGGAGAAAGAGTGTAAACGACTGAGGCTCGCATACGTCACCGCTACAAGAACTGAGGCAGAATGAGTGACAAGCGATTTCAGCGGTAATTGGTAATGAGTAGATAAGAGGATGTGCGTAGAGTATCGTGAGGTGCTGCCATGGTCACTTTGCATTCTGCAAGAAACATTCTAGTAAGTGACGATTGTGTTGCAAGATGTCAAGAGGAGGTCTCTGTCTTGAGGCGCAGGTCGTCAGCGATGTGTGAGATTGTGCTGTGGGTATGCTTGTGGTGTGTTGGCTTTTCTGTTTGTTTTCCATTTCAGCTCTGTCCGTGTGACCCAGGTTCTCGCAATGGCATCAAAGTCAACGTGTATTAGTCGTGAAGGAAAAAAGGGTTAGATCCCTTTTTTGCCGGGGAGTGTCAATGTAGTTGAAGATTGAACGATCAATTCTTGGTTGTTTGCTCAAAATCAACTTCCCCAATTTTCGCGGAGGCATCAATACGACAGTCATCGTCTCATCGGTCGCTGTTCAGAAAGAAGAGTAAAATATCGTCAGAAGTAATACTACGATTTATTATTGTAATATTTGTTCACAGACCTTAGATCAATTATTATTTTTATATGTTGGTGTAACAATAAAGAATTCTAAAGCGGCCAATCGGTGTTTTGGTTTTTTCGTCCGTTATAACTAAGCGTTTCTGAAAACTTCAAGGAACAGCGTGAGTCCCAGCGTAGCAAGAGCTGGGCATTAACGGTTTACGAGACGTGACTGACAGTTTCTGACGATAGAAACAGATCTGGCGGATTCAAACAGTTGGTGAAAGTTTGGATAGTCGCCGTTCAATTTTCCTGGTGCCGATCAAGTCCTCTTTGAACAAGCGATATCTGGAACATTTTTGGAATTGGGTCAAGTTCAACAATGCCTGGGTCAAAGAAGGGACAGAGTGTCTTGGATGCAAACAGGAAAGTGAGTCATGGTGACTTGTCTGTTACTTGTAACGATGTGTCTGATGTTAAGCATGATATGGTTGATGTTACTGTTTCGCCGTTCAGGGATAATAGGAACATCAAACTCCCTAAGTTTGAACCACGGTGTTTTGATGGAAACTCAGCTGACCATTTACAGTTTGTAAGGGAGTTTGAGATCATGCTGAGTAGTTTTCTATTAAGTGATGAATTGAAGTTAATGTATTTGATGAGGTATTGCACTGGAGATGCTTCAAGAGCTATACAGTGCTGTAAGCTCATGCCCCCTAATGAGGGATACGCTGAGGCTATGAGCATATTACGTCAAAGGTTTGGAAGACCTTCGATGATTGTAAGGAACGTATACGAAGCTGTC
Source organism: Trichobilharzia regenti (assembly GCA_944472135.2). Lineage (NCBI taxonomy): Eukaryota > Metazoa > Platyhelminthes > Trematoda > Strigeidida > Schistosomatidae > Trichobilharzia > Trichobilharzia regenti. The sequence goes on along the minus strand of OX235267.1, from coordinate 2,686,832 downwards.
AAACGTAATGGCAGCCAACTTCGAGACGACTCCAAGGCACTTACTGAGTTTTTGGATAATCTTATGACTTATAAGAATACCTTGATTTCTATGAATTGCATGAGTGAACTCAATTCGAGTTTCATACTAGAAGTAATAGCAAGACGCCTACCTACTCGACTGCAAAGGAAGTGGGTGAAGATAAGCTCCCGTATGGAGGATGAGGGTATCAGGCCAAAATTTGATGATATCCTGAAACTAGTAAAAGATAGTGTCAATCAATCTTTGAGCAAGTTTGCCAGTATATTGAATCTCACCCCTAGAATAGAGCAGTCTGAGGGTAAAACGCAAGCATTGATGACGAAAGAGCCTCAGAGAGGTGGATATCGAAAAGGCTCCATGATGTCTAGTAATGCATATAGATCTAGTGAGTGTAACAGGTTTCGTAGTACATCCTCAACAGATAAGTTGCAAGATGCAAGACAAACACGGTTGTGTTGTACACGTTTGCAAGAAGTGCATACAAAGGTGAGCTGTGAACCAGTGAGCAAGTTCAGTGATGAGCTAAATGTAAACTCCAGGCCTGACTCCGAATTGTGTGACGATAACGGTGTGGTCAAGAAGTCTGTAGTTGCAACTGGTAAGCCATTGTTGAATAGAGTGTCACAGAATAGAGTTGCTGCTTCAGAGTACAGTTCTGACTCCATAAGTTTACAAGGTATTACTAGTCAGAGTGAAGTGATAGAACCTTTAAGGATTTGCGAGGAGGAGTTTGAGAATGATAAAGTTGACGGTAAAGTGAATATTCGTGATAATGATCATGATACTTCACATTTGTCTTTAGTTGATCATGATGAAATGAGGGGAATGCCTACTACTGCTAAGTTAAATAAAGGTTCTGTACAACTACAACGTGAAGTAGAATTGAACGCAGATGCAGTTGCAGAAGTTATGGATACATGTGAGACCGTCAGTGTAATTGATCAGCGTGTAGCCCACCTATCATCAGATGTTAGTGCTAAACCCGAAATAGTAGTGAAAGACAGCAGTGGTGGTAATCTTGCAGTTAGACAACTATCTGACAGCCGAAAAAAACAGCTTCTGATCCACCGCTAAGTTCATCACCTTGTGTCACTCAGTCATCGTTGGTGTTTTCATCCACAATGAAATGGACGTTCATGAACTCACGTGCCTTATGCAATGACTATGATAGTATTGGTGCATTTGAAAGGACGAAAGATATTGCTCAGTTTAGTGAGAATAAGCCAAGTGTAAACGAGAGAGTAATTGTTAAATTGACTTGCATGAATAAGGGCATTTCTAGTATCAAGTTACTAATTGAATGCTATTATCTTTGGTGTAAATTACTCTGTGCCTACGCTTGGTTGACCAGATATGTCGCGTGTTTGTTAGTCATCTATATTTTAGGATACATGGACATGGGTGTGTTACCGTTCAGATTTGAGGATATAGCTGGTAGAAGGAAGTCAGCAAATGAACTCTGCAACGATTTTCCAACCTAGAGCGTCACCCTGAGAAGGGTTGTAGGCGTACTGCTGTAAGTCCTACAATTCTTCAAAGGGTAGCGCATCAATGAGCGGTCCAATGTGCTTGGTGTGTGATTTTGTACATATGTTCATATTGTATATACTGAATTGATATCATCTGTCATCTAGCTGCTCGTAACTTTATTTGTGTACGGACGTCTTCCACTAGGATCGTCAACCTGAGAAGGAATGTAGGCGTACTGCTGTAAGTCCTACAGTTCTTCAAGTGTAGTTTGTTGTACCAGAATCCACAAAATTTGATGTGTTGATTGTACATATGTTTGTGTTAAATAATTGTGTGAGTTCCAATTATCGTAATTGTTGAATAATCTTGTTTGTGTCCGGACATTCCACAACTTACAATCGTCAACCTGTGAAGGTTTGTAGGCGTACTGGTGTTAGCCCTGCGATTCTTCAAAGGAATTCCATCAAGACATCATCCGCAAGTTTTTGTGTACAGTTTGTATATATATGTGGTGTGTCATATCAATTGGTGTTTTTTGGATTCATTGTGTTTACTTGTTGTTTTCGTGTCTTGTTGTTATTGCGTAATTTTGTTAAAATTTTCGTCGTGATTATTTCTGAAGTTGTTTCGAGTCTTTTACATCCATGAATGAATTGATTGATGTTAAGGACATCAGATGGGTCGTATACGCCGGGGAGGCTATTGCTGAGAATGACATGCACACGGAGATAATTGTTAGCTGCGGTCCGACACGCCAGGGAGAAAGAGTGTAAACGACTGAGGCTCGCATACGTCACCGCTACAAGAACTGAGGCAGAATGAGTGACAAGCGATTTCAGCGGTAATTGGTAATGAGTAGATAAGAGGATGTGCGTAGAGTATCGTGAGGTGCTGCCATGGTCACTTTGCATTCTGCAAGAAACATTCTAGTAAGTGACGATTGTGTTGCAAGATGTCAAGAGGAGGTCTCTGTCTTGAGGCGCAGGTCGTCAGCGATGTGTGAGATTGTGCTGTGGGTATGCTTGTGGTGTGTTGGCTTTTCTGTTTGTTTTCCATTTCAGCTCTGTCCGTGTGACCCAGGTTCTCGCAATGGCATCAAAGTCAACGTGTATTAGTCGTGAAGGAAAAAAGGGTTAGATCCCTTTTTTGCCGGGGAGTGTCAATGTAGTTGAAGATTGAACGATCAATTCTTGGTTGTTTGCTCAAAATCAACTTCCCCAATTTTCGCGGAGGCATCAATACGACAGTCATCGTCTCATCGGTCGCTGTTCAGAAAGAAGAGTAAAATATCGTCAGAAGTAATACTACGATTTATTATTGTAATATTTGTTCACAGACCTTAGATCAATTATTATTTTTATATGTTGGTGTAACAATAAAGAATTCTAAAGCGGCCAATCGGTGTTTTGGTTTTTTCGTCCGTTATAACTAAGCGTTTCTGAAAACTTCAAGGAACAGCGTGAGTCCCAGCGTAGCAAGAGCTGGGCATTAACGGTTTACGAGACGTGACTGACAGTTTCTGACGATAGAAACAGATCTGGCGGATTCAAACAGTTGGTGAAAGTTTGGATAGTCGCCGTTCAATTTTCCTGGTGCCGATCAAGTCCTCTTTGAACAAGCGATATCTGGAACATTTTTGGAATTGGGTCAAGTTCAACAATGCCTGGGTCAAAGAAGGGACAGAGTGTCTTGGATGCAAACAGGAAAGTGAGTCATGGTGACTTGTCTGTTACTTGTAACGATGTGTCTGATGTTAAGCATGATATGGTTGATGTTACTGTTTCGCCGTTCAGGGATAATAGGAACATCAAACTCCCTAAGTTTGAACCACGGTGTTTTGATGGAAACTCAGCTGACCATTTACAGTTTGTAAGGGAGTTTGAGATCATGCTGAGTAGTTTTCTATTAAGTGATGAATTGAAGTTAATGTATTTGATGAGGTATTGCACTGGAGATGCTTCAAGAGCTATACAGTGCTGTAAGCTCATGCCCCCTAATGAGGGATACGCTGAGGCTATGAGCATATTACGTCAAAGGTTTGGAAGACCTTCGATGATTGTAAGGAACGTATACGAAGCTGTCAAACGTAATGGCAGCCAACTTCGAGACGACTCCAAGGCACTTACTGAGTTTTTGGATAATCTTATGACTTATAAGAATACCTTGATTTCTATGAATTGCATGAGTGAACTCAATTCGAGTTTCATACTAGAAGTAATAGCAAGACGCCTACCTACTCGACTGCAAAGGAAGTGGGTGAAGATAAGCTCCCGTATGGAGGATGAGGGTATCAGGCCAAAATTTGATGATATCCTGAAACTAGTAAAAGATAGTGTCAATCAATCTTTGAGCAAGTTTGCCAGTATATTGAATCTCACCCCTAGAATAGAGCAGTCTGAGGGTAAAACGCAAGCATTGATGACGAAAGAGCCTCAGAGAGGTGGATATCGAAAAGGCTCCATGATGTCTAGTAATGCATATAGATCTAGTGAGTGTAACAGGTTTCGTAGTACATCCTCAACAGATAAGTTGCAAGATGCAAGACAAACACGGTTGTGTTGTACACGTTTGCAAGAAGTGCATACAAAGGTGAGCTGTGAACCAGTGAGCAAGTTCAGTGATGAGCTAAATGTAAACTCCAGGCCTGACTCCGAATTGTGTGACGATAACGGTGTGGTCAAGAAGTCTGTAGTTGCAACTGGTAAGCCATTGTTGAATAGAGTGTCACAGAATAGAGTTGCTGCTTCAGAGTACAGTTCTGACTCCATAAGTTTACAAGGTATTACTAGTCAGAGTGAAGTGATAGAACCTTTAAGGATTTGCGAGGAGGAGTTTGAGAATGATAAAGTTGACGGTAAAGTGAATATTCGTGATAATGATCATGATACTTCACATTTGTCTTTAGTTGATCATGATGAAATGAGGGGAATGCCTACTACTGCTAAGTTAAATAAAGGTTCTGTACAACTACAACGTGAAGTAGAATTGAACGCAGATGCAGTTGCAGAAGTTATGGATACATGTGAGACCGTCAGTGTAATTGATCAGCGTGTAGCCCACCTATCATCAGATGTTAGTGCTAAACCCGAAATAGTAGTGAAAGACAGCAGTGGTGGTAATCTTGCAGTTAGACAACTATCTGACAGCCGAAAAAAACAGCTTCTGATCCACCGCTAAGTTCATCACCTTGTGTCACTCAGTCATCGTTGGTGTTTTCATCCACAATGAAATGGACGTTCATGAACTCACGTGCCTTATGCAATGACTATGATAGTATTGGTGCATTTGAAAGGACGAAAGATATTGCTCAGTTTAGTGAGAATAAGCCAAGTGTAAACGAGAGAGTAATTGTTAAATTGACTTGCATGAATAAGGGCATTTCTAGTATCAAGTTACTAATTGAATGCTATTATCTTTGGTGTAAATTACTCTGTGCCTACGCTTGGTTGACCAGATATGTCGCGTGTTTGTTAGTCATCTATATTTTAGGATACATGGACATGGGTGTGTTACCGTTCAGATTTGAGGATATAGCTGGTAGAAGGAAGTCAGCAAATGAACTCTGCAACGATTTTCCAACCTAGAGCGTCACCCTGAGAAGGGTTGTAGGCGTACTGCTGTAAGTCCTACAATTCTTCAAAGGGTAGCGCATCAATGAGCGGTCCAATGTGCTTGGTGTGTGATTTTGTACATATGTTCATATTGTATATACTGAATTGATATCATCTGTCATCTAGCTGCTCGTAACTTTATTTGTGTACGGACGTCTTCCACTAGGATCGTCAACCTGAGAAGGAATGTAGGCGTACTGCTGTAAGTCCTACAGTTCTTCAAGTGTAGTTTGTTGTACCAGAATCCACAAAATTTGATGTGTTGATTGTACATATGTTTGTGTTAAATAATTGTGTGAGTTCCAATTATCGTAATTGTTGAATAATCTTGTTTGTGTCCGGACATTCCACAACTTACAATCGTCAACCTGTGAAGGTTTGTAGGCGTACTGGTGTTAGCCCTGCGATTCTTCAAAGGAATTCCATCAAGACATCATCCGCAAGTTTTTGTGTACAGTTTGTATATATATGTGGTGTGTCATATCAATTGGTGTTTTTTGGATTCATTGTGTTTACTTGTTGTTTTCGTGTCTTGTTGTTATTGCGTAATTTTGTTAAAATTTTCGTCGTGATTATTTCTGAAGTTGTTTCGAGTCTTTTACATCCATGAATGAATTGATTGATGTTAAGGACATCAGATGGGTCGTATACGCCGGGGAGGCTATTGCTGAGAATGACATGCACACGGAGATAATTGTTAGCTGCGGTCCGACACGCCAGGGAGAAAGAGTGTAAACGACTGAGGCTCGCATACGTCACCGCTACAAGAACTGAGGCAGAATGAGTGACAAGCGATTTCAGCGGTAATTGGTAATGAGTAGATAAGAGGATGTGCGTAGAGTATCGTGAGGTGCTGCCATGGTCACTTTGCATTCTGCAAGAAACATTCTAGTAAGTGACGATTGTGTTGCAAGATGTCAAGAGGAGGTCTCTGTCTTGAGGCGCAGGTCGTCAGCGATGTGTGAGATTGTGCTGTGGGTATGCTTGTGGTGTGTTGGCTTTTCTGTTTGTTTTCCATTTCAGCTCTGTCCGTGTGACCCAGGTTCTCGCAATGGCATCAAAGTCAACGTGTATTAGTCGTGAAGGAAAAAAGGGTTAGATCCCTTTTTTGCCGGGGAGTGTCAATGTAGTTGAAGATTGAACGATCAATTCTTGGTTGTTTGCTCAAAATCAACTTCCCCAATTTTCGCGGAGGCATCAATACGACAGTCATCGTCTCATCGGTCGCTGTTCAGAAAGAAGAGTAAAATATCGTCAGAAGTAATACTACGATTTATTATTGTAATATTTGTTCACAGACCTTAGATCAATTATTATTTTTATATGTTGGTGTAACAATAAAGAATTCTAAAGCGGCCAATCGGTGTTTTGGTTTTTTCGTCCGTTATAACTAAGCGTTTCTGAAAACTTCAAGGAACAGCGTGAGTCCCAGCGTAGCAAGAGCTGGGCATTAACGGTTTACGAGACGTGACTGACAGTTTCTGACGATAGAAACAGATCTGGCGGATTCAAACAGTTGGTGAAAGTTTGGATAGTCGCCGTTCAATTTTCCTGGTGCCGATCAAGTCCTCTTTGAACAAGCGATATCTGGAACATTTTTGGAATTGGGTCAAGTTCAACAATGCCTGGGTCAAAGAAGGGACAGAGTGTCTTGGATGCAAACAGGAAAGTGAGTCATGGTGACTTGTCTGTTACTTGTAACGATGTGTCTGATGTTAAGCATGATATGGTTGATGTTACTGTTTCGCCGTTCAGGGATAATAGGAACATCAAACTCCCTAAGTTTGAACCACGGTGTTTTGATGGAAACTCAGCTGACCATTTACAGTTTGTAAGGGAGTTTGAGATCATGCTGAGTAGTTTTCTATTAAGTGATGAATTGAAGTTAATGTATTTGATGAGGTATTGCACTGGAGATGCTTCAAGAGCTATACAGTGCTGTAAGCTCATGCCCCCTAATGAGGGATACGCTGAGGCTATGAGCATATTACGTCAAAGGTTTGGAAGACCTTCGATGATTGTAAGGAACGTATACGAAGCTGTCAAACGTAATGGCAGCCAACTTCGAGACGACTCCAAGGCACTTACTGAGTTTTTGGATAATCTTATGACTTATAAGAATACCTTGATTTCTATGAATTGCATGAGTGAACTCAATTCGAGTTTCATACTAGAAGTAATAGCAAGACGCCTACCTACTCGACTGCAAAGGAAGTGGGTGAAGATAAGCTCCCGTATGGAGGATGAGGGTATCAGGCCAAAATTTGATGATATCCTGAAACTAGTAAAAGATAGTGTCAATCAATCTTTGAGCAAGTTTGCCAGTATATTGAATCTCACCCCTAGAATAGAGCAGTCTGAGGGTAAAACGCAAGCATTGATGACGAAAGAGCCTCAGAGAGGTGGATATCGAAAAGGCTCCATGATGTCTAGTAATGCATATAGATCTAGTGAGTGTAACAGGTTTCGTAGTACATCCTCAACAGATAAGTTGCAAGATGCAAGACAAACACGGTTGTGTTGTACACGTTTGCAAGAAGTGCATACAAAGGTGAGCTGTGAACCAGTGAGCAAGTTCAGTGATGAGCTAAATGTAAACTCCAGGCCTGACTCCGAATTGTGTGACGATAACGGTGTGGTCAAGAAGTCTGTAGTTGCAACTGGTAAGCCATTGTTGAATAGAGTGTCACAGAATAGAGTTGCTGCTTCAGAGTACAGTTCTGACTCCATAAGTTTACAAGGTATTACTAGTCAGAGTGAAGTGATAGAACCTTTAAGGATTTGCGAGGAGGAGTTTGAGAATGATAAAGTTGACGGTAAAGTGAATATTCGTGATAATGATCATGATACTTCACATTTGTCTTTAGTTGATCATGATGAAATGAGGGGAATGCCTACTACTGCTAAGTTAAATAAAGGTTCTGTACAACTACAACGTGAAGTAGAATTGAACGCAGATGCAGTTGCAGAAGTTATGGATACATGTGAGACCGTCAGTGTAATTGATCAGCGTGTAGCCCACCTATCATCAGATGTTAGTGCTAAACCCGAAATAGTAGTGAAAGACAGCAGTGGTGGTAATCTTGCAGTTAGACAACTATCTGACAGCCGAAAAAAACAGCTTCTGATCCACCGCTAAGTTCATCACCTTGTGTCACTCAGTCATCGTTGGTGTTTTCATCCACAATGAAATGGACGTTCATGAACTCACGTGCCTTATGCAATGACTATGATAGTATTGGTGCATTTGAAAGGACGAAAGATATTGCTCAGTTTAGTGAGAATAAGCCAAGTGTAAACGAGAGAGTAATTGTTAAATTGACTTGCATGAATAAGGGCATTTCTAGTATCAAGTTACTAATTGAATGCTATTATCTTTGGTGTAAATTACTCTGTGCCTACGCTTGGTTGACCAGATATGTCGCGTGTTTGTTAGTCATCTATATTTTAGGATACATGGACATGGGTGTGTTACCGTTCAGATTTGAGGATATAGCTGGTAGAAGGAAGTCAGCAAATGAACTCTGCAACGATTTTCCAACCTAGAGCGTCACCCTGAGAAGGGTTGTAGGCGTACTGCTGTAAGTCCTACAATTCTTCAAAGGGTAGCGCATCAATGAGCGGTCCAATGTGCTTGGTGTGTGATTTTGTACATATGTTCATATTGTATGTACTGAATTGATATCATCTGTCATCTAGCTGCTCGTAACTTTATTTGTGTACGGACGTCTTCCACTAGGATCGTCAACCTGAGAAGGAATGTAGGCGTACTGCTGTAAGTCCTACAGTTCTTCAAGTGTAGTTTGTTGTACCAGAATCCACAAAATTTGATGTGTTGATTGTACATATGTTTGTGTTAAATAATTGTGTGAGTTCCAATTATCGTAATTGTTGAATAATCTTGTTTGTGTCCGGACATTCCACAACTTACAATCGTCAACCTGTGAAGGTTTGTAGGCGTACTGGTGTTAGCCCTGCGATTCTTCAAAGGAATTCCATCAAGACATCATCCGCAAGTTTTTGTGTACAGTTTGTATATATATGTGGTGTGTCATATCAATTGGTGTTTTTTGGATTCATTGTGTTTACTTGTTGTTTTCGTGTCTTGTTGTTATTGCGTAATTTTGTTAAAATTTTCGTCGTGATTATTTCTGAAGTTGTTTCGAGTCTTTTACATCCATGAATGAATTGATTGATGTTAAGGACATCAGATGGGTCGTATACGCCGGGGAGGCTATTGCTGAGAATGACATGCACACGGAGATAATTGTTAGCTGCGGTCCGACACGCCAGGGAGAAAGAGTGTAAACGACTGAGGCTCGCATACGTCACCGCTACAAGAACTGAGGCAGAATGAGTGACAAGCGATTTCAGCGGTAATTGGTAATGAGTAGATAAGAGGATGTGCGTAGAGTATCGTGAGGTGCTGCCATGGTCACTTTGCATTCTGCAAGAAACATTCTAGTAAGTGACGATTGTGTTGCAAGATGTCAAGAGGAGGTCTCTGTCTTGAGGCGCAGGTCGTCAGCGATGTGTGAGATTGTGCTGTGGGTATGCTTGTGGTGTGTTGGCTTTTCTGTTTGTTTTCCATTTCAGCTCTGTCCGTGTGACCCAGGTTCTCGCAATGGCATCAAAGTCAACGTGTATTAGTCGTGAAGGAAAAAAGGGTTAGATCCCTTTTTTGCCGGGGAGTGTCAATGTAGTTGAAGATTGAACGATCAATTCTTGGTTGTTTGCTCAAAATCAACTTCCCCAATTTTCGCGGAGGCATCAATACGACAGTCATCGTCTCATCGGTCGCTGTTCAGAAAGAAGAGTAAAATATCGTCAGAAGTAATACTACGATTTATTATTGTAATATTTGTTCACAGACCTTAGATCAATTATTATTTTTATATGTTGGTGTAACAATAAAGAATTCTAAAGCGGCCAATCGGTGTTTTGGTTTTTTCGTCCGTTATAACTAAGCGTTTCTGAAAACTTCAAGGAACAGCGTGAGTCCCAGCGTAGCAAGAGCTGGGCATTAACGGTTTACGAGACGTGACTGACAGTTTCTGACGATAGAAACAGATCTGGCGGATTCAAACAGTTGGTGAAAGTTTGGATAGTCGCCGTTCAATTTTCCTGGTGCCGATCAAGTCCTCTTTGAACAAGCGATATCTGGAACATTTTTGGAATTGGGTCAAGTTCAACAATGCCTGGGTCAAAGAAGGGACAGAGTGTCTTGGATGCAAACAGGAAAGTGAGTCATGGTGACTTGTCTGTTACTTGTAACGATGTGTCTGATGTTAAGCATGATATGGTTGATGTTACTGTTTCGCCGTTCAGGGATAATAGGAACATCAAACTCCCTAAGTTTGAACCACGGTGTTTTGATGGAAACTCAGCTGACCATTTACAGTTTGTAAGGGAGTTTGAGATCATGCTGAGTAGTTTTCTATTAAGTGATGAATTGAAGTTAATGTATTTGATGAGGTATTGCACTGGAGATGCTTCAAGAGCTATACAGTGCTGTAAGCTCATGCCCCCTAATGAGGGATACGCTGAGGCTATGAGCATATTACGTCAAAGGTTTGGAAGACCTTCGATGATTGTAAGGAACGTATACGAAGCTGTCAAACGTAATGGCAGCCAACTTCGAGACGACTCCAAGGCACTTACTGAGTTTTTGGATAATCTTATGACTTATAAGAATACCTTGATTTCTATGAATTGCATGAGTGAACTCAATTCGAGTTTCATACTAGAAGTAATAGCAAGACGCCTACCTACTCGACTGCAAAGGAAGTGGGTGAAGATAAGCTCCCGTATGGAGGATGAGGGTATCAGGCCAAAATTTGATGATATCCTGAAACTAGTAAAAGATAGTGTCAATCAATCTTTGAGCAAGTTTGCCAGTATATTGAATCTCACCCCTAGAATAGAGCAGTCTGAGGGTAAAACGCAAGCATTGATGACGAAAGAGCCTCAGAGAGGTGGATATCGAAAAGGCTCCATGATGTCTAGTAATGCATATAGATCTAGTGAGTGTAACAGGTTTCGTAGTACATCCTCAACAGATAAGTTGCAAGATGCAAGACAAACACGGTTGTGTTGTACACGTTTGCAAGAAGTGCATACAAAGGTGAGCTGTGAACCAGTGAGCAAGTTCAGTGATGAGCTAAATGTAAACTCCAGGCCTGACTCCGAATTGTGTGACGATAACGGTGTGGTCAAGAAGTCTGTAGTTGCAACTGGTAAGCCATTGTTGAATAGAGTGTCACAGAATAGAGTTGCTGCTTCAGAGTACAGTTCTGACTCCATAAGTTTACAAGGTATTACTAGTCAGAGTGAAGTGATAGAACCTTTAAGGATTTGCGAGGAGGAGTTTGAGAATGATAAAGTTGACGGTAAAGTGAATATTCGTGATAATGATCATGATACTTCACATTTGTCTTTAGTTGATCATGATGAAATGAGGGGAATGCCTACTACTGCTAAGTTAAATAAAGGTTCTGTACAACTACAACGTGAAGTAGAATTGAACGCAGATGCAGTTGCAGAAGTTATGGATACATGTGAGACCGTCAGTGTAATTGATCAGCGTGTAGCCCACCTATCATCAGATGTTAGTGCTAAACCCGAAATAGTAGTGAAAGACAGCAGTGGTGGTAATCTTGCAGTTAGACAACTATCTGACAGCCGAAAAAAACAGCTTCTGATCCACCGCTAAGTTCATCACCTTGTGTCACTCAGTCATCGTTGGTGTTTTCATCCACAATGAAATGGACGTTCATGAACTCACGTGCCTTATGCAATGACTATGATAGTATTGGTGCATTTGAAAGGACGAAAGATATTGCTCAGTTTAGTGAGAATAAGCCAAGTGTAAACGAGAGAGTAATTGTTAAATTGACTTGCATGAATAAGGGCATTTCTAGTATCAAGTTACTAATTGAATGCTATTATCTTTGGTGTAAATTACTCTGTGCCTACGCTTGGTTGACCAGATATGTCGCGTGTTTGTTAGTCATCTATATTTTAGGATACATGGACATGGGTGTGTTACCGTTCAGATTTGAGGATATAGCTGGTAGAAGGAAGTCAGCAAATGAACTCTGCAACGATTTTCCAACCTAGAGCGTCACCCTGAGAAGGGTTGTAGGCGTACTGCTGTAAGTCCTACAATTCTTCAAAGGGTAGCGCATCAATGAGCGGTCCAATGTGCTTGGTGTGTGATTTTGTACATATGTTCATATTGTATGTACTGAATTGATATCATCTGTCATCTAGCTGCTCGTAACTTTATTTGTGTACGGACGTCTTCCACTAGGATCGTCAACCTGAGAAGGAATGTAGGCGTACTGCTGTAAGTCCTACAGTTCTTCAAGTGTAGTTTGTTGTACCAGAATCCACAAAATTTGATGTGTTGATTGTACATATGTTTGTGTTAAATAATTGTGTGAGTTCCAATTATCGTAATTGTTGAATAATCTTGTTTGTGTCCGGACATTCCACAACTTACAATCGTCAACCTGTGAAGGTTTGTAGGCGTACTGGTGTTAGCCCTGCGATTCTTCAAAGGAATTCCATCAAGACATCATCCGCAAGTTTTTGTGTACAGTTTGTATATATATGTGGTGTGTCATATCAATTGGTGTTTTTTGGATTCATTGTGTTTACTTGTTGTTTTCGTGTCTTGTTGTTATTGCGTAATTTTGTTAAAATTTTCGTCGTGATTATTTCTGAAGTTGTTTCGAGTCTTTTACATCCATGAATGAATTGATTGATGTTAAGGACATCAGATGGGTCGTATACGCCGGGGAGGCTATTGCTGAGAATGACATGCACACGGAGATAATTGTTAGCTGCGGTCCGACACGCCAGGGAGAAAGAGTGTAAACGACTGAGGCTCGCATACGTCACCGCTACAAGAACTGAGGCAGAATGAGTGACAAGCGATTTCAGCGGTAATTGGTAATGAGTAGATAAGAGGATGTGCGTAGAGTATCGTGAGGTGCTGCCATGGTCACTTTGCATTCTGCAAGAAACATTCTAGTAAGTGACGATTGTGTTGCAAGATGTCAAGAGGAGGTCTCTGTCTTGAGGCGCAGGTCGTCAGCGATGTGTGAGATTGTGCTGTGGGTATGCTTGTGGTGTGTTGGCTTTTCTGTTTGTTTTCCATTTCAGCTCTGTCCGTGTGACCCAGGTTCTCGCAATGGCATCAAAGTCAACGTGTATTAGTCGTGAAGGAAAAAAGGGTTAGATCCCTTTTTTGCCGGGGAGTGTCAATGTAGTTGAAGATTGAACGATCAATTCTTGGTTGTTTGCTCAAAATCAACTTCCCCAATTTTCGCGGAGGCATCAATACGACAGTCATCGTCTCATCGGTCGCTGTTCAGAAAGAAGAGTAAAATATCGTCAGAAGTAATACTACGATTTATTATTGTAATATTTGTTCACAGACCTTAGATCAATTATTATTTTTATATGTTGGTGTAACAATAAAGAATTCTAAAGCGGCCAATCGGTGTTTTGGTTTTTTCGTCCGTTATAACTAAGCGTTTCTGAAAACTTCAAGGAACAGCGTGAGTCCCAGCGTAGCAAGAGCTGGGCATTAACGGTTTACGAGACGTGACTGACAGTTTCTGACGATAGAAACAGATCTGGCGGATTCAAACAGTTGGTGAAAGTTTGGATAGTCGCCGTTCAATTTTCCTGGTGCCGATCAAGTCCTCTTTGAACAAGCGATATCTGGAACATTTTTGGAATTGGGTCAAGTTCAACAATGCCTGGGTCAAAGAAGGGACAGAGTGTCTTGGATGCAAACAGGAAAGTGAGTCATGGTGACTTGTCTGTTACTTGTAACGATGTGTCTGATGTTAAGCATGATATGGTTGATGTTACTGTTTCGCCGTTCAGGGATAATAGGAACATCAAACTCCCTAAGTTTGAACCACGGTGTTTTGATGGAAACTCAGCTGACCATTTACAGTTTGTAAGGGAGTTTGAGATCATGCTGAGTAGTTTTCTATTAAGTGATGAATTGAAGTTAATGTATTTGATGAGGTATTGCACTGGAGATGCTTCAAGAGCTATACAGTGCTGTAAGCTCATGCCCCCTAATGAGGGATACGCTGAGGCTATGAGCATATTACGTCAAAGGTTTGGAAGACCTTCGATGATTGTAAGGAACGTATACGAAGCTGTCAAACGTAATGGCAGCCAACTTCGAGACGACTCCAAGGCACTTACTGAGTTTTTGGATAATCTTATGACTTATAAGAATACCTTGATTTCTATGAATTGCATGAGTGAACTCAATTCGAGTTTCATACTAGAAGTAATAGCAAGACGCCTACCTACTCGACTGCAAAGGAAGTGGGTGAAGATAAGCTCCCGTATGGAGGATGAGGGTATCAGGCCAAAATTTGATGATATCCTGAAACTAGTAAAAGATAGTGTCAATCAATCTTTGAGCAAGTTTGCCAGTATATTGAATCTCACCCCTAGAATAGAGCAGTCTGAGGGTAAAACGCAAGCATTGATGACGAAAGAGCCTCAGAGAGGTGGATATCGAAAAGGCTCCATGATGTCTAGTAATGCATATAGATCTAGTGAGTGTAACAGGTTTCGTAGTACATCCTCAACAGATAAGTTGCAAGATGCAAGACAAACACGGTTGTGTTGTACACGTTTGCAAGAAGTGCATACAAAGGTGAGCTGTGAACCAGTGAGCAAGTTCAGTGATGAGCTAAATGTAAACTCCAGGCCTGACTCCGAATTGTGTGACGATAACGGTGTGGTCAAGAAGTCTGTAGTTGCAACTGGTAAGCCATTGTTGAATAGAGTGTCACAGAATAGAGTTGCTGCTTCAGAGTACAGTTCTGACTCCATAAGTTTACAAGGTATTACTAGTCAGAGTGAAGTGATAGAACCTTTAAGGATTTGCGAGGAGGAGTTTGAGAATGATAAAGTTGACGGTAAAGTGAATATTCGTGATAATGATCATGATACTTCACATTTGTCTTTAGTTGATCATGATGAAATGAGGGGAATGCCTACTACTGCTAAGTTAAATAAAGGTTCTGTACAACTACAACGTGAAGTAGAATTGAACGCAGATGCAGTTGCAGAAGTTATGGATACATGTGAGACCGTCAGTGTAATTGATCAGCGTGTAGCCCACCTATCATCAGATGTTAGTGCTAAACCCGAAATAGTAGTGAAAGACAGCAGTGGTGGTAATCTTGCAGTTAGACAACTATCTGACAGCCGAAAAAAACAGCTTCTGATCCACCGCTAAGTTCATCACCTTGTGTCACTCAGTCATCGTTGGTGTTTTCATCCACAATGAAATGGACGTTCATGAACTCACGTGCCTTATGCAATGACTATGATAGTATTGGTGCATTTGAAAGGACGAAAGATATTGCTCAGTTTAGTGAGAATAAGCCAAGTGTAAACGAGAGAGTAATTGTTAAATTGACTTGCATGAATAAGGGCATTTCTAGTATCAAGTTACTAATTGAATGCTATTATCTTTGGTGTAAATTACTCTGTGCCTACGCTTGGTTGACCAGATATGTCGCGTGTTTGTTAGTCATCTATATTTTAGGATACATGGACATGGGTGTGTTACCGTTCAGATTTGAGGATATAGCTGGTAGAAGGAAGTCAGCAAATGAACTCTGCAACGATTTTCCAACCTAGAGCGTCACCCTGAGAAGGGTTGTAGGCGTACTGCTGTAAGTCCTACAATTCTTCAAAGGGTAGCGCATCAATGAGCGGTCCAATGTGCTTGGTGTGTGATTTTGTACATATGTTCATATTGTATATACTGAATTGATATCATCTGTCATCTAGCTGCTCGTAACTTTATTTGTGTACGGACGTCTTCCACTAGGATCGTCAACCTGAGAAGGAATGTAGGCGTACTGCTGTAAGTCCTACAGTTCTTCAAGTGTAGTTTGTTGTACCAGAATCCACAAAATTTGATGTGTTGATTGTACATATGTTTGTGTTAAATAATTGTGTGAGTTCCAATTATCGTAATTGTTGAATAATCTTGTTTGTGTCCGGACATTCCACAACTTACAATCGTCAACCTGTGAAGGTTTGTAGGCGTACTGGTGTTAGCCCTGCGATTCTTCAAAGGAATTCCATCAAGACATCATCCGCAAGTTTTTGTGTACAGTTTGTATATATATGTGGTGTGTCATATCAATTGGTGTTTTTTGGATTCATTGTGTTTACTTGTTGTTTTCGTGTCTTGTTGTTATTGCGTAATTTTGTTAAAATTTTCGTCGTGATTATTTCTGAAGTTGTTTCGAGTCTTTTACATCCATGAATGAATTGATTGATGTTAAGGACATCAGATGGGTCGTATACGCCGGGGAGGCTATTGCTGAGAATGACATGCACACGGAGATAATTGTTAGCTGCGGTCCGACACGCCAGGGAGAAAGAGTGTAAACGACTGAGGCTCGCATACGTCACCGCTACAAGAACTGAGGCAGAATGAGTGACAAGCGATTTCAGCGGTAATTGGTAATGAGTAGATAAGAGGATGTGCGTAGAGTATCGTGAGGTGCTGCCATGGTCACTTTGCATTCTGCAAGAAACATTCTAGTAAGTGACGATTGTGTTGCAAGATGTCAAGAGGAGGTCTCTGTCTTGAGGCGCAGGTCGTCAGCGATGTGTGAGATTGTGCTGTGGGTATGCTTGTGGTGTGTTGGCTTTTCTGTTTGTTTTCCATTTCAGCTCTGTCCGTGTGACCCAGGTTCTCGCAATGGCATCAAAGTCAACGTGTATTAGTCGTGAAGGAAAAAAGGGTTAGATCCCTTTTTTGCCGGGGAGTGTCAATGTAGTTGAAGATTGAACGATCAATTCTTGGTTGTTTGCTCAAAATCAACTTCCCCAATTTTCGCGGAGGCATCAATACGACAGTCATCGTCTCATCGGTCGCTGTTCAGAAAGAAGAGTAAAATATCGTCAGAAGTAATACTACGATTTATTATTGTAATATTTGTTCACAGACCTTAGATCAATTATTATTTTTATATGTTGGTGTAACAATAAAGAATTCTAAAGCGGCCAATCGGTGTTTTGGTTTTTTCGTCCGTTATAACTAAGCGTTTCTGAAAACTTCAAGGAACAGCGTGAGCCCGAGCGTAGCAAGAGCTGGGCATTAACTGTTTACGAGACATGTCTGACAGCCATCGTCGAAACCAAACGAAACCAAATGTTTCGAAAATATTCATATTGATAACAGACTGTTGAAGAACTGCAAGATTGTCACTCTTCAGATGAGCAGTTAGCCGGCATCCAGACACCACGAACACAGTGAATGAATACTTAGAGCCCTCTCAGCCAACGAAAGTGTGTATCCAAACGAAAAACGTACAACAGTCGAATCGGTCAAAATTGTCTAATTATCCAAAATCTTCAAGTGGTACGTGATGTACAGCTTTAGTGTCTAAACGTGCAATATTTGACGCAACAGAAAGAGTGTTACATCATGGCCAGGATAGTCTTCATCCTAGCCCTACCTAATCATCCAGCCTTGTGACGTGTATTAATTCCCATCCATGCAGATAGGCCGGTAGCTCATTCGCAAGTTGCTCCTCATTGAAAAGCACGCTTCCTGTTCTATGTGCTGTTCGGAGAAGTAATGCCCATAGTATTCGGAATGCTGTCTATAAATACGTTCTAGCAAACTGAATCACTCTAGGTTACCGTAAACCATAGCGACCGAGCGGACGGACGCTATGACTTTGGTCAACGAATGAGGTGAGCTCACAGCGAATTGGTGGAAATATAGATAAAGTGCACTGATTACGCTACCAATTCCATCCAGAGGGAGTAATTGAGTATTGTGGATTTAATAGGTTTGTAGGAAATTCTTAGATGTGAATTTATTCCTTTACAGATGTATGAGTCCGCTGTTAGTGGATATATGTACAGATGTGCAATCTGCTGCCACAGAAAATCTGTTCGAGAAGATATGCTATTCACTTTTTACGTCCATGAGTTCTGTAGAGTAGTGAGTGGGTCACGAAACGACATGGTATTTAGTTATCTGGATGGATCGCTGTAAAGAAATGGACTTGGATTATCATAGGAGACTCCAATTTGGGATTAGTAGGTGTCAGTCACGTCTCGTAAACCGTTAATGCCCAGCTCTTGCAACGCTCGGGCACACGCTGTTCCTTGAAGTTTTCAGAAACGCATAGTTATAACGGACGAAAAAACCAAAACACCGATTGGCCGCTTTAGAATTCTTTATTGTTACACCAACATATAAAAATAATAATTGATCTAAGGTCTGTGAACAAATATTACAATAATAAATCACAAGATTACTTCTGATGGTTGTCTCCTGACTTCTTTCTGAACAACGATCGATGAGACGATGACTGTCGTATTGATGCCTCCGCGAAAATTGGGAAAGTTGGTTTGAGCAAACAGCCGTGAATTGATCGTTCAATCTTCAACTCCATTGACAGTAGGTTTTCTTCAAATGCGTACATAGACGTTTTTCTTGCTCGCTTGATCCATCTAATTATATCCGTTTCTCAGGTGTAACAACAGAAGACAAGGGCCAGGCAACAGATCGTTTTATTATGAAAATCAACACGTATTTATACATCTTTCAACTACATTATTATAGACAAGCGCAGTCATCTGATTGGTTGTTTAGGTAGACAAACGCAGGCTTCTGATTGGTTGTTTCGGGATTCCTTGACAAATAGAGTTCTCTCTGCGAATCATATTCTGCCACGTTAACTTTGCTGTGATTGGTTGTTGACTCAGGCTTGTTCATATTTTCTCACGGCCCATATTAGTGACCTAGACCTTAACGTAGATTAGTGCCAACCAATCGACTAGCAGCCTGCTCTCACCACACTCGTCCCCCCGACAAATACGTGCGACTGACGTCGGCTTGATCTACTTGGTGCAGGCGTCATCGTTGGCTTGTCTCGCTGTATCCATTTCTGGAGCTCGCTGACGTTCACGCGCCTCTCATTGTTCGCCATTGCGACTGTGTCTGCGTAACCCCATCTCGAAGTGACCATATATGGTCCTTCCCACTTTGGAAACTGTTTGCCTGACCCTGTCGAACATTCGTCCATACTTCGGATCACACTTTCATATGCTGCTTTCACCCGACCTCCCAGCAGCGTCCCAAGTAGCAGCTCCATCGCTGACAGATCTTGAACGCCACTCAACTGCGCAGAAGCCTTGAAGTCCTGCCCGAAGATCCATATGTCTCCATCAAAAACTGCAGGGTATAGGCTTTTCATTTGTCGGTAGGCAGCGACACCAAATGTAACAACAGAAGACAAGGGCCAGGCAACAGATCGTTTTATTATGAAAATCAACACGTATTTATACATCTTTCAACTACATTATTATAGACAAGCGCAGTCATCTGATTGGTTGTTTAGGTAGACAAACGCAGGCTTCTGATTGGTTGTTTCGGGATTCCTTGACAAATAGAGTTCTCTCTGCGAATCATATTCTGCCACGTTAACTTTGCTGTGATTGGTTGTTGACTCAGGCTTGTTCATATTTTCTCACGGCCCATATTAGTGACCTAGACCTTAACGTAGATTAGTGCCAACCAATCGGCTAGCAGCCTGCTCTCACCACACAGGTAGTTCCACTTCAGGCTGCCATAGTTTTGTGCAACCCTTATTGTTTGGCTTAAAAATGTACAGAAGGAAGTGAAAATGTATTAAAATATTGACTACATTGAAGTGAATATCTGACGAGAAGTGTGTGCCTATGGGTCAGAATAACACATTTACCTTTCACTTCTTTGAATGAATCATTTAACTACCGAAACAACAACTTATACAATGAACAAATCCAATTCTCCATATTTCGAATGATGCTGAGTATCTCTATCTCAGTTTAACAGTCGAGGGATAAAACCATCAGACAAGGGGGCAGATGAAATATATAGATAAGTATTGTTAGTTTAAACATTTAAGTAAACCATTGATTTCAATTTCTCATGAAATAATACTTAGGAATGAAAATGGTTTTGATTGAGTAAGTATATTTATACAGAATGTATAACTTACGTTAAATATCGTGGCTATGGAAGATTATACTTCATTTTCAGGATTTTTCACTTCCCGCGTTCCTATATGCCCAGGAAACATCTGGCGCTGAAATTTCTAAACAAAATTTTCGGAAGGTACCACGGCACGAAGTTGCGTTTGGGTGTATTGATAAAAACTTTTTGACACATTCCATGACTATTGATGGTGGCTTTAGTGGTAACTAGTAGTTTTCGAGTCATTCCATGAGTAGTTTTAAGTGAACATGTACATTAACCGATGCTGAACTTAATTTTATTCCTGCAAAATGGTTAAGTCCGTTTCCTTGATTTTTGCGATTATATTTTATTTGGATCCACTTATTTGTCACTTTAGTAATTCACTGTTAGATACTAGTATCGTACTTCTCCCCATTAGTATACTTGTGTGGGTTAGACAGTAACCAAGTGTCGTGTGCTGCATTTGTTACAATTCACACTCGTGGAAAACGCTGTCCGTTTTGATCAGTTGCTACTCTGTTTGCTGTCTAAAGCTGAATAATTAGATAATCATTAGTTTCATTATACTTGCGTATTTCTTGAATAGAGCAATTTTACAAAGTATCCAAGGTATTCGATGAATATATGTATGCCTGCAGTTTGCGATTTGACCTAGGTAAAATGTCGTGTTCACTAAGCCTGTGTATTCGTCGCATGTCGCTTGCGTATCTGGCCTTCTATAAATAACTGGATTTTCAAACCTCCTTTGAAATTGTCATTGGTTCGACGCAGATTCTTATGAAGACAAACGGTGGCCAACAAAGTACGCAGCTTGGTTAGAGCTTGAACTGATCGTGTTGTTCTAAACTCGAGACTGTTCAGCCCATATATGATTTAAATTGTTTGGTTCTATTTAATGTGTCCTATGTGCATTACAGGTGCACCATAAAATATCAGTGACTATCAGACAAGTACGAACAATCATAGAAAGCGGTAAAGTGCTAACGCACTTCAAAATAGTTTTCAAAATGTGGGATAACATCTAAGATACCTTGTAGCCTGAGACTTACTGTCTCTGGAATGACTGTGAATGATTTCATATTGAAAGCTTCTCAGTTGTTCGAACCCTATGACTGTGAGTTTTTTTGTCATTACCCTTTAGATTAGCTCTTTAATGTCTCTATATGGAGGTTCGTATTTCTACTGTCGACGTTTTTGTGTACTTTGACACTGACTGAATATCACTTCCTGTTCTTTTCGCCCATAACATTTCATACGCAATCCTTAAGCTTGACAGAGGACACACAAACAGAAATCTCTTAACAGGACCAACAGTCTGTTTAACATGTGACTCTATCTAAAGTACTGTTGCTTTACAGGTTCTTTAGTTGGTTTTATTATGAATCACTTATAAGTGGATATGATTTTACAGGTGACATTTAGCTTGTTTCGTTAAATAACAATACCTATGCGAAATTGGAACAAACCTTTGCTACAAAACATGTCCCAATTTCCCAGAGGTATCGTTATTCGACATGGCCAACAGGTTCCCATACATAAATTCATTTTGAAATGTCAGCTATCTGGTTATTTCTTACCGCTGAACCCTGTGTTCAGTTTCTCGTCTTTGAAATCCATCTAAGACTGTCACACAATCAGTGAGAATCTGGCTCCAGCATATAAGCTTTGTTGGTAGTAGCTCGTATGAAGCGATCTGGGCATTCGGTTTTTAGTGGGTGGGAAATATGTATACACATCTTATTCATATCATTCTTCAAATTCAGTCAGCTTACTGTTGTTACGGTTTCTTACTTCTTTTTCTGTGTGTCATTCTGAATAACTTCACTAATTATATCTATTATTATTATCCCTTTTCCTTTGACGACGATACCGGAGGACTAACTGGTGAGAGGATCAACTCCGTTCACAGTAGTAACAGCCCTAACACACTTCATACTACAAACCACATATAATTAATCCCAGCACTACTCTCTTTGGAGTCAACCAAAGCTACGACAGTTGAGTGACTGGACGAGCTACGCAGAAGTTTACCGAAGATCAGGAACCTATACCTTACAATCAAGAAGGGAGCACAAAGAAATCAAATTGGTTTATACTGACTCGTAAAATCGATATTGGATATTGGAAGGAATCCCGCTTAATTTAAAGTTTTGGTAAATATTTGTTTTTCTGGAAAGTAGATATAGGCAGTTTTTTATTGGCTGTTGGCTAGCTGGCTTTTTATTGGTCTAAAATATAAATTAAAGCGCAATCTCTTTATTTTTACACGGAAATTTACAGTCAGTAAAATTTCGGGCTTACCTTACCATAATATAATGGCGTGTTAATTTTTTTTGGTGTGAGTGTAGTGTGACAGTCACACGCTATTTGGATGCATTGTTGATGTTTAAAGTATATTGAGATGTATGAGAATGTCCAGAAAGTGAATATAAATCAACAATAATTTTGATGCATTTATTTTAAGTCCAAAATAGGATGTATGCATTTTTTATTACTAGGCGAATATAATTTAACTACAATTTCTAAAAATTTAATGTGTCCTTAATTAGTACATATAGATAAATGTATGTATTAACTAATCTACTTTTTTAAGTCGTCAATTCAATGACATGTGGGATTTGTGCATACTAGGTCAGCATAAATCAAGTAAATTTCCCTTCAAACGGCTGAGAGCGACAGTTTAAAGCACACCTTGGTTGATTATTTCGTGATGAAAGCAATTTGGAGTCAGTTATAAATTACACCCATCTGTGTCTTATTCATACGTTTTTCAGCTGAGGATTTCCGGTTCATAGCATATCCTGAATAACGGTGATTAATACGATTTATCACTTACACCGCAACACCACCAAGCCTACTATATTCATAAACTTATTCTAATCTATTCATCGATAAGGCCTTTTTATGGTAACTGAAGCTCTTATTTACCCACCATTTTCTCAAATAACGCTGGTCATGCTTACAATGATACCTAGGTGCTGAATTGAGTCTTTTAGTTCTGAAATAACGCTAGTCCGAGCCTAATTTGTCCTATGAGGGATGGAACAGAGCGGATAAGCAAACCCAGTCGGTTCCATTTACTTTCAATCATGATAAGAAACCAGCTCTTAGTTTTAATCTCAAACAATAGCAGAACGGTTAGGCAGTTTACTTATTGAATAAGGTTACTATATTATAAAAGTTTACCCTATTTGGCTGAATCATTGCAGGTTCACCATAACCCTTGACTATCAACATAAAAACTGCAAACTTTGGGCTAAAAATCACCTTAATAGTAGTATCCAGTGACATAAACTGATCTACACACTGCAAAATGGGAAAAACATGCAAAAAAACCGTTAAAATTCAATGGAAATCTAATTCACGAAAACATATAACCAGCCGACGCAGGAACTCATCATGACCTAGAAACTGACTGTAGCCTCTTTCTTTTTCTGGGCTGTCATTAATGAATGACAGCTAGTTACAGATGCAATGTAGACTTTGAGGTAGCTGAAGTTATACTGAGCAGTACATTGGTCTCATATTAATTTTAATGATCTTAAAATAAGCACTGGTAAACATGAATGTAGTGCGGCTGCATTATTGTCCTTGAAATACTCTGGGAATATTTTAGTGAAACCTGGTAAATAATATTGCAATCATGAACAGAATATGCTTGGTGGAGTGTTACGTTATTAGGTAGGGTATCGGGCAAGTTTCAGTTTAGGTTTGTGAAAGATTAAGTTAATGTTGATGCTGAGGATAGTTTAGGGTTTGGTTAGTTAGTGTGAGTTAGACTAGGGTTAGTTTAGGGACATTTTCACGTTGTGTTTAGGTTAAGGAAAGATTACGGCTTTTGGTTGGATTAGAAGACCTAGATAATAATCCACACAGAATGTGGTTGAATTTCTCTGTTGGCACTAATCTAAAACTGACAGGTATTTCTATCAGACCTTAGGGAAAGATATCCTGTGTAATACTTTCTTGCCTTTTAATTCATTATTTTCATGACTATGTATATATTTTATACTCAAAAATCGCCTTTATCATGTGGTTGTTGCGTCTAAGATCATTTGTCCGTTACTTACTGGTTCTTAGAGTTTTACTTTGCCGATTATTTTATACCATTTCATCATGGTATTAAATGACGTATACATATTTGTCATACAATGGTTTTTATAGATCGGTTTCTCTCCGAATCTCACAGTTTGCTTGTCATACTTCCTGCTGCCATATATTTCTTCTGGGTCTCTGCTGTTTGAAAATCTACGACAGTTAACGATACTGCTACAATTCTCAAGCTGATATATGTGTTGGCTGAGATTCTGCTCTAGGACCCACTGGTTGAAGCCTAAGCATTAAAGTCAATAAATAACATCACTAAGTTGTGAAAGTGTAGTGTAGGAGTATGAACACGGAAACGTTTAATCTTGTAGGTTAAATTATATATAGAAATAGAAGTTAAGCGATGCAATATGCTTTGTCAGTTAATGAGACAGTAATCGCGATACGAACAGATAATTGCCAGAGGAAAGGAATCAGGCGTAGATTCTCATTGCACTTACTGTGCGCATGTGGAAAATCTTAGAGACACTTTTATCGAAAATTAGAGAGAATATACTCATGAAGAAAATTCTGCTCATACTCACAAGTACCGTGGATACGGTTAAATATCTTTTGTTTACATTCGGATAATTAGGTATTCTGTGCTTCCTGAAAATATATTTATAATATGTAAAGTTATATATGTAAGTGAAGAGTGTCATATTGTATGTCTGCATTTCGATGTATATATGTATATATATATCTGGGAGCGTCCATGGACAATGGTAGGTTACTCGCCAACCAGTCAACGCGTTCTGTGTTCGACTCCCTACCGACGCACTCCAGTAACAAGACTGGTAAAGTGAGAAGGTTGGGCATAAAGCTAGCAACCCCATACCGTTAAAGTAAACACCACCGCTACGAAAACTTCAGACATATAGCTTGAAGCCCTGTGTTCCTCTGGGAACGTACACAAATGAAGAGGATACATATATCTGGGATACATTTTTCACTGTGGAGGGAATTCCCTCGTATCCGTAATCTGCCTTATCAAACTGCGTTTCAATTACAGACTTCCTATGTTTTAAACCGTGTGCAGTTTGCACGCCTTTTTCGTTAGTCGTTAAAATCCGGGTGACCCAAGGAATGGTCATCCTATACGCACATGCAGTTCAAAGCTTCATTTCGAGTTCGTTTGGTGATTTTTTATGTTGACTTCTGCTTTTTTGTGGGAAGAGTTAGTAGGTCATGAAGGTGGAGTCATCCTACATCTCTTCGCTTAGCCAAAGTATGTAAGTAAGAATATCATTTAGAAGATGTTATATGTGACGGTGTAACTCAAGTTTTCGGGAATGTTAGTTATATTCTACGTCTGTTTTAGTAAAATAAGAAGACATCCTACATTTCTGTGTTTCCTGGGATATATTGTTTATGTACAACTGCAACGCGTAGCTGCTATTCAACGAGCTTATTATAGATCAAATTGCTGTTTTTTTGTAGCATAATGGATACATCCGCAAATGATCTTAGCTCTCAAATACATCTTAAAGTTGAACAACCAGTACAATCAGATGATGTGATATCGAAGTCATTAGAGAAATATGATGTGAAGAGAGATGAGGATGTGGAAATGGAAAATCATAGTAAAGGTAAGGAGGAGACGTTATCTCCTATTTATTAATTGTATGATATGATACTGTTATTTTTGAATACGGTGGAATGGAAAGCAACACATGAAGATAAAACGTCTGATTACTGTTGACTGACTAACATTAACTTCAAGCTTTGTGCAAAACTGCATTATTTTAAATGACCACACTTCCTAAAAGCACAAATTAAAGTAGGGAAAAGAAATATGGTGAAACTATAGTAGACAAAGATACGCAGGAGGAAGGATGTAGGACCTAGTTGATGATGAGGAGTAAAGACGTTTGTGGCATTGTGAACGACTCTGAGTGATTTCATCAACAGTCTCCAGCTGTAGATTTTTATCATCCTCGGGACGTCTGTTACAGTTCTCTACGTGGCTCAGATCATCAGTTAGTGAAATGGGTTGATGCAGTGTTGTTGTATGACTACCGCTAGTTCTCTGGTAACGTGGTCTTATATCAACTGAAATTACTGTTCAGCGAGGGCGGTATTTTGACGTTCATAGCACATGTACTCATTTCAGTCGAGCTTGACAACAATATGGATTAATCTTACCCCGTTATCTAACACTTCACTGTTAACCTCATTATTGACTCATTGGTACATAAGAAGTTATATAAATAGTTAGAATTGTTCTCGGAAAACAATTCCGTATGGGATTTTTGAAAGGTTACTGTTGTGTAATTAACTAGCAGTATGTTGTATGTTTTTTAACATGTATATTTTGTTGATGAATCAGGTTGTCTTGTTTTCCGTGATTGCAACACATAACTGGCTTTATTCGCTATGTGTTACATGTTATTTTCTAGCTAATTCACTTAAACTGAAAAGGTATTTGCATTATGAATTCGTGTGTTTAGCTCCTCGCATTCCAAGTGGGACGTAAGGCCTTATGCATTGACATTTAATAAGAGTTAGGATTTTCTATAGTTGGTTTTGTATGGATTACTTTTATTTTTACGAGTTGATCACGAATTAATATCAGCTAGAGAGCCATTAAAAACCAGGGAGCGCTGGATAGCTCTTTCATCCTAGTTTGGGAATCATCGTCTGCCTGTCTGTTTTCCACATAGAACTTTGCACCAATGTGCGGCAGTTCAAGTCGCCACACTCCCTCTTTGTAGCACACAAGGCGAGAGAAGAAAGTACAAGAAATGCATAATAGACACAGTAAACAGAGGTGTGAGACAAAGGAATAGTAATAACGGAGGACAATATAGTTTCACTGGAAATCATAAGTCACAAGGAGTGGATGCATCTGTATCAGCTATTGAGAATGATCACTTTGAGCCATATCACCAATTGTTTCCAACCATTGGTTTTTACCGTCCAGAGTACTCCAACCAGGAAGTCTACATCTTTCTACGTGGCTGGCTTAAACTAACTGTTGTAGATTTCATTGACTGGTGCCATGTTTAGGATTGACTGTCGCTATCTCTTTTCCAGCCTGACCCTATGTCAGCTAACAGCCCGTCGAGGAAGACGATGAGTAGACATACGTAACACATACCCGAACCATCTCAGTCACTATGCACTCACCGACAGGGTTTGAACACAGGACCTTCCGGTTACCAGGAAAGCTGGCTCATATACCATTCAGCCACTGGGACCCAAATCAATGGCTCATGAATTGGTAGAAGTTAGAATTCATGGGCCATTGAATCGGGTCCCAGTGGCTGAATGGTGTACGAGCCAGCCTTCCTTGTAACCGGAAGGTTCTGGTTTCGAAGCTTGGCGGTGGGTGTGTACTGACAATGATTCCCAAACTAGGATGAAACAACTGTCCAGAGTAAGTATTGTCAGGTTCACCCCAACCTTTGTTCTTTTTCGGAATTACTAGCGGCTGTGATGGGAACTTTAATCAGGTGAATTTTATGCAAAACTCCATGTTGTGCATCCACTCATTAAATCCATATTGTAGCGTGTGGTACTGATAAGATATCCCAGTAGTGTGTAAAGACGTTCGTGTGCATAAAACATGAAATAGGAGGCGGAGGAGGGTAGATTTAAGGTCAGAGAAGACAAAGGATTCAGCGTTGTGGAGAAACATGGGAGATGTGAAAGGAAGACAAAGAAAGACATTATGAAAGGTGGCCAGAAGTTGCACAACACAGGAGATTTGTGAAAATGGTGGATTGAAGATAAGGTGTACATAATTTCGCTATATAGTGATGCGAAATTCCAAATAAACTTGCCCGTGACCAAGTCTCTCGCCTTATACCGTTACAATATGATAATGTACTTATATCCGTTATATTAAAAAAAATAAATCCTGTTCCTATTATTTTCTAGTTGAAGGCAATCCTGAACAGATTAGTGAATGTGGTATCATCAACAGCAATGACAATATTAATAACAACAATACCTGTAGTAACGATGTCGGTGTTGTTGTGGTTAAGAAACGAAATCCCCCTAAAGGTGAGTACATTGAGACATTCTGTTAAACTTTAATTGTAATCAAACTGATTTTGAAGATGATAAGTTTTGCTACAAATTGATAGGTAATGGAGAGCTGTATTAACACATCATCTTTTTTTTACCGCGTTCCTGTCCCGTGGTTCATTTTTTTTAATAATTTACTCACAGTTATTACCCTTAATTTTAATAATAAAGTCAATAAATCTTATCTGTGCTGTGATCTGAGTGAAATGCAATTCCGTTTCACGCCAAATTTAAATACCTGAGTTGAATATTAATCCAAGAATGTCTTTCAGCCTGTGAAAGGGGGAATACTAATAAGATGACTGGAAGTACTGGTGTTACAATGGTATCTTTTTATAAAACTCCACTGAAGCTGTATATACAATTAAAGTTCTAAGATGTAAATATTATAACTGTAAGGCTGTGCGGAATGATCCAGCGAATTTTTCTGAAGACTATGCCTACCGATGGCTGCTACCTTGACGTGGTGGTCGGGCTTACATATATCAATGACCCAACAGGCTACACTGACAGACACTAAGTTCTACGTTGAAACCAGTCAGTCAGTATGTGGAGGCTATAGTGTTTAGGATAAAGCAGATTTCGAAGTTGTAGTCAGTCGCTCCCAGCTATCTTCAGGCCTAATTATAAATAAGAAACAGAAATCTTGAAGTCTTATGAGCTTCAGAGGATAGATTTACTTAGAAACGATCCTCATGCTGTTTTAGTTTCTGAAGAGAAACAAAACAATGTCTAACATTAACTGATTGGATTGCCTTAGTGGTTTTGGTGTTTCTGTATTCAGTCTGGTTTCCTGATGGCGCGGAAGGCTATTGTGGAGAGACAGAATCAGACAGAATAGACTACTGTTTCTTCACCGAATATAACAATTAAGGTGTACGGCTTATTGTATTCGGCATATTATTAGACTTTTCAGTTATATATGAGTATAAGTAAGCTGAAATTTTGAAAACATTTTCATATTCCGACTTCGATGTTTGCAGGGATTCTGATTACTTTCGATGCGGATTTTGTCATGAATCGATGTCAGCTGTACAGTGATTGAAAACTATAGAGAAGAGCTAGACATCTTCCTCGTTCCTACAGCAGTAATCCCAATAGACATGTGTATAACAAAAACAGAAACGTAATAGTAACAACATTCAGTCACTTTTAACTACTAGGCATGTTTTCAAGTATTGGTTTTGGAGGGATTGTGTTCGATTGGTTGGAAGGTTTTATCATCTCATATTCATATGTCCTCCTTCAAGTCACCCTTGGACGACCAACTCGCCACTTCTCTTTCGGGTTCCACTCGAGCAATGGCTTGTCTAGTGATGTCACTTGATGGTCTCCTCAGAGTATGACCAATCCACCTTCATATCTTCCTGCTTATTTGTTGCACAATCGGTTCCTGGTTAGTTCGCTCCCAGAGATCTCCGTGTTGCTGATCTTTTCTGGCCGGCTATCTGATCTTGAGTATTGAGCGAAGATAGCTGTTGATGAAGGTCTGCAGTTTGTTTGAGGTGCTGTTTATGATGCTCTGGCCAAGTCTCTGAACCGTATAGTAAGTAGCATTGACTTCACATTGGATTTGAAAATCGGGATCTTATTTTTGATGCTGTGTGCTGTTGACCTGCACACAGACTTGAGCGTAATGAAAGCTTTTCTTGCTTTTCTGATCCTTGCTTTGATGTCCTCATCAGTTCCATCCGCCTGTAGTTGAAACGATGCTTCGCAGGTAGGTAGTTAAAGGATGTGGTTCCATTTATGCTGATTATTGTCTGTTGTTGTTGTTGCCCATGAATCTTCATCGCCTACTTCTATGCATGTATTAATTATGCACGAAGCTGATCACACTGTAGTACCGAATAGCTCTCCAAAACTTTTTCTATCAGTAATTTTAGTAGTCGTTTACAAGTGATACAGCTTATCTAATATTATTATTCCTTTAAGAAGCATAAGTTTAAATTAAATTGAAAAGAAGTAGAAGAATGTTTGAGAGATGTTGTTCTTAAGGTAACTTCACTTACTTATTCACAAATCGTAATTCTTTATTTTGTTTTCTGCTTTTTTTTAACAGAATCCAAAGTCTTCCAGTGCACTAAATGTCACAGTTGTTATACCTCCAGAACATTTTTAAAAATACACATCCAACGCGTACACAGAGGTAAGTTTCAACTGTATTTAAGATTAATTGTGGGTTTTATTTCATTAAATTAACGAATGACGATATTGTAGTGCACATAGCTGTATCTGATCATAGGTATCTCTGTTCTATCTCATATATTAGGTGGTCTTATAGGGTGGATGATAATGCGGTTAGGCGTCGAGTGTTAGATAAGAAGGGGGAGGATCAATCGATGAGATTGTGAATCTACATCGATTGAGATGGCTAGGACATTTGTTATGCATGCCTAGCGTAGCCTTCGCCTTTCTCGACGGGCAATGTTAGCTGACATAGGATTAGGGTTAGAAAAGAACTAGTGGTGGTCACACGAAAATATGGCATCAGTCTATGAAATCTCTAATAGTCGGGAGGAGCAGACTGCTTGACTGGCTGGTTGGGGTCCTCGGGATGCTAAAAACCAATGGTTGGAGAAAATTGATTGTCAATGCCACAGATGCATTTACACTTTACTATCTGCCCTGTTGTTTTTCAATTTTACTATTCTTCCCTTCTGACATTTCTGCTTGTTATGGTTCCACCGAATTTCATTTTTTCTCTGTTGTGTTCATTTGTATGCTTCATGGATTGTAGCAAGTCGAATTGGTGTAGTTCTATGCAAAGCTCCACGTTGAAACCGGTTAGTCTTCAGTCAGTTCTGTCACTACGATAATCGCTGATCAGGGCTCGAATGTCAGAGGTTGTATGGGACAACAGGTCCTTCGAGGTTGCAGATACACCTTGTTGACGAGTGTTAAAAAGCAGCCCGACCGAAAGCTGCTACCTTGACGTGGTGGTCGGGCTTGAACACCGCAATGACCTAATCAAGCTATACTGGCTGAGACTTATGTCTCTTGAGGTTCTACCATGCCAGGCAGGTTGTTTGGATAGCGGTTAAACAAAAAGCAGCTACCTCATCCAATACCATGATCCAAACAAATTCACAAAATTTCATGCCGGATCGGCCGTGGCCCGGATTAACAACGACCGCGCTTCCTGCTGCCGTGTCACAGGGCGGGAGTGATAAGTATGCTACTGAGGCACACAAAACAACGAAGAACGAACAAAAACAGGCCGCGTGTGACCGGCCACAAGCAGTTGTCCCCTGGGCTCTGCGGTCACGCAACCAACTTCCACGGTGTGGGCAGCCGGGAAGTAACAATCGCCCTCACAATCCAAAACGCACACAAAACCTCTCTAATCCTCACTTATCTTTGTCTTCATCTTCATCTCTATTACCTTCCCTTCCCCCCAGTGATGCAACTCCTCTACTTGATGGCTCCTCACTCCCTCTTCACTCTGTGTCCACTAAAAACGACGAAAGCCAAAAAACCACCACGGATAGTCTCCTAAAGCCACGCCACCAATTTCATATAGGAGCATTTAATGTAAGGACACTTTGCCAAATAGGACAACAAGCATCACTAGCTAAGACCCTGGCATCTCGAGCCATTGATGTATGTTGTGTTTCAGAAACACGCATACAAGACCCAAGTGTGGTTATTCACCTAACCCCACCTGGCCAACAGGATGAATCTTCAAAATTCACCTTGAGGGTGTCAGGAGATGCCACAGCTAGTTCACGGGGATTAGCTGGCGTAGGGATAGCTCTGAGTACTAGGGCAGAAAAGACATTGCTTGACTGGATCCCAGTAGATAGCCGAATGTGTGCTGTCCGTCTGAACGGATCAGTAAGAAGGAGAAAGGACTGCACTACTCGCCGATGCCTTTTCGTAATCTCCGCCTACGCCCCCACTGACTGCAGTTCGGATGAAACGAAGGATGAGTTCTACCAAAAGCTGTCTAGTTTGGTGAGAAAGGCTAAACGCTCAGATATAGTCGTTCTAGCTGGTGACTTCAACGCTCAAGTAGGGAAATTGTGTCAATCTGAGAAGGATGTCGGTGGCACCTATGGAGTTCCGTGCCAGCGAACCGACAACGGTGACCGTCTCCTACAGTTCTGTTCAGATAATCATTTGTTTCTTGTAAGCACTAACTTTAAACACAAGGAGAGACACTGTTTAACCTGGCGACCCCCATCATCAAACCAACGCTGGACACAAATAGACCACATAGCAATAAGCTATCGTTGGCGTGGGTCGGTAGGAGATTGTCGCTCCTTCTGGAACACGTGTGTAGATACCGATCACGCACTGGTCCGGGCTCGTGTGTGCTTACGACTGAACGGACGTAGGAAACAGCTGGCGGTAAAACCATTACGCCCCCAGCTCGATCAGGAAACTAAATCCCTATTTGAGGAAGAACTAGCTAAACGCATATCTGAATCCGACAGCTGTGCTCACCCTGGAGAAGCCTGGAAGAATATTCAGTCAGCTATAGATACAGCTGTAAAAGCTGTGAATAAGACAAATCCAAAGGTGAGTAAAAACCACTGGATTTCGACTGCCTCATCCGAACTGATAGATGCTAGAAGACTTATTCCGGCGAGCTCCGAATTCAATGAGGAGCGAAAGCTGCACAAAAGGAAACTTACTAAAAGTCTCCGCAAGGACCGTGAACAGTGGTGGGTGACAAAGGCGAAAGAGATGGAAAAAGCATCGGCGATAGGCAACTCTTTAGACTCATCACAGAATCGGGTGGGAGAAGGCAATTCATAAGTGAGACTATTTCTGAGAAAAATGGCTCCTTAATTAGCTCTCAGGATAGACGCCTTGAACGCTGGAAAGAACACTTTGAGGAACAATTTAACTTGCCTACAGCCACACTGAACCTCCCCGCCATCCACCACGTACCCGAATGGGATATAGACACTGGTCCGCCGTCTGTAGGTGAGGTTACAAAAGCTATCAGTAATTTGAAACGAGGCAAAGCGGCAGGACCCGACGGAATTATTCCGGAGGTGTTTAAATATGGGGGTGACATACTAGTTTGTAGATTAACTGAGGTACTAGGCAAAGTCTGGGAATCAGAGACAGTACCATCAGACTGGGGTAAGTCACTCATTATACCGATATTCAAGAAGGGAAACAAGTCCTCGTGTGATAATCATAGGGGGATCAGCCTAACGAACATAGTCTCTAAAATCCTAGGCTCAGTAATCATGCATAGACTAAGCAGAACTCGGGAGGAACAGACAAGGGAAAATCAAGCAGGCTTTAGACCAGGTAGAGGGTGCATAGATCATATCTTCACTCTTCGACAGATTCTAGAACATAGACACACTTTTCGGCGTCCAACAATTGTCATATTTCTTGACTTGAAGGCGGCCTTCGACTCCGTGGACCGAAAAGTACTATGGCAATGTCTGACTGTGAAGGGAGTGCCAAGAAAGTACATTGCACTAATCAAGGCACTCTATTCAAACTCACGTAGTCGTGTAAGGGCTTATGGGGAATTGTCATCTGAATTAGTAACAACCAGTGGTGTCCGACAGGGATGTCCACTTTCCCCATTTCTGTTTAACTTCATCATAGATATGCTAATGGAAGTATCCTTAACTGAACGTAGTGACTTAGGAATCGACTTGTTACCAGGGAATAATCTAATGGACTTAGAATATGCAGATGACATAGTCCTGTTAGGGGAGGATGCTGACAAAATGCAGAGTCTTCTGAACACCTTGAGCAGCAATCTTCGTATGTTTGGCATGCGATTCGCCCCTGCAAAATGTAAGATGCTGCTACAGGACTGGACCACGTCAACCCCTAACTTAGTGATAGGGAGTGAAGTGATAGAACATGTTGACCACTTCACCTACTTGGGAAGTTGTATTAGCACCAACGGACTGATTGGCGATGAAATCTCAGCACGGATCCGAAAAGCTCGAGCTGCTTTCGCTGACTTACACCATCTCTGGCGTAGGCGTGACATCCGGTTATCAACCAAGGGACGTGTGTACTGCTCATCAGTTCGCTCCGTCCTTCTCTATGGCTCTGAAACATGGCCAATACGCGTTGAAGACATGAAAAGGTTGACTGCTTTCGATCATAGATGTCTGCGATCTCTGTCTCACGTTAGGTGGTTTCACAAGGTAAGTAATGTTGACGTTAGGCGTAGAGTGTTGGGCAAAGAGGGAAAATCAATCGACGAGGTTATAAAGTTACATAGACTAAGATGGCTAGGTCACGTGGTGCGCATGCCTAACCACCGCCTCCCCCGACGGGCATTGTTAGCTGATATAGGTTCAGGTTGGAAAAGAGCCAGTGGTGGCCAAACAAAAACATGGCATCAATCCATGAAATCCTTGACAGTTAAACTGAGTCAGGTAGGGAGATGCAGACTCCCGGGTTGGGGCCCTCGGGACTCTAGGAATCAATGGCTGGAGACAATAGGTGACATGGCTCAAAATCGTTGTCAATGGCGCAGATGTATTCAATCTCTGTAATCTTTCATATTCCTTTCTACCATTACCCATTCTGTTTCACTCTTATATTTGTCAAACTCTATTAATTCTCTTCACTCATCTTCTTGTCTACCTCTGTGTGCTATTTGGAACGTGGCAACTCGAACTGCTGCACTTCGGTGCCAAGTTCTATGTTGAATCCAGACAGACAGTTAAAAAGCAGAACGTCTAGGTTGAGGACTTCATTAAAGTGAGTGTAGAAATTAATTTGGCACTGGGATGTTCATATGTAGGGGTGCTTAAACATGCTAAATCCGCTTATCTTCTGCATGCACTATTGAATTGATGAGGGGTGGGGTCGTTGATAATAGTCACTATGACCAATGCGCCTAAATGGTATGTGATCTTTGATAATGTTTGAAGGAGAGGGCTGTTGTAAGTTGTGGAATTCCAGACAACATGAAAAGGAGGTTACTCAGTAACCATTTGCTTTTCACTTGACAGTAACCCATACCCACTTTGATAGGGTTACCTAGTCACCAACCCTTTGGTAAGCTAAATGGGGCTGGAGCCTGTGACCCAGTACTTAGATGTGAAACACCTAAAGCAGTGAATCAGACCAATGGTTGATACAAAATGAAGCTATTGGATAGTGCGTTTAATGATTTACTGAGATTTTAGATGTACTTCATAACTTTTGATAAACTGTCTGGCTGACATTTGAATCAAAAGTTGTAAGCAGTCATTACTGAGAATTCCCAATCTCACATCATAGTCATCTCTGAGGATGTTGTCCAGATGGATATTGAAAGCTTCGGAGTACACAATACACACACAACAATACCAGAATGTTGAGTGTAGTACCTTAGGGTGTCAACTGTTATCTGAATAACAGTTTATGATGAGTAAATCATGTGACGTGAGGTAGAATCTTGAATGGGGAACATAGTTTTCCATAGATTTTCAGATACTCCCTATGAATGAATCGTAGATGGGATGAGATTAAAGCTTAACACTGTTTGTTTTTCCGACTGTATTTTTATATTTGTGGCTTAAAGTCAATGTGTGTATTCATTTTTGCCCACTACGACCACTACTTTAGATGTGGACTATACATGTGCACAGTGTTGTAAAACATTTGCAGAGAAGTATAAATTGGAAATTCATCAAGCAATCATTCATGGAGGTGAGATAAATGATAATTTTTAATAAGAATTTCATTAATAATTTTGATATTTCTCATTGTAACATTAAGAACGGATTATCGAACGAAAAGACTGGCAGTGAAATCTAGGATGTGCATTTCATTCCGTATGGATATATCTGCATTCCCCAGTACTCATCGTTTCAAATGCCAACGCGTTATATCCAGATAGACCACTAGCGCCATAAGAGCCATCACCTCTTGTGCCATGGGTGTCAGTTATTATTTTTAAAAATTCAGTTTTGATCTTCCTGTTCAGCAAAATTGCTTCAAGTTAATCCGCAGATATGATTAAGGCGTCCGCACTAGGAACCGATGTGTCAACAGAAGCAAAACATTTTAGTTCAATCGACCAGTGGGAGAGTCAAAATTGAAATAAAAAAGGTGTGAATACTTGAAATCAAAACAAGTGATTATTCAGCGAAGAGACTCTTTTCAACCAGTTTATTATCAAGCTGTACAATCGTAAATATATATGTAGTTTTTAAGAAATTGTATCCAGTGAGGGAATTGAATAATAGGTGTGAATGCATAAAATAATAATAGCAGTATTAAATGCATGCAATTAAAATATTTGTGATTATAATCATAGTTAAATGTCAAGTAGCAAAGTAATTAATGTTGTATACAGAATCATTCATAGGATGGATAGAACTTGGAAGGGGTGTGCACTTATAGGACGAGTAGGCAAATCGAATGAAATAAAAGCGTTACGTAATATTGTGTGAAATTATTTGATAACGTAGAATTTAAGGTTGTAAAAAAGAGAACTGATTTACAATGACAAGTGTAACAAGTGAAATAATATAGGGGACGATTCGAAGTGAGAATAATAATAGTAGCGATTAACGTAATAAACGAAGAGTATATAAAATGATGAATAGACGAAACGAAAACATTGATAGAGTTAAAATATGATTGGGGATTGTTATGTACTCGCCG
Source organism: Trichobilharzia regenti (assembly GCA_944472135.2). Lineage (NCBI taxonomy): Eukaryota > Metazoa > Platyhelminthes > Trematoda > Strigeidida > Schistosomatidae > Trichobilharzia > Trichobilharzia regenti. The sequence goes on along the minus strand of OX235267.1, from coordinate 2,649,968 downwards.
ACAAGTTATTGTTATGGACTGGCCGAGAAAACTAATAGTCCTGACGCGAGAAGGCGGAAATCAGAAGACCACTAGGTTTGCGATGACACTTCTATTCCAAACACAAGGAGACGAAAATAAATGATCTCACACCAAAGTGGTAAGTAAGTAAAGTAAAGTCACAAGATTGTGAACGTGAAATATATATATGAATGTTCCAGACAAAGCGTGGGAACAAATCATTAGACAGTCTTAACATGAATGGCTAATTATAATGGAGTGTCGATCCAAATATACATAGCGAATATAGCAGACATGTCAACAACCATATATGGATATATGTCACCAAGCAACGGACTGTCAACAAACACTCATATTATATATAATATAATATAAGGAGAATATACATTGTTAAAGGAGACAAGTTCATACCAGTGAAATGGTCACAGACTAAGAGAGCGAACAGAAAGAGAGACCAACATACACACATATAAATATATATGTGGGTTGCAACTCTTGTAAGTTTGTGATGTATATCATGACGAAATAAGCCTGGGAAAGAGTGGAGGTTGTACTTGATGCTGGTGATCCCCTCACGATAACTGATCCAGCGCTGGCCTGACTGACTGATTTCAACATAGAACTTTGCACCGATGTGCAGCAGTTAAAGTCGCCACACTCCCTCTATACAGCACACAAAGCAAGAGAATAAAGCAAAAAGCATTTAAAACAGGGATGATAAACAGAGATATGAAGGAAAAAGAATAGTAATATCGAAAAACAATATAGTTTCATTGGATATTACAAGTCACAAGGAGTGGATGCATCTGAACCGGCCAGCCATTGAGAACGATCACTTTGAGCCATATCACCGATTGTCTCCAGCCTTCATTGGTGTTTGCCGTCCTGAGGAACCCAACCACGAAATCTACACCTTCTGATGTGGCTTAAACTGACTGTTGTGGATTTCATTGACTGACTGATGAAGCCCTGGTTTGGTTTGACCACCGGTAGTTCCTTTCCAGTCTGACTCTATATCAGCTACATTGCCCATTGTGGGAGAATGTGATGGCTAGGCATACGTAACACATATCCTAACCATCTCAATCGATGTTACTTTACAGTCTCGTCTACTGATTTTCCACCTCACTTACCTAGCACTGGACCGATACCTCACCTCAATATTGCTCACCTTGTTATACCACTTCACACGGGAGATCGAACGGAGTCATCTATGATCAAAGACAGCTATCCGGCCAGGCTTTTCATGTCTTCCAATAATCTTAGCGGCCAGGTCCCACAGCTAGCCATAAAGGAGGACGAAGCGGACTCCTGAGCAGTGCACACGTCCTTTGGTTGACAGTCAGCTAGATATCACGTCTACTAAGCCAGAAGCGGTGTAAACTGGCATATGCGAAACCAGCCTTCTGTATCCCTGCTGAGATTTCGTCAGCGACCAACCTATTGACTCTGGCTGACACAACTTCCCAAATAAGTGAAGTGGTCAACATGCTCCACCAACGACTTCACTCCCTATTTCTAAGCTAGAAGTCAATGTAGTCCAGCCCTGTAGAAGATCGAATACCAATCTTGATTCTGGGTGCACATTAGTTGATACAATCAATATATATAACATATGTCAGTTTGTTTGGTGACTATGTTGACCAACGAAATGCAGAGAATAAATGCCACCTTCAAGTTTACCCTCACAATTATCGTGGTCGTAAACACGACATTTTTTCGTCAACAGAATTACTGAGAATTTCTTCAAGACACTTCACTACAGTTTTTGTAGGTAGTATGCAAGTCTCCACGAAGCAGATAAATCTCCCTGTCGTTGGATTTCTTCATCAAAATAGAAAATGTCGTGGAATACAAGTTGAAACGGAAGACTTTGTTGCGCTAATAGTCACTTTTCGTTAATGACTTACTTTGTGGTGAGAGCTGTCTGCTAGCCAGAATTGGCAGACAGCAATTTACGTCAATATTTACGTCCCAGGTCTTGGTCGTGAGAAGAAAACACGAAAAAAGACTAACTCAACAACTGATAACAGCAGACTTTGAGTGGGCGGATGCGGTTCGCATATATATTGTCTGACTTTGAAAGAAGCGCCCGCAAGGAGTTGACCGAGGATGAGATGAGGAGATGACAGCGAGGAAACAAGCAATCGGAAGACGCTGTTTCTCTGCTAATAGTAACATATAATAATGTACATGTACAATGTATATATAAATGTGTGTTGATTTTCTCAATAAACGATCTGTTGCCTGGCGGCCCTTGTCTCCCGTCGTTACAAGTTAACGATATAAAAGGGTAGTGCACACATGGATTTGAGGCAATGACGTATAACTAATTTTGATAACTAGACTTCATGTTCACACATGATTTGGAGGCCAGAATTCTAACCTCTAGCTTGTAAATTACTGATAATCCAAAGATCTATCAAGTGACCTTTGGAACCCTGACTGATTTCATTGCACTAACCACAAGTGGTCAGCCCAGCTCTGTGTGTGTGTGTGTTTGTGTGTAATCGATAATACCCTTACTGTATTTGTTGATTATCACATCACCACCTATTTATTGTCATTTTCTTCTTAATTTTAACAGGAATGAAATTTACGTGTGATTTATGCGATAAGAAATTTTCAACAAAACGTTCAAGCGATGAACACATCAAAACTGTTCATGAAGGTACTTTTGAATGACTATTTCTTGAATTTGTTTACCAAACACTTTTTCTAAATATGATTCTATGTATGTGTAAACAGCGTCCATATGACATTATAATTGGACGAAGTAGAGAGCACTAGCGAAAAGAAGCGAATCTGTTTGAATGTATTGATAAACTTCAGTGCTACAACTGACACTTTTTTAACGTTAACTACCACAGATGAAATGAGATAGTCAAAGGTAGGTGGTACCTTTCCATTAACTGAGAATTCTTCTATGTTTGGAATGATAATAAACCCCATTAAGACGGGTGATGTAGGTTGGGTCTCAGTGACCGAATGGTCTACGAGCTCACTTTGTAGCTGGAAGGTTCTGGGTTCGAAGCGGGGTGGGGCGGTAGGTGAGTTTGAAACTAGATTGACGAAACAGCTGTCCAGTAGTTGAAGGCTTGTTTTCAGTAATGGTTCTCGAACTGATATCAATCCGTGAACAAACCTGAAACAAATCAATATCCCTTCAAATGTCTTTTCTTGTAATCATGTTTTTTCAGTTTGAAATAGCTGTATTATGCCTTGATTGAGGACTCCTTTGAATTGGGTTGTTTTGAGTTTGGGAAGACTTCTTTTCAAGTTAATTCCCGTATTGATGTTAGTTATGGAATCATGGAAAATGACAATGTAGTAGACAGTTGTTTTCTCATGGTTTGAGGCTCTTCAGTTTTCAGTGTGCACCCATGATCATCCGTCGAGGCCTTCATTTCGCGAGGCGAATTCGTTGACCCGTCATCGACTGTCGTGGAATGCAATGACGATGGGTTCCAACTCTTGTAAGTTTGTGATGTATATCATGACGAAATAAGCCTGGGAAAGAGTGGAGGTTGTACTTGATGCTGGTGATCCCCCCACGATAACTGATCCAGCTCTGGCCTGACTGACTGATTTCAACATAGAACTTTGCACCGATGTGCAGCAGTTAAAGTCGCCACACTCTCTCTATACAGCACACAAAGCAAGAGAAAGAAGCAAAAAAACATTTAAAACAGAGATAATAAACAGAGATATGAAGGAAAAAGAATAGTAATATCGAAAAACAATATAGTTTCATTGGATATTACAAGTCACAAGGAGTGGATGCATCTGAACCGGCCAGCCATTGAGAACGATCACTTTGAGCCATATCACCGATCGTCTCCAGCCTTCATTGGTGTTTGCCGTCCTGAGGAACCCAACCACGAAATCTACACCTTCTGATGTGGCTTAAACTGACTGTTGTGGATTTCATTGACTGACTGATGAAGCCCTGGTTTGGTTTGACCACCGGTAGTTCCTTTCCAGTCTGACTCTATATCAGCTACATTGCCCATTGTGGGAGAATGTGATGGCTAGGCATACGTAACACATATCCTAACCATCTCAATCGATGTTACTTTACAGTCTCGTCTACTGATTTTCCACCTCACCTTCCAAGCACTGGACCGATGCCTCACCTCAATATTGCTCACCTTGTTATACCACTTCACACGGGAGATCGAACGGAGTCATCTATGATCAAAGACAGCTATCCGGCCAGGCTTTTCATGTCTTCCAATAATCTTAGCGGCCAGGTCCCACAGCTAGCCATAAAGGAGGACGAAGCGGACTCCTGAGCAGTGCACACGTCCTTTGTCTGTCTGTCTGTCTGTTTTCGACATAGAACTTTGCACAAATGTGCGGAAGTTCAAGTCGCCACACTCCGTGTAGCACGCGAAGCAAGAGAAGAAAGTACAAGAAAAGCATAATAGAAACAGTGAGCAGAGGTGTGAGACAAAGGAGTAATAAAGAAATACAAAACAGTTTCATTGAAGATCATAAGTCACAGGGAGTGGATGCATCTGCGCCACTGAGAACGGTTTTGAGCCATGTCACCAATTGTTTCCAACCATAGATTTTTACCGTCCCGAGGACCCCAGCCTGGAAGTCTACATCTTCCTACATAGCTTAGACCAACTGTTGTGGATTTCATTGACTGATGCCAAGTTTTTGTTTGACCGCCGCTAGCTTTTTTCCAGCCTGACCCTATATCCGCTAACATTGCTCGTCGAGGGAGGCGATGGCTTGGCATACGTAACACATGTCCTAACCATCTCAGTCTTTGTAGCTTCACGACTTCGTCGATTGATTTCCCCTGTTTACCTAGAACTCTACGCCTAACCTCAATGTTGCTCACCTTATTATGCCACTTTACACGGGAAATAGAACGCAGGCACCTGTGGTCAAAGACAGCTAGTCTTTTCATGTCTTCCACTCTCAGTGGCCAGGTCTCACAACCATAAAGGAGGACGGAGCGGACTGATGAGCAGTACACCCGCCCTTTGGTCGTTAGTCGAACATCTCGTCTACGCCAGAGTCGGCGTAAACTAACAAATGCGAAACGAGCCCCTTGTATTCGTGCTGAGATTTCGTCAGAGATCAGCCCGTTGGGGCTGATGGTACTTCCCAAATAAGTGAAGCGGTCAACGTGCTCTACCACTTCACTTCCTATTTTTAAACTAGGCGTCGATGTAGTCCAGTCCTGTAACATCATCTTGCATTTGGCGGGAGCGAATCGCATGCCAAACATTCGTAGATTGCGGCTCAAGGTGTTTAGAAGGATCTGCATTTCGTCAGCATCTTCGCCTAGAAGGACTATATCGTCTGCATATTCCAAGTCAACAAGATTATTCCCCGGTAGCAAGTCAATCCCTGAGTCGCTGAAGTCATTTAGGGTTAAGTCCATTAACACATCTATGATGAAGTTGAATAGAAAAGGGGATAATGGGCATCCTTGACGGACACCACTGGTCGTCATCAGTTCAGATGACAGCTCGCCGTAAGCCCTCACCTGGCTGTATGAGTACGAATAGAGTGCCTTAATCAGTGCAATATATTTTCTTGGAATTCCCTTTACAGCCAAGCACGTCCTTTGGTTGACAGTCAGCTACTTATCACGTCTACTAAGCCAGAAGCGGTGTAAACTGGCATATGCGAAACCAGCCTTCTGTATCCCTGCTGAGATTTCGTCAGCGACCAACCTATTGACTCTGGCTGACACAACTTCCCAAATAAGTGAAGTGGTCAACATGCTCCACCAACGACTTCACTCCCTATTTCTAAGCTAGAAGTCAATGTAGTCCAGCCCTGTAGAAGATCGAATACCAATCTTGATTCTGGGTGCACATTAGTTGATACAATCAATATATATAACATATGTCAGTTTGTTTGGTGACTATGTTGACCAACGAAATGCAGAGAATAAATGCCACCTTCAAGTTTACCCTCACAATTATCGTGGTCGTAAACACGACATTTTTTCGTCAACAGAATTACTGAGAATTTCTTCAAGACACTTCACTACAGTTTTTGTAGGTAGTATGCAAGTCTCCACGAAGCAGATAAATCTCCCTGTCGTTGGATTTCTTCATCAAAATAGAAAATGTCGTGGAATACAAGTTGAAACGGAAGACTTTGTTGCGCTAATAGTCACTTTTCGTTAATGACTTACTTTGTGGTGAGAGCTGTCTGCTAGCCAGAATTGGCAGACAGCAATTTACGTCAATATTTACGTCCCAGGTCTTGGTCGTGAGAAGAAAACACGAAAAAAGACTAACTCAACAACTGATAACAGCAGACTTTGAGTGGGCGGATGCGGTTCGCATATATATTGTCTGACTTTGAAAGAAGCGCCCGCAAGGAGTTGACCGAGGATGAGATGAGGAGATGACAGCGAGGAAACAAGCAATCGGAAGACGCTGTTTCTCTGCTAATAGTAACATATAATAATGTACATGTACAATGTATATATAAATGTGTGTTGATTTTCTCAATAAACGATCTGTTGCCTGGCGGCCCTTGTCTCCCGTCGTTACAAGTTAACGATATAAAAGGGTAGTGCACACATGGATTTGAGGCAATGACGTATAACTAATTTTGATAACTAGACTTCATGTTCACACATGATTTGGAGGCCAGAATTCTAACCTCTAGCTTGTAAATTACTGATAATCCAAAGATCTATCAAGTGACCTTTGGAACCCTGACTGATTTCATTGCACTAACCACAAGTGGTCAGCCCAGCTCTGTGTGTGTGTGTGTTTGTGTGTAATCGATAATACCCTTACTGTATTTGTTGATTATCACATCACCACCTATTTATTGTCATTTTCTTCTTAATTTTAACAGGAATGAAATTTACGTGTGATTTATGCGATAAGAAATTTTCAACAAAACGTTCAAGCGATGAACACATCAAAACTGTTCATGAAGGTACTTTTGAATGACTATTTCTTGAATTTGTTTACCAAACACTTTTTCTAAATATGATTCTATGTATGTGTAAACAGCGTCCATATGACATTATAATTGGACGAAGTAGAGAGCACTAGCGAAAAGAAGCGAATCTGTTTGAATGTATTGATAAACTTCAGTGCTACAACTGACACTTTTTTAACGTTAACTACCACAGATGAAATGAGATAGTCAAAGGTAGGTGGTACCTTTCCATTAACTGAGAATTCTTCTATGTTTGGAATGATAATAAACCCCATTAAGACGGGTGATGTAGGTTGGGTCTCAGTGACCGAATGGTCTACGAGCTCACTTTGTAGCTGGAAGGTTCTGGGTTCGAAGCGGGGTGGGGCGGTAGGTGAGTTTGAAACTAGATTGACGAAACAGCTGTCCAGTAGTTGAAGGCTTGTTTTCAGTAATGGTTCTCGAACTGATATCAATCCGTGAACAAACCTGAAACAAATCAATATCCCTTCAAATGTCTTTTCTTGTAATCATGTTTTTTCAGTTTGAAATAGCTGTATTATGCCTTGATTGAGGACTCCTTTGAATTGGGTTGTTTTGAGTTTGGGAAGACTTCTTTTCAAGTTAATTCCCGTATTGATGTTAGTTATGGAATCATGGAAAATGACAATGTAGTAGACAGTTTTTTTCTCATGGTTTGAGGCTCTTCAGTTTTCAGTGTGCGCACCCATGATCATCCGTCGAGGCCTTCATTTCGCGAGGCGAATTCGTTGACCCGTCATCGACTGTCGTGGAATGCAATGACGATGGGTTCCAACTCTTGTAAGTTTGTGATGTATATCATGACGAAATAAGCCTGGGAAAGAGTGGAGGTTGTACTTGATGCTGGTGATCCCCCCACGATAACTGATCCAGCTCTGGCCTGACTGACTGATTTCAACATAGAACTTTGCACCGATGTGCAGCAGTTAAAGTCGCCACACTCTCTCTATACAGCACACAAAGCAAGAGAAAGAAGCAAAAAAACATTTAAAACAGAGATAATAAACAGAGATATGAAGGAAAAAGAATAGTAATATCGAAAAACAATATAGTTTCATTGGATATTACAAGTCACAAGGAGTGGATGCATCTGAACCGGCCAGCCATTGAGAACGATCACTTTGAGCCATATCACCGATCGTCTCCAGCCTTCATTGGTGTTTGCCGTCCTGAGGAACCCAACCACGAAATCTACACCTTCTGATGTGGCTTAAACTGACTGTTGTGGATTTCATTGACTGACTGATGAAGCCCTGGTTTGGTTTGACCACCGGTAGTTCCTTTCCAGTCTGACTCTATATCAGCTACATTGCCCATTGTGGGAGAATGTGATGGCTAGGCATACGTAACACATATCCTAACCATCTCAATCGATGTTACTTTACAGTCTCGTCTACTGATTTTCCACCTCACCTTCCAAGCACTGGACCGATGCCTCACCTCAATATTGCTCACCTTGTTATACCACTTCACACGGGAGATCGAACGGAGTCATCTATGATCAAAGACAGCTATCCGGCCAGGCTTTTCATGTCTTCCAATAATCTTAGCGGCCAGGTCCCACAGCTAGCCATAAAGGAGGACGAAGCGGACTCCTGAGCAGTGCACACGTCCTTTGTCTGTCTGTCTGTCTGTTTTCGACATAGAACTTTGCACAAATGTGCGGAAGTTCAAGTCGCCACACTCCGTGTAGCACGCGAAGCAAGAGAAGAAAGTACAAGAAAAGCATAATAGAAACAGTGAGCAGAGGTGTGAGACAAAGGAGTAATAAAGAAATACAAAACAGTTTCATTGAAGATCATAAGTCACAGGGAGTGGATGCATCTGCGCCACTGAGAACGGTTTTGAGCCATGTCACCAATTGTTTCCAACCATAGATTTTTACCGTCCCGAGGACCCCAGCCTGGAAGTCTACATCTTCCTACATAGCTTAGACCAACTGTTGTGGATTTCATTGACTGATGCCAAGTTTTTGTTTGACCGCCGCTAGCTTTTTTCCAGCCTGACCCTATATCCGCTAACATTGCTCGTCGAGGGAGGCGATGGCTTGGCATACGTAACACATGTCCTAACCATCTCAGTCTTTGTAGCTTCACGACTTCGTCGATTGATTTCCCCTGTTTACCTAGAACTCTACGCCTAACCTCAATGTTGCTCACCTTATTATGCCACTTTACACGGGAAATAGAACGCAGGCACCTGTGGTCAAAGACAGCTAGTCTTTTCATGTCTTCCACTCTCAGTGGCCAGGTCTCACAACCATAAAGGAGGACGGAGCGGACTGATGAGCAGTACACCCGCCCTTTGGTCGTTAGTCGAACATCTCGTCTACGCCAGAGTCGGCGTAAACTAACAAATGCGAAACGAGCCCCTTGTATTCGTGCTGAGATTTCGTCAGAGATCAGCCCGTTGGGGCTGATGGTACTTCCCAAATAAGTGAAGCGGTCAACGTGCTCTACCACTTCACTTCCTATTTTTAAACTAGGCGTCGATGTAGTCCAGTCCTGTAACATCATCTTGCATTTGGCGGGAGCGAATCGCATGCCAAACATTCGTAGATTGCGGCTCAAGGTGTTTAGAAGGATCTGCATTTCGTCAGCATCTTCGCCTAGAAGGACTATATCGTCTGCATATTCCAAGTCAACAAGATTATTCCCCGGTAGCAAGTCAATCCCTGAGTCGCTGAAGTCATTTAGGGTTAAGTCCATTAACACATCTATGATGAAGTTGAATAGAAAAGGGGATAATGGGCATCCTTGACGGACACCACTGGTCGTCATCAGTTCAGATGACAGCTCGCCGTAAGCCCTCACCTGGCTGTATGAGTACGAATAGAGTGCCTTAATCAGTGCAATATATTTTCTTGGAATTCCCTTTACAGCCAAGCACGTCCTTTGGTTGACAGTCAGCTACTTATCACGTCTACTAAGCCAGAAGCGGTGTAAACTGGCATATGCGAAACCAGCCTTCTGTATCCCTGCTGAGATTTCGTCAGCGACCAACCTATTGACTCTGGCTGACGCAACTTCCCAAATAAGTGAAGTGGTCAACATGCTCCACCAACGACTTCACTCCCTATTTCTAAGCTAGAAGTCAATGTAGTCCAGCCCTGTAGAAGATCGAATACCAATCTTGATTCTGGGTGCACATTAGTTGATACAATCAATATATATAACATATGTCAGTTTGTTTGGTGACTATGTTGACCAACGAAATGCAGAGAATAAATGCCACCTTCAAGTTTACCCTCACAATTATCGTGGTCGTAAACACGACATTTTTTCGTCAACAGAATTACTGAGAATTTCTTCAAGACACTTCACTACAGTTTTTGTAGGTAGTATGCAAGTCTCCACGAAGCAGATAAATCTCCCTGTCGTTGGATTTCTTCATCAAAATAGAAAATGTCGTGGAATACAAGTTGAAACGGAAGACTTTGTTGCGCTAATAGTCACTTTTCGTTAATGACTTACTTTGTGGTGAGAGCTGTCTGCTAGCCAGAATTGGCAGACAGCAATTTACGTCAATATTTACGTCCCAGGTCTTGGTCGTGAGAAGAAAACACGAACAAAGACTAACTCAACAACTGATAACAGCAGACTTTGAGTGGGCGGATGCGGTTCGCATATATATTGTCTGACTTTGTAAGAAGCGCCCGCAAGGAGTTGACCGAGGATGAGATGAGGAGATGACAGAGAGGAAACAAGCAATCGGAAGACGCTGTTTCTCTGCTAATAGTAACATATAATAATGTACATGTACAATGTATATATAAATGTGTGTTGATTTTCTCAATAAACGATCTGTTGCCTGGCGGCCCTTGTCTCCCGTCGTTACAAGTTAACGATATAAAAGGGTAGTGCACACATGGATTTGAGGCAATGACGTATAACTAATTTTGATAACTAGACTTCATGTTCACACATGATTTGGAGGCCAGAATTCTAACCTCTAGCTTGTAAATTACTGATAATCCAAAGATCTATCAAGTGACCTTTGGAACCCTGACTGATTTCATTGCACTAACCACAAGTGGTCAGCCCAGCTCTGTGTGTGTGTGTGTTTGTGTGTAATCGATAATACCCTTACTGTATTTGTTGATTATCACATCACCACCTATTTATTGTCATTTTCTTCTTAATTTTAACAGGAATGAAATTTACGTGTGATTTATGCGATAAGAAATTTTCAACAAAACGTTCAAGCGATGAACACATCAAAACTGTTCATGAAGGTACTTTTGAATGACTATTTCTTGAATTTGTTTACCAAACACTTTTTCTAAATATGATTCTATGTATGTGTAAACAGCGTCCATATGACATTATAATTGGACGAAGTAGAGAGCACTAGCGAAAAGAAGCGAATCTGTTTGAATGTATTGATAAACTTCAGTGCTACAACTGACACTTTTTTAACGTTAACTACCACAGATGAAATGAGATAGTCAAAGGTAGGTGGTACCTTTCCATTAACTGAGAATTCTTCTATGTTTGGAATGATAATAAACCCCATTAAGACGGGTGATGTAGGTTGGGTCTCAGTGACCGAATGGTCTACGAGCTCACTTTGTAGCTGGAAGGTTCTGGGTTCGAAGCGGGGTGGGGCGGTAGGTGAGTTTGAAACTAGATTGACGAAACAGCTGTCCAGTAGTTGAAGGCTTGTTTTCAGTAATGGTTCTCGAACTGATATCAATCCGTGAACAAACCTGAAACAAATCAATATCCCTTCAAATGTCTTTTCTTGTAATCATGTTTTTTCAGTTTGAAATAGCTGTATTATGCCTTGATTGAGGACTCCTTTGAATTGGGTTGTTTTGAGTTTGGGAAGACTTCTTTTCAAGTTAATTCCCGTATTGATGTTAGTTATGGAATCATGGAAAATGACAATGTAGTAGACAGTTGTTTTCTCATGGTTTGAGGCTCTTCAGTTTTCAGTGTGCACCCATGATCATCCGTCGAGGCCTTCATTTCGCGAGGCGAATTCGTTGACCCGTCATCGACTGTCGTGGAATGCAATGACGATGGGTTCCAACTCTTGTAAGTTTGTGATGTATATCATGACGAAATAAGCCTGGGAAAGAGTGGAGGTTGTACTTGATGCTGGTGATCCCCCCACGATAACTGATCCAGCTCTGGCCTGACTGACTGATTTCAACATAGAACTTTGCACCGATGTGCAGCAGTTAAAGTCGCCACACTCTCTCTATACAGCACACAAAGCAAGAGAAAGAAGCAAAAAAACATTTAAAACAGAGATAATAAACAGAGATATGAAGGAAAAAGAATAGTAATATCGAAAAACAATATAGTTTCATTGGATATTACAAGTCACAAGGAGTGGATGCATCTGAACCGGCCAGCCATTGAGAACGATCACTTTGAGCCATATCACCGATCGTCTCCAGCCTTCATTGGTGTTTGCCGTCCTGAGGAACCCAACCACGAAATCTACACCTTCTGATGTGGCTTAAACTGACTGTTGTGGATTTCATTGACTGACTGATGAAGCCCTGGTTTGGTTTGACCACCGGTAGTTCCTTTCCAGTCTGACTCTATATCAGCTACATTGCCCATTGTGGGAGAATGTGATGGCTAGGCATACGTAACACATATCCTAACCATCTCAATCGATGTTACTTTACAGTCTCGTCTACTGATTTTCCACCTCACCTTCCAAGCACTGGACCTATGCCTCACCTCAATATTGCTCACCTTGTTATACCACTTCACACGGGAGATCGAACGGAGTCATCTATGATCAAAGACAGCTATCCGGCCAGGCTTTTCATGTCTTCCAATAATCTTAGCGGCCAGGTCCCACAGCTAGCCATAAAGGAGGACGAAGCGGACTCCTGAGCAGTGCACACGTCCTTTGTCTGTCTGTCTGTCTGTTTTCGACATAGAACTTTGCACAAATGTGCGGAAGTTCAAGTCGCCACACTCCGTGTAGCACGCGAAGCAAGAGAAGAAAGTACAAGAAAAGCATAATAGAAACAGTGAGCAGAGGTGTGAGACAAAGGAGTAATAAAGAAATACAAAACAGTTTCATTGAAGATCATAAGTCACAGGGAGTGGATGCATCTGCGCCACTGAGAACGGTTTTGAGCCATGTCACCAATTGTTTCCAACCATAGATTTTTACCGTCCCGAGGACCCCAGCCTGGAAGTCTACATCTTCCTACATAGCTTAGACCAACTGTTGTGGATTTCATTGACTGATGCCAAGTTTTTGTTTGACCGCCGCTAGCTTTTTTCCAGCCTGACCCTATATCCGCTAACATTGCTCGTCGAGGGAGGCGATGGCTTGGCATACGTAACACATGTCCTAACCATCTCAGTCTTTGTAGCTTCACGACTTCGTCGATTGATTTCCCCTGTTTACCTAGAACTCTACGCCTAACCTCAATGTTGCTCACCTTATTATGCCACTTTACACGGGAAATAGAACGCAGGCACCTGTGGTCAAAGACAGCTAGTCTTTTCATGTCTTCCACTCTCAGTGGCCAGGTCTCACAACCATAAAGGAGGACGGAGCGGACTGATGAGCAGTACACCCGCCCTTTGGTCGTTAGTCGAACATCTCGTCTACGCCAGAGTCGGCGTAAACTAACAAATGCGAAACGAGCCCCTTGTATTCGTGCTGAGATTTCGTCAGAGATCAGCCCGTTGGGGCTGATGGTACTTCCCAAATAAGTGAAGCGGTCAACGTGCTCTACCACTTCACTTCCTATTTTTAAACTAGGCGTCGATGTAGTCCAGTCCTGTAACATCATCTTGCATTTGGCGGGAGCGAATCGCATGCCAAACATTCGTAGATTGCGGCTCAAGGTGTTTAGAAGGATCTGCATTTCGTCAGCATCTTCGCCTAGAAGGACTATATCGTCTGCATATTCCAAGTCAACAAGATTATTCCCCGGTAGCAAGTCAATCCCTGAGTCGCTGAAGTCATTTAGGGTTAAGTCCATTAACACATCTATGATGAAGTTGAATAGAAAAGGGGATAATGGGCATCCTTGACGGACACCACTGGTCGTCATCAGTTCAGATGACAGCTCGCCGTAAGCCCTCACCTGGCTGTATGAGTACGAATAGAGTGCCTTAATCAGTGCAATATATTTTCTTGGAATTCCCTTTACAGCCAAGCACGTCCTTTGGTTGACAGTCAGCTACTTATCACGTCTACTAAGCCAGAAGCGGTGTAAACTGGCATATGCGAAACCAGCCTTCTGTATCCCTGCTGAGATTTCGTCAGCGACCAACCTATTGACTCTGGCTGACGCAACTTCCCAAATAAGTGAAGTGGTCAACATGCTCCACCAACGACTTCACTCCCTATTTCTAAGCTAGAAGTCAATGTAGTCCAGCCCTGTAGAAGATCGAATACCAATCTTGATTCTGGGTGCACATTAGTTGATACAATCAATATATATAACATATGTCAGTTTGTTTGGTGACTATGTTGACCAACGAAATGCAGAGAATAAATGCCACCTTCAAGTTTACCCTCACAATTATCGTGGTCGTAAACACGACATTTTTTCGTCAACAGAATTACTGAGAATTTCTTCAAGACACTTCACTACAGTTTTTGTAGGTAGTATGCAAGTCTCCACGAAGCAGATAAATCTCCCTGTCGTTGGATTTCTTCATCAAAATAGAAAATGTCGTGGAATACAAGTTGAAACGGAAGACTTTGTTGCGCTAATAGTCACTTTTCGTTAATGACTTACTTTGTGGTGAGAGCTGTCTGCTAGCCAGAATTGGCAGACAGCAATTTACGTCAATATTTACGTCCCAGGTCTTGGTCGTGAGAAGAAAACACGAACAAAGACTAACTCAACAACTGATAACAGCAGACTTTGAGTGGGCGGATGCGGTTCGCATATATATTGTCTGACTTTGTAAGAAGCGCCCGCAAGGAGTTGACCGAGGATGAGATGAGGAGATGACAGCGAGGAAACAAGCAATCGGAAGACGCTGTTTCTCTGCTAATAGTAACATATAATAATGTACATGTACAATGTATATATAAATGTGTGTTGATTTTCTCAATAAACGATCTGTTGCCTGGCGGCCCTTGTCTCCCGTCGTTACAAGTTAACGATATAAAAGGGTAGTGCACACATGGATTTGAGGCAATGACGTATAACTAATTTTGATAATTAGACTTCATGTTCACACATGATTTGGAGGCCAGAATTCTAACCTCTAGCTTGTAAATTACTGATAATCCAAAGATCTATCAAGTGACCTTTGGAACCCTGACTGATTTCATTGCACTAACCACAAGTGGTCAGCCCAGCTCTGTGTGTGTGTGTGTTTGTGTGTAATCGATAATACCCTTACTGTATTTGTTGATTATCACATCACCACCTATTTATTGTCATTTTCTTCTTAATTTTAACAGGAATGAAATTTACGTGTGATTTATGCGATAAGAAATTTTCAGCAAAAACTGCACGAGCTCTACACATTAAAAGTATTCATGAAGGTGATCTTGATTTAAATTTGTTTATCAAACACTTTTTCTAAATATGATTCTATGTATGTGTAAACAGCGTCCATATGACATTATAATTGGACGAAGTAGAGAGCACTAGCGAAAAGAAGCGAATCTGTTTGAATGTATTGATAAACTTCAGTGCTACAACTGACACTTTTTTAACGTTAACTACCACAGATGAAATGAGATAGTCAAAGGTAGGTGGTACCTTTCCATTAACTGAGAATTCTTCTATGTTTGGAATGATAATAAACCCCATTAAGACGGGTGATGTAGGTTGGGTCTCAGTGACCGAATGGTCTACGAGCTAGGGCAGAAAAGACATTACTTGACTGGATCCCGGTAGATAGCCGAATGTGTGCTGTCCGCCTGAACGGATCAGTAAGAAGGAGGAAGGACTGCACTACTCGCCGATGCCTTTTCGTAATCTCCGCCTACGCCCCCACTGACTGCAGTTCAGATGAAACGAAGGATGAGTTCTACCAAAAGCTGTCTAGTTTGGTGGAAAGGCTAAACGCTCAGACATAGTCGTTCTAGCTGGTGACTTTAACGCTCAAGTAGGGAAATTGTGTCAATCTGAGAAGGATGTCGGTGGCACCTATGGAGTTCCGTGCCAGCGAACCGACAACGGTGACCGTCTCCTACAGTTCTGCTCTGATAATCATTTGTTTCTTGTAAGCACTAACTTTAAACACAAGGAGAGACACTGTTTGACTTGGAGACCCCCTTCATCAAACCAACGCTGGACACAAATAGACCACATAGCAATAAGCTATCGTTGGCGTGGGTCGGTAGGAGATTGTCGCTCCTTCTGGAACACGTGCGTAGATACCGACCATGCACTGGTCCGCGCTCGGGTGTGCTTACGACTGAACGGACGTAGGAAACAGCTGGCGGTAAAACCATCACGTCCCCAGCTCGATCAGGAAACTAAATCCGTATTTCAGGAAGAACTAGCTAAACACATATCTGTGTTCGACAGCTGTGCTCACCCTGAAGAAGCTTGGAAAAATATCCAGGCAGCCATAGATACAGCTGTAAAAGCTGTGAATAAGGTAAACCCAAAGGTGAGTAAAAACCACTGGATCTCCACCGCCTCATCCGAACTGATAGATGCTAGAAGACTTATTCCGGCGAGCTCCGAATTCAATGAGGAGCGAAAGCTGCACAAGAGGAAACTTACGAAAAGTCTCCGCAAGGACCGTGAACAGTGGTGGGCGACAAAAGCCAAAGAGATGGAGAAAGCTTTGAGGATAGGCAACACCAGGCAACTCTTTGGACTCATCAGGGAAACGGGTGGGAGAAGACAAATCATTAGTGAGACAATCTCGGAAAAAAATGGCACTATAATTAGCTCACAGGATAGACGACTGGATCGTTGGAAAGAGCATTATGAGGAGCAGTTTAATTTGCCCACAGCCACGCTCAACCTTCCGAGCATCCAACACCTCCCTGAATGGGATATAGACACAGGTCCTCCGTCACTAACTGAGGTTACTAAAGCTGTCACCAATCTGAAACTAGGCAAAGCAGCGGGACCTGATGGAATGACTCCAGAGGTATTTAAGTACGGTGGAGACAGCTTACTGTCTGGATTAACTGAGGTACTAGGCAGCGTCTGGGAATCAGAAGAAGTCCCATCGGGTTGGTGTAAGTCACTGATTATCCCCATATACAAGAAGGGAGACAAGTCTTCCTGTGATAATCACAGAGGGATTAGCTTGACTAATATAGTATCTAAAGTCTTAGGCTCAATAATCATGCGTAGACTGAGTGGTGCTCGGGAAGCACAAACACGAGAGAGCCAGGCAGGCTTTAGACCAGGAAGAGGGTGTATTGATCATATCTTCACCCTCCGACAGATTCTAGAACATAGGCATTCCTACCGGCGTCCAACAGTCATTATATTTCTTGACCTAAAGGCAGCATTCGACTCTGTCGATCGGGAAGTTCTCTGGAGATGCTTGGCTGTAAAGGGAATTCCAAGAAAATATATTGCACTGATTAAGGCACTCTATTCGTACTCATACAGCCAGGTGAGGGCTTACGGCGAGCTGTCATCTGAACTGATGACGACCAGTGGTGTCCGTCAAGGATGCCCATTATCTCCTTTTCTATTCAACTTCATCATAGATGTGTTAATGGACTTAACCCTAGGTGACTTCAGCGACTCAGGGATTGACTTGCTACCGGGGAATAATCTCGTTGACTTGGAATATGCAGACGATATAGTCCTTCTAGGCGAAGACGCTGACGAAATGCAGAGTCTTCTAAACACCTTGAGCCGCAATCTACGAATGTTTGGCATGCGATTCGCTCCCGCCAAATGCAAGATGATGTTACAGGACTGGACTACATCGACGCCTAGTTTAAAAATAGGAAGTGAAGTGGTAGAGCACGTTGACCGCTTCACTTATTTGGGAAGTACCATCAGCCCCAACGGGCTGATCTCTGACGAAATCTCAGCACGAATACAAGGGGCTCGTTTCGCATTTGTTAGTTTACGCCGACTCTGGCGTAGACGAGATGTTCGACTATCGACCAAAGGGCGGGTGTACTGCTCATCAGTCCGCTCCGTCCTCCTTTATGGTTGTGAGACCTGGCCACTGAGAGTGGAAGACATGAAAAGACTAGCTGTCTTTGATCATAGGTGCCTGCGTTCTATTTCCCGTGTAAAGTGGCATAATAAGGTGAGCAACATTGAGGTTAGGCGTAGAGTTCTAGGTAAACAGGGGAAATCAATCGACGAAGTCGTGAAGCTACAAAGACTGAGATGGTTAGGACATGTGTTACGTATGCCAAGCCATCGCCTCCCTCGACGAGCAATGTTAGCGGATATAGGGTCAGGCTGGAAAAAAGCTAGCGGCGGTCAAACAAAAACTTGGCATCAGTCAATGAAATCCACAACAGTTGGTCTAAGCCACGTAGGAAGGTGTAGACTTCCAGGCTGGGGTCCTCGGGACGGTAAAAATCTATGGTTGGAAACAATTGGTGACATGGCTCAAAATCGTTCTCAGTGGCGCAGATGCATCCACTCCCTGTGACTTATGATCTTCAATGAAACTGTTTTGTATTTCTTTATTACTCCTTTGTCTCACACCTCTGCTCACTGTTTCTATTATGCTTTTCTTGTACTTTCTTCTCTTGCTTCGCGTGCTACACGGAATGTGGCGACTTGAACTTCCGCACATTTGTGCAAAGTTCTATGTCGAAAACAGACAGACAGACAGACGAGCTCACTTTGTAGCTGGAAGGTTCTGGGTTCGAAGCGGGGCTGGGCGTTAGGTGAGTTTTAAATTAGGCGTAGGAAACAGCTGTCCAGTAGTTGAAGGCTTGTTTTCAGTAATGGTTCTCGAACTGATATCAATCCGTGAACAAACCTGAAACAAATCAATATCCCTTCAAGTGTCTTTTCTTGTAATCATGTTTTTTCAGTTTGAAATAGCTGTATTATGCCTTGATTGAGGACTCCTTTGAATTGGGTTGTTTTGAGTTTGGGAAGACTTCTTTTCAAGTTTGTTATAACTGCACTGAATTAAAGTAAAACCCCGTCGCCAATTTGTTATAACTGCACTGAATTAAGATAAACCCCGTCGCTAATTTGTTATATCTGTAGGGAATTGAATGAAGACGTTTTCACCTTATTCTGTCTGCGCCTGAACTAATCTGTCTATCTACTTGTCGTACCTTCCGATTTAGTAAAGCACGCAAATATCAAAAGACAAAGGCTGGACTGTGACTGTGTATTGAAGTGCAACAACGATAAAGAAAGCCATGGTATTTATACATTTTACAACAATATGGACAGCTAACAGCATTTGAAATAATTGACCTTACTAGCCAATAACAAAGTGTGTGAGAAATCATAATATGCCATATGTGCGACATTGAGAGTCAGTAACAAAATGTGTGGGAATGATATACCATATATACAAAATTAACAGTCACTACCAAAATGCGTGTGAATGATAATATACAAAAATAGCAGTCACTACCAAAATGCGTGAGAATGATGATATACAAAATATGCAAGTTAGCAGTCAATACCAAAATATGTGGGATCCTATCACCTCCCCCCGTAAAGAGTGTTGGACTTGCTTTTTGGATCTATTTGAAAAGGTTTCGGAGCTCTTCTTTGTCGAGTTGACCTTTGCGTGGTACTGGATAGAGCGTGATCTGTGTGTCTGCCACATAACTGTCCTTTTTCATTCGTACGATAATGCAGCAAGAATTTATCCAAAATTTTTCTGTTGTTCCCTCCCCCTTCGCTTTTGCATAAGCACGCTTAAAGGTGTCGACGAAACGTTCAGTCTGTCCATTCGAGTGGGGATGGTACGGGGGGCTACGAATATGCTGGATGCCAAACAGTTTGCAGCAACCAAGTTTGTCCTGAAAGACAGAAGCGTGCTTTTGACGACGGCGTTGCAAGAGAGATTGATCAGATACATCTCCGGGAACAACGTTGTGTGGTGAAGACGAAACATTAGAGCATACTGAATTTAATGGTACATTAAAGATATGGAGCTTGTCTAACCAGTCAAGACCAAGCAAATCCAAATCATGGTAGTTTGTAACGTAACATACACCATTGAAGTGATGCTCACCAAACTGAACCTGGCAATTTATCTCACCCACGAGTTTCAGTTTATCTCCAGAGACATTCTTGGTGAAATGTTCGGTCGGCAGAATCTGTGGGCAACCAAGTTTGCGCCACGTAGTTCGGGAAATTACGGTGATATCTGATGCCGTATCCAACTGAAGACGAATACGTTTGCCATTAATATCTAGTGTTATGTACTTACGTTTGCTGGCGACATCGACTTTGGAAGTTGTATAAATAGTCTGTACTCGAGGAGATTGTTTCGGCTTGAAACGACTACTTCTGTTCCTCACCGAAGAATTTTTCTGCGGAGTACAGTAACCCTCCTTATGTCCAAAACGGTGACAATTACGGCATTTATGCTTCTTGAAAGGACAGAACTTGACAAAATGCCACGAACCACAGTGCCAGCACACTGAAGGAGGTTTGGCTGAATTCTGCGACTGACGTGCTGTGTGCTTAACGGTGATCGGAGGACTTTTCCCTGTGTTAATCGAACCAAATTCAGACGACTGTCGTTTGCACTCCACCATAGCAGTATCGTGCTTCAAGTTGATTAAACGTAGGCATTCTGCTGTCACCATTTGTAAGGTCATTTTCGGGTCTTGTTCCACAAGTGACAGAAGTCGAGTTCGTATGTCAGTATCTTCTGGGTTCTTCAACCCACAAATAAAAACCAAACACTTGAACTGATCGGGTGTCATTTCGTGTGGCTTGAACCTTTCACATTCCTTGTTCACTTTGCCAGCGTAAGTCACATAATCATCGGAAGGAATTTTTGTCAACTGAAAACATTGATACCGAATATTAAACATGGATGACTGTTCACCAAAGATTTGTGATAAAACGGTGACTGTCTCATCGAATGATAACTCACGTGGGTTCTTGGGCAGAATGAAGTTAACATATCTGTTGTGCTCGACAGTACCAAGTTTTCTTAGTAATAATCGGACTTTGGCAGCATCATCAAACATGTGGCATTCAATACGGAAAACATCTTCGTAACGATTGAACCATGCATCAAACACGAGACCAGATATTGGATCGCAGTTGAACTCACTGATA
Organism: Trichobilharzia regenti; assembly: GCA_944472135.2. Lineage (NCBI taxonomy): Eukaryota > Metazoa > Platyhelminthes > Trematoda > Strigeidida > Schistosomatidae > Trichobilharzia > Trichobilharzia regenti. Next base: position 2,628,841 of record OX235267.1, on the reverse strand, counting down.
GAATTTGAGATGCTTTCATATTTGTCAGAATGAGATGTCGATGGAACTTGAATGGACAGCTTCTGAGTGAGAGCTTCGATTAATTTTAGTTGAGCTGCTTCATTCTGAACCTGCTGCTGCTGCAAGATAGATTTGAGATCGTCCAGAGAGATAGACATTGTAATTGGGTTGTAATTAACACAGTCAAAAATGTTATATAGTTGCGCTGAACAGAATAAAAACTGTCGTCGTTTGCTTGCTATAACTGCGATGAATAAAAGTAAAACCCCGTCGCCAATTTGTTATAACTGTAGGGGATTGAATGATAGACGTTTTCACCTTATTCTGTCTGCGCCTGAACTAATCTGTCTATCTACTTGTCGTACCTTCCGATTTAGTAAAGCACGCAAATATCAAAAGACAAAGGCTGGACTGTGACTGTGTATTGAAGTGCAACAACGATAAAGAAAGCCATGGTATTTATACATTTTACAACAATATGGACAGCTAACAGCATTTGAAATAATTGACCTTAATAGCCAATAACAAAGTGTGTGAGAAATCATAATATGCCATATGTGCGACATTGAGAGTCAGTAACAAAATGTGTGGGAATGATATACCATATATACAAAATTAACAGTCACTACCAAAATGCGTGTGAATGATAATATACAAAATTAGCAGTCACTACCAAAATGCGTGAGAATGATGATATACAAAATTAGCAGTCAATACCAAAATATGTGGGATCCTATCAAAGTTAATTCCCGTATTGATGTTAGTTATGGAATCATGGAAAATGACAATGTAGTAGACAGTTGTTTTCTCATGGTTTGAGGCTCTTCAGTTTTCAGTGTGCGCACCCATGGTCATCCGTTCAGGCTTTCATTTTGTCAGGCGAATTCGTTGACCCGTCATCGACTGTCGTGGAATGCAATGATGATGAGTTCTAACTCTTGTCAGTTTGTGATGTATACCATCATCGAGCTGTTAAATCACATGGGTCAAAATGTCTTTCTTAAACTCCAGTGATTTCATCCATGATTCAGTCACCAATGGGCATTACATTTATTCTCGAATGATGTAATAGGCAACAGGTAAGAATAGATACCACAGCCAAATGACCTTGTACCAGCCAATCATGAGGTGTCTGATAAAAAGTGGTATTTATGGTATAAGAATATTGTTTAGTGGATATATATATGTACATATATGTATATATATGTGTGAAGAAAATGAAAGGGTATGTGTCTCTAATATGCTGCAAAAGGTGGCCTTAGTTTCCCATATGAGCGACTATGCTAAACAGACCAAAATCTATATGAGTGCCAGTTACGAAATCCACTGATAACGATAGTCCCAGTGCTCAGTATTTCGAATAGATGTTACTCATAATCATCGTCACAAGATTCACACTAACCTTAACCAATAGCCCAACCCTGTGTTAACACTACCCTAATCCCCTGAATCAGAGTGAAACTTGCAGTGAAGATAATGAAACGCGTTAAATTGTAGTTCTGAGTGATATGATTAGTTGGTTCGAGGTCATTTGACTGTGGTATGCAACCAATCGTATCGCTTCAAATCAACATTTAAAGACTGCTTTTATTCATCTACATTACTTCAGCACATTGTTGGTTGGTTAGTAATAACTAAGGACTCAAGAACATGTAGAGAAGACGGACTGAAATGGCAGTGATTATTCCTCCAGGAGAAAGTAGAAATGACCGGGAATCTGTAGTTCTTTTACATGACCAATAACTAACAATGTTAGTGTATACGAACTGTGTTGTGGCTCATCAGAGAAGTAACAATTAAGATTCTTTGATTCAGATGAGAGTCGAATGTTTCGTCTACATATTTATTCACATTGGTCAGTGGAATCCAGGATGTACATTTCGTCCTATTCGGGAATCGTCAACCTGTGACCGACCATTTTGGTCCAAACAATCGACGGGAAAATCTAAATTAAAGAATTACCAAGACCCGTCGCACAAGAAATGGCTTTCGTGGCCCGAGTGGTCTAGTGGATAATACTTTGGCGTTTGAGACTATATGCACTGGGTTCGAGCCTAGGTGGTAACCTCATCACTCACTGGAGAATGCAGGTGCATCCAGTTGACGAGTCAGTCGCCAATTAGGACGGATTGCGCGTTATCCTGGATTCCAATGCTGGTCACTATCAACCAATTGACTTCAAGTTACATGACCAGACATCGTCTTAGCATATCTGCACAAGGAGCCGTCATGTCATCCTGAGACCCCAAGCACTTCGATCCAGTCAATCGATGGGGAAATCTAAATTGAATTCAATGGTAAACACTGCCTAATCACTTTTCTCCTCTTCGTTATGACACAGTTATTCTATTTACCCTGTATTTGAATATTATTACTATTGTTGTTATAAGTGTTCTTCTGTTTTTGAAAACTGTTCATTAGGCAAGAAGTTTTCTTGTGATCAGTGTGACAGAAAGTTCTATGGTAAATCTTTACTCAGAGAACATATTCAAGCTGTTCATGAAGGTAACTACCACTTCTGTTTCGTTTTGTTTCTTTCTCTTTTTTGACATTTTCATTAATTTTTAAAACAAGCAAATGTGATCGATCACATGTGGGTGTACTGAGTATGATCGGTTTCCTCATCATTTATGTGTGTAGTCTTCTTCATCAGGTAGGTGAGTTTCACCAAGTACTACTACTGCGCCTTTGAATTGTTCTCATTAGATGGTTGGAAGCCTTGGGTAGAGGTTTTCTGTTTGTTAGTACTCACCAGTCAGCAAGGAGTATCTACAATCTTGAAAGAAGTCATATCCTTTTCTGAGATTCGAACCCATGTCACTAGACGCATGGTAGTAGTTACTAACTAATGTGTAACTGAAAATATCCAATATATTCCTAGATGAGGTCAATCTCGAGCTTGAATAGCTCAATAATAACATCTCTGACTGCAGCGAACGGTGGAATAGGTTCATATCTCACTTCAGAGACACAGGGATTGACTTGCTACCAGGGAATAATCTCGTTGACTTAGAATATGCAGACGATATGGTCCTTTTAGGCGAGGACGCAGACAAAAAAGAGCAGAGTCCTCTGAACACCTCGAGCTGGTTGGGAAATGTGCTACACATGCGTGGCCTAGTCATCGCCTTCCTCGAGAACGGGCTATGTTAGCTGATATAGGGTCAGACTGGAAAAGAGCTAGTGGCGATCAAACCAAACAGGACACCAGTCAATGAAATCCACAACAGTCAGTTTAAGCCAGTGACGTAGGAAGGTGTAGACTTCCTGACTGACGGGTTGGGTTCCTCGGGACGTTAAAAACCAATGAATGCTGCAGACAATTGGTGATATGGCTCAAAGTGATCGTTCTCAAAGTGGCTGGCCGGTTCAGATGCATCCACTCCTTGTGACTTATGATTTCCAGTGAGACTCTATTGTTCTTCGTTATTATTATTCCTTATGCCTCATACCCCTGTTTCCTGTGTCTATTATGCATTTCTTGTACTTTCTTCTCTTGCTTTGTGTGTTACAAAGAGGGAGTGTGGCGACTTGAACTGCCGAACATATCTGGAAAGTTCTATGTCAAAAACAGACAGACAGGCAGACATTTGAGTAAGTGTAAGGACTAAAAGGCATTAGAATATACGAAGAGGAAATACCAGTCGCCTTTGATGTAAACAGTCTATACTGAAAATACCCATTCAGATGGTCATGGATGCACTGAAAACGAGACTAGACGAGGATAATGACCTGAAAGACAGGACACGATTATCCGTAGAAGAGATCATAAAAGAGGTTGAATTCCGTCTCACAAGAACATATTTTAAATTTGAAGGAAGAATATACCAACAAAATGAAGGAGGAGTAGCCATGGGATTGCCCATCTCACCAATAATAGCTGACATATTCATGGATTTTCGCGAAAAGAATGCACCTAAACCATTCAGGTCATCAATAAAATGTTGGTGGAGATATGTAGACGACAATACGTTAGTAATAATGACAGGGAACAATGTTGGGAAATTCTTCTTACACACATAAACAATCCTGTGAACTGAGTAGAATTCACAATATGGAAGTAGAGAATGAAATTGAGGAACTGGGTGTGTTAGACTGCAAAGTACAAAGAGTAACAGATGGTAGGTAGCATAAAAACGACTCTGTATAGAAAAAAAACTACACATTATCACTCAGCCCCATGGACTCACGGTAAAACGAGAATTAATAGAAGGTCTTGCAGATAGAATACGTAGACTAACAACAACAACTACAACAACAGAGAACCAGCGTAAAGAAATAAACGTCTTATTCACAGTGTTACTCGACAACAACTACCCAGACGAATTTATCATAAATAATATGAAAAAGAGGGTAAAACTAGAGAATGACACGTAGGAGGATGGCGAAAAGACGATCAGAATACCATAGAAAAATGGTACATCAGAGGCGATTGGAAGAAACCTCAGGAAAGTATGGGGATTCGCATCACGTTTAAATTAACGAATCTAATTAAAAATAAAATAAACCAACTGATAGATCCAATAAAAATGATGGATAAAAGTAGTAATGTAATTTACAAAATATCTTGTGTCGAGTGTCCGACTCAATGTGTGGGTCAAACGTTCAGATCACTGAAAATAAGAGTGAATGATGATGATGATAAACGCCTAACTAAAGGTCAACCAACAGGAAGGAACACAAGCTTACAAGAATTTAGAATAAAATTCATGTCTAGCTGCACATGCATGGAACAAAAGCCAGAATATTGATTGGAACAATGTTTGTATTCTGAAAACTACTACGAACAAAAGGAAAGTGAGACTTACAACCGAATCTATATTGATTAAGATCACTCCAGATGCACGTGACAAGAGTGACTCAGTAGCACAACTGTCAACAACCTGGAATATAATTCTGAATACACAAAAATGAATGGAGAAAGAAATAATGAACTATTTATGGATGAGTACAAATCATAAATGTGTGAACTCAAACAAACCAAACAATTCCAATACAGTTGATGTGTGATCACGGGCAGTAATTTTGCTCGAAATATTACCAATAACAAAAGTTATCATTGTGTGCAAACTATTGAAGTATAATTATACTTTATTTGATGTATTTCACAATGTGTGAGCATGAAATAATATCAATAATGAGTAGTTCAGTGAAAATGCATAGAGGGTATTGCATGCTTTAAAGATGATGCAAATATCTATTTATATTATTGTATTCTGTTCTCCTTCCATCTCATGGAATCTTCTGCCAATAAGTTTCTTGAACATCACAAGGACACTTGAAGTAATTTGTTGAGTGGATTTGCTTTTCGTTGTATTTGGGACTTGTCAGGTGGATTTACGTGCATTGCGCAGTGAGTAGGATATTTTTCCCACTGGGGCTCGAACACCAGTACCCGTCATTTGAAACGCTAAAGCCTTAACCAGTGAACCACTTGGGCCACCACGTCTTGCGCAATCGGTATCAATTATTGCTTACTTTTAGTACGATTTTGATTCGACCAAAATGTTCGGTCTCTGTTGATATGTCGGCTCCTTGTGTGGGTGCTTTGCTGATTTCTGATAATTAACCTGAAGTAATTTTTGTTGAATGGTGACTGGCAATGGAACGCAGGATGCACATTTCAGACTGTTTGGGACTCCTCGGTACACTGTGTTGACTGCTTAGGATTTCACAGAATTATGTCATTTCATGTTAATCCTCCTCCCGCCTTCTTTTCTTTTCAGACTAATCCTACATAATTAGATCGGTGATAATGTCATCGGTGTGGGTAAAATCTGTTCTCTTGAGCCACTTAAGTTATTATCAACCATCACTACTAACCGAACTCTTAATGAATTATTTTCTCTAGTGTATACTATCCATTCAATCGTGCTTGTTACGTAATTTTCTTGGCTTAAACTTTTTCCCTGTAGTATTATTATCTGACTATTATGATTCCATAGGCATAGGTTTTCCTTGTGAACAATGTGATAAAAAATTCGCCTCAAAAGCTCATCTTAGCCAACATGTGGCAGCAATTCATCAAGGTGAGAAAATATCTGCGTCTCTTTTATTGTTTTTGTGATGCTTTCAACTTATGGCCTTTTTCACTTGTAAGGACAATATTCATGTCGTTAGGTGTCAGCCAGTGAAGAATAGTCTTTTCGTAAATTCGCTTGAAAGTTGTACAGTTATGCATATACAATATTTGATGAAAAGGTTAGATGGTTTATTCCTTTACGTTCCCAACGGAACATAGCACTGCTGTTTATTTATATATGGTATGGAGTTGGTAGCCTGGTGCCCAATCTTCCCTCTGTATACCAGTATGATTCCTGGCCTAGGGAGGTAGAGGAGTGCGTCCGTCGTCCGGGTATTGAACCCCGGACCACCTGAGGTGTGGTTGATGAGCGTTTAACCGTTGTTCCACCGACGCACAACATCAGTTGGTAACCGAACACATGAAAATTTCTGTCAGTAAATTAAGTAAATTACGCGCGTAATCTGAAGTCATGAATTGGTTGAGTATCGCTGAGAAATGACTACCAGTGAAAGGAACTTCAAGCTATTATTTATAGGATTAACAAATTCAGGATATTTATATAGAGTAAAGAGAAAGTGGACAAACCAACTACTCGATACTTCAGCACTCTTGTTCTTACAAATCATATTCCGAATTTAATGGAAAAAAATCTTCAGTGAAATTTGTCGGAGTGGCTCTTGAGTGTGTGTTTTTCCACATCGAAAGTTGTTAATGCGCAGAAGAAACAGCCGAGAATGTTGTACACAGAAGTGGTTTATCCGGTCTGTTTCACTGGTGTTTTTTTTGTCAGCTTTAAATAATTTTGCTTGTAAGTTATCCGTATTCATTCGAATATGTACTTGGTCCTAGGTTTTATGTTCAGCCGATGCACTCCTAAACCTCGCTCAGCCGGTAGCATGCCTTTGGAAGAGTGGACGCTGAACGTGATGCTGGTGATCGCCTCACGATAACTGATCCAGCTCTGACCTGACTGACGGATTTCAACATAGAACTTTGCACCGATGTGCAGCAGTTAAAGTCGCCACACTCCCTCTATACAGCACACAAAGCAAGAGAAAGAAGCAAAAACACATTTAAAACAGAGATAATAAACAGAGATGTGAAGGAAAAAGAATAGTAATATCGAAAAACAATATAGTTTCATTGGATATTACAAGTCACAAGGAGTGGATGCATCTGAACCGGCCAGCCATTGAGAACGATCACTTTGAGCCATATCACCGATTGTCTCCAGCCTTCATTGGTGTTTGCCGTCCTGAGGAACCCAACCACGAAATCTACACCTTCTGATGTGGCTTAAACTGACTGTTGTGGATTTCATTGACTGACTGATGAAGCCCTGGTTTGGTTTGACCACCGGTAGTTCCTTTCCAGTCTGACTCTATATCAGCTACATTGCCCATTGTGGGAGAATGTGATGGCTAGGCATACGTAACACATATCCTAACCATCTCAATCGATGTTACTTTACAGTCTCGTCTACTGATTTTCCACCTCACTTACCTAGCACTGGACCGATGCCTCACCTCAATATTGCTCACCTTGTTATACCACTTCACACGGGAGATCGAACGGAGTCATCTATGATCAAAGACAGCTATCCGGCCAGGCTTTTCATGTCTTCCAATAATCTTAGCGGCCAGGTCCCACAGCTAGCCATAAAGGAGGACGAAGCGGACTCCTGAGCAGTGCACACGTCCTTTGGTTGACAGTCAGCTGGATATCACGTCTACTAAGCCAGAAGCGGTGTAAACTGGCATATGCGAAACCAGCCTTCTGTATCCCTGCTGAGATTTCGTCAGCGACCAACCTATTGACTCTGGCTGACGCAACTTCCCAAATAAGTGAAGTGGTCAACATGCTCCACCAACGACTTCACTCCCTATTTCTAAGCTAGAAGTCAATGTAGTCCAGTCCTGTAGAAGATCGAATACCAATCTTGATTCTGGGTGCACATTAGTTGATACAATCAATATATATAACATATGTCAGTTTGTTTGGTGACTATGTTGACCAACGAAATGCAGAGAATAAATGCCACCTTCAAGTTTACCCTCACAATTATCGTGGTCGTAAACACGACATTTTTTCGTCAACAGAATTACTGAGAATTTCTTCAAGACACTTCACTACAGTTTTTGTAGGCAGTATGCAAGTCTCCACGAAGCAGATAAATCTCCCTGTCGTTGGATTTCTTCATCAAAATAGAAAATGTCGTGGAATACAAGTTGAAACGGAAGACTTTGTTGCGCTAATAGTCACTTTTCGTTAATGACTTACTTTGTGGTGAGAGCTGTCTGCTAGCCAGAATTGGCAGACAGCAATTTACGTCAATATTTACGTCCCAGGTCTTGGTCGTGAGAAGAAAACACGAACAAAGACTAACTCAACAACTGATAACAGCAGACTTTGAGTGGGCGGATGCGGTTCGCATATATATTGTCTGACTTTGAAAGAAGCGCCCGCAAGGAGTTGACCGAGGATGAGATGAGGAGATGACAGCGAGGAAACAAGCAATCGGAAGACGCTGTTTCTCTGCTAATAGTAACATATAATAATGTACATGTACAATGTATATATAAATGTGTGTTGATTTTCTCAATAAACGATCTGTTGCCTGGCGGCCCTTGTCTCCCGTCGTTACAAGTTAACGATATAAAAGAGTAGTGCACACATGGATTTGAGGCAATGACGTATAACTAATTTTGATAATTAGACTTCATGTTCACACATGATTTGAAGGCCAGAATTCTAACCTCTAGCTTGTAAATTACTGATAATCCAAAGATCTATCAAGTGACCTTTGGAACCCTGACTGATGTCATTGCACTAACCACAAGTGGTCAGCCCAGCTGTGTGTGTGTGTGTGTAATCGATAATACCCTTACTGTATTTATTGATTATCACATTACCACCTATTTATTGTCATTTTCTTCTTAATTTTAACAGGAATGAAATACACGTGTGATTTATGCGATAAGAAATTTTCATCAAAAGGTGGAATTCATCGACACATTGAAAGTATTCATGAAGGTACTTTTGACTTAAATTTGTTTACGAAACAATTTTTCTAAATATGATTCTATGTATGTGTAAACAGCGTCTATATGACATTATAATTGGACGAAGTAGAGAGCACTAGCGAAAAGAAGCGAATCTGTTTGAATGTATTGATAAACTTCAGTGCTACAACTGACACTTTTTTAACGTTAACTACCACAGATGAAATGAGATAGTCAAAGGTAGGTGGTACCTTTCCATTAACTGAGAATTCTTCTATGTTTGGAATGATAATAAACCCCATTAAGACGGGTGATGTAGGTTGGGTCTCAGTGACCGAATGGTCTACGAGCTCACTTTGTAGCTGGGAGGTTCTGGGTTCGAAGCGGGGTTGGGCGTTAGGTGAGTTTTAAATTAGGCGTAGGAAACAGCTGTCCAGTAGTTGAAGGCTTGTTTTCAATAATGGTTCTCGAACTGATATCAATCCGTGAACAAACCTGAAACAAATCAATATCCCTTCAAATGTCTTTTCTTGTAATCATGTTTTTTCAGTTTGAAATAGCTGTATTATGCCTTGATTGAGGACTCCTTCGAATTGGGTTGTTTTGAGTTTGGGAAGACTTCTTTTCAAGTTAATTCCCGTATTGATGTTAGTTATGGAATCATGGAAAATGACAATGTAGTAGACAGTTGTTTTCTCATGGTTTGAGGCTCTTCAGTTTTCAGTGTGCACCCATGATCATCCGTTCAGGCTTTCATTTTGTCAGGCGAATTCGTTGACCCGTCATCGACTGTCGTGGAATGCAATGATGATGAGTTCTAACTCTTGTCAGTTTGTGATGTATACCATCATCGAGCTGTTAAATCACATGGGTCAAAATGTCTTTCTTAAACTCCAGTGATTTCATCCATGATTCAGTCACCAATGGGCATTACATTTATTCTCGAATGATGTAATAGGCAACAGGTAAGAATAGATACCATAGCCAAATGACCTTGTACCAGCCAATCATGAGGTGTCTGATAAAAAGTGGTATTTATGGTATAAGAATATTGTTTAGTGGATATATATATGTACATATATGTATATATATGTGTGAAGAAAATGAAAGGGTATGTGTCTCTAATATGCTGCAAAAGGTGGCCTTAGTTTTCCATATGAGCGACTATGCTAAACAGACCAAAATCTATATGAGTGCCAGTTACGAGATCCACTGATAACGATAGTCCCAGTGCTCAGTATTTCGAATAGATGTTACTCATAATCATCGTCACAAGATTCACACTAACCTTAACCAATAGCCCAACCCTGTGTTAACACTACCCTAATCCCCTGAATCAGAGTGAAACTTGCAGTGAAGATAATGAAACGCGTTAAATTGTAGTTCTGAGTGATGTGATTAGTTGGTTCGAGGTCATTTGACTGTGGTATGCAACCAATCGTATCGCTTCAAATCAACATTTAAAGACTGCTTTTATTCATCTACATTACTTCAGCACATTGTTGGTTGGTTAGTAATAACTAAGGACTCAAGAACATGTAGAGAAGACGGACTGAAATGGCAGTGATTATTCCTCCAGGAGAAAGTAGAAATGACCGGGAATCTGTAGTTCTTTTACATGACCAATAACTAACAATGTTAGTGTATACGAACTGTGTTGTGGCTCATCAGAGAAGTAACAATTAAGATTCTTTGATTCAGATGAGAGTCGAATGTTTCGTCTACATATTTATTCACATTGGTCAGTGGAATCCAGGATGTACATTTCGTCCTATTCGGGAATCGTCAACCTGTGACCGACCATTTTGGTCCAAACAATCGACGGGAAAATCGAAATTAAAGAATTAACAAGACCCGTCGCACAAGAAATGGCTTTCGTGGCCCGAGTGGTCTAGTGGATAATACTTTGGCGTTTGAGACTATATGCACTGGGTTCGAGCCTAGGTGGTAACCTCATCACTCACTGGAGAATGCAGGTGCATCCAGTTGACGAGTCAGTCGCCAATTAGGACGGATTGCGCGTTATCCTGGATTCCAATGCTGGTCACTATCAACCAATTGACTTCAAGTTACATGACCAGACATCGTCTTAGCATATCTGCACAAGGAGCCGTCATGTCATCCTGAGACCCCAAGCACTTCGATCCAGTCAATCGATGGGGAAATCTAAATTGAATTCAATGGTAAACACTGCCTAATCACTTTTCTCCTCTTCGTTATGACACAGTTATTCTATTTACCCTGTATTTGAATATTAATACTATTGTTGTTATAAGTGTTCTTCTGTTTTTGAAAACTGTTCATTAGGCAAGAAGTTTTCTTGTGATCAGTGTGACAGAAAGTTCTATGGTAAATCTTTACTCAGAGAACATATTCAAGCTGTTCATGAAGGTAACTACCACTTCTGTTTCGTTTTGTTTCTTTCTCTTTTTTGACATTTTCATTAATTTTTAAAACAAGCAAATGTGATCGATCACATGTGGGTGTACTGAGTATAATCGGTTTCCTCATCATTTATGTGTGTAGTCTTCTTCATCAGGTAGGTGAGTTTCACCAAGTACTACTACTGCGCCTTTGAATTATTCTCATTAGATAGTTGGAAGCCTTGGGTAGAGGTTTTCTGTTTGTTAGTACTCACCAGTCAGCAAGAAGTATCTACAATCTTGAAAGAAGTCATATCCTTTTCTGAGATTCGAACCCATGTCACTAGACGCATGGTAGTAGTTACTAACTAATGTGTAACTGAAAATATCCAATATATTCCTAGATGAGGTCAATCTCGAGCTTGAATAGCTCAATAATAACATCTCTGACTGCAGCGAACGGTGGAATAGGTTCATATCTCACTTCAGAGACACAGGGATTGACTTGCTACCAGGGAATAATCTCGTTGACTTAGAATATGCAGACGATATGGTCCTTTTAGGCGAGGACGCAGACAAAAAAGAGCAGAGTCCTCTGAACACCTCGAGCTGGTTGGGAAATGTGCTACACATGCGTGGCCTAGTCATCGCCTTCCTCGAGAACGGGCTATGTTAGCTGATATAGGGTCAGACTGGAAAAGAGCTAGTGGCGATCAAACCAAACAGGACACCAGTCAATGAAATCCACAACAGTCAGTTTAAGCCAGTGACGTAGGAAGGTGTAGACTTCCTGACTGACGGGTTGGGTTCCTCGGGACGTTAAAAACCAATGAATGCTGCAGACAATTGGTGATATGGCTCAAAGTGATCGTTCTCAAAGTGGCTGGCCGGTTCAGATGCATCCACTCCTTGTGACTTATGATTTCCAGTGAGACTCTATTGTTCTTCGTTGTTATTATTCCTTATGCCTCATATCCCTGTTTCCTGTGTCTATTATGCATTTCTTGTACTTTCTTCTCTTGCTTTGTGTGTTACAAAGAGGGAGTGTGGCGACTTGAACTGCCGAACATATCTGGAAAGTTCTATGTCAAAAACAGACAGACAGGCAGACATTTGAGTAAGTGTAAGGACTAAAAGGCATTAGAATATACGAAGAGGAAATACCAGTCGCCTTTGATGTAAACAGTCTATACTGAAAATACCCATTCAGATGGTTATGGATGCACTGAAAACGAGACTAGACGAGGATAATGACCTGAAAGACAGGACACGATTATCCGTAGAAGAGATCATAAAAGAGGTTGAATTCCGTCTCACAAGAACATATTTTAAATTTGAAGGAAGAATATACCAACAAAATGAAGGAGGAGTAGCCATGGGATTGCCCATCTCACCAATAATAGCTGACATATTCATGGATTTTCGCGAAAAGAATGCACCTAAACCATTCAGGTATAATATAATATAAGGAGAATATACATTGATAAAGGAGACAAGTTCATACCAGTGAAATGGTCACAGACTAAGCGAGCAAACAGAAAGAGAGACCAACATACACACATAATTATATATATGTTGATACATATCAGAAGCAGAGAATGAAATTGAGGAACTGGGTGTGTTAGACTGCAAAGTACAAAGAGTAACAGATGGTAGGTAGCATAAAAACGACTCTGTATAGAAAAAAAACTACACATTATCACTCAGCCCCATGGACTCACGGTAAAACGAGAATTAATAGAAGGTCTTGCAGATAGAATACGTAGACTAACAACAACAACTACAACAACAGAGAACCAGCGTAAAGAAATAAACGTCTTATTCACAGTGTTACTCGACAACAACTACCCAGACGAATTTATCATAAATAATATGAAAAAGAGGGTAAAACTAGAGAATGACACGTAGGAGGATGGCGAAAAGACGATCAGAATACCATAGAAAAATGGTACATCAGAGGCGATTGGAAGAAACCTCAGGAAAGTATGGGGATTCGCATCACGTTTAAATTAACGAATCTAATTAAAAATAAAATAAACCAACTGATAGATCCAATAAAAATGATGGATAAAAGTAGTAATGTAATTTACAAAATATCTTGTGTCGAGTGTCCGACTCAATGTGTGGGTCAAACGTTCAGATCACTGAAAATAAGAGTGAATGATGATGATGATAAACGCCTAACTAAAGGTCAACCAACAGGAAGGAACACAAGCTTACAAGAATTTAGAATAAAATTCATGTCTAGCTGCACATGCATGGAACAAAAGCCAGAATATTGATTGGAACAATGTTTGTATTCTGAAAACTACTACGAACAAAAGGAAAGTGAGACTTACAACCGAATCTATATTGATTAAGATCACTCCAGATGCACGTGACAAGAGTGACTCAGTAGCACAACTGTCAACAACCTGGAATATAATTCTGAATACACAAAAATGAATGGAGAAAGAAATAATGAACTATTTATGGATGAGTACAAATCATAAATGTGTGAACTCAAACAAACCAAACAATTCCAATACAGTTGATGTGTGATCACGGGCAGTAATTTTGCTCGAAATATTACCAATAACAAAAGTTATCATTGTGTGCAAACTATTGAAGTATAATTATACTTTATTTGATGTATTTCACAATGTGTGAGCATGAAATAATATCAATAATGAGTAGTTCAGTGAAAATGCATAGAGGGTATTGCATGCTTTAAAGATGATGCAAATATCTATTTATATTATTGTATTCTGTTCTCCTTCCATCTCATGGAATCTTCTGCCAATAAGTTTCTTGAACATCACAAGGACACTTGAAGTAATTTGTTGAGTGGATTTGCTTTTCGTTGTATTTGGGACTTGTCAGGTGGATTTACGTGCATTGCGCAGTGAGTAGGATATTTTTCCCACTGGGGCTCGAACACCAGTACCCGTCATTTGAAACGCTAAAGCCTTAACCAGTGAACCACTTGGGCCACCACGTCTTGCGCAATCGGTATCAATTATTGCTTACTTTTAGTACGATTTTGATTCGACCAAAATGTTCAGTCTCTGTTGATATGTCGGCTCCTTGTGTGGGTGCTTCGCCAATATTTGATAATTAACCTCAATGGTGACTGGCAGTGGAACGCAGGATGCACATTTCAGACTGTTTGGGACTCCTCGGTACACTGTGTTGACTGCTTAGGATTTCACAGAATTATGTCATTTCATGTTAATCCTACATAATTAGATCGGTGATAATGTCATCGGTGTGGGTAAAATCTGTTCTCTTGAGCCACTTAAGTTATTATCAACCATCACTACTAACCGAACTCTTAATGAATTACTTTCTCTAGTGTATACTATCCATTCAATCGTGCTTGTTACGTAATTTTCTTGGCTTAAACTTTTTCCCTGTGGTATTACAATTTATTATTATTATTATTATTATTATTATTATTATTATTATTATTATATAGGCATACGTTTTCCTTGTGAACAATGTGATAAAAAATTCGCCTCAAAAGCTCATCTTAGCCAACATGTGGCAGCAATTCATCAAGGTGAGAAAATATCTGCGTCTCTTTTATTGTTTTTGTGATGCTTTCAACTTATGGCCTTTTTCACTTGTATGGACAATATTCATGTCGTTAGGTGTCAGCCAGTGAAGAATAGTCTTTTCGTAAATTCGCTTCAAAGTTGTACAGTTATGCATATACAATATTTGATGAAAAGGTTAGATGGTTTATTCCTTTACGTTCCCAACGGAACATAGCACTGCTGTTTATTTATATATGGTATGGAGTTGGTAGCCTGGTGCCCAATCTTCCCTCTGTATACCAGTATGATTCCTGGCCTAGGGAGGTAGAGGAGTGCGTCCGTCGTCCGGGTATTGAACCCCGGACCACCTGAGGTGTGGTTGATGAGCGTTTAACCGTTGTTCCACCGACGCACAACATCAGTTGGTAACCGAACACATGAAAATTTCTGTCAGTAAATTAAGTAAATTACGCGCGTAATCTGAAGTCATGAATTGGTTGAGTATCGCTGAGAAATGACTACCAGTGAAAGGAACTTCAAGCTATTATTTATAGGATTAACAAATTCAGGATATTTATATAGAGTAAAGAGAAAGTGGACAAACCAACTACTCGATACTTCAGCACTCTTGTTCTTACAAATCATATTCCGAATTTAATGGAAAAAAATCTTCAGTGAAATTTGTCGGAGTGGCTCTTGAGTGTGCGTTTTTCCACATCGAAAGTTGTTAATGCGCAGAAGAAACAGCCGAGAATGAATTAATTTCATTTTGAGCATTTAGAAGACAAAAGAGAGCAAGGAATATTCTTCCCGGTAAATACCTTTTCCCATTCTCTGGCTTTGTAGGCCTTATTAGCATGAATCTTGTGTCCTGAATCCACGAGATGAAATAGAATAGAACTATAAATGGACCTTGTTCGTCCCTTACTTAACCACTATGCAGGATTTGGTGTTCGGAAATCCGACGATAAATACGCCTAATTGTACAGCCTATGCAGCTAACTGGCTCTTCATTATTATTATATTATTGTTATCCCTCCCTTGGGTTCCTAGTGGAACATAGGGCTTCAACTGCACGTCTCCACTTGCAACTTCTGTCTTCTGCTGTACTTTTCACCTGCATCCATGTTAGTTCATACTGTTTCAACTCCTCTTCACACGATCTCCTCCATGTCACCCTTGCACAGACGTCCCACTGGCCGCTTCCCTTTTGGGTTCCAGTTGGGCAATGGCCTGACGTGCGCGCGATGTCACCCAGCGGTCTCCTCAGCGAGTGTCTGACCCATCTCCACTTTCTCCTGCATATTTGTTGGTTGGCGATTGGTTCTTGTTTTGTTTGTTCCCATAGTTTCTTGTTGGTGATTGTTTCCGGCCCGGCCATCTGATCTTCAGTATAGAGCCAGCGAAGACAGTTGTTGGTTGATAAAGGTAGGTCTGCAACAGGCTGTTGGAAATATTCTTTGTTACCCGCCCGCCAAGTTTCTGATCCGTATAGAAGAACTGACTTGACGCTTGTATTGAAAATCCGACTGAATTTTGTTGTTGATGTTGAGTGACGAAGATTTCCATATTGGTTTGTTTCAGGTTGATGAATGTGTTTCTCGCCTTCCCGATTCTCGCTCGATTTGACATCCTCGTCCATTCCGACTGTCTGTAGTTGATACAATGCTCCCTAGATAAGTGAATGAAGTGACCTCTTTCAAATCCCTCCCGTTGATGGTGATTGACGGTGGATGTTGCTGTTGTTGTTGTTTGGTTATTTTCATCACCTCCGTCTTGTCTATGTTCACTTGGAGTCCTGTCATCGCCGGCTGCTTCTTCGACCAGTTTGTGGGTTTTCGCTCGCTTGTGAGTCTTCGATTTTGTGTGACATCAAGCATAAATCATCCACGCGTGAAATCCTGGTCTTCTAGGTTCTCCGCGTCGGTCTAGGATATCCCTGTCTGCTCGTTTCCCACTCGCTGTCTGACGCATAATCCAGTTAGTCCACCACAATTAGGAATATCAATGGTGATTATAAGAACCCTTGTCTGACTCCTGTGTTTATTCCAAACGCCTCGCTGAGTTTTCCGTTGTGGATCACATGACATATGTCATTGTCGTATAGCTGTTGAATAAGGTTGATGAATATTTGGGGTACGCCGTAGTACTCGAGTAATTTCCAAATTACTTCACGGTCAACGCTGTCGAAGGCCTTCTCTAAGTCTATGAAGTTGAGGTATAGGTTTGAATGACATTCCATGCTTTGTTCTGTGATGATGATGCGTAGAGTTTCAATTTGGTCGGTACATGATTTGCCTTTCCTGAATCCAGCTTGTTCTGGTCTGAGTTGTGTATCCAGTGCGTCGTTTATTCTCTCCAGGATGATGCGACTCAGGATTTTACTTGGCGTCGACAGGAGCATGATTCCTCGCCAGTTCTTGCAGAGTCCTAAGTCTCCCTTCTTTGGTAGTTTCAGGAGGTAACGTTTCCTCCAGTCAGTAGGCACCTTTCCCTCCTTCCAGACTTTTTGCAATAATGGAGTCAGCATGTCTTCTGTAGTCTCTGGGTCCTCCTTTATTGCTTCAAGGGGTATTCCATCTGGTCCAGCTGTTTTTCCAGCTTTCAGAGTCTTGATTGCATTCAAGACTTCAGCTCTCGTTGGAGGATTGGTGTTAACTTGCAGTTGTGTGCGCGCTGTTGTTGGTATTTCTGGACGGGTTGCAGGTGGTGGTCGGTTCAAGAGTACTTTGACGTGATCCGCCGATTCTTTAATCTGTCTTTCTTCCTTGGTAATTGGGTTCCCTTGTCTGTCTTTTACATGTTTCGCTTGTGTTGATCTCTTCCCGGATAGAGATTTGGTTATCTGATATAATGTCGTCAGGTCGCTTTTGCCTGCTGCCTTCTCAGCTTCAGTGGCCAGATTGTCGTAGAATTGTCTTTTGTCCTTTCTAGCATTCTTCTTCACTTCTTTGTCCAGCGCTGTGTAAGTTGAGTTCAGCGTCTCCTTCTCCTGTCCGTCCTTGCATTGAATTATTTTCTTTTTCACCATTCTCCTCTTTTCTATTAGTTTCCAAGTTTCCGTTGAGAGCCTTTCTTTGTCTTGTCTCTTCTTTCTTCCTAAAACCGTTGACTACGTTTAATTGAAAATCACCTTGAGAGAGTTCCAGTGGTCTTCCACGCATGATTCTTCAGTGATGTCGCGTAGTGTTTCCTGCTTTGCTCTGACAGTTGCAGTGAAAGTGTCTTTTGTGGTTGTGTCCTTCAGTAATCGAGTGTCGAACTTGCATTGTGGCCTATCCCCAGCTATCCTCGAGGCTTTTAGCTTCACCTTGAAAGTCCCTTGTACTAGATAGTGGTCTGAACCCACATCTGCTCCTCTCCCCGACCTTGTGTCCAGTAGGCTTCGTCTCCACTTTCTTGAGAATGAGATGAAGTCCATTTTGTTTTTGGTGTTTCCATCTGGTGAAATCCATGTCGTCTTGTGTATTTCTTTGTGTTTGAAAACGCTGCCACCAATCACCAAATCATTGAAGGCGCAGAAGTCTGAGAAGAGTTCACTATTGTCGTTCATTTCACCGAGGGCCTCTCGACCCATGGTGAGTTCTCTTCGTGTATTGTCTCCTCCCAGCTTCGTATTCATATCGCCCATCAGGATTTTGATATCGCCTTTTGGGACGTTGTCCATTATTGCTTGTAGTTGTCTGTAGAACGCCTCCTTCTTCTCTTGTTCTGAGACGTTTGTAGGCGCATAGCATTGAGTGACTGTAACTTTCCTTCCTTTTGAGCTGAACCTGGCTGTCATTGTCCTGGAGGAGATTGTTTCCCACTGCATGAGAGCTTTGGCTGCTGTTGGTGACATCATGACGGCCACTCCCTCGGTGTGCTCGTGATTGTCCTCTGGGTGACTGGAATAGATTATTGTCTCTCCAGTTGGTAGTTGTCACCTTCCAGTTCCGTTCCATCTGCTTTCGCAGATTCCCAACACTTCTATTCTGTACCTTCTCATTTCAGCGGCTATCTGGGCAGCCTTTCTAGTTTCGTACATTGTACGAACATTCCAGGTACCCATCCTTACTTTTGCTTTCATCGAAAGAAGGCACATCGGCTGACTGGCTTCCCGAAGGCTTTCACCAGCCTGCGTCATTTCACTTCCCCGATTCCAGCGAAAAATAAGGCTATTGTTTATAATTTTAGAATTTTTAATATATTTATTCGTTGAAGTTTCTGTAGCGATTTGGTTGTTTTACGAGGGTGGAGCTGCTATCACCACGCCCCAACCCTCTCTCTTAATCCGGGCTTGGGACCGACAAGAAAACTAGCGAGCTAGTAATCTAGGCGAGGTTCCACATGTGTGTGTACTGAGTATAATCGGTTTCCTCATCATTTATGTGTGTAGTCTTCTTCATCAGGTAGGTGAGTTTCACCAAGTACTACTACTGCGCCTTTGAATTGTTCTCATTAGATAGTTGGAAGCCTTGGGTAGAGGTTTTCTGTTTGTTAGTACTCACCAGTCAGCAAGAAGTATCTACAATCTTGAAAGAAGTCATATCCTTTTCTGAGATTCGAACCCATGTCACTAGACGCATGGTAGTAGTTACTAACTAATGTGTAACTGAAAATATCCAATATATTCCTAGATGAGGTCAATCTCGAGCTTGAATAGCTCAATAATAACATCTCTGACTGCAGCGAACGGTGGAATAGGTTCATATCTCACTTCAGAGACACAGGGATTGACTTGCTACCAGGGAATAATCTCGTTGACTTAGAATATGCAGACGATATGGTCCTTTTAGGCGAGGACGCAGACAAAACAGAGCAGAGTCCTCTGAACACCTCGAGCTGGTTGGGAAATGTGCTACACATGCGTGGCCTAGTCATCGCCTTCCTCGAGAACGGGCTATGTTAGCTGATATAGAGTCAGACTGGAAAAGAGCTAGTGGGGATCAAACCAAACAGGACACCAGTCAATGAAATCCACAACAGTCAGTTTAAGCCAGTGACGTAGGAAGGTGTAGACTTCCTGACTGACGGGTTGGGTTCCTCGGGACGTTAAAAACCAATGAATGCTGCAGACAATTGGTGATTTGGCTCAAAGTGATCGTTCTCAAAGTGGCTGGCCGGTTCAGATGCATCCACTCCTTGTGACTTATGATTTCCAGTGAGACTCTATTGTTCTTCGTTGTTATTATTCCTTATGCCTCATATCCCTGTTTCCTGTGTCTATTATGCATTTCTTGTACTTTCTTCTCTTGCTTTGTGTGTTACAAAGAGGGAGTGTGGCGACTTGAACTGCCGAACATATCTGGAAAGTTCTATGTCAAAAACAGACAGACAGGCAGACATTTGAGTAAGTGTAAGGACTAAAAGGCATTAGAATATACGAAGAGGAAATACCAGTCGCCTTTGATGTAAACAGTCTATACTGAAAATACCCATTCAGATGGTTATGGATGCACTGAAAACGAGACTAGACGAGGATAATGACCTGAAAGACAGGACACGATTATCCGTAGAAGAGATCATAAAAGAGGTTGAATTCCGTCTCACAAGAACATATTTTAAATTTGAAGGAAGAATATACCAACAAAATGAAGGAGGAGTAGCCATGGGATTGCCCATCTCACCAATAATAGCTGACATATTCATGGATTTTCGCGAAAAGAATGCACCTAAACCATTCAGGTCATCAATAAAATGTTGGTGGAGATATGTAGACGACAATACGTTAGTAATAATGACAGGGAACAATGTTGGGAAATTCTTCTTACACACATAAACAATCCTGTGAACTGAGTAGAATTCACAATATGGAAGTAGAGAATGAAATTGAGGAACTGGGTGTGTTAGACTGCAAAGTACAAAGAGTAACAGATGGTAGGTAGCATAAAAACGACTCTGTATAGAAAAAAAACTACACATTATCACTCAGCCCCATGGACTCACGGTAAAACGAGAATTAATAGAAGGTCTTGCAGATAGAATACGTAGACTAACAACAACAACTACAACAACAGAGAACCAGCGTAAAGAAATAAACGTCTTATTCACAGTGTTACTCGACAACAACTACCCAGACGAATTTATCATAAATAATATGAAAAAGAGGGTAAAACTAGAGAATGACACGTAGGAGGATGGCGAAAAGACGATCAGAATACCATAGAAAAATGGTACATCAGAGGCGATTCGAAGAAACCTCAGGAAAGTATGGGGATTCGCATCACGTTTAAATTAACGAATCTAATTAAAAATAAAATAAATCAACTGATAGATCCAATAAAAATGATGGATAAAAGTAGTAATGTAATTTACAAAATATCTTGTGTCGAGTGTCCGACTCAATGTGTGGGTCAAACGTTCAGATCACTGAAAATAAGAGTGAATGATGATGATGATAAACGCCTAACTAAAGGTCAACCAACAGGAAGGAACACAAGCTTACAAGAATTTAGAATAAAATTCATGTCTAGCTGCACATGCATGGAACAAAAGCCAGAATATTGATTGGAACAATGTTTGTATTCTGAAAACTACTACGAACAAAAGGAAAGTGAGACTTACAACCGAATCTATATTGATTAAGATCACTCCAGATGCACGTGACAAGAGTGACTCAGTAGCACAACTGTCAACAACCTGGAATATAATTCTGAATACACAAAAATGAATGGAGAAAGAAATAATGAACTATTTATGGATGAGTACAAATCATAAATGTGTGAACTCAAACAAACCAAACAATTCCAATACAGTTGATGTGTGATCACGGGCAGTAATTTTGCTCGAAATATTACCAATAACAAAAGTTATCATTGTGTGCAAACTATTGAAGTATAATTATACTTTATTTGATGTATTTCACAATGTGTGAGCATGAAATAATATCAATAATGAGTAGTTCAGTGAAAATGCATAGAGGGTATTGCATGCTTTAAAGATGATGCAAATATCTATTTATATTATTGTATTCTGTTCTCCTTCCATCTCATGGAATCTTCTGCCAATAAGTTTCTTGAACATCACAAGGACACTTGAAGTAATTTGTTGAGTGGATTTGCTTTTCGTTGTATTTGGGACTTGTCAGGTGGATTTACGTGCATTGCGCAGTGAGTAGGATATTTTTCCCACTGGGGCTCGAACACCAGTACGCGTCATTTGAAACGCTAAAGCCTTAACCAGTGAACCACTTGGGCCACCACGTCTTGCGCAATCGGTATCAATTATTGCTTACTTTTAGTACGATTTTGATTCGACCAAAATGTTCAGTCTCTGTTGATATGTCGGCTCCTTGTGTGGGTGCTTCGCCAATATTTGATAATTAACCTCAATGGTGACTGGCAGTGGAACGCAGGATGCACATTTCAGACTGTTTGGGACTCCTCGGTACACTGTGTTGACTGCTTAGGATTTCACAGAATTATGTCATTTCATGTTAATCCTCCTCTCTTTTCTTTTCAGACTAATCCTACATAATTAGATCGGTGATAATGTCATCGGTGTGGGTAAAATCTGTTCTCTTGAGCCACTTAAGTTATTATCAACCATCACTACTAACCGAACTCTTAATGAATTACTTTCTCTAGTGTATACTATCCATTCAATCGTGCTTGTTACGTAATTTTCTTGGCTTAAACTTTTTCCCTGTGGTATTATTATTTAATTTTTATATAGGCAAACCATTTCCCTGTGAACAATGTGATATAAAATTCGCCTCAAAAGCTCATCTTAGCCAACATGTGGCAGCAATTCATCAAGGTGAGAAAATATCTGCGTCTCTTTTATTGTTTTTGTGATGCTTTCAACTTATGGCCTTTTTCACTTGTATGGACAATATTCATGTCGTTAGGTGTCAGCCAGTGAAGAATAGTCTTTTCGTAAATTCGCTTCAAAGTTGTACAGTTATGCATATACAATATTTGATGAAAAGGTTAGATGGTTTATTCCTTTACGTTCCCAACGGAACATAGCACTGCTGTTTATTTATATATGGTATGGAGTTGGTAGCCTGGTGCCCAATCTTCCCTCTGTATACCAGTATGATTCCTGGCCTAGGGAGGTAGAGGAGTGCGTCCGTCGTCCGGGTATTGAACCCCGGACCACCTGAGGTGTGGTTGATGAGCGTTTAACCGTTGTTCCACCGACGCACAACATCAGTTGGTAACCGAACACATGAAAATTTCTGTCAGTAAATTAAGTAAATTACGCGCGTAATCTGAAGTCATGAATTGGTTGAGTATCGCTGAGAAATGACTACCAGTGAAAGGAACTTCAAGCTATTATTTATAGGATTAACAAATTCAGGATATTTATATAGAGTAAAGAGAAAGTGGACAAACCAACTACTCGATACTTCAGCACTCTTGTTCTTACAAATCATATTCCGAATTTAATGGAAAAAAATCTTCAGTGAAATTTGTCGGAGTGGCTCTTGAGTGTGCGTTTTTCCACATCGAAAGTTGTTAATGCGCAGAAGAAACAGCCGAGAATGAATTAATTTCATTTTGAGCATTTAGAAGACAAAAGAGAGCAAGGAATATTCTTCCCGGTAAATACCTTTTCCCATTCTCTGGCTTTGTAGGCCTTATTAGCATGAATCTTGTGTCCTGAATCCACGAGATGAAATAGAATAGAACTATAAATGGACCTTGTTCGTCCCTTACTTAACCACTATGCAGGATTTGGTGTTCGGAAATCCGACGATAAATACGCCTAATTGTACAGCCTATGCAGCTAACTGGCTCTTCATTATTATTATATTATTGTTATCCCTCCCTTGGGTTCCTAGTGGAACATAGGGCTTCAACTGCACGTCTCCACTTGCAACTTCTGTCTTCTGCTGTACTTTTCACCTGCATCCATGTTAGTTCATACTGTTTCAACTCCTCTTCACACGATCTCCTCCATGTCACCCTTGCACAGACGTCCCACTGGCCGCTTCCCTTTTGGGTTCCAGTTGGGCAATGGCCTGACGTGCGCGCGATGTCACCCAGCGGTCTCCTCAGCGAGTGTCTGACCCATCTCCACTTTCTCCTGCATATTTGTTGGTTGGCGATTGGTTCTTGTTTTGTTTGTTCCCATAGTTTCTTGTTGGTGATTGTTTCCGGCCCGGCCATCTGATCTTCAGTATAGAGCCAGCGAAGACAGTTGTTGGTTGATAAAGGTAGGTCTGCAACAGGCTGTTGGAAATATTCTTTGTTACCCGCCCTCCAAGTTTCTGATCCGTATAGAAGAACTGACTTGACGCTTGTATTGAAAATCCGACTGAATTTTGTTGTTGATGTTGAGTGACGAAGATTTCCATATTGGTTTGTTTCAGGTTGATGAATGTGTTTCTCGCCTTCCCGATTCTCGCTCGATTTGACATCCTCGTCCATTCCGACTGTCTGTAGTTGATACAATGCTCCCTAGATAAGTGAATGAAGTGACCTCTTTCAAATCCCTCCCGTTGATGGTGATTGACGGTGGATGTTGCTGTTGTTGTTGTTTGGTTATTTTCATCACCTCCGTCTTGTCTATGTTCACTTGGAGTCCTGTCATCGCCGGCTGCTTCTTCGACCAGTTTGTGGGTTTTCGCTCGCTTGTGAGTCTTCGATTTTGTGTGACATCAAGCATAAATCATCCACGCGTGAAATCCTGGTCTTCTAGGTTCTCCGCGTCGGTCTAGGATATCCCTGTCTGCTCGTTTCCCACTCGCTGTCTGACGCATAATCCAGTTAGTCCACCACAATTAGGAATATCAATGGTGATTATAAGAACCCTTGTCTGACTCCTGTGTTTATTCCAAACGCCTCGCTGAGTTTTCCGTTGTGGATCACATGACATATGTCATTGTCGTATAGCTGTTGAATAAGGTTGATGAATATTTGGGGTACGCCGTAGTACTCGAGTAATTTCCAAATTACTTCACGGTCAACGCTGTCGAAGGCCTTCTCTAAGTCTATGAAGTTGAGGTATAGGTTTGAATGACATTCCATGCTTTGTTCTGTGATGATGATGCGTAGAGTTTCAATTTGGTCGGTACATGATTTGCCTTTCCTGAATCCAGCTTGTTCTGGTCTGAGTTGTGTATCCAGTGCGTCGTTTATTCTCTCCAGGATGATGCGACTCAGGATTTTACTTGGCGTCGACAGGAGCATGATTCCTCGCCAGTTCTTGCAGAGTCCTAAGTCTCCCTTCTTTGGTAGTTTCAGGAGGTAACGTTTCCTCCAGTCAGTAGGCACCTTTCCCTCCTTCCAGACTTTTTGCAATAATGGAGTCAGCATGTCTTCTGTAGTCTCTGGGTCCTCCTTTATTGCTTCAAGGGGTATTCCATCTGGTCCAGCTGTTTTTCCAGCTTTCAGAGTCTTGATTGCATTCAAGACTTCAGCTCTCGTTGGAGGATTGGTGTTAACTTGCAGTTGTGTGCGCGCTGTTGTTGGTATTTCTGGACGGGTTGCAGGTGGTGGTCGGTTCAAGAGTACTTTGACGTGATCCGCCGATTCTTTAATCTGTCTTTCTTCCTTGGTAATTGGGTTCCCTTGTCTGTCTTTTACATGTTTCGCTTGTGTTGATCTCTTCCCGGATAGAGATTTGGTTATCTGATATAATGTCGTCAGGTCGCTTTTGCCTGCTGCCTTCTCAGCTTCAGTGGCCAGATTGTCGTAGAATTGTCTTTTGTCCTTTCTAGCATTCTTCTTCACTTCTTTGTCCAGCGCTGTGTAAGTTGAGCTCAGCGTCTCCTTCTCCTGTCCGTCCTTGCATTGAATTATTTTCTTTTTCACCATTCTCCTCTTTTCTATTAGTTTCCAAGTTTCCGTTGAGAGCCTTTCTTTGTCTTGTCTCTTCTTTCTTCCTAAAACCGTTGACTACGTTTAATTGAAAATCACCTTGAGAGAGTTCCAGTGGTCTTCCACGCATGATTCTTCAGTGATGTCGCGTAGTGTTTCCTGCTTTGCTCTGACAGTTGCAGTGAAAGTGTCTTTTGTGGTTGTGTCCTTCAGTAATCGAGTGTCGAACTTGCATTGTGGCCTATCCCCAGCTATCCTCGAGGCTTTTAGCTTCACCTTGAAAGTCCCTTGTACTAGATAGTGGTCTGAACCCACATCTGCTCCTCTCCCCGACCTTGTGTCCAGTAGGCTTCGTCTCCACTTTCTTGAGAATGAGATGAAGTCCATTTTGTTTTTGGTGTTTCCATCTGGTGAAATCCATGTCGTCTTGTGTATTTCTTTGTGTTTGAAAACGCTGCCACCAATCACCAAATCATTGAAGGCGCAGAAGTCTGAGAAGAGTTCACTATTGTCGTTCATTTCACCGAGGGCCTCTCGACCCATGGTGAGTTCTCTTCGTGTATTGTCTCCTCCCAGCTTCGTATTCATATCGCCCATCAGGATTTTGATATCGCCTTTTGGGACGTTGTCCATTATTGCTTGTAGTTGTCTGTAGAACGCCTCCTTCTTCTCTTGTTCTGAGACGTTTGTAGGCGCATAGCATTGAGTGACTGTAACTTTCCTTCCTTTTGAGCTGAACCTGGCTGTCATTGTCCTGGAGGAGATTGTTTCCCACTGCATGAGAGCTTTGGCTGCTGTTGGTGACATCATGACGGCCACTCCCTCGGTGTGCTCGTGATTGTCCTCTGGGTGACTGGAATAGATTATTGTCTCTCCAGTTGGTAGTTGTCACCTTCCAGTTCCGTTCCATCTGCTTTCGCAGATTCCCAACACTTCTATTCTGTACCTTCTCATTTCAGCGGCTATCTGGGCAGCCTTTCTAGTTTCGTACATTGTACGAACATTCCAGGTACCCATCCTTACTTTTGCTTTCATCGAAAGAAGGCACATCGGCTGACTGGCTTCCCGAAGGCTTTCACCAGCCTGCGTCATTTCACTTCCCCGATTCCAGCGAAAAATAAGGCTATTGTTTATAATTTTAGAATTTTTAATATATTTATTCGTTGAAGTTTCTGTAGCGATTTGGTTGTTTTACGAGGGTGGAGCTGCTATCACCACGCCCCAACCCTCTCTCTTAATCCGGGCTTGGGACCGACAAGAAAACTAGCGAGCTAGTAATCTAGGCGAGGTTCCACATGTGTGTGTACTGAGTATAATCGGTTTCCTCATCATTTATGTGTGTAGTCTTCTTCATCAGGTAGGTGAGTTTCACCAAGTACTACTACTGCGCCTTTGAATTGTTCTCATTAGATAGTTGGAAGCCTTGGGTAGAGGTTTTCTGTTTGTTAGTACTCACCAGTCAGCAAGAAGTATCTACAATCTTGAAAGAAGTCATATCCTTTTCTGAGATTCGAACCCATGTCACTAGACGCATGGTAGTAGTTACTAACTAATGTGTAACTGAAAATATCCAATATATTCCTAGATGAGGTCAATCTCGAGCTTGAATAGCTCAATAATAACATCTCTGACTGCAGCGAACGGTGGAATAGGTTCATATCTCACTTCAGAGACACAGGGATTGACTTGCTACCAGGGAATAATCTCGTTGACTTAGAATATGCAGACGATATGGTCCTTTTAGGCGAGGACGCAGACAAAACAGAGCAGAGTCCTCTGAACACCTCGAGCTGGTTGGGAAATGTGCTACACATGCGTGGCCTAGTCATCGCCTTCCTCGAGAACGGGCTATGTTAGCTGATATAGAGTCAGACTGGAAAAGAGCTAGTGGGGATCAAACCAAACAGGACACCAGTCAATGAAATCCACAACAGTCAGTTTAAGCCAGTGACGTAGGAAGGTGTAGACTTCCTGACTGACGGGTTGGGTTCCTCGGGACGTTAAAAACCAATGAATGCTGCAGACAATTGGTGATATGGCTAAAGTGATCGTTCTCAAAGTGGCTGGCCGGTTCAGATGCATCCACTCCTTGTGACTTATGATTTCCAGTGAGACTCTATTGTTCTTCGTTGTTATTATTCCTTATGCCTCATATCCCTGTTTCCTGTGTCTATTATGCATTTCTTGTACTTTCTTCTCTTGCTTTGTGTGTTACAAAGAGGGAGTGTGGCGACTTGAACTGCCGAACATATCTGGAAAGTTCTATGTCAAAAACAGACAGACAGGCAGACATTTGAGTAAGTGTAAGGACTAAAAGGCATTAGAATATACGAAGAGGAAATACCAGTCGCCTTTGATGTAAACAGTCTATACTGAAAATACCCATTCAGATGGTTATGGATGCACTGAAAACGAGACTAGACGAGGATAATGACCTGAAAGACAGGACACGATTATCCGTAGAAGAGATCATAAAAGAGGTTGAATTCCGTCTCACAAGAACATATTTTAAATTTGAAGGAAGAATATACCAACAAAATGAAGGAGGAGTAGCCATGGGATTGCCCATCTCACCAATAATAGCTGACATATTCATGGATTTTCGCGAAAAGAATGCACCTAAACCATTCAGGTCATCAATAAAATGTTGGTGGAGATATGTAGACGACAATACGTTAGTAATAATGACAGGGAACAATGTTGGGAAATTCTTCTTACACACATAAACAATCCTGTGAACTGAGTAGAATTCACAATATGGAAGTAGAGAATGAAATTGAGGAACTGGGTGTGTTAGACTGCAAAGTACAAAGAGTAACAGATGGTAGGTAGCATGAAAACGACTCTGTATAGAAAAAAAACTACACATTATCACTCAGCCCCATGGACTCACGGTAAAACGAGAATTAATAGAAGGTCTTGCAGATAGAATACGTAGACTAACAACAACAACTACAACAACAGAGAACCAGCGTAAAGAAATAAACGTCTTATTCACAGTGTTACTTGACAACAACTACCCAGACGAATTTATCATAAATAATATGAAAAAGAGGGTAAAACTAGAGAATGACACGTAGGAGGATGGCGAAAAGACGATCAGAATACCATAGAAAAATGGTACATCAGAGGCGATTCGAAGAAACCTCAGGAAAGTATGGGGATTCGCATCACGTTTAAATTAACGAATCTAATTAAAAATAAAATAAATCAACTGATAGATCCAATAAAAATGATGGATAAAAGTAGTAATGTAATTTACAAAATATCTTGTGTCGAGTGTCCGACTCAATGTGTGGGTCAAACGTTCAGATCACTGAAAATAAGAGTGAATGATGATGATGATAAACGCCTAACTAAAGGTCAACCAACAGGAAGGAACACAAGCTTACAAGAATTTAGAATAAAATTCATGTCTAGCTGCACATGCATGGAACAAAAGCCAGAATATTGATTGGAACAATGTTTGTATTCTGAAAACTACTACGAACAAAAGCAAAGTGAGACTTACAACCGAATCTATATTGATTAAGATCACTCCAGATGCACGTGACAAGAGTGACTCAGTAGCACAACTGTCAACAACCTGGAATATAATTCTGAATACACAAAAATGAATGGAGAAAGAAATAATGAACTATTTATGGATGAGTACAAATCATAAATGTGTGAACTCAAACAAACCAAACAATTCCAATACAGTTGATGTGTGATCACGGGCAGTAATTTTGCTCGAAATATTACCAATAACAAAAGTTATCATTGTGTGCAAACTATTGAAGTATAATTATACTTTATTTGATGTATTTCACAATGTGTGAGCATGAAATAATATCAATAATGAGTAGTTCAGTGAAAATGCATAGAGGGTATTGCATGCTTTAAAGATGATGCAAATATCTATTTATATTATTGTATTCTGTTCTCCTTCCATCTCATGGAATCTTCTGCCAATAAGTTTCTTGAACATCACAAGGACACTTGAAGTAATTTGTTGAGTGGATTTGCTTTTCGTTGTATTTGGGACTTGTCAGGTGGATTTACGTGCATTGCGCAGTGAGTAGGATATTTTTCCCACTGGGGCTCGAACACCAGTACGCGTCATTTGAAACGCTAAAGCCTTAACCAGTGAACCACTTGGGCCACCACGTCTTGCGCAATCGGTATCAATTATTGCTTACTTTTAGTACGATTTTGATTCGACCAAAATGTTCAGTCTCTGTTGATATGTCGGCTCCTTGTGTGGGTGCTTCGCCAATATTTGATAATTAACCTGAAGTAATTCAATGGTGACTGGCAGTGGAACGCAGGATGCACATTTCAGACTGTTTGGGACTCCTCGGTACACTGTGTTGACTGCTTAGGATTTCACAGAATTATGTCATTTCATGTTAATCCTACATAATTAGATCGGTGATAATGTCATCGGTGTGGGTAAAATCTGTTCTCTTGAGCCACTTAAGTTATTATCAACCATCACTACTAACCGAACTCTTAATGAATTACTTTCTTTAGTGTATACTATCCATTCAATCGTGCTTGTTACGTAATTTTCTTGGCTTAAACTTTTTCCCTGTGGTATTACAATTATTATTATTATTATTATTATTATTATTATTATTATTATTATTATTATATAGGCATACGTTTTCCTTGTGAACAATGTGATAAAAAATTCGCCTCAAAAGCTCATCTTAGCCAACATGTGGCAGCAATTCATCAAGGTGAGAAAATATCTGCGTCTCTTATATTGTTTTTGTGATGCTTTCAACTTATGGCCTTTTTCACTTGTATGGACAATATTCATGTCGTTAGGTGTCAGCCAGTGAAGAATAGTCTTTTCGTAAATTCGCTTGAAAGTTGTACAGTTATGCATATACAATATTTGATGAAAAGGTTAGATGGTTTATTCCTTTACGTTCCCAACGGAACATAGCACTGCTGTTTATTTATATATGGTATGGAGTTGGTAGCCTGGTGCCCAATCTTCCCTCTGTATACCAGTATGATTCCTGGCCTAGGGAGGTAGAGGAGTGCGTCCGTCGTCCGGGTATTGAACCCCGGACCACCTGAGGTGTGGTTGATGAGCGTTTAACCGTTGTTCCACCGACGCACAACATCAGTTGGTAACCGAACACATGAAAATTTCTGTCAGTAAATTAAGTAAATTACGCGCGTAATCTGAAGTCATGAATTGGTTGAGTATCGCTGAGAAATGACTACCAGTGAAAGGAACTTCAAGCTATTATTTATAGGATTAACAAATTCAGGATATTTATATAGAGTAAAGAGAAAGTGGACAAACCAACTACTCGATACTTCAGCACTCTTGTTCTTACAAATCATATTCCGAATTTAATGGAAAAAAATCTTCAGTGAAATTTGTCGGAGTGGCTCTTGAGTGTGTGTTTTTCCACATCGAAAGTTGTTAATGCGCAGAAGAAACAGCCGAGAATGTTGTACACAGAAGTGGTGTGTGGTTTTTTGTCAGCTTTAAATAATTTTGCTTGTAATCCATTGCTATTCATTCGACTATGTACTTGGTCCTAGGTTTTATGTTCAGCCGATGCACTCCTAAACCTTGCTCAGCCGGTAGCATGCCTTTGGAAGAGTGGACGCTGAACGTGATGCTGGTGATCGCCTCACGATAACTGATCCAGCTCTGACCTGACTGACGGATTTCAACATAGAACTTTGCACCGATGTGCAGCAGTTAAAGTCGCCACACTCCCTCTATACAGCACACAAAGCAAGAGAAAGAAGCAAAAACACATTTAAAACAGAGATAATAAACAGAGATGTGAAGGAAAAAGAATAGTAATATCGAAAAACAATATAGTTTCATTGGATATTATAAGTCCCAAGGAGTGGATGCATCTGAACCGGCCAGCCATTGAGAACGATCACTTTGAGCCATATCACCGATCGTCTCCAGCCTTCATTGGTGTTTGCCGTCCTGAGGAACCCAACCACGAAATCTACACCTTCTGATGTGGCCTAAACTGACTGTTGTGGATTTCATTGACTGACTGATGAAGCCCTGGTTTGGTTTGACCACCGGTAGTTCCTTTCCAGTCTGACCCTATATCAGCTACATTGCCCATTGTGGGAGAATGTGATGGCTAGGCATACGTAACACATATCCTAACTATCTCAATCGATGTTACTTTACAGTCTCGTCTACTGATTTTCCATCTCACTTACCTAGCACTGGACCGATGCCTCACCTCAATATTGCTCACCTTGTTATACCACTTCACACGGGAGATCGAACGGAGTCATCTATGATCAAAGACAGCTATCCGGCCAGGCTTTTCATGTCTTCCAATAATCTCAGCGGCCATGTCCCACAGCTAGCCATAAAGGAGGACGAAGCGGACTCCTGAGCAGTGCACACGTCCTTTGGTTGACAGTCAGCTGGACATCACGTCTACTAAGCCAGAAGCGGTGTAAACTGGCATATGCGAAACCAGCCTTCTGTATCCCTGCTGAGATTTCGTCAGCGACCAACCTATTGACTCTGGCTGACGCAACTTCCCAAATAAGTGAAGTGGTCAACATGCTCCACCAACGACTTCACTCCCTATTTCTAAGCTAGAAGTCAATGTAGTCCAGTCCTGTGGAAGATCGAATACCAATCTTGATTCTGGGTGCACATTAGTTGATACAATCAATATATATAACATATGTCAGTTTGTTTGGTGACTATGTTGACCAACGAAATGCAGAGAATAAATGCCACCTTCAAGTTTACCCTCACAATTATCGTGGTCGTAAACACGACATTTTTTCGTCAACAGAATTACTGAGAATTTCTTCAAGACACTTCACTACAGTTTTTGTAGGCAGTATGCAAGTCTCCACGAAGCGGATAAATCTCCCTGTCGTTGGATTTCTTCATCAAAATAGAAAATGTCGTGGAATACAAGTCGAAATGGAAGACTTTGTTGCGCTAATAGTCACTTTTCGTTAATCACTTACTTTGTGGTGAGAGCTGTCTGCTAGCCAGAATTGGCAGACAGCAATTTACGTCAATATTTACGTCCCAGGTCTTGGTCATGAGAAGAAAACACGAACAAAGACTAACTCAACAACTGATAACAGCAGACTTTTAGTGAGCGGATGCGGTTCTCATATATATTGTCTGACTTTGAAAGAAGCGCCCGCAAGGAGATGACAGCGAGGAAACAAGCAATCGGAAGACGCTGTTTCTCTGCTAATAGTAACATATAATAATGTACATGTACAATGTATATATAAATATGTGTTGATTTTCTCAATAAACGATCTGTTGCCTGGCGGCCCTTGTCTCCCGTCGTTACAAGTTAACGATATAAAAGAGTAGTGCACACATGGATTTGAGGCAATGACGTATAACTAATTTTGATAATTAGACTTCATGTTCACACATGATTTGGAGGCCAGAATTCTAACCTCTAGCTTGTAAATTACTGATAATCCAAAGATCTATCAAGTGACCTTTGGAACCCTGACTGATGTCATTGCACTAACCACAAGTGGTCAGCCCAGCTGTCTGTGTGTGTGTGTAATCGATAATACCCTTACTGTATTTATTGATTATCACATTACCACCTATTTATTGTCATTTTCTTCTCAATTTTAACAGGAATGAAATTTACGTGTGATTTATGCGATAAGAAATTTTCAACAAAACGTTCAAGCGATCGACACATCAAAACTGTTCATGAAGGTATTTTTGAATGACTATTTCTTAAATTTGTTTACGAAACAATTTTTCTAAATATGATTCTATGTATGTGTAAACAGCGTCTATATGACATTATAATTGGGTGAAGTAGAGAGCACTAGCGAAAAGAAGCGAATCTGTTTGAATGTATTGATAAACTTCAGTGCTACAACTGACACTTTTTTAACATTAACTACCACAGATGAAATGAGATAGTCAAAGGTAGGTGGTACCTTTCCATTAACTGAGAATTCTTCTATGTTTGGAATGATAATAAACCCCATTAAGACGGGTGATTGATATGTATCCACATATATATATATATATATATAATATATATATATATTTATGTGTGTGTGTATTTTGGTCTCTCTTTCTGTTTGCTCGGTTAGTCTGTGACCACTTCACTTGTATGAACTTGTCTCCTTTAATAATGTGTATTCTCCTTATATTATATTATATATAATATGAGTGTTTGTTGACAGTCCGTTGCTTAGTGACATATATCCATATATGGTTGTTGACATGTCTGCTATATTCGCTATGTATATTTGGATCGACACTCCATTATAATTAGCCATTCATGTTAAGACTGTCTAATGATTTGTTCCCACGCTTTGTCTGGAACATTCATATATATTTCGCATACACAATTTGTGTGAACTACTTTACTTACTTACCACTTTGGTGTGAGACCATTTTATTTTCGTCTCCTTGTGTTTGGACAATAGAAGTATCATCGCAAACCTAGTGGTCTTCTGATTTCCGCCTTCTCGCGTCAGGACTATTAGTTTCTCGACCAGACCATAATAACAATTTAGCGACGAGTACATAACAATTTGGCGACGGGGAAAACTACTATTAACCACTCAGCAGCAGCAACATAACAATTTACTATGGATCCTTCTAAATTGGAATTATTGTTTGAACGACAAATGAAATTAATGGAAATGTTCGTCAACCAACAGACTGGTCCAGCTTCACCTTCAAGCAATCCCAATCATACCATGCTACCATCTGTCGACGGCATTGTGAACAGTATTTCACAGTTCAATTATGACCCAGAGGCTAATGTCACTTTTGACACATGGTATCAACGTTATGAGGATTTATTCACTGTTGATCTCGCCTCACAAGACGATGCCTGGAAGGTGCGAGTGTTGTTACGTAAATTGGGTCCGGCAGAATATGAACGGTACTGCAACCTAATTTTACCCCAGAAACCACGTGACAAGTGTTTCGATGATACAATAAAGCTGCTGCGTGAACATTTTGGAGACCACTCCTCATTATTCAGCATACGTTATCGTTGCCTCAAGCTGACAATGAATGAAAATGATGATTTTCTTACTCACGTTGGCACAGTCAACCGAGAATGTGAGAGATTTCGACTCAGGTCCTTAACAGATGATCAATTCAAAGCCTTGATTCTCATATGCAGTCTCCAATCTCCTCGTTTCACAGATATCCGAACTCGACTGCTCAATCAGCTAGAACAAAATTCCAAGTTAACATTACATGACATAGCTGATGAATATCAACGGCTGATTAATCTGCAGAAAGACACACACCTGGTCGAATCAACACCTTCGAGAAGCTCTGATATTCGTGCATTACGAAAGAGCAAAAATCTCTCATCATCCAGTCCTGACCCACCTTCTTCTAATGTCCCGCGGAAATCTACACATACTCGTCCAACTTCACAAAATACGACAAAGAAGACCCCACCATCACCATGCTGGCATTGTGGCGCGTGGCACTTTGTAAAGTCTTGTCCGTACAAAAATCATCGTTGCAGCAAGTGCAACATCGTCGGTCATAAAAATGGTTTTTGTCAGCCACGCAAACTCAGATATCATAATCCAGCAAAAGCTCAACAAACTGTTGGTCCTAAATCTCCAAGGAGATCATTGAGTCTACTCGCAACCTGTCAAGTCATAACTCCATGTATGCGGAAATATCTTGACCTTCAGATGAATGGTCATGATGCACGTCTGCAGCTAGATACCGCCTCTGATATTACTGTTATATCAAAGAAACTTTGGAATAATATTGGCAGACCACCAATCGTAAATACTTCTCAGACTGCTGTCAGCGCCTGTGGTGGGCGCCTCAAACTAATTGGTGAACTCGAATGTTCTGTTTCCTTCCGCGATATCAAATTCACAGGAATTTGTTACGTCACCAGGAGTGATTTAAATCTTTTGGGACTTGATTGGTTCGATCGTTTACATCTGGCTGATGTCCCACTTAGTTCTGTATGCAACGCAGTTAACAAGGATGAAAATTCAGCCAACTCCTTTTCTGATTTATGCAAACTATTCGCACCTGTTTTTCAGCCCGGATTAGGTCACTGTACCTCGCTGCAAGCTACCTTTCGAGTATTACCAGACGCAAAACCGGTTTTTCGCCCAAAGAGGCCAGTTCCATATGCATCTGTACCAAAAGTTGACGAAGAATTGGAGAGACTGCAACAACAAGGCGTATTAACACCAGTCACGTACTCGGCATGGGCAGCACCCATCGTCGTTGTCAAGAAAGCGAATGGGTCCCTACGTATTTGTGCTGATTTCTCTACTGGGTTGAATGCTGCATTAGAACAGCACCACTATCCTTTACCTACACCGGATGATTTATTCACTGTTTTAAATGGTGGATCTTATTTTGCAAAACTGGACCTTGCTGACGCATATCTACAAGTGGAAGTAGCCCCAGAATGCCGAGAACTCCTTACCATTAATACACATCGCGGTTTGTTCCAATACAACAGATTACCTTTCGGAGTTAAAACTGCCCCAGCTATTTTCCAACAACTGATGGATACTATCTTGGCAGGTATTCCGGGTGTTGCCGTCTATCTTGATGATATCTTGGTGGTAGCGAATTCTATAAACGAACTTTACAGCAGGACAGAAGCTGTTTTGTCACGCATGCAGGACAACGGTCTACGACTACGCTCAGAGAAGTGTCAGTTCTCCTTGAGATCTGTCAAATACCTTGGATTTATATTTGATGCATCGGGTAGACGTCCAGATCCTGACAACATACGTGCTATAAAAGAGATGCCCGCACCTACTGATGTGCCTTCCTTACGCTCTTTCTTGGGATTAATTAGCTATTACTCTGCATTTCTCCCTGCGCTGCATAATGTTCGACACCCCCTCAATCGACTACTCGAAAAGAATGCAACCTGGAAATGGTCCGAAGCTTGCAGATCAGCTTTTGAAAAGTTGAAGTCTATGTTAACTTCTGAATTGCTTCTGACACATTATAGTCCAACACTTCCAATTATAGTTGCAGCGGACGCTTCAGCAAGCGGAGTGGGAGCTGTCATTTTACATGTCTTCCCAGATGGTTCACAAAAAGCAATAATGCATGCATCTCGAACACTAACTGCGGCAGAAAAGAAATATGCACAAATTGAAAAAGAAGCCTTAGCTTTAGTTTTCGCCGTACGACGTTTTCATAAAATGATCTACGGCCGCCGATTTACCTTGCTGACAGATCATAAACCGTTACTTTCCATTTTCGGATCTAAATCAGGTATCCCGGTACATGCAGCTAACCGACTACAACGCTGGGCAATAATATTACTTGGATACGATTTCGATATTAAATACAACCGAACTAACGAATTTGGTCAAGCCGACGCTCTATCTCGGCTAATTAGCGACTATCCTGCATCAAGTGAAGATATGGTAATTGCATCGATCGCCACCAAAGACTATGCAGTTAACCTCATCGACAATGCTATTCGATCTCTACCAGTAACGTTTGCAGAAATCCAGCGAACTACAAGCACCGATGCCACCTTACGACGTGCTACACAGTATGTATCCAGTAATTGGCCAAAGATTAAATATAGTGGAGACCTAAAACACCTGTTTGCCCGTCGTGATTCCTTATGTGTTGTAAAAGATTGCTTGATGTTTGGAGAACGCGTAGTGATACCTGAAGCATTACGAAATAAACTCCTGAAACAGTTTCACATGGGACATCCTGGTATTCAGCGGATGAAGAGTATTGCTCGCAGCTACGCATACTGGCCTAATATGGATAAGCATATTATCGACTTTGTTCAACGATGTTCAAAATGTCAACAATCAGCAAAGCTACCCCACCAGCTACCTCCCGTACCGTGGCCTCCAGCATCCCATCCTTGGTCCAGAATTCATATTGACTTTGCTGGCCCTACAAATGGTGCATACTATTTAGTGGTGGTAGACGCTTTTTCTAAGTGGCCAGAAGTTATACCAATGGTTTCGCCGACAACGTCCCAGACTCTCAAAGCTCTCACTGACATATTCTCCCATCATGGTCTCCCAGAAACCATAGTTACAGACAATGGTTCGCAGTTTACCTCTCATCAGTTTCAGCAGTTCTGTCATCAAAATGCTATCGAGCATATGTTCACACCGCCGTATCATCCTCAGTCAAACGGCCAAGCGGAACGTTTTGTCGACACTTTGAAGAGAGCCTTACTCAAAGCAGAGGGAGAGGGGACACCATTTGACATCATCCAAAAATTCTTGATGGTGTACCGTACAACGGCGAATGAGTCAACACAGAACAAGAAATCGCCGGCAGAAATTCTCTACGGACGCAAACTTAGAACGATTCATAACTCAATGTTACCACCGACACTCAAACATGCCGACGCATCATTTCGGAATGAAAAAAATTTGATGTTGGTGACCCTATCTATGTCCGCGACTATCGAGGAGGACATAAACCTTGGAATAAAGGTTCCATCTCAGCACGACGTGGTCGAGTTATGTACGACGTGAAAGTTGGAAATGAATTATGGACCCGTCACTACAATCAGTTGCGGCCAAGAAACTCAAATATCCCTACCAGTACACAGTCATCCCTACCTCTGGATATTCTCTTGGATACTTTTAACTTACCTACGACTGACAAAACAGAAAAGCAGAAGTGCGCAGCTCAGACAACGTCAGACAAAGCAGAAGCCGCAAACTCAACAAGCAGACGAAGCAACAGACGTCGACAACAAACTGAACGGTTTCAGATAAACCCCAAGAAAGCACGCTATTAATCATCACTCTTCTCAAAAGGGGAGGTGATATGTATCCACATATATATATATATATATTTATGTGTGTGTGTATTTTGGTCTCTCTTTCTGTTTGCTCGGTTAGTCTGTGACCACTTCACTTGTATGAACTTGTCTCCTTTAATAATGTGTATTCTCCTTATATTATATTATATATAATATGAGTGTTTGTTGACAGTCCGTTGCTTAGTGACATATATCCATATATGGTTGTTGACATGTCTGCTATATTCGCTATGTATATTTGGATCGACACTCCATTATAATTAGCCATTCATGTTAAGACTGTCTAATGATTTTTCCCACGCTTTGTCTGGAACATTCATATATATTTCGCATACACAATTTGTGTGAACTACTTTACTTACTTACCACTTTGGTGTGAGACCATTTATTTTCGTCTCCTTGTGTTTGGACAATAGAAGTATCATCGCAAACCTACTGGTCTTCTGATTTCCGCCTTCTCGCGTCAGGACTATTAGTTTCTCGACCAGACCATAATAACAATTTAGCGACGAGTACATAGCAGTGATATAGGTTGGGTCTGAGTGACCGAATGGTCTACGAGCTCAATTTGTAGGTGGAAGGTTCTGCGTTCGAAGCGGGATTGGGGGATAGGTGAGTTTGCAACTAGACTGACGAAACAGCTGTCCAGTAGTTGAAGGCTTGTTTTCAATAATGGTTCTCGAACTGATATCAATCCGTGAACAAACCTGAAACAAATCAATATCCCTTCAAATGTTTTTTCTTGTAATCATGTTTTTTCAGTTTGAAATAACTGTATTATGCCTTGATTGAGGACTCCTTCGAATTGGGTTGTTTTGAGTTTGGGAAGACTTCTTTTCAAGTTAATTCCCGTATTGATGTTAGTTATGGAATCATGGAAAATGACAATGTAGTAGACAGTTGTTTTCTCATGGTTTGAGGCTCTTCAGTTTTCAGTGTGCACCCATGGTCATCCGTTCAGGCTTTCATTTTGTCAGGCGGATTCGTTGACCCGTCATCGACTGTCGTGGAATGCAATGATGATGAGTTCTAACTCTTGTCAGTTTGTGATGTATACCATCATCGAGCTGTTAAATCACATGGGTCAAAATGTCTTTCTTAAACTCCAGTGATTTCATCCATGATTCAGTCACCAATGGGCATTACATTTATTCTCGAATGATGTAATATGCAACAGGTAAGAATAGATACCATAGCCAAATGACCTTGTACCAGCCAGTCATGAGGTGTCTGATAAAAAGTGGTATTTATAGTATAAAAATATTGTTTAGTGGACATATATATATATATATGTGAAGAAAATGAAAGGGTATGTGTCTCTAATATGCTGCAAAAGGTGGCCTTAGTTTTCCATATGAGCGACTATGCTAAACAGACCAAAATCTATATGAGTGCCAGTTATGAGATCCACTGATAACGATAGTCCCAGTGCTCAGTATTTCGAATAGATGTTACTCATAATCATCGTCACAAGATTCACACTAACCTTAGCCAATAGCCCAACCCTGTGTTAACCCTACCCTAATCCCCTGAATCAGAGTGAAACTTGCAGTGAAGATAATGAAACGCGTTAAATTGTAGTTCTGAGTGATGTGATTGCTTCCTTCAAGGTCATTTGACTGTGGTATGCAACCAATCGTATCGCTTCAAATCAACATTTAAAGACTGCTTTTATTCATCTACATTACTTCAACACATTGTTGGTTGGTTAGTAATAACTAAGGACTCAAGAACATGTAGAGAAGACGGACTGAAATGGCAGTGATTATTCCTCCAGGAGAAAGTAGAAATGACCGGGAATCTGTAGTTCTTTTACATGACCAATAACTAACAATGTTAGTGTATACGAACTGTGTTGTGGCTCATCAGAGAAGTAACAATTAAGATTCTTTGATTCAGATGAGAGTCGAATGTTTCGTCTACATATTTATTCACATTGGTCAGTGGAATCCAGGATGTACATTTCGTCCTATTCGGGAATCGTCAACCTGTGACCGACCATTTTGGTCTAAACAATCGATGGGAAAATCGAAATTAAATTAAAAATTAACAAGACCCGTCGCACAAGAAATGGCTTTCGTGGCCCAAGTGGTCCAGTGGATAATACTTTGGCGTTTGAGACTATATGCACTGGGTTCGAGCCTAGGTGGTAACCTCATCACTCACTGGAGAATGCAGGTGCATCCAGTTGACGAGTCAGTCGCCAATTAGGACGGATTGCGCGTTATCCTGGATTCCAATGCTGGTCACTATCAACCAATTGACTTCAAGTTACATGACCAGACATCGTCTTAGCATATCTGCATACGGAGCCGTCATGTCAACCTGAGACCCCAAGCACTTCGATCCAGTCAATCGATGGGGAAATCTAAATTGAATTCAATGATAAACACTGCCTAGTGGTATATTTCATCTCCTCTTCGTTATGACACAGTTATTCTATTTACCCTCTATTTGAATATTAATACTATTGTTGTTATAAATGTTCTTCTGTTTTTGAAAACTGTTCATTAGGCAAGAAGTTTTCTTGTGATCAGTGTGACAGAAAGTTCTATGGTAAATCTTACTCAGAGAACATATTCAAGCTGTTCATGAAGGTAACTACCACTTCTGTTTCGTTTTGTTTCTTTCTCCTTTTTGACATTTTCATTAATTTTTAAAGCAAGCAAATGTGATAACATTTGTGTGTTTTATTATTATTATTGCTCCCTTGGGTTCCTAGTGGAACATAGGGCTTCAACTGCACGTCTCCACTTGCCACTTCTTTTTTTTGCTGTCCTTTTCACCTGCATCCATGTTAGTTTCACAATGTTTCAACTCCTCTTCACACGATCTCCTCCATGTCACCCTTGCACAGACGTCCCACTGGCCGCTTCCCTTTTGGGTTCCAGTCGAGCATATTTGTTGGTTGGCGATTGGTTCTTGTTTTGTTTGTTCCCATAGTTTCTTGTTGGTGATTGTTTCCGGCCCGGCCATCTGATCTTCAGTATAGAGCCAGCGAAGACAGTTGTTGGTTGATAAAGGTAGGTCTGCAACAGGCTGTTGGAAATATTCTTTGTTACCCGCCCGCGAAGTTTCTGATCCGTATAGAAGAACTGACTTGACGCTTGTATTGAAAATCCGACTGAATTTTGTTGTTGATGTTGAGTGACGAAGATTTCCATATTGGTTTGTTTCAGGTTGATGAATGTGTTTCTCGCCTTCCCGATTCTCGCTCGATTTGACATCCTCGTCCATTCCGACTGTCTGTAGTTGATACAATGCTCCCTAGATAAGTGAATGAAGTGACCTCTTTCAAATCCCTCCCGTTGATGGTGATTGACGGTGGATGTTGCTGTTGTTGTTGTTGTTTGGTTATTTTCATCACCTCCGTCTTGTCTATGTTCACTTGGAGTCCTGTCATCGCCGGCTGCTTCTTCGACCAGTTTGTGGGTTTTCGCTCGCTTGTGAGTCTTCGATTTTGTGTGACATCAAGCATAAATCATCCACGCGTGAAATCCTGGTCTTCTAGGTTCTCCGCGTCGGTCTAGGATATCCCTGTCTGCTCGTTTCCCACTCGCTGTCTGACGCATAATCCAGTTAGTCCACCACAATTAGGAATATCAATGGTGATTATAAGAACCCTTGTCTGACTCCTGTGTTTATTCCAAACGCCTCGCTGAGTTTTCCGTTGTGGATCACATGACATGTGCCGTTGTCGTATAGCCTTTGAGTAAGGTTGATGAATATTTGGGGTACGCCGTAGTACTCGAGTAATTTCCAAATTACTTCACGATCAACGCTGTCGAAGGTCTTCTCAAAGTCTATGAAGTTGAGGTATAGGTTTGAATGACATTCCATGCTTTGTTCTGTGATGATGATGCGTAGAGTTTCAATTTGGTCGGTACATGATTTGCCTTTCCTGAATCCAGCTTGTTCTGGTCTGAGTTGTGTATCCAGTGCGTCGTTTATTCTCTCCAGGATGATGCGACTCAGGATTTTACTTGGCGTCGACAGGAGCATGATTCCTCGCCAGTTCTTGCAGAGTCCTAAGTCTCCCTTCTTTGGTAGTTTCAGGAGGTAACGTTTCCTCCAGTCAGTAGGCACCTTTCCCTCCTTCCAGACTTTTTGCAATAATGGAGTCAGCATGTCTTCTGTAGTCTCTGGGTCCTCCTTTATTGCTTCAAGGGGTATTCCATCTGGTCCAGCTGTTTTTCCAGCTTTCAGAAGCTTGATTGCATTCAAGACTTCAGCTCTCGTTGGAGGATTGGTGTTAACTTGCAGTTGTGTGCGCGCTGTTGTTGGTATTTCTGGACGGGTTGCAGGTGGTGGTCGGTTCAAGAGTACTTTGACGTGATCCGCCGATTCTTTAATCTGTCTTTCTTCCTTGGTAATTGGGTTCCCTTGTCTGTCTTTTACATGTTTCGCTTGTGTTGATCTCTTCCCGGATAGAGATTTGGTTATCTGATATAATGTCGTCAGGTCGCTTTTGCCTGCTGCCTTCTCAGCTTCAGTGGCCAGATTGTCGTAGAATTGTCTTTTGTCCTTTCTAGCATTCTTCTTCACTTCTTTGTCCAGCGCTGTGTAAGTTGAGTTCAGCGTCTCCTTCTCCTGTCCGTCCTTGCATTGAATTATTTTCTTTTTCACCATTCTCCTCTTTTCTATTAGTTTCCAAGTTTCCGTTGAGAGCCTTTCTTTGTCTTGTCTCTTCTTTCTTCCTAAAACCGTTGACTACGTTTAATTGAAAATCACCTTGAGAGAGTTCCAGTGGTCTTCCACGCATGATTCTTCAGTGATGTCGCGTAGTGTTTCCTGCTTTGCTCTG
The DNA here is from genome assembly GCA_944472135.2 of Trichobilharzia regenti. Classification (NCBI taxonomy): domain Eukaryota; kingdom Metazoa; phylum Platyhelminthes; class Trematoda; order Strigeidida; family Schistosomatidae; genus Trichobilharzia; species Trichobilharzia regenti. Next base: position 2,585,590 of record OX235267.1, on the reverse strand, counting down.
ACAGTTGCAGTGAAAGTGTCTTTTGTGGTTGTGTCCTTCAGTAATCGAGTGTCGAACTTGCATTGTGGCCTATCCCCAGCTATCCTCGAGGCTTTTAGCTTCACCTTGAAAGTCCCTTGTACTAGATAGTGGTCTGAACCCACATCTGCTCCTCTCCCCGACCTTGTGTCCAGTAGGCTTCGTCTCCACTTTCTTGAGAATGAGATGAAGTCCATTTTGTTTTTGGTGTTTCCATCTGGTGAAATCCATGTCGTCTTGTGTATTTCTTTGTGTTTGAAAACGCTGCCACCAATCACCAAATCATTGAAGGCGCAGAAGTCTGAGAAGAGTTCACTATTGTCGTTCATTTCACCGAGGGCCTCTCGACCCATGGTGAGTTCTCTTCGTGTATTGTCTCCTCCCAGCTTCGTATTCATATCGCCCATCAGGATTTTGATATCGCCTTTTGGGACGTTGTCCATTATTGCTTGTAGTTGTCTGTAGAACGCCTCCTTCTTCTCTTGTTCTGAGACGTTTGTAGGCGCATAGCATTGAGTGACTGTAACTTTCCTTCCTTTTGAGCTGAACCTGGCTGTCATTGTCCTGGAGGAGATTGTTTCCCACTGCATGAGAGCTTTGGCTGCTGTTGGTGACATCATGACGGCCACTCCCTCGGTGTGCTCGTGATTGTCCTCTGGGTGACTGGAATAGATTATTGTCTCTCCAGTTGGTAGTTGTCACCTTCCAGTTCCGTTCCATCTGCTCTCGCAGATTCCCAACACTTCTATTCTGTACCTTCTCATTTCAGCGGCTATCTGGGCAGCCTTTCTAGTTTCGTACATTGTACGAACATTCCAGGTACCCATCCTTACTTTTGCTTTCATCGAAAGAAGGCACATCGGCTGACTGGCTTCCCGAAGGCTTTCACCAGCCTGCGTCATTTCACTTCCCCGATTCCAGCGAAAAATAAGGCTATTGTTTATAATTTTAGAATTTTTAATATATTTATTCGTTGAAGTTTCTGTAGCGATTTGGTTGTTTTACGAGGGTGGAGCTGCTATCACCACGCCCCAACCCTCTCTCTTAATCCGGGCTTGGGACCGACAAGAAAACTAGCGAGCTAGTAATCTAGGCGAGGTTCCACATGTGTGTGTACTGAGTATAATCGGTTTCCTCATCATTTATGTGTGTAGTCTTCTTCATCAGGTAGGTGAGTTTCACCAAGTACTACTACTGCGCCTTTGAATTGTTCTCATTAGATAGTTGGAAGCCTTGGGTAGAGGTTTTCTGTTTGTTAGTACTCACCAGTCAGCAAGAAGTATCTACAATCTTGAAAGAAGTCATATCCTTTTCTGAGATTCGAACCCATGTCACTAGACGCATGGTAGTAGTTACTAACTAATGTGTAACTGAAAATATCCAATATATTCCTAGATGAGGTCAATCTCGAGCTTGAATAGCTCAATAATAACATCTCTGACTGCAGCGAACGGTGGAATAGGTTCATATCTCACTTCAGAGACACAGGGATTGACTTGCTACCAGGGAATAATCTCGTTGACTTAGAATATGCAGACGATATGGTCCTTTTAGGCGAGGACGCAGACAAAACAGAGCAGAGTCTTCTGAACACCTCGAGCTGCAATCTACAAATGAATGACATGCGATTCGGTCCCGCCAAATGAAAGATGATGTTACAGGACTGGACCACACCGACTCCTCTATTAGACATAGGGAGTGAAGTGGTTTGTGGAGCTTGTTGACCACTTCACTTATTTGGGAAGTTGCATCAGCCAGATTCAATGGGTTGGTCGCTGACGAAATCTTAGCACGAATACAGAGGACTAGTTTCGCATATACTAGTTTACACCGTTTCTGGCGTAGATGTAATATCCGGCTTTCGACCAGAGGGCGCGTGCACTGCTCAGCATTCTGCTTCGTCCTCCCCTATGGCTGCTACAGCTGGCCATTCAAATTAGATGACATGAAAATCTTGACTAGCTGTGTTTGAAAATAGGTGCCTGCGCTCTATCTCCCATGTGAAGTGGATTAACAAGATGAGCAATATTGAGGTGAGGCATCGGTCCAGTACTAGGTAAGTGGGTTGGGAAATCAACAGTCGAGGCTGTGAAGCTACATCGACTGAGATGTTTAGGACATGTGCTACGTATGCCTAGCCATCACCTTCCTCGACAACGGCCAATGTTAGCTGACATAGGGTCAGGTTGGGAAAGAGCCAGTGGTGGTCAAACGAAAACACGGCTTCATCAGTCAGTCAATGAAATCCACAACAGTTAGTTTAAGCCAGTGACGTAGGAAGGTGTAGACTTCCTGACTGACTGGTTGGGGTCCTCGTGATGATAAAGACCAATGGTTGTAAACATTTGGTGATATGGCTCAATGGCTGGTGCAGATGCATCCACTCCTTGTGACTTATAATATCCAAACAGCATCAAAAATAACTTGCTTAGTGATCTGAGCTCACTAGTGTTTATAACTGATCAGTGAAATGAAAGTATTACGGTTACCAAGGAAGCGAGTGAGAGATTGACTACACTCTCTTTTTGTGTGCATAAGTTTGGTCTGAGATGTTTGATTGCAATTGCTTCAGCAGTAAATCGTTATAGATTCTCTGTCCTTTGTATGTTTAATATTTCGAAGGATTTGGAAATCTTGACATAATGACTCGAGGTATCCACAAGGTGTCTGGTAATTGCATTTTGTAAATATATCTGCTTCTTTTTGAGCATTAGTTTCTTGGAATATGCTGTGAAAACCGTAAAGAAGCCTTTCTTTCTGTCCTTCCAATGTAATTGCTGGTGCAGGTGCACGTAAATTTATAAATGCAGTTGGAGGTAACATCAGCAGGGTACTTATCCACTTTCGATTGGCTTATAGTGCATGTAGTACTGTATAGTTTCACCAGATTGCCTGCAGGGAAGCATCTCTTTATTGCTCCTTTCATCCTCTTTTGAATCTTTTGCGATACTATCTCTCCTTTGTGTAAGATGCAAATGAACACTTTCTTCTTTTCAACTGTTGGATACTTCTCTTTCTTTGCTTTACTTAAGGATAAATCCTTGTGGATACCCGTTTTCCTGAAGGCATTTTTCAACAAAACTTAATTTTTCTTCTCCCTGGTTAGGCTAACATAACTTTCTGTCCCTGTTGTACAGTGTCCTTACTAATCCCTGATGATAGCGATATCTGCTTGAATATATTTGCTGAGATTTCTTTCATTTTTGGTTGAAAAGATCTACAACTCTCTGGTACTAATATTTCTTTACTCATACTGTTGTCTGTTTCTGCCTTCTATTCTATTGTAGCGTAATCCAATCAATACCAGTTATGACTGCTATTACCACTCATTGGACATTGGATGCTGACGTATTCATTTCGTAATGAATACACAAATGATTCCTTTTATTTCCTAATCTCTTAATCAGAATGGAATGAATGGGATTATTTCAATGTTAACGACTACCTACTTGATGTTTCTTTTTTATATTTTCTTTATATTGCTTCCCTAGGAATCGACCTCATGTTTTCTGTGTAAATATTCTCTTACTGTATTTGTAATCTGTGTATATATGAATGATACTTTTTAGTGTTTTCTAATACAATTCACACTTATGCTTACTTGTTTTGTGTATTCTGTTCATCATCCATTTAAGGTAAAATACATTGGAGTCTAAGTCGTGACTGGATTCGAACTAATGACCTCTGGATTACTAGTCCTCGGTGTTCTGTCACTTGAGGTATAAGTTGTCACGGAAAGAGGGAAATCAGAAGACCACCAGGTTGACGATGATACTTGTATTTTCCAAACAAGGAGAATAAGTGTCACGCTAGTGTGTGAGTGAAATGGTACGCAATGTACGAAATGTGTGTGAACAAGAATGTACAAGGGTCTAATACAAAAGTATATATGAAAATGGCTAATACACATGAACCAATAAGATAACGTGTTACCATGATTGGTTGTAATGTCATGTGATAATAAGGTCATACATTGTTTATTTAGTTAGTGGACAGACAAAAGCATGTTGTCAGTTATAATGAAATATCGATCCATATACACATACCAAAATATAATAGACTGTCAACAACAAAACACACACATCATGTGGATACATATCACTTCTTCAATCCCACTACCAAGTATAATAGCGATGATACTCAACACCGTACCAATACTTGAATATCGATCTGATGCTGACTGGCGACTGATTGTATTCAGGTAAGTAGTAGTTACGTTAGTTCCAGTGAGAATTCGTGACCAGTAGGGTACAGCAGGTCGGTTGTGATAACATCAGCTAGTGGTCGCGCTTTATTTCGCGTGAATTGACAGAAGTTGGAATTCGTGGATCGGCCATTGACGATTCAGGTAGCAGTGGCTTAATGGTCTACGAGCTAACCTTGCAACGAGAGTGTCTTGAGTTCGAAACCCCATGGGCGCGTACTGATGGAGAGTCCCGAACTGGGCTGAAACAGCTATCCAGTGCTGTGTTTTCAATGGTCCTGTAATCAATGTAGCCAATCAAATCCCTGCACACCAAGAACTGAATTTTGGTTTTGTTGTCTGATTTGAGCGTATGCCTAGTTTACGTGCACTATGGTTTGGTGCGGCATATTTATCAATTTTTAGATGATGGCCGTAATGGAAGTGTAGTACATACATCTGGTTCTGTTTTAAACAGATTTTCATCTGGATACGAGTGTTTTGTTGTTGACATGCAGTAGTGTGAGCCATTGTGTCAATTGGCGTCAGTGTGATCACATGTGTACCGAGTATAACTAGTTTCGTCATCATTCATGTGTGTAGTCTTCTTCATCAGGTAGGTCAGTTTCACCAAGTACTACTGTGTCTTCGATTCGACACTAGTTAGTAACTAGTACCAAGCGTCTAGCCCTCTGTTTGGTGTAGACCAAATTCTATCGGTCAATTTTGTAATGTGGCCACCATGCCACTGAGTGACTCGTCATCATGGTGCACTGTGAGTTCTTGTTATTAAATGGTTGGAGGCAGTCGATAGGAAGCCTTGCTTTCCCTAGGTTTCGTGCTAGATAGCACCCATCAGTCAGCAAAGCGTATCTGCAACGTTGAAGGAACTCTTATCCCTCCTGAGATTCGAACCTGTGTCACCCAGTGCTGCAATCGAAGATGGTACCACTGAGCTATACGGGCTCAATTGTTTGAATATTTAGAATCTTGATATTTCGTGTGGCTACGACTCATCATCACTTTGTATATTAAGTATATAGAAAGGACGTTCTCTTTTAGGCTATCTGTTACTCTTCTTCATCTCAGGTCAGAATTAACTTTTCTCTATAGTTTTGAAACTTGAGTGGTATGTGACAGTATTGAACTGAAATCGATAAGCTAGGCGATTGATTACTCTGAGATCGTGTAGGTTAGAAATATAAGGGTAAAACTTGGCCACTGTGTGGTAGAGTATAATTCCATTGCTGATAAAATTTATTACACAGTGTTATACAGTAGTAGAATAGGTTAGAGTTTGATGTATGTGTGTAGCATGATAGGTGGGTGTTGACAGTATTGACTTAAACGTTTTACCTCTAACCTGACTGATTGGTTTCAACGTTGAACTTTGCACAGATGTGCAGCAGTCCGAGTTGCCACACTCCCTCCATGTAACACACAAAGCAAGAGAAGAGAATAGAGAGACAATAAATAGAAATATGTAACGAAAGAAAAGTAATATGGAAGAGCAACAGAATCTTATTGGATGCGATCAATCTCAAAGAGTGGATGCATCTGCGCCACTGAGATCGATTCTGAGTCATATCACCAATTTAGTTTCAGGTCCCATCTTCATTCAACTTATACTGGACCCAGAAACCTTAGTTGTGTGATGAATCTGTTCAAATTATATTTGGTGTATGTGGTGGAACAAAAACATCATATTATGAAGTAAATCGTTATGCAACCATGCAAAATCATGTCTAGGTGAAGACGCTGACAAAATGCGGAGTCCTTTGAACACCTTGAGCTGCAATCTGCGAATATTTGACATGCGATTCGCTCCTGCTGTCAAATGCTAGGACTGGACTACATTGACTTCTAGCGTAGAAATAGGGAGTGAAGTCGTTGGTGGAGCATGTTGACCACTTCACTTATTTGGGACGTTGCATCAGCCAGAGTCAACGGGTTGGTCGCTGACGAAATCTCAGTACGGATAGAGAAGGCTGGTTTCACATATGCCAGTTTACACCGTTTCTGGCTTAGTAGACGTGATATCCAGCTGACTGTCAACCAAAGGACGTGTGCACTGCTCAGGTGTCCGCTTCGTCCTCCTTTATGGCTGGCTGTGAGAACTGGCCATTGAGAATGGAAGCCATGAAAGGCCTGTCCGGATGGCTGTCTTTGATCTTAGGTGTCTGCATTCAATCTCCCATGTGAAGTGGATTAACAAGGTGAGCAATATTGAGGTGAGGCATCGGTCTAGTGCTAGGTAAGTGGGTTGGGAAATCAACAGTCGAGGCTGTGAAGCTACATCGACTGAGATGTTTAGGACATGTGCTACGTATGCCTAGCCATCACCTTCCTCGACAACGGCCAATGTTAGCTGACATAGGGTCAGGTTGGGAAAGAGCCAGTGGTGGTCAAACGAAAACGCGGCTTCATCAGTCAGTCAATGAAATCCACAACAGTTAGTTTAAGCCAGTGACGTAGGAAGGTGTAGACTTCCTGACTGACTGGTTGGGGTCCTCGTGATGATAAAGACCAATGGTTGTAAACAATTTGTGATATGGCTCAATGGCTGGTGCAGATGCATCCACTCCTTGTGACTTATAATATCCAATGAAACTATATTATTTTTCTATATTACTATTCCTTTCACCCCATTTTCGTGTCTACTGTCACTATTTTGCGTTTCTTTTTACTTTCTTCTCTTGCTTTGTGTGCTACATGGAGTGTGGCTACTTGAACTGCTGTACATCGGTGCGAATTTCTATGTTGAATACAGACAGAGCCGATTTCTCATCCAATATGTAGGGGAAAATGGAGATGGATCTGGCATACATTGAGAAGACCGTCGAATGACATTGCACTCAATGCAGGCCATCACTCGACTGCAATCCAATCGCGACGTGACGACTGGATCGTCGGTGCGGGGTTAACATGGAGGAGATCTTTTGTTGGAGAGGAGGACATGTGTGATTATTGTCAATCGTGGACCCAGCTGATGAGGACAGTAGAAAATAGAAGAAAGTGGAAATGTGTTGTTGAAGCCCTAAGTTTCTCTTGGAACCCAAGGGAACAATAATAATAATAATAATAATAATAATAATAATAATATAGATGCAGATGAGGATATGTATATCAATGTCAAGAATATCGAATGACGGCGACATCGATTTAATGTTTGAGAAACAGCATGGGATACATGAAAGGTGGACAAAGAAGAGCAGTACTCAAGACAAACGAAAAGTGTAATTCCACAATATAGCAGATGTATTCTGCCTATAACATTGTATCGAATTGTAATAAATGTTTCCGTTGTCACTTGCCTTGGTTTTTGCTGTTATAGGTAAAGTGTTACCTCATTGTGACATTCTTTTCAACCAGTATTATGACTTCATTATATTATGCTCCACGGTGCAATTGGTGGTTGTGCTGTAGAACACTCGCCAAACACGCTCACATGGTCCGAAGTTCGATGCCCGACAGATGCACTCCTTTGCCTCCCTAAATCAGTAGTAAGACTGTTAAAGAAGGAAGGGTGGTCATGAGGTTGGAAACCCATTCCGTATAAATAAATCCCACTGCTAACGAAACTTCAAGTCTCTAGCTTGAAGCCGCTATATTTTCCACCACCGGGAACGTGAAGGAATAAAAAACAATTTTTAACCGGTTTTGAGAATTTTTCATGAAAAAAGTTAAATTTAAACTGATTGATGGTGATACTACTAAGTGTATGACAACACCCCGAGTGATTTGAATTAAGAACATATGACTGAGCAAAGAGATTTCTCATTTCGTATCTTCTATTCAAAACTGAACATTTATTTGAAGGTTTATGCATATACTGTTACTTGTCAGCAAAGGTTTTTTTTACCTGTCAGTTTGTGGCAAAGTGTATAAGAAACAGGAGTGTGTAATGCAGGATTTCGATTATATCTTTTTCAAGTAGCCAAAGCTCTAGCAGTTTATAGGGAGATACCTGGACTTTGTCTTCAGAAGCGTTTTATCCAACCTTTCTTATTACCATGGCACTAATGTTAAGTCAATCTATTAACTTGTTGCACAATAAATTTTGTGAACCAATTTCAATCACCTGTACACTTGTTTCTCGTCAGCTATAGGTTTGATCACCAGATGACATCAATTGGAGAAGCATCGAGAAATCAAGGAGTATTGGACAACCGTTTCGTCCTAGTTCGGGACTTTTCAATGCTACGCTGTCATTGGCGTCGGAACCCATGGCCTTCCGGTTAAAAGGCCAGCTCATAAACCATTCAACCGATGGGGCTCGGTCCAATGGCCTGCTGATTTCAACTTCTGACAATTCTCCATATACATATATCATGACCACCAGGGAATGTCACAGACGAGTAACTGTCTTCTTACCCGGTCTTGGGTTCGAACCTCAATGGATGCGTACCGCTGAAGAGTCTCAAACTAGGATAAAACACCTGATTAGTATTTACTGACTTTTCAGTGTCTGTCTGACTGATGCCAGCTTGTGATTTGACCTGTATAAAGAATCAAATCCCTGCAAACCAACTCTTGACAATCCGGTCTGATTTCTCCAAACAACTAATTAGCATTCAATGAATCAGTTGTCAACTTTCTCGATTGCATTAGCTTATTAGTTACTTCTCATACTGCTATATTTATATGGCCTAATTATTGATACACATATTTCTCTTTTCACTTGACCTCAAAACACTCACTTATCAATTCATCTTTTGTGATTTAAATTCAACTTCGAATTGTGATTGCTAAAAATTAGCACTAATAATGACATCATTGTTCATCCAATCACTAAACAGAGAATTAAACTAATTAATGAGAGAGAGAGAGAGAGTAACATTATCAATAGATGATAAGAGCCTTTATGACACAGTTTACTTATCAGTATTTGAATAAGAATTTTCTCACGTTCACTTCTCCTATTTGATTTGTATGCGTTTACTTAATTAAGACAAAAATGGGAAGTATTAGCGGGAAAATTAAAAAAGTAAGTTGTACACACTTTAGAATAAATTTGTGGTATTTAACAATTTCATTTTTTAAATGACAGTGTTATCAATAAAATCGTATAACAACACGGATCTCTTTATGAACCAACATTAATTAGACAAGTTTTGATAATCGGGAGTATGTGTTTCATCCCAGTTTCGAACTCTTCAACAGTGTGTACCCGCGAACTTACAAGCGGCAGAACCAGGGAGTATCATAGTCGACCAAGTCGAGCATGAAGACAGCTACCTATAGATTACATTGCATGTTCTAGACGGAAGTTATTACTTATGAGATACTGAACTCCAATACAATAGCTACATGGTAGCTTGTTCACTGTGTATCCTGAAGGCTTTAAGTCCCATCTCTTGTGAGTCTGTGGATGAGCACTGATGAAGGTTCCTAAGGCTGGAATGCTACACAGGTTTTAATTATTCCTAAACTGATTGTATTTCTCCATTAGGTTTACTGGGGAAACTCGTCAAGTCATCACACATTAAATTTTATAAATTTTATCAAATAGATTAAAGTTAACGGGTTTCATCATGAGCCGACATTGGATAGACATCCACTGGATGTATTGGACAGCTGTTTCGTCCTAGTTTAAGTTTATTTCCCCAGTTGGACTGTAAATGAGTAGAAAACCACACAAAGTATTTGTGATCAGTTATCATGCATCATATTGGGTAAAAACAGCGCATATCCATTTCAAAACATTGATGCCTTCTCAATAAGATTTGTCAGTATTTCTTGACTGAACACCATCTTTGACAAAGTTTAATCAATTTACTTTAAGGTGTTTTTGAGTCAACATCACAAATAAGAAGTAGGAAAATGTCGTAAGAAAAAAAGGTTGATTTGAGACAGATGATGCATTACAATTTAACATTATTCCCTTGACTTCCGAGTGGAACATACGGCTTCAACAACACATCTACACTTTCTTCTTTTTTCTGCTATCCTCATCAGCTGGGTCAATGACTGCCCCGTAATCTCTTATCTGCTCCTCGCCGCATGGCTTCCTCCATGTGACCTTCACACCGATAACCCACTCGTCGCTTCCCGTTTGAATTCCACTCGGGCGTTGGTCTGCATTGAACGCGATATCTTTCGACGACCCCTCAATGTATACCCGATTCATCTTGATTTTCTCCTACATATTTTCCGAGAAATCGGCTCTTGGTTGGTTTGTTTCCACCTAGAATTTCTTATTGCTGACACTTTCAAAGCATTTAATCTCTAATATACAGCCGGTGAAGGCAGATGTTGATAAAAGTCGGTATCTTATTGGAAATCCTTTCCGTGACACACAGTCCAAGTTTCTGACTCGTATAGAAGATCTGACTGACTTCACGTTTGTATACAACAGAATTCGAATCTTGTTCTTCATGCTGAGGTGGGATGCAGAAGACCTTCAAACTGGTTTCAGGTTGATGAAGGCGTATCTTGTCCTTCCGATTCTGGCTAGTTGACTTTGACATCTTCATCCGTGCTGTTGCCTGTGGTTGAAACGATGCTTTCTAGCTATAGAAATTAGGGAAACAACCTCTGTTAACTCTCTCCCATTGGTAGTGATTGGTGTTGTTTCTTGTTGGTGTTACTGTTGGTTGAATATCTTCTTCACCTACATCTCCTTCATGTTCACCTGAAGTTCTGTCTTTGTTGGCTCCCTTTTTATGCCAACTTGTAGTTTTCTCCTGCAAGTCATCATCTGCTGAATCCAGATTTTCTAGAGTCTGTCACAAAACACCTCAAAAAGTAGGCCTGAATCCGACTTCTGTAAGGCCTGTAAACAGGTTTGAATCACACATTTAAATTCATTTGAGGATTAACCATAAAAGTGCTTAAACCCACCTTTTCCGCTGAAGAATAATTTTTTATTACTTTGAATCTACCTTGGGAATCCTATTTTTAATGCCAAGGTTACTTGTTCAATAATACTTTCCTTACTGTTTAATTCCTTTACGTTCCGAGTGGAACATAGAGCTTCAAGCCAGATCTCTGAAGTTTCTGTTTAAGTAGTTCCATTTCCACAGGGTGGGTGTGCTAGTCTCATGCCCAACCTTCCATCCTTACTAGTCTTATTATTGACTTAGCGAGGTAAAGGAGGAGTGCGTCGGTTGAAGGTCGAACTTTGGAGCATGTGAGGCGTGGTTGGCGATCGCTGAACCGGTTAACCACCGACCCGTCATCCCCTCGTTTTCTCCTTTCTTATCTGTGATCTTCACTTGTAGACATTCTGATCCATATCGATTCAAATTTGATATTCTATACTCTCCCATCCTTTTATATAAATGTATGTATGAAAACAACATTTGTTATCAGGAAGTCCGAAATCTATTGTCCAAATATATTTCGCTAAGATAGACCGACGATATGTGATCTGCTCTTAATGGTAATCAGAAAAGTAAGCATAATGCTGGTGGTCGCTCTAAAATCACAGATTGGTGGAATTTCGAATTCATCAGCTGACCACAGAGTCGGGTCCCAATGGCTGAATGTGATAGGATCCCACATATTTTGGTATTGACTGTTTAAACTTGCATTTATGGTATGTTATCATTCTCACGCATTTTGGTAGTGACTGCTAATTTTGTATATATGGTATATCATTCCCACATATTTTGTTACTGACTGTCAATGTCGCACATATGGCATATTTTACGGCGGCCTGCTTGAACATAGGGCTACCAAAAATTCCACCTTACAACATTTTGCAAAATTGCTTTTGCTCTTTTAATTTTGTTTTAATTTATCAATAATGTGTCCTAATCGTATTATATATAATCGCGCATTTTTAAAATCATTACAACCTACCGCGTTGTGTCATCCACAAAAATTGAGAAAAAAGCATCACTGTGGCTGGCAGCGTGCACTGAAACGTACACAAATTAATCAAATGACTGTTCCTGAACTCGTTAGCACTAATTGTAGATCCCTGTCCAACAAAATGGATTACCTTCAATCCCTAATGTATTCCAATGTTTATCGAAATGCTGGCGTTTTAGCAATACAAGAGACTTGGCTGCACCAGCATTATGATGATAATCTAATTTCAATAAATGGATATAAAGTTTTTCGCCAAGATAGAAATAGTTCCAAGAAAAAATATGGAGGAGGGGTAGCCACATATATAAACACAAATTGGTCTACATCAAATCACGTTTGCTTCAATTATTCTAATGACAGTATAGATTGCATAACCGTCAGGTGTCGCCCAAAACACTTAAGTAAATATTCTTATATATACATAACAAATATTTACATAACACCCAATTGTAGCCTTTCTAATATAGTTATGTTTGCAGATGAGTTTACTGAATTCGCTGCTCCTGCATTCGGAAACTCGTTGTCTATAGTCTGTGGTGATTTTAATTCATGTGATCACAGCTTTCTTACTTCGCTTGGTCATGAGAATCTAGTCAAGTTTAATACACGTCTGGACAAATCACTAGACCTGGTTTTCATAAATGACCGTGATGTATATGAAACCCGAAGGAGAGCTCCTTTGTTAAATTCTGACCACTGCATTATTCGTATTTTACCGAAAGTGTACGGCAAGTTACAACGAAAATTGTTTAGTCATTTAACAAAGAAGATACATGAACGTTCATATTCCCATGACAACATTCTAGCATTAAGAAGCATGTTGCATGATACCAACTGGGAACTGTTTACTGACGATAAGTTGGATGCTACTGTCTCTAATATAACCGATTATCTGAAGTTTTGTTTGGATATTTGCTGTCCTTATGAAACACTGTTTTCGAGATTTGACAGAATCTCTTCTTTGCAACTGAAAAAACTTAGAAGACAAAAAGAGAAGTTGTATAAGAATTGTGATAATACTGGTGTCCGTAAAATAAACACCCTTATAAAAATTGAAATAGAAAGGTTGAACAGACTATATAATGAAAAATTTTTATCATGTAAAAATCCTTCAAACATTTGGAAACTTTTCAATAAACTACAAGTAAAAAACAAATGTCCGTTGATGCTTATTCTGATGTAAATGCTTTAAACAAATCATTTATCAAGAAACAAATTAATATGGTTGTACCTGATGTACCTAGTCAAGAAAATGGTCATTTTCAGGGTTTTGAAGAAAAGGATGTACTATTATGTTTGAAGTCATTAAATCCAACACACAGCCTTGGTCCAGATGGTGTACCAAGCATTCTTCTCCAAAAGTGTGCAGACATCTTGTGTCATCCTCTTACTCAAATCTTTAACGCATCATTTAAGAGGGAAACGGTACCTGCTGACTGGAAAGAAATCAAGGTTGTACCTGTACAGAAATCATCTTCTGGAGCAGGTATAAAGTTTAGACCAGTCGCTATAACATCTCCTTTTTTGAAAACTATGGAGAAACTTCTTTTGAATATTCTTAAACCTTCTTTAAAAGCTTTTAGTGACCCTAAGCAGTTTGCTTATAAGTGTGGAAGAAGTACATTAGATGCAGCCATTGTACTACACCACAATATTGTTTCCTGCCTTGATAAGGGTGCTAAGTTCGTTCGAACAGCTTTTTAGACTATACTGCAGCTTTCGACTCTGTTCCTAGGACACTTTTATTAGGAAAGATGATTTCAGCTCAAACAGAGTCCTGGGCAACTAGATGGCTGTCTTCTTATTTTAAGGATAGGAAACAGCATACTGTTTTGGCTGGAAAGCGCTCCACTTCCAGCTAACTGAAAGTGGTGTGCCTCAAGGTGCAGTACTTTCTCCATTTCTTTTCTCTTTCTTTCTGCATGACCTTCCGAACTCACCCAAAGTTAACTTCATTAAGTATGCTGATGACCTGACCGTTTCTGTCCCTGTAGTTGCCACATCGGATTGTTCCTATATGAATGGCTTCCTAGCTGAAGTTAAGGATTGGTCTCGCTCAAATGGTCTTAAACTAAATCCAACTAAATGTAACACTGTTGATTTCAGCTTGAGAAGTGAAAAAGACATGCATGGATTGATTCAATCTCATGATTGTTGTAATATTGATGGTACCATGATTGAGAGTAAGTCAAGTGTTTCTTATCTTGGCATTAGTTTCTCGTCAAATCTTTGCTGGTCGTCTCATATTCTTATAGTTTCTAAGAAAGTTTTCCGTCTGACTTATTACATAAAGAAGTTGAGACACTCAGGTATAACTCAATCTCTTATCATACAATTTATTAATTCATGTGTTTTGCCCATCATTCTTTATTGTTCTCCATTATTCTTCCCTGGGCTACTCAAGAAAGATCATATAATACTACGAAGAACATTGAGGGCTGTAAGTAGGGTCAGTGCTATCCCTTTGACTGAACTAAATGACACTGTTGTCAATAGGCATATGAATTCTTGTAAACACTTAGCTAAAGTTATCTTATCTGATAGTGAACATCCTCTTTATTCACAATTGTTTCCTTGTATCTCTTCGGGTAAGACCAGAAGAAATTTTATAAACATTTATGCTCGTACTACAAAATATAAAAATTCGACCGTTCCATATTTGGCACGAGTATTGTGTGAAGAGACAAATATCAGAAAAGAACTTTTACAACTTTTGAATCAATAACTAAACTATAAAATGAAATGATGCATATTAATGCATGTGTTATTTGTTATATTATTTATTTATTATTCACTATGACCTAGAAATGGTATGATTTTGTTGGGTTTTTTTATTTTTATTTTTTTTATTATTTTTTCCTATTAACTATCAATATTTTAACATTTTATATATTTATATAATTATAAACAGAGCTAAACCATTGCAATATGTAAAAGAAACGCTGAAAATTCCATGCTGTAAATTGTTATTGTTGTGGAATAAAGTGATTATTATTATTATTATTATATTATTATATTATGATTTCTCACACACTTTGTTATTAGCTATTAAGGTCAATTATTTCAAATGCTGTTAGCTGTCCATATTGTTGTAAAATGTATAAATACCATGGCTTTCTTTATTCGTTGTTGCACTTCAATACACAGTCACAGTCCAGCCTTTGTCTTTTGATATTTGCGTGCTTTACCAAGTCGGAAGGTACGACGAGCAAGATATAACATATAAGTTCAGGCGCAGACAGAGCAAGATATAACAAATTGGCGACGGGGTTTACCTTAATTCAGAACAGTTACAACAATTGGCGACGTGGATTTACTTTAATTCATCGCAGTTATAACACGCAACGACGACAGTTTTTATTCTGTTCAGCGCAACTATATAACATTTTTGACTGTGTTAATTACAACCCAATTACAATGTCTATCTCTCTGGACGATCTCAAATCTATCTTACAGCAGCAGCAAGTTCAGAATGAAGCAGCTCAACTAAAATTAATCGAAGCTCTCACTCAGAAGCTGTCCATTCAAGTTCCATCAACATCTCATTCTGACAAATATGAAAGCATCTCAAATTCTATCAGTGAGTTCAACTACGACCCAATATCTGGTCTCGTATTTGATGCATGGTTCAATCGTTACGAAGACGTTTTCCGTATTGAATGCCACATGTTTGATGATGCTGCCAAAGTCCGATTGTTACTAAGAAAACTTGGTACTGTTGAGCACAACAGATATGTTAACTTCATTCTGCCTAAGAACCCACGTGAGTTATCATTCGATGAGACAGTCACCGTGTTATCACAAATCTTTGGTGAACAGTCATCCATGTTTAATATTCGGTATCAATGTCTTCAGTTGACAAAAATGCCTTCCGATGATTATGTCACTTACTCTGGCAAAGTGAACAAGGAATGTGAAAGGTTCAAACCACACGAAATGACATCAGATCAGTTCAAGTGTTTGATTTTTATTTGTGGTTTGAAGAACCCAGAAGATACTGACATACGAACTCGACTTCTGTCACTTGTGGAACAAGACCCGAAAATGACTTTACAAATGGTGACAGCAGAATGCCTACGTTTAATCAACTTGAAGCACGATACTGCTATGGTGGAGTGCAAACGACAGTCGTCGGAATTTGGTTCGATTAACACAGTGAAAAGTCCTCCGATCACCGTTAAGCACACAGAACGTCAGTCTCAAAATTCAGCTAAACCTCCTTCAGTGTGCTGGCACTGTGGTTCGTGGCATTTTGTCAAGTTCTGTCCTTTCAAGAAGCATAAATGCCGTAATTGTCACCGTTTTGGACATAAGGAGGGTTACTGTACTCCGCAGAAAAATTCTTCGGTGAGGAACAGAAGTAGTCGTTTCAAGCCGAAACAATCTCCTCGAGTACAGACCGTTTTCACTACTTCCAAAGTCGAGTTCGCCAGAAAACGTAAGTACATAACACTAGATATTAACGGCAAACGTATTCGTCTTCAGTTTGATACGGCATCAGATATCACCGTAATTTCCCGAACTACGTGGCGCAAACTTGGTTGCCCACAGATTCTCCCGACCGAGCATTTCGCCAAGAATGTCTCTGGAGATAAACTGAAACTCGTGGGTGAGATCAATTGCCAGGTTCAGTTTGGTGAGCATCACTTCAATGGTGTATGTTACGTTACAAACTACCATGATTTGGATTTGCTTGGTCTTGACTGGTTAGACAAGCTCCATATCTTTAATGTACCATTAAATTCAGTATGCTCTAATGTTTCGTCTTCACCACACAACGTTGTTCCCGGAGATGTATCTGATCAATCTCTCTTGCAACGCCGTCGTCAAAAGCACGCTTCTGTCTTTCAGGACAAACTTGGTTGCTGCAAACTGTTTGGCATCCAGCATATTCGTAGCCCCCCGTATCATCCCCACTCGAATGGACAGACTGAACGTTTCGTCGACACCCTTAAGCGTGCTTATGCAAAAGCGAAGGGGGAGGGAACAACAGAAAACATTTTGGATAAATTCTTGCTGCATTATCGTACAAATGAAAAAGGACAGTTATGTGTCAGACACACAGATCACGCTCTATCCAGTACCACGCAAAGGTCAACTCGACAAAGAAGAGCTCCGAAACCTTTTCAAATAGATCCAAAAAGCAAGTCCTACGCTCTTTACGGGGGGAGGTGATAGGATCCCACATATTTTGGTATTGACTGTTTAAACTTGCATTTATGGTATGTTATCATTCTCACGCATTTTGGTAGTGACTGCTAATTTTGTATATTATCATTCTCACGCATTTTGGTAATGACTGCTAATTTTGTATATATGGTATATCATTCCCACACATTTTGTTACTGACTGTCAATGTCGCACATATGGCATATTATGATTTCTCACACACTTTGTTATTGGCTATTAAGGTCAATTATTTCAAATGCTGTTAGCTGTCCATATTGTTGTAAAATGTATAAATACCATGGCTTTCTTTATCGTTGTTGCACTTCAATACACAGTCACAGTCCAGCCTTTGTCTTTTGATATTTGCGTGCTTTACCAAGTCGGAAGGTACGACGAGCAAGATATAACATATAAGTTCAGGCGCAGACAGAGCAAGATATAACAAATTGGCGACGGGGTTTACCTTAATTCAGTACAGTTATAACAGAATGGTTTACGAGCTAGCTCACCTTGTGACAGGAAGATCCTGGATTCGAACCCGCGTGGGGCACGGCAGTATACTGTTGATGAGTCTGAAAGTACACTGACGAAACAGCTGTCTAGTACTCCAGTGTTAACTCTCAATAGTTCTCTAACTGATATCAATCAGTTATGAAACTTGAAATTAATGCATTACAGTTTAAATAGTAATGCTTTGTAGCTGAATCGAAATGACCGAAACACTTGGTTGCTATTTCGCTCATTTTGGACTGAAATTATCGTCTGTGTACCCAATGCGATTCAGCTCAGATAGCGGATTATCTTCAAATTCTATCACCAAGAGCAACTGTTCGATCCGTATACCTCGACTAATGAAGTAGGCGTTAGATTCACTGCAACTAATCAGAAGCAATACAGTAGGCTTTTTGATTATCTCCAGCTTAACGCCTCAATCGGAAGAGTAAAACATCCATGGCTAATGTTTAATATCATGTTGCCATATGGCGAATGATTCTATACGAATATTTACTGCAGAGAATTGGTTGTCATTGATTACTCCTGCATCAATATTAGCATTTAGAAGCAATTGCCTACCAAATCAAACATACCATTCTCTCTTTTACCTATTTTCCACCGGACTGACTTATTAATGCAGACATTTCTACAGACGTGCTTCAGTTCAGGTGAACACACTTTGGAAAAGCAGACTTAAAAGTAGAGAAATAAAATGTCATGAAATTATTTCTGACAAACGTGTATGGAAAACAAGATAATTAAACGATTATTAGTGTGGCTTTTAAGGGTTGGCAAGCTGAAACTCACTGAATACATCTGTGTCAGTGTAAAGAATCCCATGTCATGTCACCAACATCCTCCAGCCATTGATTCATAGTGTTCCAAGAACTCCAGTCAGTCAACTTTGACGTTCGTGCTTAACTCCAACCATGAGGTTGTAGCCTTCATGAATTAATACTACGTTCAGTTTTGACTATTACTCACTCTACAGAAAGCGCTGTTTTTATTGATTGATTCTCAACCGATGTCTTGCTGCTCTAGTGGTAAATACCCAACGATTTCTGTTAATCAATTGTACAGTATGTTATCTGGTAATTGGTGGCTAGCAGTGGAATCCAGAACAGGCATTCCTGGATGTTGGGTTTCAGTCTTAGTGGGACGAGTCCAGACTGCACAGAAACGCACCCGCTGGTTTCCAAAAATAGCCGCTGTCAAACCAAGTCACATCAATTTAATCCCAAGTCATCATCAACGATTCCATACTACAAGTTCACATATAAGCAGAGACTGGGCATTTCAGTCCAGTACAGTCAATCAGCAGTCAAAAATCTAAAAGTCGCTTATACAACTAAGTATGTAGTGTAGCTATCAAGCTGGAAGACTAGTCAGTCTGATTTACTTCTGTCTGTTGGTTAGAGGTAAATAATAAGGAGAACGTAGATAAAATTAAAATTAGTACCTTCTTAGTATCTAACTCCAGTTATTTGCTTCAGTCTCCTTGAAGAATAGTTTGTCTCTCTAATTAGCTCAGTGAAAACGTGTCACTGACTGAAGTATGGTGTGTTCGTATCTCCCTAGTGCACTAATGCCCGTTCCCACAGGGATCACATACACCACTATACTGGTGTGAGTGTTGGTAACCACAAAATCTACATTATAGATCCTCTTGTCAGCTGATTTCTGTTAATAATCTGGAGAAAGTGGTGAAAGAATTGGAATTTCTCAGCTCAGTTGCAAATATGAATGATTTAAACACTTTTCGGTGATGTACACCCGAAGTTTTCTTCTTGTGATTACAATATGAGGATAATTCAGACTAGTGATTACTTTCCGTCGGGTAAAATACTGAAAATGAAGAAAACAGATGCTGAAAACTAATCATTCATGTAAGTTATGAAAAAGTGGAAACATTAATCATGTGTTCAAAATTAGTCATGTATAGGGTCAAGGTTACTAGACAGCTGTGAGTTATAATTATCTCATATCGTGTTACAACACCAATATAAGTAATTATGATTAACTTCACTGGAATGGAAGATAAGCAGAGTATGAAGAGAGGAGAATGAATTAGGTTTGGAAACTTATTTCATACAGAGTACACAAAATGGGAAGTAAAATTATTAGATTAAGCAGCAATTACCTAGAAAATTCATTCAACAGTCATATGATAATGACACGTGTCAACTGATCTACAATGGGAAACTCAACGAAACCTTTAAAGTGAATACAGGAGTAGGACAAGGCTGCCTATTATCACCGGTGATGATATTCATAACTGCAGTGGATTGGATTATGCGGAGGACTGTGTGTGTGGAGTGAGAACACAAGAATATGCCGTACCGATAAGAAAACTTTAGAAGATCTAGATTTTGAGGATGATTTACGTCTAATGTCACACAAACCTGAAGACTTGCAGGAAGGTGGAAACCAAGAGACTGGCAGAAAGGGCAGTCAGCAATGACAGGGCCTCAAGTGAACATAGAGGAGACGGTGGTGATGAAGATAACTAACCAACATCAACAACAACAATGACAACCAGCACCAGTCACTATCAACAGAATAAATTTGACAGAGGTTACTTCCTTCATTTATCTAGGAAGTGTCGTTTCAACTGCAGACAGTCGACGCGGATGAGGATGTCAAAACCTAATTCGGTAAGGCAAACCAGACCTTCACTACTCCGAAATCAGTTGGCAAATCTTCTGAACTGCGCCTCAGAATAAACAAAAAAAATTCTGATTTTCAGCAAAAATGTTATGTCAGTCAGTTACTTCTCCTGTATTGGTCGAAAAACTGACACGCACATCACAAAAAGCATTTCTAACAGCCAGCTGCAGACTTGTATCAACAGCTACTACTTTTCTGGTTCCATATTGGAAACCAAATGGCTGGCCTGCCTGAAAGAATTGGAAACAGGAAACTGCCGCAATGAACGGACTGACTAACACTCATTGCTCAATAAGTAAGCAGAAGAAGATGGAGATGGATCAGACATATGCCACCTAGGAGACAATTGAATGACATCGACTGCTAGACCTTCGCTCGAGTGGAACCCAAATGAGAGAGGACGAGTTGGATATGATGTCGAGGGTGATGTGTGGATGAAAGACCATGGGGAATCATGGAACCAGTTGAAAAGGACTGCAAAGGAAAGGACATAGTGGAGATGTGCTTTTGAAGCCATATACTCCACTCGGAACCCAATAGTAATAATAATAATATATTGTTCATGAAGTTGGCGCTCAAATCAGCAAAAGCATTCAGAAGAGAGAAACTTCGGGCTCCATCAACAGCTGCCTTCGCTGGCTGCATACTGAAGAGCAGAAGGCTAAAACTACGAGCCACAAGAAACTCTGGCAGGTTATGAATCAACCAGGAACCCAACAAATATGCTGAAGAAAATGCAGGAGGATCTGTCACATATCTCGGGGACCGTTGAATAACATCACGCTACAGACCTTAGACTGGGACCTGAGTGAGAAGAGACTAGTGCAAGCATATAGGAAATAGTGAAGCCAGCTATAAAAAGACTGAAAAATACAAGACAAAATTGAGATGATCTGCTGAATTTCCTATGTTCCACTCGAAACCCACCGGAATAACAATGATGATAATAATAAATCCATGGTCAGCCAGAAAATCTCAAATTACATTTTGTGCAAGGCGCGTCTGCAACACTGTAAACAAAGCTGATGCCCCCTCGGAGATTTCACCTGCATATCACAGTGTGTTACAATCATAAACAGCGTTACTAACGAGTTGTTTTGGGTCACGATTGACCTTCTGCAGAAGTGTAATGGATACTCCACTGGTTGTCCAGTTGGCAGTAATCAATCAATCATGTTTCCAGTCCTTAGTACTAATGCTAACAGATGTCGATCCGTTTACAATGTCACCTCGTTATTTCATTTTATTCGATTCTATTCTATTCTCATTACAGAATGAAGAGAAGAATATCGACAATATAGAATTATTAGAAGTTGAAGATTCTACACAAAAAGCGATTTGCACAAATCATGATTCTACTAATACAAAGACAGATGGAATACAGAAAATGCAGATGCTTGACAGATTATGAAGCACATTGATGGTTACAGATTTGTTTTAAATGAGCATGCATCAGTCAGTTGTGATGAGAGTCAATTTTTGAAGAAGGGAAGACTGTATTTTTATGAATAACAATAGTAATATTAATAATAATGACGCTGTAAGTTAATATTAATAAAAATAATGATAATAATTATAATGAGATAATTTTCCATCGAATGTATTAGAAGCTACATAAAACGGAAATGTAGAATGAAATAAAATGTCGCAGTAATTGAAAAAAATAAATAAATAAAGTCACTAATAATAAACATAAGTTTAAAAAGCCTCTTCCATTGAACTCTGGGATAACAAAGTTAGTTGGCGAATACCTTTTCTATGCAAAAACATACCTATGAGGATGAATCCCCATGTTATAATTGTTCCGTTGGATTCTGAGTGGAACATGACAGTTCAGTATCACATCTCCGTTTTGTTCTGTTCAATGTGGTCCTCTTCAGCCAGCCGAAGAAAATTGCCCATAGTCTCTCATCTCCTCCATGTCACCGTCAAACACTCCAATCGTAGTTTTCAACTCGATCGATGTCATCCAACTGATGTCTGATTCATTTTCTCCTACAGATTTGGCGGGGAATAGGTTATTGGTTGATTCGTTCCCATAGTTTCTTGCTGCTAATTCTTTCTAGCTGGCCATTTGTTCCTCAGTATGGTGCCATTGAAGGAGACAGCTGTTGATAGGTAATTTCTTCAAAGAATTCCAGGACTTACACCAGTACGCCTACAACCCTTCTCACGTTGACGCCCTAGGTTGGAAAATCGTCGCGGAGTTCATTTGCTGATTTCCTTCTATCATCTATATCCTCAACTCTGAGCAGTAACACACCCATGTTAATGTATCCTAAAATATAGAAGACCAACAAACACACGACGTATCTGATCAACCAAGCGTAGAAACAGAGTAATTTACACCAAAGATAATAGCATTCAAATAGTAACTTGAAACTTGAAATGCCTTTATTCATGCAAGTCAATTTAACAATTACCCTCTCGTACACACTTGGCTTATCCTCACTAAACTGACCGATATCTTTCGTCTTTTCAAATGCACCAAGACTACCATAGTCATTGCACAAGATACTCGAGTTGATGGGCGTCTGTTTCATTGTGGATGACAACACCAACGACGACTGATTGATACCAGTTGATGAACTTATCGGTGGATCAGAATCTGTTCTTGTTCGGCTTTTAGAAGATTGTCTAACTGCAAGATTGTCACCACTGCTGTCTTTCACTACTAGTTCGGGTTTGTTACTATCATCTGATGATAGGTGGGCTTCACGCTGATCAGTTACACTGGCGGTCTCACAAGTATCCATACCTTCTGCCACCGCATCCGCCCTTAACTCTACTTCATGTTCAAGTTGTACAGAACCTTTGTTCAACTTAGCAGTAGTAGGCATTCCCCTCATTTCATCATGATCAACCAAAGACAAATGTGCACTTTCATGATCATTATCACAAATATTCAATTTACCATCATCTATCTGGTCGACTTCATCATTCTCAAACTCTTTAATAACAGTAGTAGATTATTTGGGTTCTTCTTCACAAATCCCTAAAGATTTCATACCTTCACTTTCTCTAGTAATACCTTGTAAACTTGTAGGGTCAGAACTGCACTCTGAAGCAATAACTCTATTCTGTGACACTCTATTAAACAATGGCTTACTAATTGCAACTACAGACTTCTTCACCACACCGTTACCGTCACACAATTCGGAGTCAGACCTTGATTTCACATTTAGCTTATCACTAAACTTGCTCACTGATACACAGTTCATGATTGTATTAGCTTCTTGCAAACGTGTTAAATACAACCATGTTTGTCTTGCATCTTGTAACTTATCTGTTGAGGATGTACTACGAAAGCTGTTACACTCACTAGGTCTATATGCATTACTATACATCATGGAGCCTTCTCGATATCCACCTCTCTGAGGCCTATTCGTCATCAATGATTGCGTTTTTCCCTCAGACTGCTCTATTCTAGGGGTGAGATTCAATATACTGGCGAACTTGCTCATAGATTGATTGACACTAATGTTTACCAGTTTCAGAATATCATCAAACTTCGGCTCGATACCTTCATCCTCAATACGGGAGCTTATCTTCACCCACTTCCTTTGCAGTCGAGTAGGTAGACGTCTTGCTATTACTTCTAGTATAAAACTCGAGTTGAGGTCACTCATGCAATTCATCGAAATCAAAACATTCTTGTAAATCAGCAAATTATCCAAAAACTCAGTTAGTGCCTGGGAGTCATCTGTAATTGATCACCATTACCCTTAACAGCCTCGAATAATTTCGCTACAATCATCGAAGGTCTTCCAAACCTTTGACGCAGTATGCTCATAGCCTCGTAGTAGCCCTCTTTTGGCTTCATAAACTTACAGCACTGTATAGCTCTTGAAGTATCTCCAGTGCAATACCTCATCAAATACAGTAACTTCAATTCAACACTTAATAGAAAACTACCCAGCATGATCTGAAACTTTCTTACAAATTGTAAATGGTCAGCTGAGTTTCCGTCGAAACACCGTGGTTCATACTTAGGGAGTTTGATATTCCTATTATCCCTGAACGGCGAAACAGTAACATTAACCATGTCATGCTTAACATCAGACACACCGCTACAAGTAACAGGCAAGTCAACACGACTTACTTTCCTGTTTGTATCCAAGACGCTCTGTCCCTTCGTTGACCCAGGCATTGTTGAACTTGACCCAATTCCAAAAACGTTCCAGATATTGCTTGTTCAAAGAGGACTTGACCGGCACCAGGAAAGATGAACGGTGACAATCCAAACTGTCACCAACTGTCCGAATCCATCAGAAACTGACACCGTACCGTCAGAAACTGTCAGCCACGTCTCGTAAGCCGTTAATACCCAGCTCTTGCTACGCTGGGCCTCACGCTGTCCCTCGAAGCTTCTCAGAAACGCTTATTACGAACGGACGCAAAAACCAGAACACAGATTGGTGACTCGAGAATTCTTTATTGTAACACCAACATATAGCCAACTTTACAACTAAGGTCTGTGAACAAATATTACAATGATGAATCACGATATTACTTCTGACGGTTTTGTGCGTGCTTTCTGAACAGCGATCGATGAGGCGATGACTGGTGTATTGATGCCTCCGCGAAAATTGGGGACGTTGGGTTTGAGCAAACAACCATGAATTGATCGTTCAATCTTCAACTACATTGACAAGTACCTTGTAAACAAATATACTTGTGAGACATACATATTAATTAATTAATTAGGATTTTCGAAGTATATTGACCTAGTGTTCTTCAATTTCTCACCTGTTCGTCGTGAATATATACTCCGTATAGTGCTTATATCCTGTGTTTTCTGTTTTAACTAAGTATCAGTAGGTGTCTAAGATGATCCGTTCAGGAATGACAATGTGAATAAGTGATTGTGCACTTTCTGCAACTGAAAAAGGATAGAACTAAGATTGTTTGTGAATAGGATTTATACTAACTTATTTTTATGAGTATCCCGTCCGACTGTTTTCTAATCACATTTACTGATGTTATCTACGTACTTCATGTGCCAGTTTAGCGTTTATCACTAATAATCAAACTACGTGTGAGTACCGTAATATGATTATTCTCAGTAAATTATGCTCGAAACGTCATCAGTAAATAGTACTGTATCACCGTATTTTTATAAGATATATTTACTCCGGTGTATTTATACTTTACCACAGAGCTCAATTTCTATTCTTATACCAACCAGTCAAGATTATAATCATTGGGGAATCAGCTGACTGGACTGCTGTCAAACGTCCACTTGGCATTTCAGATGTTATTACAGTCATTCGGTGTATCATATATACGACTAGAGTGTCGATGACAGCAGACTTACTAGTTACTTGAATACTCTTCCGACCCGACAGTTATCCCTATTTCTTATAAGTATGTCGCTGTCAGATCCTCTGGACCTTATCGATGCGTTATATGCTTGTGCATAGGCCAGACTTTCGCGTTCATTATAAATCAGAGGAAGTTGATGGGCGTTAGAAAGTTACGAGGAATTTACAGCCTATATACTAACGATACATTCTCCTGGGACACAAGATAATTGACTTGTAACATTCCCGGCACCCAACAAGTTCATCTAATTCATATCTAAAATTTTTGAAGATTTTTTGTTTTGTTTTACCACTGGTATGTAGTCTGCTTGCATCAACACAAGTCTGTGGTTTTAGTTGCCAGCACGTAATATAGACATATCAACCACTGAATACTTTAAGATTCCAGACATGTTTTAGTCTTTATTGACACTCACTACCTGTTCAGTAATAAGTTGTGATTTGGCTCATTAGGTTTGGCACTTTCATCCAATGTACTACTGATTCAAATGCCACCTTATGCGTTTCAACCTGGTCTGAATAGGCAGCATCAACAGGAGAATTATAACATGGTGCACAAAACATTTGTTACAGGTATGAGCTTTGAATATCAAAGTTGAGCCATCGGAAGACATCTTGATGGCCATGCTTGCTAGTTGAACATTGATCGTAATCGTCATCAAACTAAAGCCAGTAGTCATAAGATTGAATTTGTTTTTCTCCCTCAACTGTTTTGCTTCATTACAGTCTGCCATATAGGCGATAAGTTTATCCGTTCCCTCCCATTTATTGCATTTGACGTGGTTAAAATATACAGGGTTGGCTTCAGAGGTCAGCCTTTCTTCATGTGTTGAATGAAAGCCTCTTCCTAGAATTTTGACATTGTTGAAATCGATTTCATGTTCGCTTTCTATATCATGCATAGTTATAGCTGATGCTATTTTCAAGACTTTAATTCTATTTCAATTTTAGAGGGACGTTTCGTGCACAACCCATGTGCTTCTTTCACTTTGACCTTCACCTGTTTACTGCTTTCTCCCGCGTAACAAGCTTCAAATTCTGAACACTTTATCCTGTAGGCCCGGTTGTTTTGTGTCATTTTGGGAAATCTATCTTTGACGTTCACGAAGGCGTGTTCATTGCACTTTGTGAAGAGATTTGTTCATAACATGCCTGTAGCATAGAGGGGACTGAAATAGAAACTAATTCAAGAATAGAATACCTCTGACGTTTGTTGGATATCCCGCATCTTGCCAATTTCTAAGAAAATCTTTCGTCTAGCCAACTAACTACATTTAAAAGTTCAGACAATCAGGGAAATCACTTAACCTCTACTTTTACAACTTTTTTCCCAACCCATAGTCTTTTCTGAGCTAATCAAAATGGACTGTGTCATATTGCCAAGGATATTAAAGTTTGTTTGTAGGGCAAGTGGGTAGTGTGTCACTAAGTCAACTCGTAACTATTGTAGTCGACAGACACTTGAACTCATGTGATTAATGGTCGAAATCCATACTGTCTGACTTTCACCACCTCACTTTCTCTATTCTCAACTCTCCTCGGCTTGTATCTCATCAGTTAGGATTAGAAGTCATTATAAAAGATTATATGCTTGTATAACCAAGTACGGAAACTCGGCGATACCCTATTTGACCGGTGGTCTATACGACGGAAGAAGTGTTAAGCGTGGAACTTATAACTTACTATGTAGTGAACAAAGTAATTGGCTCTTCGGTCTTTTCCTGTTTTCAATTTATGATGAAGCCGTTTCATCCCAGTTTGAAACTTTTCACTAGTACACACCAACACAGGGAGGCGTTCGAACCCAGGACCTGGTTACAAAGCTTAATGATCTAGGAGCTCGCTTTGTAACCAGAAGATGCTGCATTCTGTTTCACTCGTATACTTGTCAAACTCTATTGATTCTCTTCACTCATCTTTTTGTCTACTTTTGTGTGCTATTTGGAACGTGGCAACTCGAACTGCTGCGCTTCGGTGCCAAGTTCTATGTTGAATCCAGACAGACAGACAGACAGCATTCGAACCCTGTCGGTGGATGCATACTACTGAAGAGTATCAAACTGGGATGAAACAGCTGTCCAGTACACCCATGTTTTCTAATGGTTCTCTAACCGATGTCAGCTCATTATGAAATCCAGTAACCAATCAATCGAATCTCTACAAAACAAATACTTGGAAAATGTTCCAATTATCTTCTAATTTTTGATGTAATAACATTATTATTATTATTATTATCATTTTACACTTTTTGTACATTTTTGACTTTATTGTCACTAGAAATACTAATAAAGCTGTTATTGTTAATTCTGTAATATCATTTTTGTTTTTGCTGTTGTCGAGTAAATTAGATGCAGTATTGTATCAAAAGCTCAGAATTCCATGCCGCTGTTTTGGAATAAAGCGAAATTATTGTTATCATTATTATTGCCCTGATTCTCGACAATTGGTTTATAACAATACATAGCTTGAAACCACTATCAGTTTTTTCTGCCGTATTTTTAATTTCAGTTGAAAATGTTAAGTATAATTATCGCTTCTTTTCTCCTCCCTTCCCTTCCCTATATTCATAGGTGTTATCGGTGTCTCTTTGAAATACCCATACCGAGTGTAAAGTCATCAAATGGAAAATATCAACATAAATGCTGATGGTGATGATGAGAATACACCAGAAGTAAAAAGTAATCAAAGTCATGAAACCAAGCACTTGATAACACCATTCTCAAAAGTGGGTAAGTAAATTTTATGACAAGTTGGTGGGACCAGTGGGGACTATCCGGTGGGGAGTAATCTGCTCACTCACTCACTCGTTTACTCACTACTTTGGTGAAACTAATTATTTTATTAAATTATATTATTTTTATTCCAAGGATTTCTTGTCGGATTTCCGAACATCATCCTGCGTGGTTAAGTGAAGGACAAAGATAATCCTTTCATCGAGCTATTCTATCTTATTTTCTGGATACAGAACAACAGATTGATCGATGTTATCGAGGCTTTCGAATTCATTTACCTCATGCCAACGAATCTCAATTTCACCTTAAGAGTTCCACTACTAAATATTGCTGAGGCTGGCTGTTGGGATCTCTACATTAAGAAAACAAACTTATGTATCCAAAAGAAGAAGCTGGTTCAGACACTATCTGTGGTGATTGACAATTTCTATCTCTGTATTGTTTCAATACTTACTGTTGACTGTTGATATGTTTCTTATATGAATTGCATAATAATTCCGCTAAATACAAATTCCTGAGTTCTGCCCTCTCTGTGTTTTGTTTGGATTCTTGTAATTCGGTCATCTTGAAATACTAATATTACGATTACAATAAATTACTACAAATTGGCGTCGCGATGGAACTAAATAACCTGGGAAAATTTCCTATAAATGCTACTCCGCGGGAGATTGCTGATTATTTGGAATGCTTCGATGCGTGGTGCATTTCAAAGAATGTTCGGGATGACAAAATACCAGCACATTTCATCACTGCTATTGGGCTAGATGCGTATAGCCTAGTGAAGAATCTAGCGTTTCCAGATCAACCTATTTCTCTGTCATATGTCAAGATTCGTGAACTTCTGATAAATCACTTCCATGTAACTACTTTTGAGACCAGAGAGAGGGCTCAATTCCATAAACTGGTTCGTGCTCCCAACCAGAGGATTAGAGACTTTATTCTTCAACTCCAAATACAAGCTTCAAAGTGTAATTTTGGAGATCAGTTGCATACTCAACTACGTGATCGTCTAATTGCTGGAATCAATATTCCTAAGTTAGAGAAAGAGTTAATTCAGATTCCTTCTTGTACTTTTCAAAATGCTAAAGATTTATGTATTACATATGAAGGTGTCAATAATGAATACTCTGCTCCTACTACGTCAGTATCTGATGTTATGCTTTCTAAAGTCGAAAATACAAGTGGTCATGGTCAGCAATCCAAATTGTCGTCCACAGGTAATAGAATGCAGCGAGAGATCAAAAACATTAAACCGTGTTTTTTCTGTGAGAAGTTACATCCACGAAGCACTTGCTGTTTTCGGGTTGCTAAGTGTCACAAATGTGGTAAAGTTGGATACATCAAGACTGTTTGCAGAAGTTCGAATACTTATGTTGCTCAACATTCTTATAATTCTCCCAAGCTGTCTAGTAAAATGGAGTCAATGTGTCTTTCAACCTTTCAAAATACTCAAGCTAATCCGATGGAAACCTCCACTACAAGTTCGGCAACTCAAGTGTCAACTGTTTTCAAAAATGAGGTAGCTGAGTTACAATGTGAACTGTCGAAAACACGAAAAAACCTGAATGAGATGAGAGAGCAACTGATTAAAATTGAGGAATTGATGCATATGCATAGACTGCGTCTGTTGAATGCAGAGCATACAAGTACCCGTGAAAGTCCTGCAAAACTTTTCAAATCTCGAATTCTCAAAAAGCATCTGATGTCCACGACTTCTAATGTACATTATTACAAAGGGAATGACTATAGACCTTCTGTTGGAATTATACTACAAAAAATGGGAAATCGAGTGGTGAAGATATTAGACATCAAAGATCACTCAGTTCATAACAGACACCTGGACAAAGTGACAATAAATGAAGTAGGTCGTTCCAATTATTATTTTAATTATTCCGCTAATAATCCTGATTTTGTAGATAATTCAGAAATAGGTCCAGATAATACTGATGAAAATAATATCACAGAATCAGTTAGGTCGCAGCTACTTGCAAGCAAACCGAGACATCGTTATAAGTACGCAAGGAGACATTCGACGTGTGGATGATGTGGTGATTGACAATTTCTATCTCTGTATTGTTTAAATACTTACTGTTGATTGTTAATATGTTTCTTATATGAATTGAATGATAATTCCGCTAAATACAAATTCCTGAATTCTGCCCTCTCTGTGTTTTGTTTGGATTCTTGTAATTCGGTCATCTCGAAATACTAAAACTACGATTACAATAAATTACTACACTATCCTTACGCCGTGGCCGTGAAGGCTTCAATGATCCTCAAATTTGTTGTGAAAATTTCCTCAATTTTATTTGATACTCTATTTTCTATTATATTTTTCTGTTTATTATAACATAAGCTTCTTTCTTGAACTGTAATTCCATTGTGATCTTACTTAACACATCGATAACATTTAAAAACACCAATATAGTTAATAACGATTATTCTAGAAGAGCCTAAAGAGGAAATTATCTAAAAGGATATTCTTTGCTCGAAAGAAGCTCAATTTTTTGTTTATTGTAAAGAGCAAAGTATTATGAGTGTTTTGATGAGAACAGCCCTTATTCTGTTGTTGACAAGGTGATAGAACAATGTGGCTTACTCTAGCACCTGTATATCACCTCTCTTCTTACCTTCCATTAACGCAAAATTTCTTAATTCCCGCATGAATCTGACTCACTATGAGTATATTAAATATTATAATTTAGACTTAAACCAAAATCTTATATTCTATTCTTATAAAGTTTCTAGAGGTCATTTCCAATTTTTAATGTCATAAAGCAGTGTTTGATTTGAGACTGCACTTGTCTAATATGATCATGCATGTACAAACGGTATGTGAATCATGTAAATGCCTTATTTATGTGAAATATATTATAATTTAGTTGTACTTAACTTTCAATTGAACGACTTCCTTTTTCACATCCGGCTCCACCTCCTTTAGTCTGAACAACTGGGTACTACCACCAGCTGAGGAAGCAGCTAAGACAAGACTTCAACTGAACATAGATGAGACGGTGGTGATGAAATTAACCAGCCAACCAACCCACAACAACCAGTATCATTCACTGTCAACGGGAGATATTCGAAAGAGATCACTTCCTTCACTTAATTGAGGAGCACCGTATCAACTGAGGGCGGAACGCGGATGAAGATACCAAAAGCCACAATCGAATAGGCAAGGTATGCTTTCATCACTCTGAAATCAGTTGGGAAGACTTCTGAACTCAGAAGAAAGAACGAGATTAGGATTTTCAGCGCCAATGTTACGTCAGTCACTTCTTCCATATGGATCAGATAACTTGGCCATTGTGTCACGGAAAGCATTTCCAAAAGGCCTCTATAGACTTCTATCAACAGCTTCTCCTTTCACTGGCTCTATATTGAAGATCACATGGCTGGATGGCCAGAAAGAATTAGCGACACGAAACTATGGCGACAAACCAACAAAGAACCTATTGCTCAACAATTTTGGAGGAGAAAATAGAGAGGGATTGGACACACCCTGAGGGGACCTTCGAATGACATCAAGCATGATGCATACCACTACGCGAGTAGAGCCCAAATAGAGGAAGACTAGTTGGGTATGGGAGTGAGGGTGACATGTAGGAGACCGTGTGAGGAGGATATTAAAGACTATGGGGACTCTGTGAATGAACTGAGGGGGACCGCGGAGAATAGGACGTAGTGGCGATGTGCTGCTGAAGCCCTATATTCCATTCAGAATAATAACAGGTAAATAAAATGTACGAATAAGCTGGGAACGGTCCTCAATGTTTGTTTAAACTAAAGAGGTTTCTGGTTGATTCATCTGACAAGTATCTGTATTATAGACAGTATTTGACTTACGCATTGTTTTATTTCTATTGTCTATGACATAAAAGTGGTCTGATGTACGACAACATTTGGATACATCTATGGATACTAAACTGCCCACACACTTTGAAAAGCACATGAAGGCTTCCTGAGCATCATTCCCCTTCACTCACATCACCTTTCTCATCTTGCTTCTCTACTACAGTTAGTACTATTCCGCAGGCTAATGAGTCATCCTCACTTCACTCTGTGACCGCAAACAACGGTGAGAGCCATAGAAACTACCGAGACGGCCTTTTAAAACCACGTCACTAACCTCATATAGGAGCATTTAACGTCAGGACCCTCTCCCAAATCGGACAGCAGGCATTACTAGCAAGAACTCTGGAATCTGAAGCCATGGAGGTATGTTGTGTTTCGGAGACACGCATACAAGTCCCGAGTGTGGCTATTCACCTGACCTCAACCGGTCAACAAGGTGAATCTGTGAATTTCACTTTAATGGTGTCAGCAGACCCCTCAGCTAACTCGCGAGGACTCGCAGGTGTAGGGATAGCACTGAGTGTTAAGGCGGAAAATCACTTCTTGACTGGAGCCCAGTAGATATTCGAATGTGTGCGGTCCATCTGAAGAGTCCGTTAAGAGAAGGAAAGACGGCGTTACCCGTCGTTGCCATTTCTTGGTCTCCGCTTACGCCCAAACAGACTGCAGTTCGGATGAACTAAAAGATGACTTCTGCCTGAAGCTGTCTAATTTGATGCAAAAAGCAAAACGTTCAGACATAGTTGTTTTAGCAGGTGACTTCAATGCTCCAGTAGGGAAGTTATGTCATACTGAGAACTATGTAGGTGGTACGTATGGAATCTCATGTCGACGAACCGACAACGATGATCGTCTTCAACAGTTCTGCTCAGATAATCATCTGTTCCTAGTCAGCACTAACTTCAAGTACAAAGAGAGACAATGTGTAACCTGGTAACCTCCATCACCAAATCAACGCTGGACTCAGATAGATCACATAGCCATAGGGTATCGTTGGCAAGGGTCAGTAGAAGACTGTCTATCCTTCTGGAACACGGGCGTAGACTCTGATCACTCTCTGGTTCGCGCACGTTTATCTTTTCAACTAAACAGACATAAGAAATTGACAGCAGCGAAACAGTTATGTCCATAACTAGATCGAGACACTGAGTCCTTATTTAAGCAAGAAACAGCGAAACGAATGTCTAAGGTCGACAGCAGGACTTCCCCTGAGGTAGCCTGGCACAGCATACAGCTGTAGACACAGCTGTGAAAGCTGTTAATAGGCTAAAACCTAAAGTTAGTAAGAGCCATTGGATCTCTACCGCTTCATCCGAACTGATTGACGCAAGAAGACTGAGCGAAAGGTACATAAACGAAAACTTACAAAAAGTCATCACAACGACCGTGAACAGTGGTGAGCGACAAAAGCGAAAGAAATCGAAAAGGCATCGGCGATTAGCAACACCAGACAACTATTTAGGCTTATCAGGGAAACAGGTGGTGAAAGGCAAGTGACAAATGTAACAATCTCGGAGATAAATGGCGCCATAATTAGCTCTCAGTATAGCCGATTGGGAAGCTGGTAAAAGCACTATGAGGAGCAGTTTAATTGGCCCACCGCCACGCTCAACCTGCCGAACACCTAACACCCTCCTGAATGTTAATATATGTGTAAAACTTGGGCATTGTGGTGGTAAGTAATTCCATATTAGTTTGTTTATACGTATCACACAGTGAAACAGTATTATTTGCTGGAGGACAAGGTTTCGAACACTATTTATTGTTCATGGATGGGATATAGACACAGGTCCTCTTGTCTTAACTCAGGTTACTAAAGCTGTCAACAATCCGAAATTAGGCAAAGCAGCGGAACATGATGGAATGACTCCATAGGTATTTAAGTACGGTGGAGACAGTTTATTTTATGCGTTAACTGAGGTACCAGGCAAACTCTGGGAACCAGAGGAAGTCCCATCAAGTTGGTGTAAATAACTCACCATCCCGATATGCAAGAAGGGAGACAAGTCTTCCTGTGATAATCACAGATGGATTAGCTTGACTAATATAGTATCTAAAGTCCTAGACTGAATAATTATGCGTAAAAAAGTGGGGCTCGCAAAGCGCGAACACGGGAGAGCCATGGACGCCTTTAGACCAGGAAGGGGGTATATTCATCATATCTTCACCCTCTGACAGATTCTAGAACATTGGCATTCCTACAGGCGCCCAGCAATCATTATATTTCTTGACCTATGGGCGGAATTCGATTCTGTCGACCGAGAGGTTCTCTGGCGATGCTTGGCTGCAAAGGGAGTGCCGAGAAAATATATTGCACTGATTAATTACTAGCATTAGTACTCATACAGCCAGGTGAGGGCGAGTTGTCATCTGACGACTAGTGGTGTCCGTCAACGATGCCCATTATCCCCATTTCTATTCACCTTCGTCATAGATGTACTAATGGACTTAACCCTAAGTGATATCAGCGACTCAGGGATTGACTTGCTACCAAGGAATAATCTCGTTGACTTAGAATATGCAGACGATATAGTCCTACTAGGCGAGGACGCTGAAAAAACAGAGTAGAGTCCACTGAACACCTTCAGCTGCAATCTACGAATGTTTGGCATGCGATTCGCTCCCGCCAAATGCAAGATGATGTTACAGGACTGGAACAAACTGACTCCTAGATTAGAAATAGGTAGCGTCAATGTGGTTGAAGATTGAAAGATCAATTCATGATTGTTTGCTCAAACCCATCTTCCTCATAATTTTCGCGGGTGATCAATCTGCCAGTCATCGTCTCATCGGTCGCTGTTCGGAAAGAAGCTAGAAACAACTGTCAGAAATAATATCGTGATTTATTGTTGTAATATTTGTTCTTAGACCTTAGTCCGTAATACCAATAATGCTGGTTATATGTTGGTGTTAGAATAAAGATTTCTCCAGTCGCCAACCTGTGTTCTGGTTTTTGCGTCCGTTAGTACTAAGCGTTTCTGAAAGGCTTCGAGAGACAGCGTAGCAAGAGCTGGGCATTCACGGTTTTTGAGTCGTGATTGACAGGATGTGAAGTGCTAGAGCACGTTGACCGCTTCACTTATTTGGGAAATAATTGGTGGTATGTTTCATAGTGGTTGTTATCAATCGCTGTTGCAGATGCATCCACTCCCTTTGACTTATGATTTCCAATGAAGCTGTTTTGTTTTTCGTTATTACTATTCCTTTTCTCACACCTCTGTTTACTGTCTCTATTACGGATTTCTTGTACTTTCTTCTCTTGCTTTGTGTGCTACATGGAGTGTCTCGACTTGAAATGCCGCACATATGTGCAAAGATCTATGTCAAATGCAGACAGAGACAGACAGATACTGAACCGGTGGTTATATATAAAAATCGAAACCACAAAAGAATTCTTTTGGTACAACAAATGCCTACGGCTATCAAGATATCATTATTGAGGTAATTTTGCCTTTTCTTTTAATATATGGCTGTCTAATACGAATGTGATTAATAATAATGTATTTCATATAAATTTACAAATTTACATGAAAATGCATGCCAATTTTACAAGCACGATCAAGTATGATATAGTCTCAAATCGTAGATTGTCTACAAGTTAATAATATTTCAACTGCTAAATATTTGTTACATATAATACACTCATTTTCTGAACGAGGCCGTATAGTTATTGAATTGTACAGTTGTCCTCCAGGTTTCGCGGGAAAATCGACTTCGTTTCGTTTTCATCCCGTGGTTGTAGGCATACGATAACCAACCAGTATTGAGGTAAGTACAACTTTCACAAGGGATTGAAATCTGTTTTAGAAAAATTAAAGTGCTAAGGTGAATCATTAAATTGTAATGAAATAGGTAAGTGCAAGTATCATTAATAAATGCATTTATAAAGGAAACTCCCTAGGCTGACAACGTTCATTTGCAATGTATAATGCTACACGTATATCTCGTACTATCATGATGTCCACTTTTGGTTTTAATACATTTATCCTCATGCCGGCTTTTTTATTTTATACCTTTTTGTGCATTTGGTGCACAACCGTACCATACACAGACTAGGAATAGAATGAGTCTAATCGAATTCATATAGAGCTATAAAATGTTAGGTTTAATGGAATATAATGAGGATCAAGTAAAGACGTTATTAGAAAATGAATGAGATAAGACATTGTGAAGTGGTATTTAAAGATCCGACAATGGACAGCAAGTTAGTTTATAAGATGCCCCATAAATCTGTACAGAGCCCATGTGGTCGCATCTCAACAATAGGCTGAGCGAATGGTATATATTTAAAGGTAGAAGCATGATCTGTCCAGGCGCTCATTATTGTCTTTTTCAACATAAAGATCTAAGCCCTCAGGAAAATCTCGAGCCGTCAAATTGTATATTGCTGTTCCTGCAGAATGGGCCGATTCACCTTAGTGACCGCCACCATATCTACTGATCAGCTAGCGCCACCCTCCCTCCTTGGGTGACGGATTCGTTGTCACACCTTGGCAGTCACCTTTCTCTTTTTACTTTGGCCTGGTTCGCATTTTGAACGCCTATCTACTATGCGTAGCTTGTAGCTTCTAGAAATGCCACTGTAGAAGTAATGATTGATTCTATAATTCAGAGTTTTTGTACTTGAAGTGTCCACAGAGATTCCTTCCAACCTTTTTATATTTTATTTCCTTATGTTCCGACTGGAATATAGAACTGCAAACTAGAGCTTTGATTTTTATGTAGCATTGATTTTATTTTTTTTACGGGATGAAGTTGCGAACGGCGAACTTCACCTCACCTCTTCACCACTGAGCTTACTACCAGCTTCACGGGGTTTATGAGTGCGTTGGGTGGGAATCGAACCCTGGACCACATGAGGTATGGTTGGTGAGCGTTCTGCCACTGAGCCACTGACAGTGAGCAGCATACACCCACCGCGACCTTCCGATCACAAGGTGACTTCATATTCCATTCAGCCACATGGACACGAATAAGTGTCGTCCACTAAGCCACTCCTAGTGCAAATGTAGTGTCACCAATCAATAAATGAATAAGTTGAACACATCCATTGAAACCATTTGAAGTAGGATACACTGTGCATTGTGCAAGAATATGATAATGCTAACAGAATTTATTGTAGAGGAATTGTGCATCAAACACTGAGTCCAGTCAAGCACAAATACACACATGTATAGTTGTAAATCTTATCTACTGTGATTATTGTACAACGAGGGATTCCCTAGCCAATGTTAATTCGTCTGCTGATTATTATTTATATTATTATTATTCCTCTTGTTTATTGTGCACTTTAGATAATAACAAGCAGTGAATGTATCGCCTCAGTGACATTGTACACACCGATTCATCTTTCAAATAACAAGCCTAAGTAATTCATCAATTGCTGGAGAGAGAGAAGAAAGAGTGCCAAACATCCCGGAGAATAGTCAAAAACAAGCAAAAATACAATATGAGATTTTCACCACACGTGTATTGTTCTATTTTCTACGCTTATATCTTTCCGCTTCTCTTACCTTTTTGACAGACGCAGGATAATCATGACCAGTGATAACTATTTTGCCATTATTATTATTTGACTAATTTTTATTAGAAAATGTCGGGCTTCTTTTTGTGGCTCTCTCGGATAATCCTCAATAATGCATGTACATAGACACATTTGTTTTCATAAAAGTATAAATATAGACTTAAAAATAAATTTGGCCAGCGTTCATTATTAGTGATCAGTGTGCGATAGAGTGCACGTGGGCGTGTGTGGTCTCCTCCTCGTAGTACTACTGATTACCAATGAGTAGTCTATAGGTTGTACTTTTGAAATGGAGGCATACTATTGTTTACAACTTCCTGTCGTTAGTAATTCTATTTGATAATTTAAATTTCGAGATTCATAATGTTTGTTTGCATATGGATCTTATTTATAACCTGATTCCAAAAGTTTAGAGATTGTTGATATGAGATGTTTGGGAGGCACAAACACGAGAGAGTCATGAAGGCTTTAGACCAGGAAGGGGGTATATTCATCATATCTTCACCCTCTGACAGATTCTAGAACATTGGCATTCCTACAGGCGCCCAGCAATCATTATATTTCTTGACCTATGGGCGGAATTCGATTCTGTCGACCGAGAGGTTCTCTGGCGATGCTTGGCTGCAAAGGGAGTGCCGAGAAAATATATTGCACTGATTAATTACTAGCATTAGTACTCATACAGCCAGGTGAGGGCGAGTTGTCATCTGACGACTAGTGGTGTCCGTCAACGATGCCCATTATCCCCATTTCTATTCACCTTCGTCATAGATGTACTAATGGACTTAACCCTAAGTGATATCAGCGACTCAGGGATTGACTTGCTACCAAGGAATAATCTCGTTGACTTAGAATATGCAGACGATATAGTCCTACTAGGCGAGGACGCTGAAAAAACAGAGTAGAGTCCACTGAACACCTTCAGCTGCAATCTACGAATGTTTGGCATGCGATTCGCTCCCGCCAAATGCAAGATGATGTTACAGGACTGGAACAAACTGACTCCTAGATTAGAAATAGGTAGCGTCAATGTGGTTGAAGATTGAAAGATCAATTCATGATTGTTTGCTCAAACCCATCTTCCTCATAATTTTCGCGGGTGATCAATCTGCCAGTCATCGTCTCATCGGTCGCTGTTCGGAAAGAAGCTAGAAACAACTGTCAGAAATAATATCGTGATTTATTGTTGTAATATTTGTTCTTAGACCTTAGTCCGTAATACCAATAATGCTGGTTATATGTTGGTGTTAGAATAAAGATTTCTCCAGTCGCCAACCTGTGTTCTGGTTTTTGCGTCCGTTAGTACTAAGCGTTTCTGAAAGGCTTCGAGAGACAGCGTAGCAAGAGCTGGGCATTCACGGTTTTTGAGTCGTGATTGACAGGATGTGAAGTGCTAGAGCACGTTGACCGCTTCACTTATTTGGGAAATAATTGGTGGTATGTTTCATAGTGGTTGTTATCAATCGCTGTTGCAGATGCATCCACTCCCTTTGACTTATGATTTCCAATGAAGCTGTTTTGTTTTTCGTTATTACTATTCCTTTTCTCACACCTCTGTTTACTGTCTCTATTACGGATTTCTTGTACTTTCTTCTCTTGCTTTGTGTGCTACATGGAGTGTCTCGACTTGAAATGCCGCACATATGTGCAAAGATCTATGTCAAATGCAGACAGAGACAGACAGATACTGAACCGGTGGTTATATATAAAAATCGAAACCACAAAAGAATTCTTTTGGTACAACAAATGCCTACGGCTATCAA
This sequence comes from Trichobilharzia regenti, assembly GCA_944472135.2. Taxonomy (NCBI): domain Eukaryota; kingdom Metazoa; phylum Platyhelminthes; class Trematoda; order Strigeidida; family Schistosomatidae; genus Trichobilharzia; species Trichobilharzia regenti. Next base: position 2,546,042 of record OX235267.1, on the reverse strand, counting down.
GATATCATTATTGAGGTAATTTTGCCTTTTCTTTTAATATATGGCTGTCTAATACGAATGTGATTAATAATAATGTATTTCATATAAATTTACAAATTTACATGAAAATGCATGCCAATTTTACAAGCACGATCAAGTATGATATAGTCTCAAATCGTAGATTGTCTACAAGTTAATAATATTTCAACTGCTAAATATTTGTTACATATAATACACTCATTTTCTGAACGAGGCCGTATAGTTATTGAATTGTACAGTTGTCCTCCAGGTTTCGCGGGAAAATCGACTTCGTTTCGTTTTCATCCCGTGGTTGTAGGCATACGATAACCAACCAGTATTGAGGTAAGTACAACTTTCACAAGGGATTGAAATCTGTTTTAGAAAAATTAAAGTGCTAAGGTGAATCATTAAATTGTAATGAAATAGGTAAGTGCAAGTATCATTAATAAATGCATTTATAAAGGAAACTCCCTAGGCTGACAACGTTCATTTGCAATGTATAATGCTACACGTATATCTCGTACTATCATGATGTCCACTTTTGGTTTTAATACATTTATCCTCATGCCGGCTTTTTTATTTTATACCTTTTTGTGCATTTGGTGCACAACCGTACCATACACAGACTAGGAATAGAATGAGTCTAATCGAATTCATATAGAGCTATAAAATGTTAGGTTTAATGGAATATAATGAGGATCAAGTAAAGACGTTATTAGAAAATGAATGAGATAAGACATTGTGAAGTGGTATTTAAAGATCCGACAATGGACAGCAAGTTAGTTTATAAGATGCCCCATAAATCTGTACAGAGCCCATGTGGTCGCATCTCAACAATAGGCTGAGCGAATGGTATATATTTAAAGGTAGAAGCATGATCTGTCCAGGCGTTCATTATTGTCTTTTTCAACATAAAGATCTAAGCCCTCAGAAAATCTCGAGCCGTCAAATTGTATATTGCTGTTCCTGCAGAATGGGCCGATTCACCTTAGTGACCGCCACCATATCTACTGATCAGCTAGCGCCACCCTCCCTCCTTGGGTGACGGATTCGTTGTCACACCTTGGCAGTCACCTTTCTCTTTTTACTTTGGCCTGGTTCGCATTTTGAACGCCTATCTACTATGCGTAGCTTGTAGCTTCTAGAAATGCCACTGTAGAAGTAATGATTGATTCTATAATTCAGAGTTTTTGTACTTGAAGTGTCCACAGAGATTCCTTCCAACCTTTTTATATTTTATTTCCTTATGTTCCGACTGGAATATAGAACTGCAAACTAGAGCTTTGATTTTTATGTAGCATTGATTTTATTTTTTTTACGGGATGAAGTTGCGAACGGCGAACTTCACCTCACCTCTTCACCACTGAGCTTACTACCAGCTTCACGGGGTTTATGAGTGCGTTGGGTGGGAATCGAACCCTGGACCACATGAGGTATGGTTGGTGAGCGTTCTGCCACTGAGCCACTGACAGTGAGCAGCATACACCCACCGCGACCTTCCGATCACAAGGTGACTTCATATTCCATTCAGCCACATGGACACGAATAAGTGTCGTCCACTAAGCCACTCCTAGTGCAAATGTAGTGTCACCAATCAATAAATGAATAAGTTGAACACATCCATTGAAACCATTTGAAGTAGGATACACTGTGCATTGTGCAAGAATATGATAATGCTAACAGAATTTATTGTAGAGGAATTGTGCATCAAACACTGAGTCCAGTCAAGCACAAATACACACATGTATAGTTGTAAATCTTATCTACTGTGATTATTGTACAACGAGGGATTCCCTAGCCAATGTTAATTCGTCTGCTGATTATTATTTATATTATTATTATTCCTCTTGTTTATTGTGCACTTTAGATAATAACAAGCAGTGAATGTATCGCCTCAGTGACATTGTACACACCGATTCATCTTTCAAATAACAAGCCTAAGTAATTCATCAATTGCTGGAGAGAGAGAAGAAAGAGTGCCAAACATCCCGGAGAATAGTCAAAAACAAGCAAAAATACAATATGAGATTTTCACCACACGTGTATTGTTCTATTTTCTACGCTTATATCTTTCCGCTTCTCTTACCTTTTTGACAGACGCAGGATAATCATGACCAGTGATAACTATTTTGCCATTATTATTATTTGACTAATTTTTATTAGAAAATGTCGGGCTTCTTTTTGTGGCTCTCTCGGATAATCCTCAATAATGCATGTACATAGACACATTTGTTTTCATAAAAGTATAAATATAGACTTAAAAATAAATTTGGCCAGCGTTCATTATTAGTGATCAGTGTGCGATAGAGTGCACGTGGGCGTGTGTGGTCTCCTCCTCGTAGTACTACTGATTACCAATGAGTAGTCTATAGGTTGTACTTGCATACTATTGTTTACAACTTCCTGTCGTTAGTAATTCTATTTGATAATTTAAATTTCGAGATTCATAATGTTTGTTTGCATATGGATCTTATTTATAACCTGATTCCAAAAGTTTAGAGATTGTTGATATGAGATGTTTGGGAGGCACAAACACGAGAGAGTCATGAAGGCTTTAGACCAGGAAGGGGGTATATTCATCATATCTTCACCCTCTGACAGATTCTAGAACATTGGCATTCCTACAGGCGCCCAGCAATCATTATATTTCTTGACCTAAAGGCGGAATTCGATTCTGTCGACCGAGAGGTTCTCTGGCGATGCTTGGCTGCAAACGGAGTGCCGAGAAAATACATTGTATTGATCAAGGCACTCTACTCGAACTCATGCAGCCAGCTATACAGCAGAGACGCTACCTCTGAGCTATTCGGGCTTGGGATTGACCTCCTGTGCTGACTAGTGTCCAATCAAAGAAATATCCACTAAAGTCTTACAGGAGGTCAATCGCGCACTCGAACAGCTCAGTGGTAACGTCTGTGACTGCAGGCAACACTGAGTGATGCGAGTTCAAATCTCAGAGGGTACATGAGTTCCTTCAAGACAGTTGGAGATACACCTTGTTGACTAGGTGACGTAGGGTTTCATGACGATTGCCTCCAAACATCTAATAACAACAATTCTGAGTGCAACGTGATGGAGGGCCACCTACTGACCACATTGCAAACTTGACTGATAGAATTCAGTCTGCACCAAAGATAGAGATTACCCAGTATAACTTAAGATTGTATTTTGCTGTTTTGAGATCTTCAGGCTTTCCCCTAAAGATCTCAAAATGAAAATGTTATTGGGTGATGCATTTTAGAGTACACTTGTTACTGAGCAATAATATAACTAGTAGGTAGTAATAAGAAACTTTAGAAACAGGATTTGCACATTCCGCTGGATCTGGTGGACTGATAAGAAGTCAGGCTGTATTACGGTTGAGGTTAGCTGGTAGCCAGTTGTAAACCGCCTATCAAATTGGGTTCAATCGAGGACCTAAGCACAGTGAGTTTAATTTGTCTGAGGGCGATTGTTTCCGTTTATTATATCCATCTATCATTAGCTCCATTTCATTAATTGTGCCTAAGTAGGGATGAAAAGTGTTGCTTAGTCCTTGTCAGTGCTGGAGAACATTGAATCGTTTGTTTATTGAACTGGTGTCCACTTTGGCAGGAGACAAGAAGACTATCGCTACTTTTAATTTTATACTTCTGGTGGACAGAGGACTTGAGAAATACGATCAGAAGTATGATTGTTCAATATATTAACATATGTTTATAGACTTTGCGGAAGAATAAACAATCATATTACTCCACCGTTTTCTGTTTTTTCTCGTCAGTTACCGTTCATAGTATTCTGCGTATCAGGTGTAGTCGTTTGAAACCAGCGATTGGTTTAGGATCTTTGAGATCTCAACAGTCGACAGTGCCTTTGCATTCCTGTCAATTGCGCTACTTCGAATTTTAGTCACTGTATTTGAGTATTTAAGAATTCGATGAACAATTACGAACCATTTTACCAAAGGCAAAAATAAATCAGTTCTCAAAATTGATGAATGATATATAGACGTAATTTTCTACACGTCTGTTTGTATTTCTCCCACCTCACTTATTGATATATGACCTGATTTTCTTCACTCCTACTTATGACCTATGCAATCCTATTGGTTGTTCACTGTCATCATTTGTCAGTGACACCAGTGCTTCTCGAGGCCATTTTCAACGTACATATACGCAAGCGCTGTCAATATATTTTTGACTTTTGTTTTCAGACAGTTAAATCTCTCTTACCAACGTCCAGTCTTTTCTTCTGTCCTTGCATGCGGGCGGTGTTGTTGTTGCTGTCGTGCGATTAGGATAGATTAGCCAACGCATTAAGTTAGTACTCGGTCTTAGTCTACTAGGTCGTATTTCCGGTCGTGACAATGAAGTTTTTCATCTGTGTATTGCTCTTTTCGTCTTCATTTCAAATTCGACTCAGAACTTCATCAGTCTAGTTGTTTATTCATCAATAGAGATTTCATTTAGAACTTTCAAGCACTAAACAACCTTAAAATTTACCACTGGTGTATTACTAATCATAACAGATATATGTAGTGTGACATCTTTTGAGGCATTTTAAGCCAAAGAACCATATCTTTGCATTCAGTGAATGCATTTGAGTACAATATTCACTGTTAGCACCTACATGTGGTGAATTTGACATCTGAACTGTTAGTTGATGTTATGTAGTATCTCTGATAAAAAATCAGTTGGCTGGTGTCTTTTTAGTTTTTATATTTTATTCGGGTACAGTTTGGATATTTTGTTTTATACCATCAGTTATCAAGTTTCACTTCACAGGAATTCGATTGGCTAAAGGTGTGATCACGAGTTGATATCAGTTAGAAACCGTTGGAAAACCAGCAGGGAGTACTGGAGTAAGACACTCTACAGCACTACGCACCTGGGGCTCAGGACCTTCCAGTTACAAGTCAAGCTAGCTCGTAGATCACCCAGCCACTGTGACCCAGTTCAATGGCCCATAAATTCCAACTTCCACGAGTTGGCGATAGTATATGGCACAACTGTCAGCCAATGTCATACGCAAGTAATTGTTCTCCTACTTGACTTGATGGACATCACTGGTTACGATTTCTCTCTTGAACTTCAGAAAGCTAAATGTATAGAGTCAGTGAGATTAATTATCAAGAATTAGCTTGTATGCATTTGATTGGTTACAGGTTGGATCACGAATTGACACCAGCTAGAGAACCATTGGAAAGCCCACATGAGGTTAGCTTATCTCTTATCCTCTCGCGACAACTTCTAAAATGTGCGACTTAAATAACCCAATAATTCTTTGTTTAGTCATTTACAGGTCGAGTTTTTGACTCATGAATTCATCAAGACTGACTATCAGGGGATCATTGTAGGCTTCTAAACAGGATACTAGATGTACATCATGGGGACCAGTGAAGATATTTGGAAATTTGATGAGAGTTGATAACTCTGTGTCACTGTTAAAGATTTTTAGCTGTCACTGGAAGACTCTAATCAGGAAGCCCAAGATTCACTACCCTATGCGTTTAGTCAATAGCCTTTGACTTTATGGATCAATGTGACCTTGTAGTCTAATCACGTCTGACTGTTTATCAACTATATGCTACTTTGAGAGTAATTCTAATGACTAAGGAAGACTGTGATGTGTCGTGCATGACACATTTTCCAACCATTTAAGTCACCTTCTTTGAGTACAACTCTGTGTTTAGTCTCAGCTTTATATACCACGTAGTTTCACTTAACATGACATCTATTGTCAACAATCTTACGTTACTTTGCATTTTTAGCGAATATGTTTCACAGCTGTAATTCAGGGTTGAGCGAAATACTACACAGTGTTTCATGAGTACACAGATGTCTGTCGTGAGTGCCATATGTGATGCAAATTGGCGAATGAACCTTCTAAGCAGTGCAATGAAGTTACCCACTTTATCGCAGAACGTCAGGGTATCCAAAAATGCGTGTATCAATTTGAATAAGTCTACGAAAACAAATGCTTTAGTTGAATAGAAGGCATTTTTGGTGCTTATTGGCTGATGTTCGGTTTAAAACTTGCGCTAACAAATACTTCAATCTATCTACTGCCTATATTTTATCTTTCGTTAGGTTTGTTTTAACCGATCAATATATGACCTCTCTAACGGTATAATCTACTATTGTGTGTATCCAAAAGTTTACGAGTTTCTGTTTCGCAGGTTCCTGCTAAACTTGAGGTGAGGCCTGATTTTAGTTGACAAAGTTTTCCAATACATGAGATGACTGACTGTTCTTTAGTTATGTCGTTGGGTGTCGAATGGCTTTCAACTAGATATCGTGGATTTCTTGAAGGTAACAAAGCAGATGTGTCATAATGGAATGGTTTGTGCTTCTGATGCTGAGAGACCAGCGTGTCACAGGACATGGTATCAATAAATTAATATTTTACTTGAAGATATTGTACGATCGAAAAGAAAATATGGTGCGATAAACTTTTCTGAAAATTCTTTACATTTTATCAACACTGTCCAGAATGAAGATATTATAGTTATCAATTATTATTATCATGTACGTAATCACTTTGAAATGCAGAAACGCATCGATTTTAAAGGTGCATCTGTGTGACATTCCGCTTGAACAGTCACTTCATAATCATAATGGAGAGCTTTCCCACGGATTTGATTGATTTCTAATCACGTATTTTCATGAATCGATATCAATTACAGAATGAGTGAAAATCAGCGAGTGCTGAGAAGCTGTTTCATCCTAGTTCGAACCTCCTGAGCAGTTCATACCAATGATCCCAATTGCGGCTGAACCCGGGACTTTCAACTGACTAGGTGATGTTGTCGTTCAATCACTGGGTTGCAATCCAACGGCGATTTTGTGAAATATATAGGACCACAGCAAGACAATGTCATCAGCGAGTGTCTGTCCTCGTACCCGATCCACCTGGTCCCACTCATGGGTCAAAAACTCGCATTATAATTCCTTGAAGTCTATCCTGTAGTAAATCAGAGGTCTGTAGCGGTAAATAGTTCCCCAAAATTATTGACCACAGCAATCACTCATTGGATGCTGACCACCACTGTTTAAGTCGACTTGTTTAGCTGAAGACTTCCGGTCAAGCATCCACGCCATTTGGTACCTCGTCGTGTCACGTGCACGATCACTAGCTAGCTAAGCGTTCGTCTAACGGCTTGTTTTGGCTCCTAAATATATCGCTTGGTTTGGACGATCAATTATGGGCTTTTGCTTTGTCTTTGGTACGCGAGAATAAATTAATTAGAAGTTGTTGAACGAGATATCCGTCAACCTCTAAACTGGTGAGCCCAACCCCGAACTTCATCTACGATAAATCCGCAGATAACCCCGGTGAGTTCGTTCCATTTTGTATTTGTTCTTGTACCATATATTATTCGACATAATTTTCGTCATGAGTGATCTTAGTCCCAAGGTCATCCGTATCCGCTCAACTCCTAAAACCATTCAGCTCGTACCATACTGGCCAGATAATGCTGAAACGTGGTTTCTGCTAGCTGAAGCAGATTTTTGTGAGCATGGGATAACCGATCAACGTTCACAGTTACTTGCAGTTATTCACGCCCTACCGCGGGAATTCAGCAAGTACGTAACATCACAGATGTTGAGTCCCGAGGTAAGTAACTCGTACGAGTTGCTCAAAGCATCCCTCCTCAGGAGAAACGTTCTCACGGACCGACAACGTCTAGATGAATTATTTCGTAACATCGAGTTAGGAGATCAGTCAGCCGTGAGCATGCTGACAAGAATGAAAGAAATCGTCGGCCAAAGTCAGTTCGACGAAGGACTATTTAGAGAACTCTTCTTATCCAAGTTGCCACAGTCTGTACAGACCGTACTTGTGACACTTCAGGGTACTGTAATAGAGGACTTAGCTATTACTGCAGATAGGATTCTAGAGATAACCAAACGGTCTGTTCCCGAAATATGCTCGATGACTAAGCAGACTTCGAGTAAGGATCCTGCAATGATAGAGTTATGCAACTCCATCCAGCAGATGTTTAGGTCAAACATGCCTTCTAAATCCTCCGACCGTCGTCCTAAATCTCCTCAACGCAGGAACTCACGTGGTCGATCTAAGTCCAAACCACGTTCACTGAAAAACCCTGACTGGTGCTGGTACCACAACACCTATGGCCAAGAAGCGAAGTGTTGCCGTAAGCCTTGTAACTTCGGAAATGTCTCAAAGTCTGCGGGAAACTATCCCGCCGGCACGCGTTAGCGGCAACCGTCGCCGGTGGCACTAGCCGCCTACTTTACATCCATGATGTGATAAGCCAGACTCGATACTTAGTCGACACAGGCGCCGAAGTCAGCGTCCTTCCTGCTACAGCAGCAGATCGACAGAAGGAACCTACCTTCAACTTACAGGCTGCAAATGGAAAACCAATCGCAACCTTTGGTAGGAAATACGTCTATCTGAACGTAGGTTTACGCAAACCTATTCGGTGGATTTTCCTTCTCGCTGACGTTACAATGCCCATCATTGGCACGGACCTACTTAATCATCATGATTTACTCGTAGACGTCCGCCGAAAACGACTGATTGACAATACTACTAGTCTGTCTATCAAAGGCATCAGCTACATAGGCCCTAGCTTGTCACCCGTTAAGATAAAGGCAATCCTTGATCCAACTTTTCAACCTATTGTTGACAAGTATCCGGAACTTAATTGCCCGTCGAACGACCTACCGTGCATAACCAGCAATGTTATGCACCACATCATTACCACAGGACAACCTGTGACATCTAAAGCACGACGATTAGCTCCTGACAAACTGAGAATCGCCAGGAATGAATTTGACCATATGCTTAGCCTTGGCATCATTCGACCTTCGAATAGCCCATGGGCATCCCCACTTCATATGGTTCCGAAAAAGGATAGCAACGATTGGCGACCCACCGGTGATTACCGGCGAGTGAATGCCAAAACAACCCCTGATTGCTACCCGTTGCCTCATATACACGACTTGACGGCAACCTTATCCGGCGCGACTATATTCTCCAAAATCGACTTGGTTAAAGCGTATAACCAAATCCCGATGGCAACAGAAGACATCCCGAAAACGGCTATCATTACGCCTTTCGGACTTTTTGAATTTCTACGTATGCCATTCGGTCTTCGGAATGCAGCCCAAACATTCCAACGCTTCATTGACGAAGTATTTCGCGGTCTCGACTTTGTATACGCATACTTAGACGACTGCCTCATTGCCAGTCCAGACAAGGAAACTCACCTTAGGCACTTGGACTTGGCATTTGACAGGTTACGCCAACATGGTGTTACCATCAATATTCAAAAGTGTCAAATCGGTGTTGACTCACTCGACTTCCTGGGTCACACTATTGACTGCAAGGGCATTCGCCCACTGGCTACTAAGGTTGAGCCTCCTAAGAAAAACCGTTCTGGACGCACCGTAAGGTTCCCAGAATATCTGCACACTTATTTGACTTAACGAAGTCGTGTGATTCACGCAACTCACTCGTTTGTGGTACTAACTATTTTTTTTTAATTTTTTTTATATACAGTACCACCGAACACAAAAAATTTTTTTCTCAACAGTTCATGTAACATACACAAAAAAAATTAATTAGATGTATTTTTTTTCGATGTTCTGAACTTAGCATTATTTTACTGTATAGTAAATGCACACAATTTTTTTTAACCAAAAAGCTCATTTCGTACATTTTCCTCGACATGGTTCTTAGCGTTCTTGTTTTCTTTTCCAGGTGCGACGGGCACTGGACAGGAAACAAACGAAGCACGGAATCCAACGAAAAACAACAAGGAAGCTATGTACAAACACCCTATTAGCATAGGCAGACAAACCAGTAGGCATACGACCAAGCCGCTCGGAAGATTTTTTTCACCCGAAAGGGAACCATCGAGTTTTTTTACTTCCGGCTGGTTCTGTCTTAGGGTCCTCACGACCCCACTAGGGGGGAGTGAGCTGTAGCGGTAAATAATTCCCCAAAATTATTGACCACAGCAATCACTCATTGGATGCTGACCACCACTGTTTAAGTCGACTTGTTTAGCTGAAGGCTTCCGGTCAAGCATCCCCGCCATTTGGTACCTCGTCGTGTCACGTGCACGATCACTAGCTAGCTAAGCGTTCGTCTAACGGCTTGTTTTGGTTTCTAAATATATCGCTTGGTTTGGACGATCAATTATTGGCTTTTGCTTTGTCTTTGGTACGCGAGAATAAATTAATTAGAAGTTGTTGAACGAGATATCCGTCAACCTTTAAAGGTCTATATGTTACCTCTTTCACTTATCTTGGAAGCGTTGTTTCAACTACTGACAGTCGGCATGGATGATGATGTCCAAGCCAGTATTGGAAAAGCAAGGTGGAACTTCATCACTCTGAAATCATTTTGGGCATCTTCTCCACTTCACCAGCATAAACAACAAAATCCGCTTCTTCCATATGGCCCAGAAACAAGCCTTGCGTGTAACGAAAGGCATTTCTAACATGCCATTGCAGATGCTTATCAATAGCTGTCTCCTTCAATGGCACCATACTGAGGAACAGATGGCCAGCTAGAAAGAATTAGCAACAAGAAACTATGGGAACGAATCAACCAATAACCTATTCCTCGCCAAATCTGTAGGAGAAAATGAATCAGACATCAGTTGGATGACATCGATAGAGTTGGAAACTACGATTGGAGTGTTTGACGGTGACATGGAGGAGATGAGAGACTATGGGCAATTTTCTTCGGCTGGTTGAAGAGGACCGCATTGAACAGAAGAAAACGGAGATGTGATACTGAACTGTCATGTTCCACTCAGAATCCAACGGAACAATTATAACATGGGGATTCATCCTCATAGGTATGTTTTTGCATAGAAAAGGTATTCGCCAACTAACTTTGTTATCCCAGAGTTCAATGGAAGAGGCTTTTTAAACTTATGTTTATTATTAGTGACTTTATTTATTTATTTTTTTTCAATTACTGCGACATTTTATTTCATTCTACATTTCCGTTTTATGTAGCTTCTAATACATTTGATGGAAAATTATCTCATTATAATTATTATCATTATTTTTATTAATATTAACTTACAGCGTCATTATTAATATTATTATTGTTATTCATAAAAATACAGTCTTCCCTTCTTCAAAAATTGACTCTCATCACAACTGACTGATGCATGCTCATTTAAAACAAATCTGTAACCATTATTGTGCTTCATAATCTGTCAAGCATCTGCATTTTCTGTATTCCATCTGTCTTTGTATTAGTAGAATCATGATTTGTGCAAATCACTTTTTGTGTAGAATCTTCAACTTCTAATAATTCTATATTGTCGATATTCTTCTCTTCATTCTGTAATGAGAATAGAACCTAGGGGCCTTTTATTAAATAAGCTATCGTTGACACAAACAGGATCCTGGGAAAAGAGTTGGTTGCATTCCTATTTCTCTGATAGAATGCAGTATACTGTATATAATGGCAAATCTTCTTCTACCTCACTTACAAAATCCGGTGTTCCACAAGGTGCTGTCCTCTCTCCTTTTCTTTTTTCTTTCTTCCTACATGACCTGCCCCATTCAAACGAAACTAACTTTGTTAAATATGCAGATGATCTGACTGTATCACTGCCTATCACTTCCGAGTCTGACAGCTCCAAACTTAATAGCTTTCTGTTAGACATCAACAACTGGTCCAAGTCAAATGGTCTTATGTTAAATCCTTCCAAATGTCAGGTGCTTGACTTTACTTTCAAGCATCGACGTGACTTACTTGAACTAGTTAACTCTCATGATCCCTGTAGCATAGATGGCACGGAAATTGAAACCAAATCAAGTATTAAATACCTTGGACTAGTTTTTTCCTCTGACCTTTCATGGTCATCCCATATCTTATCTATCTCGAAGAAAATGTTTCGTCTTACCTTCTACATTAAAAAGTTAAGACAATCAGGTATCAACCAACCTTTAGTTTTGCAATTTTTAAACTCCTGTATTTTACCTATTGTACTCTACTGCTCTCCATTAATCTTTCCTGGGCTGCTCAAAAAAGATTATATCATATTACGAAGAGTATTAAATGCTGTGAGTAGAGCTTGTGGTCTGCCACTGCATGAGCTCGCTAATACTATAGTCGAGAGGCATATAAATTCCTGTACGAAATGGGCAAAGTCTATAATGTCAGACCCTCTGCACCCCCTTTATTCACACCTGTCCCCTTGTATCTCATCAGGTAGGACGAGAAGTCAATATAAAAAGATATATGCTCGTACTACTAAGTATAGAAATTCTACAATACCCTATTTAGCGCGTACTTTATGTGACGAAGACTCTGTTAGACGTGAAACTTACAAGTTACTATGTAATTAGCACAGTGAATCGACCCTTTTATCGTTCATCTTTCTGTATTTTATGGTGTCACACTTTCTATCATTTAGATCGTTACTCTGCTATTTTATATTAGTTGGTATTACTATTATTACTACAATTTTGTACTTTATACATATTTTTCACCGTATGGCACACAGTATTTTGCTACGCAGCTGCTACAACAATCGTTTTATTACTATTATGTATTGTGTATTTTTAATTTTTTTTTGTCGTTTTTGGGTAAATTAGATGCAATATTGTACTGAATGCTGAAAATTCCTTGCTGTATCATGAGTACTGTTTTTGGAATAAAGCTATTATTATTATTATTATTATTATTATTATTATTATTATTATTATTAGAATAGAATCGAATAAAATGAAATAACGAGGTGACATTGTAAACGGATCGACATCTGTTAGCATTAGTACTAAGGACTAGAAACATGATTGATTGATTACTGCCAACTGGACAACCAGTGGAGTATCCATTACACTTCTGCAGAAGGTCAATCGTGACCCAAAACAACTCGTTAGTAACGCTGTTTATGATTGTAACACACTGTGATATGCAGGTGAAATCTCCGAGGAGGCATCAGCTTTGTTTACAGTGTTGCAGACGCGCCTTGCACAAAATGTAATACGTCGTGTGTTTGTTGGTCTTCTATATTTTAGGATACATTAACATGGGTGTGTTACTGCTCAGAGTTGAGGATATAGATGATAGAAGGAAATCAGCAAATGAACTCCGCGACGATTTTCCAACCTAGGGCGTCAACGTGAGAAGGGTTGTAGGCGTACTGGTGTAAGTCCTGGAATTCTTTGAAGAAATTACCTATCAACAGCTGTCTCCTTCAATGGCACCATACTGAGGAACAAATGGCCAGCTAGAAAGAATTAGCAGCAAGAAACTATGGGAACGAATCAACCAATAACCTATTCCCCGCCAAATCTGTAGGAGAAAATGAATCAGACATCAGTTGGATGACATCGATCGAGTTGAAAACTACGATTGGAGTGTTTGACGGTGACATGGAGGAGATGAGAGACTATGGGCAATTTTCTTCGGCTGGCTGAAGAGGACCACATTGAACAGAACAAAACGGAGATGTAATACTGAACTGTCATGTTCCACTCAGAATCCAACGGAACAATTATAACATGGGGATTCATCCTCATAGGTATGATTTTGCATAGAAAAGGTATTCGCCAACTAACTTTGTTATCCCAGAGTTCAATGGAAGAGGCTTTTTAAACTTATGTTTATTATTAGTGACTTTATTTATTTATTTTTTTCAATTACTGCGACATTTTATTTCATTCTACATTTCCGTTTTATGTAGCTTCTAATACATTCGATGGAAAATTATCTCATTATTATTATTATCATTATTTTTATTAATATTAACTTACAGCGTCATTATTATCATTATTGTTATTCATAAAAATACAGTCTTCCCTTCTTCAAAAATTGACTCTCATCACAACTGACTGATGCATGCTCATTTAAAACAAATCTGTAACCATCAATGTGCTTCATAATCTGTCAAGCATCTGCATTTTCTGTATTCCATCTGCCTTTGTATTAGTAGAATCATGATTTGTGCAAATCGCTTTTTGTGTAGAATCTTCAACTTCTAATAATTCTATATTGTCGATATTCTTCTCTTCATTCTGTAATGAGAATAGAATAGAATCGAATAAAATGAAATAACGAGGTGACATTGTAAACGGATCGACATCTGTTAGCATTAGTACTAAGGACTGGAAACATGATTGATTGATTACTGCCAACTGGACAACCAGTGGAGTATCCATTACACTTCTGCAGAAGGTCAATCGTGACCCAAAACAACTCGTTAGTAACGCTGTTTATGATTGTAACACACTGTGATATGCAGGTGAAATCTCCGAGGGGGCATCAGCTTTGTTTACAGTGTTGCAGACGCGCCTTGCACAAAATGTAATTTGAGATTTTCTGGCTGACCATGGATTTATTATTATCATCATTGTTATTCCGGTGGGTTTCGAGTGGAACATAGGAAATTCAGCAGATCATCTCAATTTTGTCTTGTATTTTTCAGTCTTTTTATAGCTGGCTTCACTATTTCCTATATGCTTGCACTAGTCTCTTCTCACTCAGGTCCCAGTCTAAGGTCTGTAGCGTGATGTTATTCAACGGTCCCCGAGATATGTGACAGATCCTCCTGCATTTTCTTCAGCATATTTGTTGGGTTCCTGGTTGATTCATAACCTGCCAGAGTTTCTTGTGGCTCGTAGTTTTAGCCTTCTGCTCTTCAGTATGCAGCCAGCGAAGGCAGCTGTTGATGGAGCCCGAAGTTTCTCTCTTCTGAATGCTTTTGCTGATTTGAGCGCCAACTTCATGAACAATATATTATTATTATTACTATTGGGTTCCGAGTGGAGTATATGGCTTCAAAAGCACATCTCCACTATGTCCTTTCCTTTGCAGTCCTTTTCAACTGGTTCCATGATTCCCCATGGTCTTTCATCTACGCATCACCCTCGAAATCATATCCAACTCGTCCTCTCTCATTTGGGTTCCACTCGAGCGAAGGTCTAGCAGTCGATGTCATTCAATTGTCTCCTAGGTGGCATATGTCTGATCCATCTCCATCTTCTTCTGCTTACTTATTGAGCAATGAGTGTTAGTCAGTCCGTTCATTGCGGCATTTTCCTGTTTCCAATTCTTTCAGGCAGGCCAGCCATTTGGTTTCCAATATGGAACCAGAGAAGTAGTAGCTGTTGATACAAGTCTGCAGCTGGCTGTTAGAAATGCTTTTTGTGATGTGCGTGTCAGTTTTTCGACCAATACAGGAGAAGTAACTGACTGACATAACATTTTTGCTGAAAATCAGAATTTTTTTGTTTATTCTGAGGCGCAGTTCAGAAGATTTGCCAACTGATTTCGGAGTAGTGAAGGTCTGGTTTGCCTTACCGAATTAGGTTTTGACATCCTCATCCGCGTCGACTGTCTGCAGTTGAAACGACACTTCCTAGATAAATGAAGGAAGTAACCTCTGTCAAATTTATTCTGTTGATAGTGACTGGTGCTGGTTGTCATTGTTGTTGTTGATGTTGGTTAGTTATCTTCATCACCACCGTCTCCTCTATGTTCACTTGAGGCCCTGTCATTGCTGACTGCCCTTTCTGCCAGTCTCTTGGTTTCCACCTTCCTGCAAGTCTTCAGGTTTGTGTGACATTAGACGTAAATCATCCTCAAAATCTAGATCTTCTAAAGTTTTCTTATCGGTACGGCATATTCTTGTGTTCTCACTCCACACACACAGTCCTCCGCATAATCCAATCCACTGCAGTTATGAATATCATCACCGGTGATAATAGGCAGCCTTGTCCTACTCCTGTATTCACTTTAAAGGTTTCGTTGAGTTTCCCATTGTAGATCAGTTGACACGTGTCATTATCATATGACTGTTGAATGAATTTTCTAGGTAATTGCTGCTTAATCTAATAATTTTACTTCCCATTTTGTGTACTCTGTATGAAATAAGTTTCCAAACCTAATTCATTCTCCTCTCTTCATACTCTGCTTATCTTCCATTCCAGTGAAGTTAATCATAATTACTTATATTGGTGTTGTAACACGATATGAGATAATTATAACTCACAGCTGTCTAGTAACCTTGACCCTATACATGACTAATTTTGAACACATGATTAATGTTTCCACTTTTTCATAACTTACATGAATGATTAGTTTTCAGCATCTGTTTTCTTCATTTTCAGTATTTTACCCGACGGAAAGTAATCACTAGTCTGAATTATCCTCATATCGTAATCACAAGAAGAAAACTTCGGGTGTACATCACCGAAAAGTGTTTAAATCATTCATATTTGCAACTGAGCTGAGAAATTCCAATGTTTTCACCACTTTCTCCAGATTATTAACAGAAATCAGCTGACAAGAGGATCTATAATGTAGATTTTGTGGCTACCAACACTCACACCAGTATAGTGGTGTATGTGATCCCTGTGGGAACGGACAGTAGTGCACTAGGGAGATACGAACACACCATACTTCAGTCAGTGACACGTTTTCACTGAGCTAATTAGAGAGACAAACTATTCTTCAAGGAGACTGAAGCAAATAACTGGAGTTAGATACTAAGAAGTTACTAATTTTAATTTTATCTACGTCCTCCTTATTATTTACCTCTACCCAACAGACAGAAGTAAATCAGACTGACTAGTTTTCCAGTTTGATAGCTACACTACATATTTATTTGTATAAGCGATTTTGGGTTTTTTTGCTTTTTTTTTGTTTTCTTGGGTTAAAATCCCCGTCTCTTTTTTTATGTGAACTGTAGTACGGAATCGTTGATGATGACTTGGGATTAAATTGATGTGACTTGGTTTGACAGCGGCTATTTTTGGAAACCAGCAGGTGCGTTTCTGTGCAGTCTGGACTCGTCCCACTAAGACTGAAACCCAACATCCAGGAATGCCTGTTCTGGATTCCACTGCTAGCCACCAATTACCAGATAACATACTGTACAATTGATTAACAGAAATCGTTGGGTATTTACCACTAGAGCAGCAAGACATCGGTTGAGAATCAATCAATAAAAACAGCGCTTTCTGTAGAGTGAGTAATAGTCAAAACTGAACGTAGTATTAATTCATGAAGGCTACAACCTCATGGTTGGAGTTAAGCACGAACGTCAAAGTTGACTGACTGGAGTTCTTGGAACACTATGAATCAATGGCTGGAGGATGTTGGTGACATGACATGGGATTCTTTACACTGACACAGATGTATTCAGTGAGTTTCAGCTTGCCAACCCTTAAAAGCCACACTAATAATCGTTTAATTATCTTGTTTTCCATACACGTTTGTCAGAAATAATTTCATGACATTTTATTTCTCTACTTTTAAGTCTGCTTTTCCAAAGTGTGTTCACCTGAACTGAAGCACGTCTGTAGAAATGTCTGCATTAATAAGTCAGTCCGGTGGAAAATAGGTAAAAGAGAGAATGGTATGTTTGATTTGGTAGGCAATTGCTTCTAAATGCTAATATTGATGCAGGAGTAATCAATGACAACCAATTCTCTGCAGTAAATATTCGTATAGAATCATTCGCCATATGGCAACATGATATTAAACATTAGCCATGGATGTTTTACTCTTCTGATGGAGGCGTTAAGCTGGAGATAATCAAAAAAGCCTACTGTATTGCTTATGATTAGTTGCAGTGAATCTAACGCCTACTTCATTAGTCGAGGTATACGGATCGAACAGTTGCTCTTGGTGATAGAATTTGAAGATAATCCGCTATCTGAGCTGAATCGCATTGGGTACACAGACGATAATTTCAGTCCAAAATGAGCGAAATAGCAACCAAGTGTTTCGGTCATTTCGATTCAGCTACAAAGCATTACTATTTAAACTGTAATGCATTAATTTCAAGTTTCATAACTGATTGATATCAGTTAGAGAACTATTGAGAGTTAACACTGGAGTACTAGACAGCTGTTTCGTCAGTGTACTTTCAGACTCATCAACAGTATACTGCCGTCCCCCACGCGGGTTCGAATCCAGGATCTTCCGGTCACAAGGTGAGCTAGCTCGTAAACCATTCAGCCATTGGGATCCGACTCTGTGGCCAGCTGATGAATTCGAAATTCTACCAATCTGTGATTTTAGAGCGACCACCAGCATTATGCTTACTTTTCTGATTACCATTAAGAGCAGATCACATATCGTCGGTCTATCTTAGCGAAATATATTTGGACAATAGATTTCGGACTTCCTGATAACAAATGTTGTTTTCATACATACATTAATATAAAAGGATGGGAGAGTATAGAATATCAAATTTGAATCGATATGGATCAGAATGTCTACAAGTGAAGATCACAGATAAGAAAGGAGAAAACGAGGGGATGACGGGTCGGTGGTTGACCGGTTCAGCGATTGCCAACCACACCTCACATGCTCCAAAGTTCGACCTTCAACCAACACACTCCTCCTTTACCTCGCTAAGTCAATAATAAGACTAGTAAGGATGGAAGGTTGGGCATGAGACTAGCAGACCCACCCTGTGGAAATGGAACTACTTAAACAGAAACTTCAGAGATCTGGCTTGAAGCTCTATGTTCCACTCGGAACGTAAAGGAATTAAACAGTAAGGAAAGTATTATTGAACAAGTAACCTTGGCATTAAAAATAGGATTCCCAAGGTAGATTCAAAGTAATAAAAAATTATTCTTCAGCGGAAAAGGTGGGTTTAAGCACTTTTATGGTTGATCCTCAAATGAATTTAAATGTGTGATTCAAACCTGTTTACAGGCCTTACAGAAGTCAGATTCAAGGCCCTACTTTTCAAGGTGTTCTGTGACAGGCCCTAGAAAATCTGGATTCAGCAGATGATGACTTGCAGGAAAAACCTACAAGTTGGCATAAAAAGGGAGCCAACAAAGACAGAACTTCAGGTGAACATGAAGGAGATGTAGGTGAAGAAGATAACCAACCAACAGTAACACCAACAACAAACAACACCAATCACTACCAATGGGAGAGAGTTAACAGAGGTTGTTTCCCTAATTTCTATAGCTAGAAAGCATCGTTTCAACCACAGGCAACAGCACGGATGAAGATGTCAAAGTCAACTAGCCAGAATCGGAAGGACAAGATACGCCTTCATCAACCTGAAACCAGTTTGAAGGTCTTCTGCATCCCACCTCAGCATGAAGAACAAGATTCGAATTCTGTTGAATACAAACGTGAAGTCAGTCAGATCTTCTATACGAGTCAGAAACTTGGACTGTGTGTCACGGAAAGGATTTCCAATAAGATACCGACTTTTATCAACATCTGCCTTCACCGGCTGTATATTAGAGATTAAATGCTTTGAAAGTGTCAGCAATAAGAAATTCTAGGTGGAAACAAACCAACCAAGAGCCGATTTCTCGGAAAATATGTAGGAGAAAATCAAGATGAATCGGGTATACATTGAGGGGTCGTCGAAAGATATCGCGTTCAATGCAGACCAACGCCCGAGTGGAATTCAAACGGGAAGCGACGAGTGGGTTATCGGTGTGAAGGTCACATGGAGGAAGCCATGCGGCGAGGAGCAGATAAGAGATTACGGGGCAGTCATTGACCCAGCTGATGAGGATAGCAGAAAAAAGAAGAAAGTGTAGATGTGTTGTTGAAGCCGTATGTTCCACTCGGAAGTCAAGGGAATAATGTTAAATTGTAATGCATCATCTGTCTCAAATCAACCTTTTTTTCTTACGACATTTTCCTACTTCTTATTTGTGATGTTGACTCAAAAACACCTTAAAGTAAATTGATTAAACTTTGTCAAAGATGGTGTTCAGTCAAGAAATACTGACAAATCTTATTGAGAAGGCATCAATGTTTTGAAATGGATATGCGCTGTTTTTACCCAATATGATGCATGATAACTGATCACAAATACTTTGTGTGGTTTTCTACTCATTTACAGTCCAACTGGGGAAATAAACTTAAACTAGGACGAAACAGCTGTCCAATACATCCAGTGGATCTCTATCCAATGTCAGCTCATGATGAAACCCGTTAACTTTAATCTATTTGATAAAATTTATAAAATTTAATGTGTGATGACTTGACGAGTTTCCCCAGTAAACCTAATGGAGAAATACAATCAGTTTAGGAATAATTAAAACCTGTGTAGCATTCCAGCCTTAGGAACCTTCATCAGTGCTCATCCACAGACTCACAAGAGATGGGACTTAAAGCCTTCAGGATACACAGTGAACAAGCTACCATGTAGCTATTGTATTGGAGTTCAGTATCTCATAAGTAATAACTTCCGTCTAGAACATGCAATGTAATCTATAGGTAGCTGTCTTCATGCTCGACTTGGTCGACTATGATACTCCCTGGTTCTGCCGCTTGTAAGTTCGCGGGTACACACTGTTGAAGAGTTCGAAACTGGGATGAAACACATACTCCCGATTATCAAAACTTGTCTAATTAATGTTGGTTCATAAAGAGATCCGTGTTGTTATACGATTTTATTGATAACACTGTCATTTAAAAAATGAAATTGTTAAATACCACAAATTTATTCTAAAGTGTGTACAACTTACTTTTTTAATTTTCCCGCTAATACTTCCCATTTTTGTCTTAATTAAGTAAACGCATACAAATCAAATAGGAGAAGTGAACGTGAGAAAATTCTTATTTAAATACTGATAAGTAAACTGTGTCATAAAGGCTCTTATCATCTATTGATAATGTTACTCTCTCTCTCTCTCTCATTAATTAGTTTAATTCTCTGTTTAGTGATTGGATGAACAATGATGTCATTATTAGTGCTAATTTTTAGCAATCACAATTCGAAGTTGAATTTAAATCACAAAAGATGAATTGATAAGTGAGTGTTTTGAGGTCAAGTGAAAAGAGAAATATGTGTATCAATAATTAGGCCATATAAATATAGCAGTATGAGAAGTAACTAATAAGCTAATGCAATCGAGAAAGTTGACAACTGATTCATTAAATGCTAATTAGTTGTTTGGAGAAATCAGACCGGATTGTCAAGAGTTGGTTTGCAGGGATTTGATTCTTTATACAGGTCAAATCACAAGCTGGCATCAGTCAGACAGACACTGAAAAGTCAGTAAATACTAATCAGGTGTTTCATCCTAGTTTGAGACTCTTCAGCGGTACGCATCCATTGAGGTTCGAACCCAAGACCGGGTAAGAAGACAGTTACTCGTCTGTGACATTCCCTGGTGGTCATGATATATGTATATGGAGAATTGTCAGAAGTTGAAATCAGCAGGCCATTGGACCGAGCCCCATCGGTTGAATGGTTTATGAGCTGGCCTTTTAACCGGAAGGCCATGGGTTCCGACGCCAATGACAGCGTAGCATTGAAAAGTCCCGAACTAGGACGAAACGGTTGTCCAATACTCCTTGATTTCTCGATGCTTCTCCAATTGATGTCATCTGGTGATCAAACCTATAGCTGACGAGAAACAAGTGTACAGGTGATTGAAATTGGTTCACAAAATTTATTGTGCAACAAGTTAATAGATTGACTTAACATTAGTGCCATGGTAATAAGAAAGGTTGGATAAAACGCTTCTGAAGACAAAGTCCAGGTATCTCCCTATAAACTGCTAGAGCTTTGGCTACTTGAAAAAGATATAATCGAAATCCTGCATTACACACTCCTGTTTCTTATACACTTTGCCACAAACTGACAGTAACCTTTGACCTTTGCTGACAAGTAACAGTATATGCATAAACCTTCAAATAAATGTTCAGTTTTGAATAGAAGATACGAAATGAGAAATCTCTTTGCTCAGTCATATGTTCTTAATTCAAATCACTCGGGGTGTTGTCATACACTTAGTAGTATCACCATCAATCAGTTTAAATTTAACTTTTTTCATGAAAAATTCTCAAAACCGGTTAAAAATTGTTTTTTATTCCTTCACGTTCCCGGTGGTGGAAAATATAGCGGCTTCAAGCTAGAGACTTGAAGTTTCGTTAGCAGTGGGATTTATTTATACGGATGGGGTTTCTAACCTCATGACCACCCTCCATTCTTTAACAGTCTTACTACTGATTTAGGGAGGCAAAGGAGTGCATCTGTCGGGCATCGAACTTCGGACCATGTGAGCGTGTTTGGCGAGTGTTCTACAGCACAACCACCAATTGCACCGTGGAGCATAATATAATGAAGTCATAATACTGGTTGAAAAGAATGTCACAATGAGGTAACACTTTACCTATAACAGCAAAAACCAAGGCAAGTGACAACGGAAACATTTATTACAATTCGATACAATGTTATAGGCAAAATACATCTGCTATATTGTGGAATTACACTTTTCGTTTGTCTTGAGTACTGCTCTTCTTTGTCCACCTTTCATGTATCCCATGCTGTTTCTCAAACATTAAATCGATGTCGCCGTCATTCGATATTCTTGACATTGATATACATATCCTCATCTGCATCTATTATTATTATTATTATTATTATTATTGTTCCCTTGGGTTCCAAGAGAAACTTAGGGCTTCAACAACACATTTCCACTTTCTTCTATTTTCTACTGTCCTCATCAGCTGGGTCCACGATTGACAATAATCACACATGTCCTCCTCTCCAACAAAAGATCTCCTCCATGTTAACCCCGCACCGACGATCCAGTCGTCACGTCGCGATTGAATTGCAGTCGAGTGATGGCCTGCATTGAGTGCAATGTCATTCGACGGTCTTCTCAATGTATGCCAGATCCATCTCCATTTTCCCCTACATATTGGATGAGAAATCGGCTCTGTCTGTATTCAACATAGAAATTCGCACCGATGTACAGCAGTTCAAGTAGCCACACTCCATGTAGCACACAAAGCAAGAGAAGAAAGTAAAAAGAAACGCAAAATAGTGACAGTAGACACGAAAATGGGGTGAAAGGAATAGTAATATAGAAAAATAATATAGTTTCATTGGATATTATAAGTCACAAGGAGTGGATGCATCTGCACCAGCCATTGAGCCATATCACCAATTGTTTACAACCATTGGTCTTTATCATCACGAGGACCCCAACCAGTCAGTCAGGAAGTCTACACCTTCCTACGTCACTGGCTTAAACTAACTGTTGTGGATTTCATTGACTGACTGATGAAGCCGTGTTTTCGTTTGACCACCACTGGCTCTTTCCCAACCTGACCCTATGTCAGCTAACATTGGCCGTTGTCGAGGAAGGCGATGGCTAGGCATACGTAGCACATGTCCTAAACATCTCAGTCGATGTAGCTTCACAGCCTCGACTGTTGATTTTCCAACCCACTTACCTAGCACTAGACCGATGCCTCACCTCAATATTGCTCACCTTGTTAATCCACTTCACATGGGAGATTGAATGCAGACACCTATGATCAAAGACAGCTATCCGGTCAGGCCTTTCATGGCTTCCATTCTCAATGGCCAGTTCTCACAGCCAGCCATAAAGGAGGACGGAGCGGACTCCTGAGCAGTGCACACGTCCTTTGGTTGACAGTCAGCTGGATATCACGTCTACTAAGCCAGAAACGGTGTAAACTGGCATATGTGAAACCAGCCTTCTCTATCCGTACTGAGATTTCGTCAGCGACCAACCCGTTGACTCTGGCTGATGCAACGTCCCAAATAAGTGAAGTGGTCAACACGCTTCACCAACCACTTCACTCCCTATTTCTACGCTAGAAGTCAATGTAGTCCAGTCCTAGCATTTGACAGCAGGAGCGAATCGCATGTCAAATATTCGCAGATTGCAGCTCAAGGTGTTCAAAGGACTCCGCATTTTGTCAGCGTCTTCACCTAGACATGATTTTGCATGGTTGCATAACGATTTACTTCATAATATGATGTTTTTGTTCCACCACATACACCAAATATAATTTGAACAGATTCATCACACAACTAAGGTTTCTGGGTCCAGTATAAGTTGAATGAAAATGGGACCTGAAACTAAATTGGTGATATGACTCAGAATCGATCTCAGTGGCGCAGATGCATCCACTCTTTGAGATTGATCGCATCCAATAAGATTCTGTTGCTCTTCCATATTACTTTTCTTTCGTTACATATTTCTATTTATTGTCTCTCTATTCTCTTCTCTTGCTTTGTGTGTTACATGGAGGGAGTGTGGCAACTCGGACTGCTGCACATCTGTGCAAAGTTCAACGTTGAAACCAATCAGTCAGGTTAGAGGTAAAACGTTTAAGTCAATACTGTCAACTCCCGCCTATCATGCTATACACATACATCTAACTCTAACCTATTCTACTTATAGTTCCAATCAATTTTTACTTATGTATAAAAGCGAAGAAAGAAATTTGTGTGAGTAGTGTCTTGATATGATTATGAGCAGCAATAAATTCTGCTCGAAACGTCATATCAGTAAATACTACTGTATAACACTGTGTAATAAATTTTATCAGCAATGGAATTATACTCTACCACACAGTGGCCAAGTTTTACCCTTATATTTCTAACCTACACGATCTCAGAGTAATCAATCGCCTAGCTTATCGATTTCAGTTCAATACTGTCACATACCACTCAAGTTTCAAAACTATGGAGAAAAGTTAATTCTGACCTGAGATGAAGAAGAGTAACAGATAGCCTAAAAGAGAACGTCCTTTCTATATACTTAATATACAAAGTGATGATGAGTCGTAGCCATACGAAATATCAAGATTCTAAATATTCAAACAATTGAGCCCGTATAGCTCAGTGGTACCATCTTCGATTGCAGCACTGGGTGACACAGGTTCGAATCTCAGGAGGGATATGAGTTCCTTCAACGTTGCAGATACGCTTTGCTGACTGATGGGTGCTATCTAGCACGAAACCTAGGGAAAGCAAGGCTTCCTATCGACTGCCTCCAACCATTTAATAACAAGAACTCACAGTGCACTATGATGACGAGTCACTCAGTGGCATGGTGGCCACATTGCAAACTTGACCGATAGAATTTGGCCTACACCAAACAGAGGGCTAGACGCTTGGTACTAGTTACTAACTGGTGTCGAATCGAAGACACAGTAGTACTTGGTGAAACTGACCTACCTGATGAAGAAGATTACACACATGAATGATGACGAAACTAGTTATACTCGGTACACATGTGATCACACTGACGCCAATTGACACAATGGCTCACACTACTGCATTTCAACAACAAAACACTCGTATCCAGATGAAAATCTGTTTAAAACAGAACCAGATGTATGTACTGCACTCCCATTACGGTCATCATCTAAAAATTGATAAATATGCCGCACCAAACCATAGTGCACGAAAACTACACATACGCTCAAATCAGACAACAAAACCAAAATTCAGTTCTTGGTGTGCAGGGATTTGATTGGCTACATTGATTACAGGACCATTGAAAACACAGCACTGGATAGCTGTTTCGGCCCAGTTTGGGACTCTCCATCAGTACGCGCCCATGGGGTTTCGAACTCAAGACACTCTCGTTGCAAGGTTAGCTCGTAGACCATTAAGCCACTGCTACCTGAATCGTCAATGGCCAATCCACGGATTCCAACTTCTGTCAATTCACGCAAAATAAAGCGCGACCACTAGCTGATGTTATCACACCCGACCTGCTGTAGCCCACTGGTCACGAATTCTCACTGGAACTAACGTAACTACTACTTACCTGAATACAATCAGTCGCCAGTCAGCATCAGATCGATATTCAAGTATTGGTTCGGTGTTGAGTATCATCGCTATTATACTTGGTAGTGGGATTGAAGAAGTGATATGTATCCACATGATGTGTGTGTTTTGTTGTTGACAGTCTATTATATTTTGGTATGTGTATATGGATCGATATTTCATTATAACTGACAACATGCTTTTGTCTGTCCACTAACTAAATAAACAATGTATGACCTTATTATCACATGACATTACAACCAATCATGGTAACACATTATCTTATTGGTTCATGTGTATTAGCCATTTTCATATATACTTTTGTATTAGACCCTTGTACATTCTTGTTCACACACATTTCGTACATTGCGTACCATTTCACTCACACACTAGCGTGACACTTATTTTCCTTGTTTGGAAAATACAAGTATCATCGTTAACCTGGTGGTCTTCTGATTTCCCTCTTTCCGTGACAACTTATACCTCAAGTGACAGAACGCCGAGGACTAGTAATCCAGAGGTCATTAGTTCGAATCCAGTCACGACTTAGACTCCAATGTATTTTACCTTAAATGGATAACCATCAGATGAACAGAATACACAAAACAAGTAAGCATAAGTGTGAATTGTATTAGAAAACACCAAAAGTATCATTCATATATACACAGATTACAAATACAATAAGAGATTATTTACACAGAAAACATGAGATCGATTGATAAGGAGGTAATATAAAGAAAATATAAAAAAGAAACATCACGTAGGTAGTCGTTAACATTGAAATAATTCCATTCATTCCATTCTGATTAAGAGATTAGGAAATAAAAGGAATCATTTGTGTATTCATTACGAAATGAATACGTCAGCATCCAATGTCCAATGAGTGGTAATAGCAGTCATAACTGGTATTGATTGGATTACGCTACAATAGAATAGAAGGCAGAAACAGACAACAGTATGAGTAAAGAAATATTAGTACCAGAGAGTTGTAGATCTTTTCAACCAAAAATGAAAGAAATCTCAGCAAATATATTCAAGCAGATATCGCTATCAGCAGGGATTAGTAAGGACACTGTACGACAGGGCCAGAAAGTTATGTTAGCCTAACAAGGTAGAAGAAGAATTAAGTTTTGTTGAAAAATGCCTTAAGGAAAACGGGTATCCACAAGGATTTATCCTTAAGTAAAGCAAAGAAAGAGAAGTATCCAACAGTTGAAAAGAAGAAAGTGTTCATTTGCATCTTACACAAAGGAGAGATAGTATCGCAAAAGATTCAAAAGAGGATGAAAGGAGCAATAAAGAGATGCTTCCCTGCAGGCAATCTGGTGAAACTATACAGTACTACATGCTCTATAAGCCAATCGAAAGTGGATAAGTACCCTGCTGATGTTACCTCCAACTGCATTTATAAATTTACGTGCACCTGCACCAGCAATTACATTGGAAGGACAGAAAGAAAGGCTTCTTTACGGTTTTCACAGCATATTCCAAGAAACTAATGCTCAAAAAGAAGCAGATATATTTACAAAATGCAATTACCAGACACCTTGTGGATACCTCGAGTCATTATGTCAAGATTTCCAAATCCTTCGAAATATTAAACATACAAAGGACAGAGAATCTATAACGATTTACTGCTGAAGCAATTGCAATCAAACATCTCAGACCAAACTTATGCACACAAAAAGAGAGTGTAGTCAATCTCTCACTCGCTTCCTTGGTAACCGTAAAACTTTCATTTCAATAATAAGTTATAAACACTAGTGAGCTCAGCTCACTAAGCAAGTTATTTTTGATGCTGAGTGCTGTTGACCACCACACAGACTTAGAGTAATGAGAGCTTCTCTTTCTTTTCCGATTCTTGCTTTGATGTCCTCGTCAGTTCCATCCGCCTGTAGTTGAAACAATGATTCCCAGGTAGGCAAGTAAAGGATGTTGTTTCCTTCAGGTTCCTCCCATTTATGCTGATTGTTTTCTGTTGTTTTTGGTAAAGCCCTCAGTACTCCAACGAAGGCTGAAGTCTTGAATGCAATCAAGACTCTGAAAGCTGGAAAAACAGCTGGACCAGATGGAATACCCCTTGAAGCAATAAAGGCGGACCCAGAGACTACAGAAGACATGCTGATTCCATTATTACAAAAAGTCTGGAAGGAGGGAAAGGTGCCTACTGGACTGGAGAAAAGGTTACCTCGTGAAACTACCAAAGAAGGGAGACTTAGGACTCTGCAAGAACTGGCGAGGAATCATGCTCCTGTCGACGCCAAGTAAAATCCTGAGTCGCATCATCCTGGAGAGAATAAACGACGCACTGGATACACAACTCAGACCAGAACAAGCTGGATTCAGGAAAGGCAAATCATGTACTGACCAAATTGCAACTCTACGCATCATCATCACAGAACAAAGCATGGAATGTCATTCAAACCTCTACCTTAACTTCATAGACTTCGAAAAGGCCTTCGACAGCGTTGACCGTGAAGTAATTTGGAAATTACTCGAGTACTACGGCGTACCTCAAATATTCATCAACCTTACTCAAAGGCTCTACGACAACGGCATATGTCATGTGATCCACAACGGAAAACTCAGCGAGGCGTTTGGAATAAACACAGGAGTCAGACAAGGGTTCTTATTATCACCATTGATATTCCTAATTGTGGTGGACTAACTGGATTATGCGTCAGACAGTGGGAAACGAGCATACAGGAATATCCTGGACCGACGCGGAGAACCTAGAAGACCTGGATTTCACGCGTGGATGATTTATGCTTGATGTCACACAAAATCGAAGACCCACAAGCGAGCGAAAACCCACAAACTGGTCGAAGAAGCAGCCGGCGATGACAGGACTCCAAGTGAACATAGACAAGACGGAGGTGATGAAAATAACCAAACAACAACAACAACAGCAACATCCACCGTCAATCACCATCAACGGGAGGGATTTGAAAGAGGTCACTTCATTCACTTATCTAGGGAGCATTGTATCAACTACAGACAGTCGGAATGGACGAGGATGTCAAATCGAGCGAGAATCGGGAAGGCGAGAAACACATTCATCAACCTGAAACAAACCAATATGGAAATCTTCGTCACTCAGCATCAACAACAAAATTCAGTCGGATTTTCAATACAAGCGTCAAGTCAGTTCTTCTATACGGATCAGAAACTTGGAGGGCGGGTCACAAAGAATATTTCCAACAGCCTGTTGCAGACCTACCTTTATCAACCAACAACTGTCTTCGCTGGCTCTATACTGAAGATCAGATGGCCGGGCGGGCCGGAAACAATCACCAACAAGAAACTATGGGAACAAACAAAACAAGAACCAATCGCCAACCAACAAATATGCAGGAGAAAGTGGAGATGGGTCAGACACTCGCTGAGGAGACCGCTGGGTGACATCGCGCGCACGTCAGGCCATTGCTCGACTGGAACCCAAAAGGGAAGCGGCCAGTGGGACGTCTGTGCAAGGGTGACATGGAGGAGATCGTGTGAAGAGGAGTTGAAACAGTATGGACTAACATGGATGCAGGTGAAAAGTACAGCAGAAGGAAGACAGATGCTAGTGGAGACGTGCAGTTGAAGCCCTATGTTCCACTAGGAACCCAAGGGAGCGATAACAATAATATAATAATAATGAAGAGCCAGTTAGCTGCATAGGCTGTACAATTAGGCGTATTTATCGTCGGATTTCCGAACACCAAATCCTGCATAGTGGTTAAGTAAGGGACGAACAAGGTCCATTTATAGTTCTATTCTATTTCATCTCGTGGATTCAGGACACAAGATTCATGCTAATAAGGCCTACAAAGCCAGAGAATAGGAAAAGGAATTTACCAGGAAGAATATTCCTTGCTCTCTTTTGTCTTCTAAATGCTCAAAATGAAATTAATTCATTCTCGGCTGTTTCTTCTGCGCATTAACAACTTTCGATGTGGAAAAACGCACACTCAAGAGCCACTCCGACAAATTTCACTGAAGATTTTTTTCCATTAAATTCGGAATATGATTTGTAAGAACAAGAGTGCTGAAGTATCGAGTAGTTGGTTTGTCCACTTTCTCTTTACTCTATATAAATATCCTGAATTTGTTAATCCTATAAATAATAGCTTGAAGTTCCTTTCACTGGTAGTCATTTCTCAGCGATACTCAACCAATTCATGACTTCAGATTACGCACGTAATTTACTTAATTTACTGACAGAAATTTTCATGTGTTCGGTTACCAACTGATGTTGTGCGTCGGTGGGACAACGGTTAAACGCTTATCAACCACACCTCAGGTGGTCCGGGGTTCAATACCCGGACGACGGACGCACTCCTCTACCTCCCTAGGCCAGGAATCATACTGGTATACAGAGGGAAGATTGGGCATTAGGCTACCAACTCCATACCACATATAAATAAACAGCAGTGCTATGTTCCGTTGGGAACGTAAAGGAATAAACCATCTAACCTTTTCATCAAATATTGTATATGCATAACTGTACAACTTTGAAGCGAATTTACGAAAAGACTATTCTTCACTGGCTGACACCTAACGACATGAATATTGTCCATACAAGTGAAAAAGGCCATAAGTTGAAAGCATCACAAAAACAATAAAAGAGACGCAGATATTTTCTCACCTTGATGAATTGCTGCCACATGTCGGCTAAGATTAGCTTTCGAGGCGAATTTTATATCACATTGTTCACAGGGAAATGCTTTGCCTATATAAAAATTAAAAAAATATTAATACCACAGGGAAAAACTTTAAGCCAAAAAAATTACGTAACAAGCACGATTGAATGGATAGTATACACTAGAGAAAATAATTCATTAAGAGTTCGGTTAGTAGTAATGGTCGACAATAACTTAAGTAGCTGAAGAGAACAGATTTTACCCACACCGATGACATTATCACCGATCTAATTATGTAGGATTAGTCTGAAAAGAAAAGAAGGCGGGAGGAGGATTAACATGAAATGACATAATTCTGTGAAATCCTAAGCAGTCAACACAGTGTACCGAGGAGTCCCAAACAGTCTGGAATGTGCATCCTGCGTTCCATTGCCAGTCACCATTGAGGTTAATTATCAAATATTGGCGAAGCACCCACACAAGGAGCCGACATATCAACAGAGACCGAACATTTTGGTCGAATCAAAATCGTACTAAAAGTAAGCAATAATTGATACCGATTGCGCAAGACGTGGTGGCCCAAGTGGTTCACTGGTTAAGGCTTTAGCGTTTCAAATGACGCGTACTGGTGTTCGAGTCCCAGTGGGAAAAACATCCTACTCACTGCGCAATGCACGTAAATCCACCTGACAAGTCCCAAATACAACGAAAAGCAAATCCACTCAACAAATTACTTCAAGTGTCCTTGTGATGTTCAAGAAACTTATTGGCAGAAGATTCGATGAGATGGAAGGAGAACAGAATACAATAATATAAATAGATATTTGCATCATCTTTAAAGCATGCAATACCCTCTATGCATTTTCACTGAACTACTCATTATTGATATTATTTCATGCTCACACATTGTGAAATACATCAAATAAAGTATAATTATACTTCAATAGTTTGCACACAATGATAACTTTTGTTATTGGTAATATTTCGAGCAAAATTACTGCCCGTGATCACACATCAACTGTATTGGAATTGTTTGGTTTGTTTGAGTTCACACATTTATGATTTGTACTCATCCATAAATAGTTCATTATTTCTTTCTCCATTCATTTTTGTGTATTCAGAATTATATTCCAGGTTGTTGACAGTTGTGCTACTGAGTCACTCTTGTCACGTGCATCTGGAGTGATCTTAATCAATATAGATTCGGTTGTAAGTCTCACTTTCCTTTTGTTCGTAGTAGTTTTCAGAATACAAACATTGTTCCAATCAATATTCTGGCTTTTGTTCCATGCATGTGCAGCTAGACATGAATTTTATTCTAAATTCTTGTAAGCTTGTGTTCCTTCCTGTTGGTTGACCTTTAGTTAGGCGTTTATCATCATCATCATTCACTCTTATTTTCAGTGATCTGAACGTTTGACCCACACATTGAGTCGGACACTCGACACAAGATATTTTGTAAATTACATTACTACTTTTATCCATCATTTTTATTGGATCTATCAGTTGGTTTATTTTATTTTTAATTAGATTCGTTAATTTAAACGTGATGCGAATCCCCATACAGTCCTGAGGTTTCTTCCAATCGCCTCCGATGTACCATTTTTCTATGATATTGTGATCGTCTTTTCGCCATCCTCCTACGTGTCATTCTCTAGTTTTACCCTCTTTTTCATATTATTTATGATAAATTCGTCTGGGTAGTTGTTGTCGAGTAACACCGTGAATAAGACGTTTATTTCTTTACGCTGGTTCTCTGTTGTTGTAGTTGTTGTTGTTAGTCTACGTATTCTATCTGCAAGACCTTGTATTAATCCTCGTTTTACCGTGAGTCCATGGGGCTGAGTGATAATGTGTAGATTTTTTTCTATACAGAGTCGTTTTATGCTACCTACCATCTGTTACTCTTTGTACTTTGCAGTCTAACACACCCAGTTCCTCAATTTCATTCTCTACTTCCATATTGTGAATTCTACTCAGTTCACAGGATTGTTTATGTGTGTAAGAAGAATTTCCCAACATTGTTCCCTGTCATTATTACTAACGTATTGTCGTCTACATATCTCCACCAACATTTTATTGATGACCTGAATGGTTTAGGTGCATTCTTTTCGCGAAAATCCATGAATATATCAGCGATTATTGGTGAGATGGGCAATCCCATGGCTACTCCTCCTTCATTTTGTTGGTATATTCTTCCTTCAAATTTAAAATATGTTCTTGTGAGACGGAATTCAACCTCTTTTATGATCTCTTCTACGGATAATCGTGTCCTGTCTTTCAGGTCATTATCCTCGTCTAGTCTCGTTTTCAGTGCATCCATGACCATCTGAATGGGTATTTTCAGTATAGACTGTTTACATCAAAGGCGACTGGTATTTCCTCTTCGTATATTCTAATGCCTTTTAGTCCTTACACTTACTCAAATGTCTGTCTGTCTGTCTGTTTTTGACATGGAACTTTCCAGATATGTTCGGCAGTTCAAGTCGCCACACTCCCTCTTTGTAACACACAAAGCAAGAGAAGAAAGTACAAGAAATGCATAATAGACACAGGAAACAGGGATATGAGGCATAAGGAATAATAACAACGAAGAACAATAGAGTCTCACTGGAAATCATAAGTCACAAGGAGTGGATGCATCTGAACCGGCCAGCCATTGAGAACGATCACTTTGAGCCACATCACCAATTGTCTGCAGCATTCATTGGTTTTTAACGTCCCGAGGACACCAACCCGTCAGTCAGGAAGTCTACACCTTCCTACGTCACTGGCTTAAACTGACTGTTGTGGATTTCATTGACTGGTGTCCTGTTTGGTTTGATCGCCACTAGCTCTTTTCCAGTCTGACCCTATATCAGCTAACATAGCCCGTTCTCGAGGAAGGCGATGACTAGGCCACGCATATGTAGCACATTTCCCAAACA
Source organism: Trichobilharzia regenti (assembly GCA_944472135.2). Taxonomy (NCBI): domain Eukaryota; kingdom Metazoa; phylum Platyhelminthes; class Trematoda; order Strigeidida; family Schistosomatidae; genus Trichobilharzia; species Trichobilharzia regenti. Next base: position 2,512,962 of record OX235267.1, on the reverse strand, counting down.
GCTCGAGGTGTTCAGAGGACTCTGCTCTGTTTTTTCAGCGTCCTCGACTAAAAGGACCATATCGTCTGCATATTCTAAGTCAACGAGATTATTCCCTGGTAGCAAGTCAATCCCTGTGTCTCTGAAGTGAGATAGGAACCTATTCCACCGTTCGCTGCAGTCAGAGATGTTATTATTGAGCTATTCAAGCTCGAGATTGACCTCATCTAGGAATATATTGGATATTTTCAGTTACACATTAGTTAGTAACTACTACCATGCGTCTAGTGACATGGGTTCGAATCTCAGAAAAGGATATGACTTCTTTCAAGATTGTAGATACTTCTTGCTGACTGGTGAGTACTAACAAACAGGAAACCTCTTCCCAAGGCTTCCAACCATCTAATGAGAGTAATTCAAAGGCGCAGTAGTAGTACTTGGTGAAACTCACCTACCTGACGAAGAAGACTACACACATAAATGATGTATTATTATTATTATTATTGTATCCTTTAGTTCCTAGAGGAACATAGGGCTTCAGCTGCGCACCTCCATTGACTTCGGTTTTCTGACAACTTTTTCACCCTGCTCCAGGTCTGCCCACATGCTTTCATCTCCTCTTCACATGACCTCCTCCAAGTCACCCTTGGACGACCAACTCGCCGCCTCCCTTTCGGGTTCCACTCGAGGGCTTGTCTAGTGATGTCACTTGATGGTTTCCTCAGCGTATGGCCAATCCATCTCCATTTCTTTCTGCCTATTTGTTTCACAATCGGTTCCTGATTGGTTCGCTCCCAGAGATCCCTGTTGCTGATCTTTTCTGGCCATCTGATCTTGAGTATTGAGCGGAGACAGTTGTTAATGAAGGTTTGAAGTTTGTTTGAGATGCTCTTTATGACTCGCCAAGTCTCTGATCCGTATAGTAGCACTGACTTCACATTGGAGTTGAAAATCCGGATCTTATTTTTGATGCTGATTGCTGTTGACCTCCACACAGATTTGAGAGTAATGAAAGCTTGTCTTGCTTTTCCGATTCTGGCTTTGATGTCCTCGTCAGTTCCGCCTGTAGTTGAGACGATGCTTCCCAGGTAGGTGAAGGAGGTTGTTTCTTTCAGGTTCTTCCCATTTATGCTTATTGTGGTCTGTTGTTGCTGTTGATGTTGGCAAGGAATCTTCATCATCTCTGTTTTATCTATGTTCACGTGAAGTCCTATCTTTGATGCTTCTTCTGCCAACTTGTTACTTTTCATTTGCATATCTTCCAGTTTATGGGAAATCAGACATATATCATCGGCGAAATCCAGATCCTCCAAGTCTTTTGTGTCAGTCCATTTTATGCCTGTTCCCTCGTTGGTTGCCGTTGTCTGTCGCATTATCCAATCAATTGCAATCAGGAAGATCATTGGTGATAGTAGACAGCCTTGCCTCACTCCCGTCCTCACTTCGAAGGCTTCCGTAAGTTTCCCGTTGTGGATTACTTGGCATGCAGCATTGTCGTATAACTGTTGGATGAGGTGTATAATTGTCGATGGGACCCCGTAGTAGCGAAGTAGTTTCCAAATGACCTCTCGATCGACGCTGTCGAAGGCCTTTTCAAAGTCGATGAAGTTGAGATAGAGAGGTGACTGCCATTCCAAGCTTTGTTCAATGATGATCCGTAGAGTGGCGATTTGATCAATACATGATTTGTTTCTCCTGAATCCAGCCTGTTCCGGACGAAGTTTTTCATCTAGGGCTTGTTTGATTCTCTCCAGGATGATGCGACTTAGTATCTTGCTTGGAATGGACAGAAGCATAATTCCACGCCAGTTTTTACATTGACTTAAGTCTCCTTTCTTTGGAAGTTTGAATAAGTAACTGTTCTTCCAATCCTCGGGTACTTTGCCCTCTTTCCACACCTTCTCCAGTAGTGGTGTCATCAAGTCCGCTGTTGTCTCTGGGTCTATTTTCAAAGCCTCTGCTGGGATTCCATCTGGTCCCGGTGTTTTCCCAGTTTTAAGCATCTTGATTGCATTCAGGACTTCTGATTTCGTCGGGGGGTCAGTGTTCACTGGTAGTTCTGCTTCCGTTGTTGGTATTGCTGGACGTGTTGTAGGTGGCGGACGATTTAGAAGTCTTTTGAAGTGTTCAACCCAGTGCTTTCTCTGTTCCACCTCTTTGGTGATTGACTTTCCATTGTCGTCCTTTATTGGCTTAATCTGTGTCGAACGTTTGCCCGAAAGGTTCCTAGTTGTTTGGTAGAGTGTGGCGAGGTCTCCTTTGCCTGCAGCTTGTTCTGCTTCGTTTGCCATGGTTTCATAATATTTTCTTTTGTCTTCCCTGGCACTTTTCTTCACTCTTTTGTTCAGTGTATTGTAGCTTGCATTCAGCTCCTGTTTTTGTTGCTCGTCCGTGCACTGGATAATCTTTTGCTTCACTGTCCTTCTCTCTTCTATTAGTTTCCAAGTGTCCGTAGTGAGCCACTGTTTGTCCTGTCTCTTTTTTCTGCCTAGAATTTCTATGCAGGTTTGGCTCCACACCGTTTTCAAGTTGTTCCAGTGCTTTTCAACGCCGACCTCTTCGCTAGTGTTGATTTGTGTCTCGGCTTTGTCCTTTATGCTTGCAATGAAGATGTCCTTTGTAGCCTGGTCCTTCAGCTTTTGAGTGTTGAACTTGGCTTGTGGTCTATCTGCAGCTCCTGATTCCCTGAAAGCTTTTAATTTGATTTGGATTGTCCCTTGTACGAGATAGTGGTCTGAGCCAACGTCTGCTCCTCTTCTTGCTTTTGTGTCCAGTAGGCTGCGCCTCCACTTCCTTGAGATTGAGATGAAGTCGATTTGGTTTTTGGTTTGCCCGTCTGGTGACACCCATGTAGCCTTGTGGATATCTTTGTGCTTGTATACACTGCCACCAATCACCAGTTCGTTGAAGGCGCAGAAGTCGGCGAAGAGTTCTCCGTTTTCATTCATTTCTCCTAGAGCTTCTCTACCCATGATGAGTTCCCTTCCCGTATTGTCTGGTCCCAGTTTGGCGTTCATGTCTCCCATTAGTATTTTCATGTCGCCAGCTGGAGTATTGTCCATTGTTGCCTGTAGTTGCCTGTAGAATTCTTCTTTCTTCTCGAGGTCTGCGTTGTTTGTGGGTGCATAACATTGTATGATTGACACTTTCCTTCCTTTGGAGTTGAACCTGGCGGTCATTATCCTGGACGAAATCGCCTCCCATTGTATCAGGGCTTTCGTTGCCGTTGGTGACATCATGATAGCCACGCCCTCGGTGTGCGTGTGGTTATCTTCTGGGTGACCGGAGTAGATCACTGACTCACCTGTTGACAATTTGGTGAGTCCACTCCCATTCCATCTGCTCTCACATATTCCCAGCACTTGTATTCCGTATCTTTTCATCTCGTTGGCGATCTGGGCAGCTTTTCCAGTCTCGTACATAGTTCGGACGTTCCATGTTCCTACACAGACTTTTTCTTTTGGTGCAAGGAGGTTCAGCATACTGAAGATTCTGTAGCAATTTTTGTTTACAGGGTGGGGTTGCTAGCCTCACGCCTGAGAAAAGAATGATTACATTAAGTAAAAGTTTAGAGAGAAGCAACTTTTTGGGTTGCTCCCCTCAAAATCAGAAAATAACGGACAAACAATGAGAACAACATCAACAAAGGAAACAGTTCACAGAAAAAAGGGCAAAAAGCGACGACAACTATACAATAAGACAACATGCAATATAGTTCAGTACATGTAACTAAAATGATATCTTAACCATAAACTCACTGACTTGGAGCAACACACATAAATGATGAGGAAACCGATTATACTCAGTACACACACATGTGGAACCTCGCCTAGATTACTAGCTCGCTAGTTTTCTTGGCGGTCCCAAGCCCGGGTAAAGAGGGAGGGTTGGGGCGTGGTGATAGCAGCTCCACCCTCGTAAAACAACCAAATCGCTACAGAAACTTCAACGAATAAATATATTAAAAATTATAAAATTATAAACAATAGCCTTATTTTTCGCTGGAATCGGGGAAGTGAAATGACGCAGGCTGGTGAAAGCCTTCGGGAAGCCAGTCAGCCGATGTGCCTTCTTTCGATGAAAGCAAAAGTAAGGATGGGTACCTGGAATGTTCGTACAATGTACGAAACTAGAAAGGCTGCCCAGATAGCCGCTGAAATGAGAAGGCAAAGAAAAGAAGTGTTGGGAATCTGCGAGAGCAGATGGAACGGAACTGGAAGGTGACAACTACCAACTGGAGAGACAATAATCTATTCCAGTCACCCAGAGGACAATCACGAGCACACCGAGGGAGTGGCCGTCATGATGTCACCAACAGCAGCCAAAGCTCTCATGCAGTGGGAAACAATCTCCTCCAGGACAATGACAGCCAGGTTCAGCTCAAAAGGAAGGAAAGTTACAGTCACTCAATGCTATGCGCCTACAAACGTCTCAGAACAAGGGAAGAAGGAGGCGTTCTACAGACAACTACGAGCAATAATGGACAACGTCCCAAAAGGCGATATCAAAATCCTGATGGGCGATATGAATACGAAGCTGGGAGGAGACAATACACGAAGAGAACTCACCATGGGTCGAGAGGCCCTCGGTGAAATGAACGACAATAGTGAACTCTTCTCAGACTTCTGCGCCTTCAATGATTTGGTGATTGGTGGCAGCGATTTCAAACACAAAGAAATATACAAGACGACATGGATTTCACCAGATGGAAACACCAAAAACAAAATGGACTTCATCTCATTCTCAAGAAAGTGGAGACGAAGCCTACTGGACACAAGGTCGGGGAGAGGAGCAGATGTGGGTTCAGACCACTATCTAGTACAAGGGACTTTCAAGGTGAAGCTAAAAGCCTCGAGGATAGCTGGGGATAGGCCACAATGCAAGTTCGACACTCGATTACTGAAGGACACAACCACAAAAGACACTTTCACTGCAACTGTCAGAGCAAAGCAGGAAACACTACGCGACATCACTGAAGAATCATGCGTGGAAGACCACTGGAACTCTCTCAAGGTGATTTTCAATTAAACGTAGTCAACGGTTTTAGGAAGAAAGAAGAGACAAGACAAGGAAAGGCCCTCAACGGACACTTGGAAACTAATAGAAAAGAGGAGAATGGTGAAAAAGAAAATGATTCAATGCAAGGACGGACAGGAGAAGGAGACGCTGAGCTCAACTTACACAGCGCTGGACGAAGAAGTGAAGAAGAATGCTAGAAAGGACAAAAGACAATTCTACGACAATCTGGCCACTGAAGCTGAGAAGGCAGCAGGCAAAAGCGACCTGACGACATTATATCAGATAACCAAATCTCTATCCGGGAAGAGATCAACACAAGCGAAACATGTAAAAGACAGACAAGGGAACCCAATTACCAAGGAAGAAAGACAGATTAAAGAATCGGCGGATCACGTCAAAGTACTCTTGAACCGACCACCACCTGCAACCCGTCCAGAAATACCAACAACAGAGCGCGCACAACTGCAAGTTAACACCAATCCTCCAACGAGAGCTGAAGTCTTGAATGCAATCAAGACTCTGAAAGCTGGAAAAACAGCTGGACCAGATGGAATACCCCTTGAAGCAATAAAGGCGGACCCAGAGACTACAGAAGACATGCTGACTCCATTATTGCAAAAAGTCTGGAAGGAGGGAAAGGTGCCTACTGACTGGAGGAAACGTTACCTCCTGAAACTACCAAAGAAGGGAGACTTAGGACTCTGCAAGAACTGGCGAGGAATCATGCTCCTGTCGACGCCAAGTAAAATCCTGAGTCCCATCATCCTGGAGAGAATAAAGGACGCACTGGATACACAACTCAGACCAGAACAAGCTGGATTCAGGAAAGGCAAATCATGTACCGACCAAATTGCAACTCTACGCATCATCATCACAGAACAAAGCATGGAATGTCATTCAAACCTATACCTCAACTTCATAGACTTTGAGAAGACCTTCGACAGCATTGATCGTGAAGTAATTTGGAAATTACTCGAGTACTACGGCGTACCCCAAATATTCATCAACCTTACTCAAAGGCTCTACGACAACGGCACATGTCAAGTAATCCACAACGGGAAACTCAGCGAGGCGTTTGGAATAAACACAGGAGTCAGACAAGGGTTCTTATTATCACCAATGATATTCCTAGTTGTTGTGGACTAACTGGATTATGCGTCAGACAGTGAGTGGGAAACGAGCATACAGGAATATCCTGGACCGACGCGGAGAACCTAGAAGACCTGGATTTCACGCGTGGATGATTTATGCTTGATGTCACACAAAATCGAAGACTCACAAGCGAGCGGAAACCCACAAACTGGTCGAAGAAGCAGCCGGCGATGACAGGACTCCAAGTGAACATAGACAAGACGGAGGTGATGAAAATAACCAAACAACAACAACAACAGCAACATCCACCGTCAATCACCATCAACGGGAGGGATTTGAAAGAGGTCACTTCATTCACTTATCTAGGGAGCATTGTATCAACTACAGACAGTCGGAATGGACGAGGATGTCAAATCGAGCGAGAATCGGGAAGGCGAGAAACACATTCATCAACCTGAAACAAACCAATATGGAAATCTTCGTCACTCAGCATCAACAACAAAATTCAGTCGGATTTTCAATACAAGCGTCAAGTCAGTTCTTCTATACGGATCAGAAACTTGGAGGGCGGGTCACAAAGAATATTTCCAACAGCCTGTTGCAGACCTACCTTTATCAACCAACAACTGTCTTCGCTGGCTCTATACTGAAGATCAGATGGCCGGGAGGGCCGGAAACAATCACCGACAAGAAACTATGGGAACAAACAAAACAAGAACCAATCGCCAACCAACAAATATGCAGGAGAAAGTGGAGATGGGTCAGACACTCGCTGAGGAGACCGCTGGGTGACATCGCGCGCACGTCAGGCCATTGCTCGACTGGAACCCAAAAGGGAAGCGGCCAGTGGGACGTCTGTGCAAGGGTGACATGGAGGAGATCGTGTGAAGAGGAGTTGAAACAGTATGGACTAACATGGATGCAGGTGAAAAGTACAGCAGAAGGAAGGCAGATGCTAGTGGAGACGTGCAGTTGAAGCCCTATGTTCCACTAGGAACCCAAGGGAGCAATAATAATAAAACACACACATGTTATCACATTTGCTTGTTTTAAAAATTAATGAAAATGTCAAAAAAGAGAAAGAAACAAAACGAAACACAAGTGGTAGTTACCTTCATGAACAACTTGAATATGTTCTCTGAGTATAGATTTACCATAGAACTTTCTGTCACACTGATCACAAGAAAACTTCTTGCCTAATGAACAGTTTTCAAAAACAGAAGAACATTTATAACAACAATAGTATTAATATTCAAATACAGGGTAAATAGAATAACTGTGTCATAACGAAGAGGAGATGATATATACCACCAGGCAGTGTCTATCATTGAATTCAATTTAGATTCCTCCATCGATTGACTGGATCGAAGTGCTTGGGGCCTCAGGTTGACATGACGGCTCCGTATGCAGATATGCTAAGACGATGTCTGGTCATGTAAATTGAAGTCAATTGGTTGATAGTGACCAGCAGTGGAATCCAGGATAACGCGCAATCCGTCCTAATTGACGACTGACTCGTCAACTGGATGCACCTGCATTCTCCAGTGAGTGATGAGGTTACCACCTAGGCTCGAACCCAGTACATGTAGTCTCAAACGCCAAAGTATTATCCGCTAGACCACTTGGGCCACGAAAGCCATTTCTTGTGCGACGGGTCTTGTTAATTCTTTAATTTCGATTTTCCCATCGATTGTTTAGACCAAAATGGTCGGTCACAGGTTGACGATTCCCGAATAGGACGAAATGTACATCCTGGATTCCACTGACCAATGTGAATAAATATGTAGACGAAACATTCGACTCTCATCTGAATCAAAGAATCTTAATTGTTACTTCTCTGATGAGCCACAACACAGTTCGTATACACTAAAATTGTTAGTTATTGGTCATGTAAAAGAACTACAGATTCCCGGTCATTTCTACTTTCTCCTGGAGGAATTAACACTGTCATTTCAGTCCGTCTTCTCTACATGTTCTTGAGTCCTTATTTATTATTAACCAACCAACAATGTGCTGAAGTAATGTATATGAATAAAAGCAGTCTTTAAATGTTGATTTGAAGCGATACGATTGGTTGCATACCACAGTCAAATGACCTCGAACCAACTAATCACATCACTCAGAACTACAATTTAACGCGTTTCATTATCTTCACTGCAAGTTTCACTCTGATTCAGGGGATTAGGGTAGTGTTAACACAGGGTTGGGCTATTGGTTAAGGTTAGTGTGAATCTTGTGACGATGATTATGAGTAACATCTATTCGAAATACTGAGCACTGGGACTATCGTTATCAGTGGATCTCATAACTGGCACCCATATAGATTTTGGTCTGTTTAGCATAGTCGCTCATATGGAAAACTAAGGCCACCTTTTGCAGCATATTAGAGACACATACCCTTTCATTTTCTTCACACATATATATATATATATATGTATATATACTAAACAATATTTTTATACTATAAATACCACTTTTTATCAGACACCTCATGACTGGCTGGTACAAGGTCATTTGGCTATGGTATCTATTCTTACCTGTTGCCTATTACATCATTCGAGAATAAATGTAATGCCCATTGGTGACTGAATCATGGATGAAATCACTGGAGTTTAAGAAAGACAATTTGACCCATGTGATTTAACAGCTCGATGATGGTATACATCACAAACTGACAAGAGTTGGAACTCATCATGATGGCAATCCACGACAGTCGATAACGGGTCAACGAATCCGCCTGACAAAATGAAAGCCTGAACGGATGATCATGGGTGCATACTGAAAACTGAAGAGCCTCAAACCATGAGAAAACAACTGTCTATTACATTGTCATTTTCCATGATTCCATAACTAACATCAATACGGGAATTAACTTGAAAAGAAGTCTTCCCAAACTCAAAACAACCCAATTCGAAGGAGTCCTCAATCAAGGCATAATACAGCTATTTCAAACTGAAAAAACATGATTACAAGAAAAGACATTCGAAGGGATACTGTTTTCTTAGAGGCCTGTTCACGGATTGATATCAGTTCGAGAACCATTATTGAAAACAAGCCTTCAACTACTGGACAGCTGTTTCGTCAGTCTAGTTTCAAACTCACCTACCGCCCCAACCCGCTTCGAACCCAGAACCTCCCAGCTACAAAGTGAGCTCGTAGACCATTCGGTCACTGAGACCCAACCTACATCACCCGTCTTAATGGGATTTATTATCATTCCAAACATAGAAGAATTCTCAGTTAATGGAAAGGTACCACCTACCTTTGACTATCTCATTTCATCTGTGGTAGTTAATGTTAAAAAAGTGTCAGTTGTAGCACTGAAGTTTATCAATGCATTCAAACAGATTCGCTTCTTTTCGCTAGTGCTCTCTACTTCGTCCAATTACAATGTCATATGGACGCTGTTTACATATACATAGAATCATATTTAGAAAAAGTGTTTGATAAACAAATTTAAATCAAGATCACCTTCATGAATACTTTTAATGTGTAGAGCTCGTGCAGTTTTTGCTGAAAATTTCTTATCGCATAAATTACACGTAAATTTCATTCCTGTTAAAATTAAGAAGAAAATGACAATAAATAGGTGGTAATGTGATAATCAATAAATACAGTAAGGCTATTATCGATTACACACACACACACACAGCTGGGCTTACCACTTGTGGTTAGTGCAATGAAATCAGTCAGGGTTTCAAAGGTCACTTGATAGATCTTTGGATTATCAGTAATTTACAAGCTAGAGGTTAGAATTCTGGCCTTCAAATCATGTGTGAGCATGAAGTCTAATTATCTGTCTGTTTTCGACATAGAACTTTGCACAAATGTGCGGAAGTTCAAGTCGCCACATTCCGTGTAGCACGCGAAGCAAGAGAAGAAAGTACAAGAAAAGCATAATAGAAACAGTGAGCAGAGGTGTGAGACAAAGGAGTAATAAAGAAATACAAAACAGTTTCATTGAAGATCATAAGTCACAGGGAGTGGATGCATCTGCGCCACTGAGAACGATTTTGAGCCATGTCACCAATTGTTTCCAACCATAGATTTTTACCGTCCCGAGGACCCCAGCCTGGAAGTCTACACCTTCCTACGTGGCTTAGACCAACTGTTGTGGATTTCATTGACTGATGCCAAGTTTTTGTTTGACCGCCGCTAGCTTTTTTCCAGCCTGACCCTATATCCGCTAACATTGCTCGTCGAGGGAGGCGATGGCTTGGCATACGTAACACATGTCCTAACCATCTCAGTCTTTGTAGCTTCACGACTTCGTCGATTGATTTCCCCTGTTTACCTAGAACTCTACGCCTAACCTCCATGTTGCTCACCTTATTATGCCACTTTACACGGGAAATAGAACGCAGGCACCTATGATCAAAGACAGCTAGTCTTTTCATGTCTTCCACTCTCAGTGGCCAGGTCTCACAACCATAAAGGAGGACGGAGCGGACTGATGAGCAGTACACCCGCCCTTTGGTCGATAGTCGAACATCTCGTCTACGCCAGAGTCGGCGTAAACTAACAAATGCGAAACGAGCCCCTTGTATTCGTGCTGAGATTTCGTCAGAGATCAGCCCGTTGGGGCTGATGGTACTTCCCAAATAAGTGAAGCGGTCAACGTGCTCTACCACTTCACTTCCTATTTTTAAACTAGGCGTCGATGTAGTCCAGTCCTGTAACATCATCTTGCATTTGGCGGGAGCGAATCGCATGCCAAACATTCGTAGATTGCGGCTCAAGGTGTTTAGAAGACTCTGCATTTCGTCAGCGTCTTCGCCTAGAAGGACTATATCGTCTGCATATTCCAAGTCAACGAGATTATTCCCCGGTAGCAAGTCAATCCCTGAATCGCTGAAGTCACCTAGGGTTAAGTCCATTAACACATCTATGATGAAGTTGAATAGAAAAGGAGATAATGGGCATCCTTGACGGACACCACTGGTCGTCATCAGTTCAGATGACAGCTCGCCGTAAGCCCTCACCTGGCTGTATGAGTACGAATAGAGTGCCTTAATCAGTGCAATATATTTTCTTGGAATTCCCTTTACAGCCAAGCATCTCCAGAGAACTTCCCGATCGACAGAGTCGAATGCTGCCTTTAGGTCAAGAAATATAATGACTGTTGGACGCCGGTAGGAATGCCTATGTTCTAGAATCTGTCGGAGGGTGAAGATATGATCAATACACCCTCTTCCTGGTCTAAAGCCTGCCTGGCTCTCTCGTGTTTGTGCTTCCCGAGCACCACTCAGTCTACGCATGATTATTGAGCCTAAGACTTTAGATACTATATTAGTCAAGCTAATCCCTCTGTGATTATCACAGGAAGACTTGTCTCCCTTCTTGTATATGGGGATAATCAGTGACTTACACCAACCCGATGGGACTTCTTCTGATTCCCAGACGCTGCCTAGTACCTCAGTTAATCCGGACAGTAAGCTGTCTCCACCGTACTTAAATACCTCTGGAGTCATTCCATCAGGTCCCGCTGCTTTGCCTAGTTTCAGATTGGTGACAGCTTTAGTAACCTCAGTTAGTGACGGAGGACCTGTGTCTATATCCCATTCAGGGAGGTGTTGGATGCTCGGAAGGTTGAGCGTGGCTGTGGGCAAATTAAACTGCTCCTCATAATGCTCTTTCCAACGATCCAGTCGTCTATCCTGTGAGCTAATTATAGTGCCATTTTTTTCCGAGATTGTCTCACTAATGATTTGTCTTCTCCCACCCGTTTCCCTGATGAGTCCAAAGAGTTGCCTGGTGTTGCCTATCCTCAAAGCTTTCTCCATCTCTTTGGCTTTTGTCGCCCACCACTGTTCACGGTCCTTGCGGAGACTTTTCGTAAGTTTCCTCTTGTGCAGCTTTCGCTCCTCATTGAATTCGGAGCTCGCCGGAATAAGTCTTCTAGCATCTATCAGTTCGGATGAGGCGGTGGAGATCCAGTGGTTTTTACTCACCTTTGGGTTTACCTTATTCACAGCTTTTACAGCTGTATCTATGGCTGCCTGGATATTTTTCCAAGCTTCTTCAGGGTGAGCACAGCTGTCGAACACAGATATGTGTTTAGCTAGTTCTTCCTGAAATACGGATTTAGTTTCCTGATCGAGCTGGGGACGTGATGGTTTTACCGCCAGCTGTTTCCTACGTCCGTTCAGTCGTAAGCACACCCGAGCGCGGACCAGTGCATGGTCGGTATCTACGCACGTGTTCCAGAAGGAGCGACAATCTCCTACCGACCCACGCCAACGATAGCTTATTGCTATGTGGTCTATTTGTGTCCAGCGTTGGTTTGATGAAGGGGGTCTCCAAGTCAAACAGTGTCTCTCCTTGTGTTTAAAGTTAGTGCTTACAAGAAACAAATGATTATCAGAGCAGAACTGTAGGAGACGGTCACCGTTGTCGGTTCGCTGGCACGGAACTCCATAGGTGCCACCGACATCCTTCTCAGATTGACACAATTTCCCTACTTGAGCGTTAAAGTCACCAGCTAGAACGACTATGTCTGAGCGTTTAGCCTTTCCACCAAACTAGACAGCTTTTGGTAGAACTCATCCTTCGTTTCATCTGAACTGCAGTCAGTGGGGGCGTAGGCGGAGATTACGAAAAGGCATCGGCGAGTAGTGCAGTCCTTCCTCCTTCTTACTGATCCGTTCAGGCGGACAGCACACATTCGGCTATCTACCGGGATCCAGTCAAGCAATGTCTTTTCTGCCCTAGTACTCAAAGCTATCCCTACGCCAGCTAATCCTCGTGAACTAGCTGTGGCATCTCCTGACACCCTCAAGGTGAATTTTGCAGATTCAACCTGTTGGCCAGGTGGGGTTAGGTGAATAACCACACTTGGGTCTTGTATGCGTGTTTCTGAAACACAGCATACATCAATGGCTCGTGATGCCAGGGTCTTGGCTAGTGATGCTTGTTGTCCTATTTGGCAAAGTGTCCTAACATTAAGAGCTCCTATATGAAATTGGTGGCGCGGCTTTAAGAGGCTGTCGGTGGTGGTTTTTTGGCTTCCATCGTTTTTAGTGGACGCAGAGTGGAGAGGAAGTGGAGAGCTATCAAGTCGAGGAGTTGCATCAGTGGAAGGAAGGCAAGATGATAGAGATGAAGATGAAGACAAAGATGAGTGAGTAATAGAGAGGTTTCGTGTGCATTTCGGATTGTGAGGGCGATTGTTACTTCCCGGCTGCCCACACCGTGGAAGTTGGTTGCGTGACCGCAGAGCCCAGGGGACAACTGCTTGAGGCCGGTCACACGCGGCCTGTTTTTGTTGTTCTTTTTGTTTGGTGTGTCTCAGTAGCAGATTTATCACTCCCGCCCTGTGACACGGCAGCAGGAAGCGCGGTCAAAAGGAGTTATCAAAAGGAGTTATACGTCATTGCCTCAAATCCATGTGTGCACTACTCTTTTATATCGTTAACTTGTAACGACGGGAGACAAGGGCCGCCAGGCAACAGATCGTTTATTGAGAAAATCAACACATATTTATATATACATTGTACATGTACATTATTATTTGTTACTATTAGCAGAGAAACAGCGTCTTCCGATTGCTTGTTTCCTCGCTGTCATCTCCTCATCTCATCCTCTGTCATCTCCTTGCAGGCGCTTCTTTCAAAGTCAGACAATATATATGCGAACTGCATCCGCCCACTCAAAGTCTGCTGTTATCAGTTGTTGAGTTAGTCTTTGTTCGAGTTTTCTTCTCATGACCAAGACCTGGGATGTAAATATTGACGTAAATTGCTGTCTGCCAATTTTGGCTAGCAGACAGCTCTCACCACAAAGTAAGTGATTAACGAAAAGTGACTATTAGTGCAACAAAGTATTCCGTTTCAACTTGTGGTCAACGACATTTTCTATTTTGATGAAGAAATCCAACGATAGGGAGATTTATCCGCTTCGTGGAGACTTGCATACTGCCTACAAAAACTGTAGTGAAGTGTCTTGAAGAAATTCTCAGTAATTCTGTTGACGAAAAAATGTCGTGTTTACGACCACGATAATTGTGAGGGTAAACTTGAAGGTGGCATCTTTTTCTCCGCATTTCGCTGGTCAACATAGTCACCAAATAAACTGACATATGTTATATATTGATTGTATCAACTAATGTGCATCCAGAATCAAGATTGGTATTCGATCTTCCACAGGACTGGACTACATTAACTTCTAGCTTAGAAATAGGGAGTGAAGTCGTTGGTGGAGCATGTTGACCACTTCACTTATTTGGGAAGTTGTGTCAGCCAGAGTCAATAGGTTGGTCGCTGACGAAATCTCAGCAGGGATACAGAAGGCTGGTTTCGCATATGCCAGTTTACAACGCTTCTGGCTTAGTAGACGTGATATCTAGCTGACTGTCAACCAAAGGACGTGTGCAATGCTCAGGAGTCCGCTTCGTCCTCCTTTATGTCTAGCTGTGGGACCTGGCCGCTGAGATTATTGGAAGACATGAAAAGCCTGGCCGGATAGCTGTCTTTGATCATAGATGACTCCGTTCAATCTCCCGTGTGAAGTGGTATAACAAGGTGAGCAATATTGAGGTGAGGCATCGGTCCAGTGCTAGGTAAGTGAGGTGGAAAATCAGTAGACGAGACTGTAAAGTAACATCGATTGAGATGGTTAGGATATGTGTTACGTATGCCTAGCCATCACATGCTCCCACAATGGGCAATGTAGCTGATATAGGGTCAGACTGGAAAGGAACTACCGGTGGTCAAACCAAACCAGGGCTTCATCAGTCAGTCAATGAAATCCACAACAGTCAGTTTAAGCCACATCAGGTGTAGATTTCGTAGTTGGGGTCATCGGGACGGTAAACACCAATGACTGGAGACAATCGGTGATACGGCTCAAAGTGATCGTTCTCAATGGCTGGCGCAGATGCATTCACTCCTTGGGACTTATAATATCCAATGAAACTATATTGTTTTTCGATATTACTATTCTTTCTCCTTCACATCCCTGTTTATTATCTCTGTTTTAAATGTTTTTTTGCTTCTTTCTCTTGCTTTGTGTGCTGTATACAGGGAGTGTGGCGACTTTAACTGCTGCACATCGGTGCAAAGTTCTATGTTGAAATCAGTCAGTCAGGCCAGAGCTGGATCAGTTATCGTGAGGGGATCACCACCATCAAGTACAACCTCCACTCTTCCAAAGGCATGCTACCGGCTGAGCGACGTTTAGGAGTGCATCGGCTGAACATAAAACCTAGGACCAAGTACATAGTCAAAAGAATAGCAATGGATTACAAGCAAAATTATTTAAAGCTGACAAAAATAAACAGACCAGTGAAACAGACCGGATAAACCACTTCTGTGTACAACATTCTCGGCTGTTTCTTCTGCGCATTAACAACTTTCGATGTGGAAAAACGCACACTCAAGAGCCACTCCGACAAATTTCACTGAAGATTTTTTTCCATTAAATTCGGAATATGATTTGTAAGAACAAGAGTGCTGAAGTATCGAGTAGTTGGTTTGTCCACTTTCTCTTTACTCTATATAAATATCCTGAATTTGTTTATCCTATGCATAATAGCTTGAAGTTTCTTTCACTGGTAGTCATTTCTCAGCGATACTCAACCAATTCATGACTTCAGATTACGCACGTAATTTACTTAATTTACTGACAGAAATTTTCATGTGTTCGGTTACCAAATGATGTTGTGCGTCGGTGGGACAACGGTTAAACGCTTATTAACCACACCTCAGGTGGTCCGGGGTTCAATCCCCGGATACTCAACCAATTCATGACTTCAGATTACGCGCGTAATTTACTAAATTTCATGTGTTCGTGATATGTATCCACATATATATATTTATGTGTGTGTATGTTGGTCTCTCTTTCTGTTTGCTCGCTTAGTCTGTGACCATTTCACTTGTATGAACTTGTTTCCTTTAACAATGTATATTCTCCTCATATTATATTATATTATATATAATAAGAGTGTTTGTTGACATGTCTGTTGTATTTCGCAATGTAAATATGGATCGATACTTCATTATAATTAGCCATTCATGTTAAGACTGTCTAATGATTTGTCTGGAACATTTCATATATATATTTTTGCATGCACAATATTGTGTGAATTTACTTACTTACCACTTTGGTGTGAGACCATTTATTTTCGTCTCCTTCTGTTTGGACAATAGAAGTATCATCCGCCTTCTTGTGTCAGGACTATTAGTTTCTCGACCAGTCCATAACAATAAACTAGAGACGAGTACATAAGAGTTCGGTTACCAAATGATGTTGTGCGTCGGTGGAAAAACGGTAAAACGCTTATCAACCACACC
This sequence comes from Trichobilharzia regenti, assembly GCA_944472135.2. Lineage (NCBI taxonomy): Eukaryota > Metazoa > Platyhelminthes > Trematoda > Strigeidida > Schistosomatidae > Trichobilharzia > Trichobilharzia regenti. Next base: position 2,496,583 of record OX235267.1, on the reverse strand, counting down.
TCAGGTGGTCCGGGGTTCAATCCCCGGACGACGGACGCACTCCTCTACCTCCCTAGGCCAGGAATCAAACTGGTATACAGAGGGAAGATTGGGCATTAGGCTACCAACTCCATACCACATATAAATAAACAGCAGTGCTATGTTCCGTTGGGAACGTAAAGGAATAAACCATCTAACCTTTTCATCAAATATTGTATATGCATAACTGTACAACTTTGAAGCGAATTTACGAAAAGACTATTCTTCACTGGCTGACACCTAACGACATGAATATTGTCCTTACAAGTGAAAAAGGCCATAAGTTGAAAGCATCACAAAAACAATAAAAGAGACGCAGATATTTTCTCACCTTGATGAATTGCTGCCACATGTTGCCTAACCTGAACTTTTGAGGCGAATTTTTTATCACATTGTTCACAAGAAAAACCTATGCCTATATAAAAATAAAAACAGCAAAATAATAATACAACAGGGAAAAACATTAAGCCAAGAAAATTACGTAACAAGCACGATTGAATGGATAGTATACACTAGAGAAAATAATTCATTAAGAGTTCGGTTAGTAGTAATGGTCGACAATAACTTAAGTAGCTGAAGAGAACAGATTTTACCCACACCGATGACATTATCACCGATCTAATTATGTAGGATTAGTCTGAAAAGAAAAGAAGGCGGGAGGAGGATTAACATGAAATGACATAATTCTGTGAAATCCTAAGCAGTCAACACAGTGTACCGAGGAGTCCCAAACAGTCTGGAATGTGCATCATGCGTTCCATTGCCAGTCACCATTGAGGTTAATTATCAAATATTGGCGAAGCACCCACACAAGGAGCCGACATATCAACAGAGACCGAACATTTTGGTCGAATCAAAATCGTACTAAAAGTAAGCAATAATTGATACCGATTGCGCAAGACGTGGTGGCCCAAGTGGTTCACTGGTTAAGGCTTTAGCGTTTCAAATGACGCGTACTGGTGTTCGATCCCCAGTGGGAAAAACATCCTACTCACTGCGCAATGCACGTAAATCCACCTGACAAGTCCCAAATACAACGAAAAGCAAATCCACTCAACAAATTACTTCAAGTGTCCTTGTGATGTTCAAGAAACTTATTGGCAGAAGATTCGATGAGATGGAAGGAGAACAGAATACAATAATATAAATAGATATTTGCATCATCTTTAAAGCATACAATACCCTCTATGCATTTTCACTGAAGTACTCATTATTGATATTATTTCATGCTCACACATTGTGAAATACATCAAATAAAGTATAATTATACTTCAGTAGTTTGCACACAATGATAACTTTTGTTATTGGTAATATTTCGAGCAAAATTACTGCCCGTGATCACACATCAACTGTATTGGAATTGTTTGGTTTGTTTGAGTTCACACATTTATGATTTGTACTCATCCATAAATAGTTCATTATTTCTTTCTCCATTCATTTTTGTGTATTCAGAATTATATTCCAGGTTGTTGACAGTTGTGCTACTGAGTCACTCTTGTCACGTGCATCTGGAGTGATCTTAATCAATATAGATTCGGTTGTAAGTCTCACTTTCCTTTTGTTCGTAGTAGTTTTCAGAATACAAACATTGTTCCAATCAATATTCTGACTTTTGTTCCATGCATGTGCAGCTAGACATGAATTTTATTCTAAATTCTTGTAAGCTTGTGTTCCTTCCTGTTGGTTGACCTTTAGTTAGGCGTTTATCATCATCATCATTCACTCTTATTTTCAGTGATCTGAACGTTTGACCCACACATTGAGTCGGACACTCGACACAAGATATTTTGTAAATTACATTACTACTTTTATCCATCATTTTTATTGGATCTATCAGTTGGTTTATTTTATTTTAAATTAGATTCGTTGGTTTAAACGTGATGCGAATCCCCATACTTTCCTGAGGTTTCTTCCAATCGCCTCTGATATACCATTTTTCTATGGTATTCTGATCGTCTTTCCGCCATCCTCCTACGTGTCATTCTCTAGTTTTACCCTCTTTTTCATATTATTTATGATAAATTCGTTTGGGTAGTTGTTGTCGAGTAACACTGTGAATAAGACGTTTATTTCTTTACGCTGGTTCTCTGTTGTTGTAGTTGTTGTTGTTAGTCTACGTATTCTATCTGCAAGACCTTGTATTAATCCTCGTTTTACCGTGAGTCCATGGGGCTGAGTGATAATGTGTAGTTTTTTTTCTATACAGAGTCGTTTTTATGCTACCTACCATCTGTTACTCTTTGTACTTTGCAGTCTAACACACCCAGTTCCTCAATTTCATTCTCTACTTCCATATTGTGAATTCTACTCAGTTCACAGGATTGTTTATGTGTGTAAGCAGAATTTCCCAACATTGTTCCCTGTCATTATTACTAACGTATTGTCGTCTACATATCTCCACCAACATTTTATTGATGACCTGAATGGTTTAGGTGCATTCTTTTCGCGAAAATCCATGAATATGTCAGCTATTATTGGTGAGATGGGCAATCCCATGGCTACTCCTCCTTCATTTTGTTGGTATATTCTTCCTTCAAATTTAAAATATGTTCTTGTGAGACGGAATTCAACCTCTTTTATGATCTCTTCTACGGATAATCGTGTCCTGTCTTTCAGGTCATTATCTTCGTCTAGTCTCGTTTTCAGTGCATCCATGACCATCTGAATGGTTATTTTCAGTATAGACTGTTTACATCAAAGGCGACTGGTATTTCCTCTTCGTATATTCTAATGCCTTTTAGTCCTTACACTTACTCAAATGTCTGTCTGTCTGTCTGTTTTTGACATGGAACTTTCCAGATATGTTCGGCAGTTCAAGTCGCCACACTCCCTCTTTGTAACACACAAAGCAAGAGAAGAAAGTACAAGAAATGCATAATAGACACAGGAAACAGGGATATGAGGCATAAGGAATAATAACAACGAAGAACAATAGAGTCTCACTGGAAATCATAAGTCACAAGGAGTGGATGCATCTGAACCGGCCAGCCATTGAGAACGATCACTTTTAGTCGCATCACCAATTGTGACACGGTAGCAGGAAGCGCGGTTGTTGTTATTCCGGGCCCCGACCGATTCAGCATTATATTTTGTGAAATTTTTTTCGTCATATTATTCGATTTTGTAGTTGCTTTTTGTCTAACCGCTGTGCGATCAACCGATCTGGGATGGTAGGACCTCAAGAGACATAAGTCTGAGCCAGTAGAGCTTGTTGGGACATTGCGGTTTTCGAACCCGACCACCACGTCAAGGTAGCGATTTCGGTCGGGCAATGGTTCTCTAGGCGATATCAATCCGTGATCAATTTGTGAAAACAAAACTAATCCTTGCAAACCAACCTATAGAAAATTAATTATTATTATTAAATGAATAATTTGAAATGTATAATCAAGTCGCGAGAACAGGTTACACATATAATTATTACATAAGTAAGAATTTGTAACATATACCACATTCGATGTACATCAGCCTTCCACCTTCGATGAAACGTTGACACATACAGATAGTTAACTTCGTTAAACTGGTTGACGTGTTATCGTTAATATTACTAAAGTAGTCATTCACAATCACAGTTATTGTCAATATGGCACGTACACCCATTGTGGAGAAGTAAGCAAATTTACAAGCTTGTAAAAATTTTCCATCTTTGTCAAACCACAGTATTGTTTTCCAGTATGAAGTTCTGGCTGACTGATCTGATCTACGTGTGTACGACTTTCAACAGGTGAATCACACTAGCACTGTAGATAAAGCTTAATTTGGTAGAGTATCACAGTGTTATACAGTAATATTTACTCATGACCACCTTCCGAGTACAATTTTTATTGCCCATAATCATATCAAGGCAATACTCACACAACTTTGTAATTTCGTTTATGTAATTCCATTATTTTTCCTCGCTTGACTTGACTGGTAGTAGTATTTTCCATATTTCCAGTATAAATGATGAGTCATCCCTATTGCATGTGCTGTGTTGGGTGCAGATTCGACAGACCAGGATTTGCTCAACAATCTCTCAAGCTCTCCACCTACCTTTATTACGTTTTAGAATTTTGACTCTGTCCCTCACACCCTATTGTGTGGTTGTGTATTAATGCATGCATTGCAATTTCTGAACGTTTTGTTCAATTTACTTGTGTTTGTGGAGTCAATAATTGTAACGTTAGCTAAATTCTTATGTTCCGACAATCTGAATGTTCCCAATCTAATACTGGTTTGACCTATGTAGTTGACCTAGGTCAGTGGAATTATTCTCCACCATAGTGCTCAAGTCCTATTCGTATATCAGTGAGTTACAGGTTCGAAACACAGTCTATCGAACGAAGGTTAGGCAGTAGAGCACTATTCAAAAGGACTTATACAATGACGTGTGGCTTATTGTCAAATGCACCGAATTGTAGTTGACTGATTTGAGCTTCCTTTGTCGCAGGATATTCATTAGTTAAATGGTCGATACAAAACATAAAATAATTTAGGCATGAGGTTGATCATACTCCGTTTCATGTTATCGAATTCGCACGAATGACAATTTCACTGGCTTATCGTGGAGGCCATATGATTACAAATAAGTCGATAGATAGAAGATGAAGAAAGACTACTATGAGAGGAAGATGATAAAATACTCAGGTCAAATATAAACACAGTCGAATTACTTCTCTGTTGACAGGATTATCATTCTACATCTAGGGCACTAATCCCGTTGTCAGTTAAGGTTGACTTTGTGATTAAGACTAAGGCAGTTCAAACATACATGATCGACTATATGCAATTTAGTCACACAAGTGTTCTTATTCGTTAGTGAACGTTATTTGATAGTTCATTGATTCACTATTATTATAATTGTTTCCTTGGGTTCCGAATGGAACACAGGGTTACAACAGAACATCTTCACATTGGCCTATTCTCTCGAGTCCTCTTCAGCTGGTCGCACATACTTCCCACCTTCTCCTCACACGGTCTCCTCTATGTCACCCTCACACCCACGCCCGATTCGTCATTTCCCATTTGCGTTCCAATCGATTACTGGCCTGCATTTAGCGCGATGTCATTCGACGTTCTCCTCAGTGACGTGTTTCCAGTCCCTCTCTGCTTGCTTCCACATAATTATTAGGCAGTAGATTTCTGGATAATTTATTCCCATAGTTTCTTATAGCTTATTGCTTCTGGCCAGCCATTTCACCTTCAGTATGGGACCAGCGAAGGTAGATGTTGACATAAATCTGCAACAGATTATAGGGAAAATTTTCCACAACGCGCTTGACTCATTTATAAGTGATTGACTCAACATTGGTGCTGAAAATCCGGATTTGCTGTTGATGCTGAGGCGGATTTCAGAGTGCTTCAAAACTGATTTCAGGGAGATGAAGGTCTGCCTAACGTTTCCGATTCTGGCTTTCACATCGTACTCTGTCTATACCAACTGCCTGCAGTTCAACCGATGCTGCCTAGCCAGATAAGCGTAGTAAGTAGAATCTTTCAAATTTATTCTATTGAAAGTGTGATTGGTGTTTGTTGTTAATTTTGGTTGGTTGATTAACCTCACCACCTCTGTCTTCTCTATGTTCACCACCTGGAGTCCTGTCTTTGCTATTTGCTTCTTTTGGAAACTTGTTGGTTTTCGTGTGAAGGCCTTCATGTTTGTATGACACTAGTGTGATATGAATCATCCACGCGCGAGATGCAGGTCTTCTAGATTCTTCTCATCGGTCAAACGTATTCCTGTGTTCTCACTCCCCCAACCACCCCCAGTCTAACGCGAAATTCAGTCATTCACAATTAAGAATATCATCATCGGTGATACTATGTAGAATATATTACTCCTGTATTCACCTCAAAAGCCTCACTGAATTTTCTGTTGTGGATCACCTGAAAGGTGGCATATTCATAGAGCTAGCTGTTGAATGAGATTGATAAAGATTTGGAGCACTACACTAAATAGTATTGAAGTAATAGTTACTTTGCGGTCAACGCTCTCTGTCGAAGGTCTTTTCGAAGTCGAGGAAATTGAGGTAGAGATCTGACTACCACTCTATACTTTGTTCGATGACGATGTATAGAGTTGCAATTCGATGAGGACATGATTTGCTTTCCCTGAGTCCAGCTTCTTCCAGCTGGGGGGAGGGGGGCGGAGTTCTGCATCCAGTACATCTTTCAATATCTTCAGGATAGAGGGAAGCTTAAGTTACCTTCCTCTTTTCGTAGTTTGACAGGGTGGCCTTTCTTCCAATCAGCGGGTACCTTTGCATGCTACTAAATTTCTTGTATTACTGGCCTAAGTATATTCACAACGGTTTTCAGTGCTCTCCCGAACTTCAATAACTTGATTCGCTCTCTATTCTTAATTTATATTAGTTATCAACAAACTTATCTTTTTCTTCCTGATTCAAATTAATGACTTTGCACAGTGTGAATATGGATTCTTAAAATGAAGAGATATGTAATTAGAAGTAGGAATGCAAAATATGTGTCACACTATCGAATAAAGTTATACAGCACACATAGAGATCAGAACTATAAGCCGAAAAAAGTTCTTAAAAAATGATTTAATAACATAAGACACAACTGATTCACTTGATGTTAACGTCATCCAGTGTACATTGTTTCGATACTGGGGAGTAACAATTCTGGTGCTACCTGATTCTGAATCCAAGTTCCCAGGCAATCTAGACTGCCAGTCTAGGAGAACTTGTCATTGTGCGGCATACTAGAAAGATGATGGAATGATAGTTACAGGCGATCACTAGTAAGCCTTTACACCCACCCCGGCTTTGTGCTTATTGGCAGACATGCACACCTGTAACCTGGGAGAAGCTTATATCTCACTGTCACCCACCCCGTCTGGGATTACAACCTGTTTCAACCAGCACTGCAGTCAGGCATATCTTTTAGAATCACCGGCTAAGTTAAACTTTCGACACCACTAACCTACCAATCAGCGAACGACGTCAAATTATCCAATGAGATTCACGAACGTAGTTCAATGTTGTATAGCGCTTGCTTCATTTCTAATGCGTGACCTTACAAGGCTACTGTTGCAATTCGAGGAGGTTAGTGTTTTCCAGTATTTCCTGGATTTGAGTTGATCCGGAAAGAGCGAATTTGTTTGTGTGGTGGTATCATGACTTTAAAAGGCTATACCAAATCAACTGATGGATTTGTTCATCGTTGTGCTATATGTTTGAGGCGTGCTAACATTAGAGAGGGTAAGCTGATAATTTTAATATTTCGTAGGAACTTTTTTCGCTAGGTCCCATCTCTCCCTAACCCAAATTTTGTATATCTGCGACTAATGGGTGTTGAAACAGCCGGTGAGAGCAGCAGCTGCCGAGATGGAGAATAGCCTCGTCTCAACAGTTCAGTGGTACCAGAATTACAGAGATATTGCTTCGTGGAAAGTAGAGAACATCACTTGTTTGCTGGGTGGATCCCGTTACGAGGACTCATACGAATTCCATTGAACGGTTTTAGGGCTGCTTGAAAAACAGGGTAAGGGCTATAAATGGATCTCATTTATAGTCATCTAGATAAATATACGTACAGAATGTGGTGTGACTTCTCCATTGACAGTCCCATGCAAACCTTGGAGATGTTACTCTCACATTTTCGAGCAAGATACCCATTGTGACCGTTTTATCCTCCGTTTTTGCTTTTTCTACAAATATACGTTTCCATTTACCATAAAGGCCTCCTTAATATGATTGGTCCGTTCAAGGTCCTCTGCTGAATGTTCGCAAATCGTGTCGAAATTTTAACTTTGCCTGCTTAGCCGGAGCTAATTACAAAAGATACCAGTGATGGTAATCTTCAGGTTAGACAACCTTCTAAAAGCCGAATAACAACACCCTCTGATGCACCGCTAAGTTCATCAACTGGTATCAATCAGTCGTCGTTGGTGTTGTCATCCACATTGAAAAAGACGCCCATCAACTCAAGTATCTTGTGCAAAGACTTTGATAGTATTGGTGCATTTCAAAAGACGAAAGATGTTGCTCAGTTTAGTGGGGACAGGCGAACTGTACACGAGAGGGTAATTGTTAAATTGACTTGCATGAATAAAGGCATTTCAGTTTCAAGTTACTATTTGAATGCTATTATCTTTGGTGTAAATTACTCTGTTTCTACGCTTGGGTGATCAGATACGTCGTGTGTTTGTTAGTCATCTATATTCTACGATACAATGACATGAGCGTGTTACCGTTCAGATTTGAGGATATAGCTGATAGAGGGAAGTCAGCAAATGAACTCTGCGACGATTTTCCAACCTAGGGCGTCAACCTGAGAAGGGTTGTAGGCGTACTGCTGTAAGACCTTCAGCTTTTCAATGGTAGTTCGTCAAGGCAGAATCCACCACATTTGATGTATTGATTGTACATGTGTTCGTGTTAAATAATTGTGTGAGCTCCAATTATTGTAATTGTTGGTTAGTCTTGATTGTCTCCGGATATTCTACAACTTACAATCGTCAACGTGAGAAGGACTGAGGGCGTACTGGTGTAAGTCCCGCGATTCTTCAAAGGAATTTTATTGAGATACTATCCGCGATGTTATTTGTGCTGTTTGTATATACGTGTGGTGTGTCATATCAATTTGTGATTTTTGGATTCACTGTGTTTTCTTGTTGTTTTCGTATCTTGTTTTCTTGCATTATTTTGTTAGTTTTCGTCGTGCTTACTTCTGAAGTTGTTTCTAGTCTTCTACGTTCGTGAATGAATTGATTGATGTTAGAGACAGCGGATGGGTCGTATACGCCGGGGACTCTAGTTCTGAGAATGACATGTGCACGGAGATAATTATTAGCTTTGGTCCCACACGTCGGGGAGCAAGAGTGTAGACGACTGAGGCTTGCATACGTCACCGTTACTAGAGCTGAGGCAGAATGACTGACAAGCGATCGCAGTGGTGATTGGTAATGAGTAGATAAGAGGATGTACGAAGAGTATCATGAGGTGCTGATATGGCCATGTTGCATTCTGCAAGAGTCATTCAAGCAAGTGGAGATTGTGTTGCAAGATGTCAAGAGGAGGTCTCTGTCTGGAGGCGCAGGTCGTCATTGATGTGTGAGATTGTGCTGTGTGTATGCCTGTGGTGTGTTGGCTTTTCTATTTGTTTTACATTTCAGCTCCGTCCGTGTGACCCAGGATCTCGCAATCACATCCAATCCAACGTGTATTTGTCGTGATGCAAAAGAGGGATGGATCCCTATTTCGCCGGTGAGTGTCGATGTAGTTGAAGATTGAACGATCAATTCATAGTTGTTTGCTCAAAACCAACTTCCCCAATTTTCGCGGAGGCATCAATACGACAGTCATCGTCTCATGGTTCGCTGCAATTTGGAAGAGAGAAAGACTATCAGAAACTTTGTGTACAATAACCTAATGGTTCACTCTGTATTGGTGCAAGAGTAAAGGGTCCTTGAGTCACCAATTTGTGTTCTTATTCTTTGCGTTTGTTATTGGGCATAGTTCCTGAAAGTCCTGCAAGGACAGCATCAAGTCCAGTGTAGTCAGACCTGGGCACTGACGGTGGTTGAAATAAGTTCCAAGTATCGCTTAAGTCCTAATTCGGCGTCCTGGCTTTTGCTGAAGTGACTAGATTAGCTGCACTTGGGAATAAGAATGGTTACCTTGGTGGGTTGTGTGAAACGATGCTAAGATACCAGCTTTACACACATGCTCGAAATGTTTTGCGTAGATAAATGTCACAAAGAACGCAGAATATTGTCCAGGCTAACTCAAACATAGTAATAACATCCCTCCAAAAGCGCTAGGGCGATGTGTTTGGTTCAGTAGCTGCAGGAGAGATAAAAACGAAAATGCCATCGTTTGATCGGTGCAAAACTTGTGAATGTACAGTCTCGAAAAGGCAAGCAGAACTGTAACGCCACTTCCGTGGTTGTGGTAAACCGTTCCACCAATTGATCGTGAATCAGTATTACATGGGTAACACTGTACATTACCAGTAAATTTTAATGGCAGTGCAAGAATACTTCACACATATCTAGGCCTGTGGTGTAAACTTTTGCTCACACACGTAATATGGCTGCCAACAAAACAGAACTAGTCACTATGTCAAAACATACTTATCAGATTTACCTCTTTTTGTGTTCTCAATCTGTTAGAGGGTTGAGAAATAAGGCAGCCATTGCAAAACATTGGCAGCTGACGAGCGATACTCGTGATCACTGTGCCTGCTAACGGCTCCAGCGTCCCCGTTTATTAAGAATAATCGATATTTCGTGTAAACGGGTAAGTTTACAGAGTGATCAAGCCAATTTTGTGGGCGCGGTCAGTTATATTAAAGATAACAACCGTGAACTATCATAAATAAATATTTTTAAGGTTAAAGTGCTCGACTATTTTGCCAACAATTAGAACAGGTTCTTATAAATGTAACTGTAAACCCTTCACTAAGGTCACGGTCGAAATTGAGCGTCAATCCAAACTTCGTTCCGTTCCCTTCTGATAGTTATGGTCAGTCAGTAAACAGCGTTTATTTTGGTAAGTGCTATGCAACCACCTGATTGAAAGCTACCTCGGGAAAAGAAGAATGTCCCGGGAAGCTGAAAAATAGTATTAAATGCAATTATGGATAATACATCATTGGAAGTACATTTACAAGATATATATGAGAGAGAGCTAAAGATCCCTCGGAATGATAGTATACATTTGCAATATTTGACGCTAAACATACTGGCAACTATAATGTTTTCAATGAAAATCCGGTTGTGTTCAAACATTAGTGCTGTTAATTCTTTGTTTTTCCACAAAGCAACTTGAATTTAAGGAAGCAACGAATACGAACAGAAGGGTAAGTTTGGCTTTATTAAGTGCCTATGGATTTTAGATAAAATAGAGTATAATAGCAATCAGATGAAGATAAGTGAACAGAGTTTTGTCGGGTACCGGGTTATATATAGAGTATTTCCGCGATTCCTATTGTATTGTTGAAAGCTGTTGGATCACTTCTCCCGATGTGGCCGTATAAAAGTCGAAAGGGGGAGGCTGGTTTGAGTCTCAGGTGTTTTAGCCAAAGTTGCTGAAGTCCATATATTTTGCACCTATCCGCGTAAGTCAGTCCTTCATGTGTGTATAACAGGTGTCGTGTATAGCTTCGCTGGATATCTTCAGTACAAACCGAATTACACCCATGCGTAAAACCGAAGGTGACTGGGCAGTATCCAAGTAGTGGAAGAACCATGACTTTGTATAAGAGGACTTCAGTCTCAGTTGTGCACATTTTTCGGAGTAACAAGCCTGTGAGTCTTCGGCATTTAGAAACGACTGATTTTGCATGCTGACTGAACGTTGAGTTTTGTGAGTAGGTAATGCGCAGGTCTTATGTGGAATGGAGAAAAGAGTCACCTAGGTGTGACTTGAAATTCGGGTGGGAGTCATTGAAGTATAGGATATCACATTTATCAGAATTGAGTGGCAGTTGCCTGTCATTGCTCTAGTTATGTGACCTATCCCGATCGTCTTGAATATGTGTGAATCCCTCGTTCAGAGTAGAATAGGGTAAGCTATATACAATCTTTAGACCGTCAGCATAAAAGCATGGGTAGCATGTTCGATTACACTGCGTATGTCGTTAACGTAAATTACGAAAAGCAATGTTCATAGTACACTAAACTGAACCAATCCAATTCGTATGGGTCTGGGTGGCAAGTAATTATTCGGGAATTCCATAGCTTCAGGAGGGTCCCCAAAAAAGAATTGAGAGAGAATAACAAGGGTTCTAGGAATCCTTCAGCTTAAGATTTAGTCTCTTGTGTGGGACATTATCAAAAACACTTCCGAAGTCGAAGCAGACAGTTTTAACATGGTTACTATCGTTTTCGTATTCGTGCCTGAGGAAAATCTAAAAAGGGTCATTCAGTAGAGCACGTCAAGAAGTATTGTCAGCCGCGTCTCGTAAACCGTCAATGCCCAGCTCTTGCTACGCTGGGACTCACGCTGTTCCTCGACGTTTCTCAGAAACGCTTAGTAATAACGGACGCAAAACTGAAACACCAATTGGCCACTCGAGAATTCTTTATTGCAACACCAAAATATAAAAAAAGATGCCACGAAGGTCTGTGAACAAATATTACAATAATAAATCACAATTTTACTTCTGACGGTTTACTGCTGACTTCTTTCTGAACAGCGACCGATGAGACGATGACTGGTGTATTGATGCCTCCGCGAAAATTGGGGAAGTTGGTTTTGAGCAAACAACTATGAATTGATCGTTCAATCTTCAACTACATTGACAAGTGTAGAAATATTGTCTCCGTAGTACCAGGCTGTAATCATATAAACCCAGGTATGTTTAGGATGGATTACAAATACTCGGGTAAAAAATAAAGCTTGAGGTCATTTCCCTCATATAACTTTGGTGTGTTTGGTATCTGATCTTATTCTTGATTTGTATCCGAATTGGGTATTGATTTAAAACAAGTGGTGTATTTGCATATATTTGTCAGCATTTTTATCGTAAGTAACACCAGAAGTGAATTGTACTCAATACAGACTTACAATAATAGTTAAAGTTTTCCTACAAACGGGTTTTTATAAGAAATGCAAGCCATTTTTATAGGCACAGTCCTGGAAATATACACTTCCATTAACCATAAATGCCTCTTCAATGTGATTAGCCCGTTCAAGGTCGTTTGCTGATTGGTTGACAGTGGTGCCGAAAGTTTAACTTTGCCGAATTATCGAAATCTAAAGCCCGCGAAGGCAGCTGTTGGTAAAAGTCTGTAATTGGCTGTCAGAAATCCTTTTCGTGACACGCAGTGCAACTTTCTCACCCGTATAGAAGAACTGACTAACTGACTTCACATTAATGTTGACAATCCAAATCTTTTTATTTACGCTGAGTTAGTTCAGAAGATTTCCAAACTGGTTTCAGGTTGGTGAAGGTGTATGTAACCATGCTTCCTAGATAGTGAAGGCAAGAAGTGACCCCCGTCATATCTCTCCCACTGATGGTGGTGATCGGTGCCGGTTGTTGTTGTTGTTAGTTGATTGGTCGCCTATCTTCATCACCTTCGTCTCCTCTATGTTAACCACTTGGAGGCCTGTCTTGGCTGCACTGCTTCTTCAACCAGTTTGTTGGTTAGAAGAAGTGCAGGAAAATAACGAATGAATAGCGATGGATTACAAGCAAAATTATTTAAAGCTGACAAAAATAAACACACCAGTGAAACAGACCGGATAAACCACTTCTGTGTACAACATTCTCCGCTGTTTCTTCTGCGCATTAACAACTTTCGATGTGGAAAAATGCACACTCAAGAGCCACTCCGACAAATTTCACTGAAGATTTTTTTCCATTAAATTCGGAATATGATTTGTAAGAACAAGAGTGCTGAAGTATCGAGTAGTTGGTTTGTCCACTTTCTCTTTACTCTATATAAATATCCTGAATTTGTTTATCCTATGCATAATAGCTTGAAGTTTCTTTCACTGGTAGTCATTTCTCAGCGATACTCAACCAATTCATGACTTCAGATTACGCACGTAATTTACTTAATTTACTGACAGAAATTTTCATGTGTTCGGTTACCAAATGATGTTGTGCGTCGGTGGGACAACGGTTAAACGCTTATCAACCACACCTCAGGTGGTCCGGGGTTCAATACCCGGACGACGGACGCACTCCTCTACCTCCCTAGGCCAGGAATCATACTGGTATACAGAGGGAAGATTGGGCACCAGGCTACCAACTCCATACCATATATAAATAAACACCACTCCTACGGAGGCTTCACGCCTCTAGCTTGAAGCCCACTATATTCCCTTGGGAACGTAAAAGAATAAACCATCTAACCTTTTCAAACATTCTTTATGTATAATTGTACAACTTTGAAGCGAATTTACGAAAAGACTATTCTTCACTGGCTGACACCTAACGACATGAATATTTTCCATACAAGTGAAAAAGGCCATAAGTTGAAAGCATCACAAAACACTGGGCTGAACACTTCAAAAGACTTCTAAATCGACTGCCACCTACAACGCGCCCAACAATACCAACAACGGAAGCAGAATTACCAATGAACATCGACACCCCCCGCCAGACGAAATCAGAATTCCTCAATGCAATCAAGATGCTAGAAGCTCGAAAAGCAGCAGGACCAGATGGAATCCCAGCGGAAGCATTGATAATAGACCCAGAGAAAACAGCGGACTTGATGACGCCTTTGTTGGAGAAGGTGTGGAAGGAGGGCAAAGTACTCGAGGATTGGAAGAAAGGATACTTATTCAAACTACCAAGGAAAGGAGACTTAAGTCAATGTAAAAACTGGTGCGGAATTATGCTCCTATCCATTCCAAGCAAAATACTAAGCCGCATCATCCTGGAGAGAATCAAACAAGCCAACCTGGATGAAAAACTTCGACCGGAACAGGCACGATTCTCAGGAGAATCAAGTCATTTGTTGATCAAATCGCCACACTACGGATCATCATTGAACAAAGCTTGGAATGGCAGTCACCTCTCTACCTCACTCAACTTCATCGACTTTGAAATGACCTTCGACAGCGTCGATCGAGAGGTGGTTAGGCAACTACTTCGCTACTACGGGGTCCCATCGACAATTATACATCTCATCCAACAGTCATACGACAGTGCTGCATACCAAGTAATCCACAACGGGAAACTTACAGAATCCTTCGAAGTGAGGACGGGAGTGAGACAAGGCTACCTACTATCGCCAATGATCTTCCTGATTGCAGTAGATTGGATAATGCGACAGACAACGTGCAATGAAGAAACACGCATAAAATGGACTCACACAAAAAACTTGGAGGATCTGGACTTCGCCGATGATATATGTCTGATTTCCGACAAACTGGAAGATATGCAAGTGAAAAGCAACAGGCTGGCAGAAGAAGCATCAAAGATAGGACTTCAGGTGAACATAGATAAAACAGAGGTGATGATTCCTGGCCAACACCAACAGCAACAACAGACAACAATCAGCCAGCATAAATGGGAGGAATCTGAAAGAAACAACATCTTCTACCTACCTACCTACCTGCGAAGCATCGTTTCAACTACGGGCGGATGGAACTGACGAGGATATCAAAACAGCGCCGATCTGAAAAGCATAGCAAGCTTTCATTATTCTTAAGTCTGTGTGAAGGTCGACAGCACTCAGCACCAAAAATAAGATCCCGATTTTCAACTCCAATGTAAAGTCAGTGCTACTTACTATACAGATGAGACATTTGGCCAGCGCGTCATAAAGAGAACCTCGAACAAACTTCAAACCTTCATCAACAGCTGTCTCCGCCCAATATCCAAGATCAAGTAGCCGGCCAGGAAAGATTAGCAACACGGGGATCTCTGGGAGTGAACCAACCAGGAACAGATTGCGAAACAAATTAATCAGGAAGATATGGAGGAGGATTAGGCATACTCTGAGGACACCATCAAGTGACATCACTAGACAAGCCCTCGAATGGAACCCGAAAGGGAAGCGGCGAGTTGGTCTTCAGTGCAAGGGTGACTTGCAGGAGGTCATGTGAGGAGGAGATGAAAGAATGTGCACAGACTAGGAGCGGGATGATATAATGATAATAAAAAGTAATCAAAAAAACAATAAAAGAGACGTACATATTTTCTCACCTTGATGAATTGCTTTCACATGTCGGCTAAGATTAGCTTTCGAGGCGAATTTTTTATCACATTGTTCACAGGGAAATGCTTTGCCTATATAAAAATTAAAAATATTAACACCACAGGGAAAAACTTTAAGCCAAGAAAATTACGTAACAAGCACGATTGAATGGATAGTATACACTAGAGAAAATAATTCATTAAGAGTTCGGTTAGTAGTAATGGTCGACAATAACTTAAGTAGCTGAAGAGAACAGATTTTACCCACACCGATGACATTATCACCGATCTAATTATGTAGGATTAGTCTGAAAAGAAAAGAAGGCGGGAGGAGGATTAACATGAAATGACATAATTCTGTGAAATCCTAAGCAGTCAACACAGTGTACCGAGGAGTCCCAAACAGTCTGGAATGTGCATCATGCGTTCCATTGCCAGTCACCATTGAGGTTAATTATCAAATATTGGCGAAGCACCCACACAAGGAGCCGACATATCAACAGAGACCGAACATTTTGGTCGAATCAAAATCGTACTAAAAGTAAGCAATAATTGATACCGATTGCGCAAGACGTGGTGGCCCAAGTGGTTCACTGGTTAAGGCTTTAGCGTTTCAAATGACGCGTACTGGTGTTCGATCCCCAGTGGGAAAAACATCCTACTCACTGCGCAATGCACGTAAATCCACCTGACAAGTCCCAAATACAACGAAAAGCAAATCCACTCAACAAATTACTTCAAGTGTCCTTGTGATGTTCAAGAAACTTATTGGCAGAAGATTCGATGAGATGGAAGGAGAACAGAATACAATAATATAAATAGATATTTGCATCATCTTTAAAGCATACAATACCCTCTATGCATTTTCACTGAACTACTCATTATTGATATTATTTCATGCTCACACATTGTGAAATACATCAAATAAAGTATAATTATACTTCAATAGTTTGCACACAATGATAACTTTTGTTATTGGTAATATTTCGAGCAAAATTACTGCCCGTGATCACACATCAACTGTATTGGAATTGTTTGGTTTGTTTGAGTTCACACATTTATGATTTGTACTCATCCATAAATAGTTCATTATTTCTTTCTCCATTCATTTTTGTGTATTCAGAATTATATTCCAGGTTGTTGACAGTTGTGCTACTGAGTCACTCTTGTCACGTGCATCTGGAGTGATCTTAATCAATATAGATTCGGTTGTAAGTCTCACTTTCCTTTTGTTCGTAGTAGTTTTCAGAATACAAACATTGTTCCAATCAATATTCTGGCTTTTGTTCCATGCATGTGCAGCTAGACATGAATTTTATTCTAAATTCTTGTAAGCTTGTGTTCCTTCCTGTTGGTTGACCTTTAGTTAGGCGTTTATCATCATCATCATTCACTCTTATTTTCAGTGATCTGAACGTTTGACCCACACATTGAGTCGGACACTCGACACAAGATATTTTGTAAATTACATTACTACTTTTATCCATCATTTTTATTGGATCTATCAGTTGGTTTATTTTATTTTTAATTAGATTCGTTAATTTAAACGTGATGCGAATCCCCATACTTTCCTGAGGTTTCTTCCAATCGCCTCTGATGTACCATTTTTCTATGGTATTCTGATCGTCTTTTCGCCATCCTCCTACGTGTCATTCTCTAGTTTTACCCTCTTTTTCATATTATTTATGATAAATTCGTCTGGGTAGTTGTTGTCGAGTAACACTGTGAATAAGACGTTTATTTCTTTACGCTGGTTCTCTGTTGTTGTAGTTGTTGTTGTTAGTCTACGTATTCTATCTGCAAGACCTTCTATTAATTCTCGTTTTACCGTGAGTCCATGGGGCTGAGTGATAATGTGTAGTTTTTTTTCTATACAGAGTCGTTTTTATGCTACCTACCATCTGTTACTCTTTGTACTTTGCAGTCTAACACACCCAGTTCCTCAATTTCATTCTCTACTTCCATATTGTGAATTCTACTCAGTTCACAGGATTGTTTATGTGTGTAAGAAGAATTTCCCAACATTGTTCCCTGTCATTATTACTAACGTATTGTCGTCTACATATCTCCACCAACATTTTATTGATGACCTGAATGGTTTAGGTGCATTCTTTTCGCGAAAATCCATGAATATATCAGCTATTATTGGTGAGATGGGCAATCCCATGGCTACTCCTCCTTCATTTTGTTGGTATATTCTTCCTTCAAATTTAAAATATGTTCTTGTGAGACGGAATTCAACCTCTTTTATGATCTCTTCTACGGATAATCGTGTCCTGTCTTTCAGGTCATTATCCTCGTCTAGTCTCGTTTTCAGTGCATCCATAACCATCTGAATGGGTATTTTCAGTATAGACTGTTTACATCAAAGGCGACTGGTATTTCCTCTTCGTATATTCTAATGCCTTTTAGTCCTTACACTTACTCAAATGTCTGTCTGTCTGTCTGTTTTTGACATAGAACTTTCCAGATATGTTCGGCAGTTCAAGTCGCCACACTCCCTCTTTGTAACACACAAAGCAAGAGAAGAAAGTACAAGAAATGCATAATAGACACAGGAAACAGGGATATGAGGCATAAGGAATAATAACAACGAAGAACAATAGAGTCTCACTGGAAATCATAAGTCACAAGGAGTGGATGCATCTGAACCGGCCAGCCACTTTGAGAACGATCACTTTGAGCCACATCACCAATTGTCTGCAGCATTCATTGGTTTTTAACGTCCCGAGGAACCCAACCCGTCAGTCAGGAAGTCTACACCTTCCTACGTCACTGGCTTAAACTGACTGTTGTGGATTTCATTGACTGGTGTCCTGTTTGGTTTGATCCCCACTAGCTCTTTTCCAGTCTGACTCTATATCAGCTAACATAGCCCGTTCTCGAGGAAGGCGATGACTAGGCCACGCATGTGTAGCACATTTCCCAACCAGCTCGAGGTGTTCAGAGGACTCTGCTCTGTTTTGTCTGCGTCCTCGCCTAAAAGGACCATATCGTCTGCATATTCTAAGTCAACGAGATTATTCCCTGGTAGCAAGTCAATCCCTGTGTCTCTGAAGTGAGATATGAACCTATTCCACCGTTCGCTGCAGTCAGAGATGTTATTATTGAGCTATTCAAGCTCGAGATTGACCTCATCTAGGAATATATTGGATATTTTCAGTTACACATTAGTTAGTAACTACTACCATGCGTCTAGTGACATGGGTTCGAATCTCAGAAAAGGATATGACTTCTTTCAAGATTGTAGATACTTCTTGCTGACTGGTGAGTACTAACAAACAGAAAACCTCTACCCAAGGCTTCCAACTATCTAATGAGAACAATTCAAAGGCGCAGTAGTAGTACTTGGTGAAACTCACCTACCTGATGAAGAAGACTACACACATAAATGATGAGGAAACCGATTATACTCAGTACACACACATGTGGAACCTCGCCTAGATTACTAGCTCGCTAGTTTTCTTGTCGGTCCCAAGCCCGGATTAAGAGAGAGGGTTGGGGCGTGGTGATAGCAGCTCCACCCTCGTAAAACAACCAAATCGCTACAGAAACTTCAACGAATAAATATATTAAAAATTCTAAAATTATAAACAATAGCCTTATTTTTCGCTGGAATCGGGGAAGTGAAATGACGCAGGCTGGTGAAAGCCTTCGGGAAGCCAGTCAGCCGATGTGCCTTCTTTCGATGAAAGCAAAAGTAAGGATGGGTACCTGGAATGTTCGTACAATGTACGAAACTAGAAAGGCTGCCCAGATAGCCGCTGAAATGAGAAGGTACAGAATAGAAGTGTTGGGAATCTGCGAAAGCAGATGGAACGGAACTGGAAGGTGACAACTACCAACTGGAGAGACAATAATCTATTCCAGTCACCCAGAGGACAATCACGAGCACACCGAGGGAGTGGCCGTCATGATGTCACCAACAGCAGCCAAAGCTCTCATGCAGTGGGAAACAATCTCCTCCAGGACAATGACAGCCAGGTTCAGCTCAAAAGGAAGGAAAGTTACAGTCACTCAATGCTATGCGCCTACAAACGTCTCAGAACAAGAGAAGAAGGAGGCGTTCTACAGACAACTACAAGCAATAATGGACAACGTCCCAAAAGGCGATATCAAAATCCTGATGGGCGATATGAATACGAAGCTGGGAGGAGACAATACACGAAGAGAACTCACCATGGGTCGAGAGGCCCTCGGTGAAATGAACGACAATAGTGAACTCTTCTCAGACTTCTGCGCCTTCAATGATTTGGTGATTGGTGGCAGCGTTTTCAAACACAAAGAAATACACAAGACGACATGGATTTCACCAGATGGAAACACCAAAAACAAAATGGACTTCATCTCATTCTCAAGAAAGTGGAGACGAAGCCTACTGGACACAAGGTCGGGGAGAGGAGCAGATGTGGGTTCAGACCACTATCTAGTACAAGGGACTTTCAAGGTGAAGCTAAAAGCCTCGAGGATAGCTGGGGATAGGCCACAATGCAAGTTCGACACTCGATTACTGAAGGACACAACCACAAAAGACACTTTCACTGCAACTGTCAGAGCAAAGCAGGAAACACTACGCGACATCACTGAAGAATCATGCGTGGAAGACCACTGGAACTCTCTCAAGGTGATTTTCAATTAAACGTAGTCAACGGTTTTAGGAAGAAAGAAGAGACAAGACAAAGAAAGGCTCTCAACGGAAACTTGGAAACTAATAGAAAAGAGGAGAATGGTGAAAAAGAAAATGATTCAATGCAAGGACGGACAGGAGAAGGAGACGCTGAGCTCAACTTACACAGCGCTGGACAAAGAAGTGAAGAAGAATGCTAGAAAGGACAAAAGACAATTCTACGACAATCTGGCCACTGAAGCTGAGAAGGCAGCAGGCAAAAGCGACCTGACGACATTATATCAGATAACCAAATCTCTATCCGGGAAGAGATCAACACAAGCGAAACATATAAAAGACAGACAAGGGAACCCAATTACCAAGGAAGAAAGACAGATTAAAGAATCGGCGGATCACGTCAAAGTACTCTTGAACCGACCACCACCTGCAACCCGTCCAGAAATACCAACAACAGCGCGCACACAACTGCAAGTTAACACCAATCCTCCAACGAGAGCTGAAGTCTTGAATGCAATCAAGACTCTGAAAGCTGGAAAAACAGCTGGACCAGATGGAATACCCCTTGAAGCAATAAAGGAGGACCCAGAGACTACAGAAGACATGCTGACTCCATTATTGCAAAAAGTCTGGAAGGAGGGAAAGGTGCCTACTGACTGGAGGAAACGTTACCTCCTGAAACTACCAAAGAAGGGAGACTTAGGACTCTGCAAGAACTGGCGAGGAATCATGCTCCTGTCGACGCCAAGTAAAATCCTGAGTCGCATCATCCTGGAGAGAATAAACGACGCACTGGATACACAACTCAGACCAGAACAAGCTGGATTCAGGAAAGGCAAATCATGTACCGACCAAATTGAAACTCTACGCATCATCATCACAGAACAAAGCATGGAATGTCATTCAAACCTATACCTCAACTTCATAGACTTAGAGAAGGCCTTCGACAGCGTTGATCGTGAAGTAATTTGGAAATTACTCGAGTACTACGGCGTACCCCAAATATTCATCAACCTTACTCAAAGGCTCTACGACAACGGCACATGTCATGTGATCCACAACGGAAAACTCAGCGAGGCGTTTGGAATAAACACAGGAGTCAGACAAGGGTTCTTATTATCACCATTGATATTCCTAATTGTTGTGGACTAACTGGATTATGCGTCAGACAGCGAGTGGGAAACGAGCAGACAGGGATATCCTAGACCGACGCGGAGAACCTAGAAGACCAGGATTTCACGCGTGGATGATTTATGCTTGATGTCACACAAAATCGAAGACTCACAAGCGAGCGAAAACCCACAAACTGGTCGAAGAAGCAGCCGGCGATGACAGGACTCCAAGTGAACATAGACAAGACGGAGGTGATGAAAATAACCAAACAACAACAACAGCAACATCCACCGTCAATCACCATCAACGGGAGGGATTTGAAAGAGGTCACTTCATTCACTTATCTAGGGAGCATTGTATCAACTACAGACAGTCGGAATGGACGAGGATGTCAAATCGAGCGAGAATCGGGAAGGCGAGAAACACATTCATCAACCTGAAACAAACCAATATGGAAATCTTCGTCACTCAGCATCAACAACAAAATTCAGTCGGATTTTCAATACAAGCGTCAAGTCAGTTCTTCTATACGGATCAGAAACTTGGAGGGCGGGTCACAAAGAATATTTCCAACAGCCTGTTGCAGACCTACCTTTATCAACCAACAACTGTCTTCGCTGGCTCTATACTGAAGATCAGATGGCCGGGGGCCGGAAACAATCACCAACAAGAAACTATGGGAACAAACAAAACAAGAACCAATCGCCAACCAACAAATATGCAGGAGAAAGTGGAGATGGGTCAGACACTCGCTGAGGAGACCGCTGGGTGACATCGCGCGCACGTCAGGCCATTGCTCGACTGGAACCCAAAAGGGAAGCGGCCAGTGGGACGTCTGTGCAAGGGTGACATGGAGGAGATCGTGTGAAGAGGAGTTGAAACAGTATGGACTAACATGGATGCAGGTGAAAAGTACAGCAGAAGGAAGACAGATGCTAGTGGAGACGTGCAGTTGAAGCCCTATGTTCCACTAGGAACCCAAGGGAGCAATAATAATAAAACACACACATGTTATCACATTTGCTTGTTTTAAAAATTAATGAAAATGTCAAAAAAGAGAAAGAAACAAAACGAAACACAAGTGGTAGTTACCTTCATGAACAACTTGAATATGTTCTCTGAGTATAGATTTACCATAGAACTTTCTGTCACACTGATCACAAGAAAACTTCTTGCCTAATGAACAGTTTTCAAAAACAGAAGAACATTTATAACAACAATAGTATTAATATTCAAATAGAGGGTAAATAGAATAACTGTGTCATAACGAAGAGGAGATGAAATATACCACCAGGCAGTGTCTATCATTGAATTCAATTTAGATTCCTCCATCGATTGACTGGATCGAAGTGCTTGGGGCCTCAGGTTGACATGACGGCTCCGTATGCAGATATGCTAAGACGATGTCTGGTCATGTAAGTTGAAGTCAATCGGTTGATAGTGACCAGCAGTGGAATCCAGGATAACGCGCAATCCGTCCTAATTGACGACTGACTCGTCAACTGGATGCACCTGCATTCTCCAGTGAGTGATGATGTTACCACCTAGGCTCGAACCCAGTACATGTAGTCTCAAACGCCAAAGTATTATCCGCTAGACCACTTGGGCCACGAAAGCCATTTCTTGTGCGACGGGTCTTGTTAATTTTTAATTTAATTTCGATTTTCCCATCGATTGTTTAGACCAAAATGGTCGGTCACAGGTTGACGATTCCCGAATAGGACGAAATGTACATCCTGGATTCCACTGACCAATGTGAATAAATATGTAGACGAAACATTCGACTCTCATCTGAATCAAAGAATCTTAATTGTTACTTCTCTGATGAGCCACAACACAGTTCGTATACACTAAAATTGTTAGTTATTGGTCATGTAAAAGAACTACAGATTCCCGGTCATTTCTACTTTCTCCTGGAGGAATAATCACTGCCATTTCAGTCCGTCTTCTCTACATGTTCTTGAGTCCTTAGTTATTACTAACCAACCAACAATGTGCTGAAGTAATGTATATGAATAAAAGCAGTCTTTAAATGTTGATTTGAAGCGATACGATTGGTTGCATACCACAGTAAAAAGACCTTGAACCAACTAATCATATCACTCAGAACTACAATTTAACGCGTTTCATTATCTCCACTGCAAGTTTCACTCTGATTCAGGGGATTAGGGTAGTGTTAACACAGGGTTGGGCTATTGGTTAAGGTTAGTGTGAATCTTGTGACGATGATTATGAGTAACATCTATTCGAAATACTGAGCACTGGGACTATCGTTATCAGTGGATCTCATAACTGGCACCCATATAGATTTTGGTCTGTTTAGCATAGTCGCTCATATGGAAAACTAAGGCCACCTTTTGCAGCATATTAGAGACACATACCCTTTCATTTTCTTCACATATATATATATATGTATATATACTAAACAATATTTTTATACTATAAATACCACTTTTTATCAGACACCTCATGACTGGCTGGTACAAGGTCATTTGGCTATGGCATCTATTCTTACCTGTTGCCTATTACATCATTCGAGAATAAATGTAATGCCCATTGGTGACTGAATCATGGATGAAATGCTTGAAATATAACAAAAACATTTTGACCTATTTATTTATTATTATCACTCCAAACATAGAAGAATTCTCAGTTAGTGGAAAGGTGCCACCTACCTTTGACTATCTCATTTCATCTGTGGTAGTTAATGTTAAAAAAGTGTCAGTTGTAGCACTGAAGTTTATCAATGCATTCAAACAGATTCGCTTCTTTTCGCTAGTGCTCTCTACTTCGTCCAATTACAATGTCATATGGACGCTGTTTACATATACATAGAATCATATATAGAAAAAGTGTTTGATAAACAAATTTAAAATATAGTCAATCAAAAACACCTTCATGAATAGCTTTAAAGTGTCGATCGCTTGCATCTTTTGTTGAAAATTTCTTATCGCATAAATCACACGTAAATTTCATTCCTGTTAAAATTAAGAAGAAAATGACAATAAATAGGTGGTAATGTGATAATCAATAAATACAGTAAGGCTATTATCGATTACACACACACACACACACACACAGCTGGGCTTACCACTTGTGGTTAGTGCAATGACATCAGTCAGGGTTTCAAAGGTCACTTGATAGATCTTTGGATTATCAGTAATTTACAAGCTAGAGGTTAGAATTCTGGCCTTCAAATCATGTGTGAACATGAAGTCTAATTATCAAAAGGAGTTATACGTCATTGCCTCAAATCCATGTGTGCACTACTCTTTTATATCGTTAACTTGTAACGACGGGAGACAAGGGCCGCCAGGCAACAGATCGTTTATTGAGAAAATCAACACATATTTATATATACATTGTACATGTACATTATTATTTGTTACTATTAGCAGAGAAACAGCGTCTTCCGATTGCTTGTTTCCTCGCTGTCATCTCCTCATCTCATCCTCTGTCATCTCCTTGCAGGCGCTTCTTTCAAAGTCAGACAATATATATGCGAACTGCATCCGCCCACTCAAAGTCTGCTGTTATCAGTTGTTGAGTTAGTCTTTGTTCGAGTTTTCTGCTCATGACCAAGACCTGGGACGTAAATATTGACGTAAATTGCTGTCTGCCAATTTTGGCTAGCAGACAGCTCTCACCACAAAGTAAGTGATTAACGAAAAGTGACTATTAGTGCAACAAAGTATTCCGTTTCAACTTGTGGTCAACGACATTTTCTATTTTGATGAAGAAATCCAACGATAGGGAGATTTATCCGCTTCGTGGAGACTTGCATACTGCCTACAAAAACTGTAGTGAAGTGTCTTGAAGAAATTCTCAGTAATTCTGTTGACGAAAAAATGTCGTGTTTACGACCACGATAGTTGTGAGGGTAAACTTGAAGGTGGCATCTTTTTCTCCGCATTTCGCTGGTCAACATAGTCACCAAATAAACTGACATATGTTATATATTGATTGTATCAACTAATGTGCACCCAGAATCAAGATCGGTATTCGATCTTCTACAGGACTGGACTACATTGACTTCTAGCTTAGAAATAGGGAGTGAAGTCGTTGGTGGAGCATGTTGACCACTTCACTTATTTGGGAAGTTGTGTCAGCCAGAGTCAATAGGTTGATCGCTGACGAAATCTCGGCAGGGATACAGAAGGCTGGTTTTGCATATGCCAGTTTACACCGCTTCTGGCTTAGTAGACGTGATATCCAGCTGACTGTCAACCAAAGGACGTGTGCAATGCTCAGGAGTCCGCTTCGTCCTCCTTTATGTCTAGCTGTGGGACCTGGCCGCTGAGATTATTGGAAGACATGAAAAGCCTGGCCGGATAGCTGTCTTTGATCATAGATGACTCCGTTCAATCTCCCGTGTGAAGTGGTATAACAAGGTGAGCAATATTGAGGTGAGGCATCGGTCCAGTGCTAGGTAAGTGAGGTGGAAAATCAGTAGACGAGACTGTAAAGTAACATCGATTGAGATGGTTAGGATATGTGTTACGTATACCTAGCCATCACATTCTCCCACAATGGGCAATGTAGCTGATATAGGGTCAGACTGGAAAGGAACTACCGGTGGTCAAACCAAACCAGGGCTTCATCAGTCAGTCAATGAAATCCACAACAGTCAGTTTAAGCCACATCAGGTGTAGATTTCGTAGTTGGGGTCATCGGGACGGTAAACACCAATGACTGGAGACAATCGGTGATACGGCTCAAAGTGATCGTTCTCAATGGCTGGCGCAGATGCATTCACTCCTTGGGACTTATAATATCCAATGAAACTATATTGTTTTTCGATATTACTATTCTTTCTCCTTCACATCCCTGTTTATTATCTCTGTTTTAAATGTTTTTTTGCTTCTTTCTCTTGCTTTGTGTGCTGTATAGAGGGATTGTGGCGACTTTAACTGCTGCACATCGGTGCAAAGTTCTATGTTGAAATCAGTCAGTCAGGGCAGAGCTGGATGATCAGTTATCGTGAGGGGATCACCACCATGAAGTACAACCTCCACTCTTTCCCAGGCTTACTTCGTCATGATATACATCACAAACTTACAAGAGTTGGAACCCATCGTCATCGCATTCCACGACAGTCGATGAAGACTCGACGACTTCGCCTCGCGAAATGAAGGCCTCGACGGATGATCATGGGTGCACACTGAAAACTGAAGAGCCTCAAACCATGAGAAAACAACTGTCTACTACACCGTCGTTTTCCATGATCCCATAATTAACATCAATACGGGAATTAACTTGAAAAGAAGTCTTCCCAAACTCAAAACAAGCCAATTTGAAGGAGTCCTCAATCAAGGCATAATACAGCTATTTCAAACTGAAAAAACATGATTACAAGAAAAGACATTCGAAGGGATACTGTTTTCTTAGAGGCCTGTTCACGGATTGATATCAGTTCGAGAACCATTATTGAAAACAAGCCTTCAACTACTGGACAGCTGTTTCGTCAGTCTAGTTTCAAACTCACCTACCGCCCCAACCCGCTTCGAACCCAGAACCTCCCAGCTACAAAGTGAGCTCGTAGACCATTCGGTCACCGAGACCCAACCTACATCACCCGTCTTAATGGGATTTATTATCATTCCAAACATAGAAGAATTCTCAGTTAGTGGAAAGGTACCACCTACCTTTGACTATCTCATTTCATCTGTGGTAGTTAATGTTAAAAAAGTGTCAGTTGTAGCACTGAAGTTTATCAATGCATTCAAACAGATTCGCTTCTTTTCGCTAGTGCTCTCTACTTCGTCCAATTACAATGTCATATGGACGCTGTTTACATATACATAGAATCATATATAGAAAAAGTGTTTGATAAACAAATTTAAAATATAGTCAATCAAAAACACCTTCATGAATAGCTTTAAAGTGTCGATCGCTTGCATCTTTTGTTGAAAATTTCTTATCGCATAAATCACACGTAAATTTCATTCCTGTTAAAATTAAGAAGAAAATGACAATAAATAGGTGGTAATGTGATAATCAATAAATACAGTAAGGCTATTATCGATTACACACACACACACACACACACAGCTGGGCTTACCACTTGTGGTTAGTGCAATGACATCAGTCAGGGTTTCAAAGGTCACTTGATAGATCTTTGGATTATCAGTAATTTACAAGCTAGAGGTTAGAATTCTGGCCTTCAAATCATGTGTGAACATGAAGTCTAATTATCAAAAGGAGTTATACGTCATTGCCTCAAATCCATGTGTGCACTACTCTTTTATATCGTTAACTTGTAACGACGGGAGACAAGGGCCGCCAGGCAACAGATCGTTTATTGAGAAAATCAACACATATTTATATATACATTGTACATGTACATTATTATTTGTTACTATTAGCAGAGAAACAGCGTCTTCCGATTGCTTGTTTCCTCGCTGTCATCTCCTCATCTCATCCTCTGTCATCTCCTTGCAGGCGCTTCTTTCAAAGTCAGACAATATATATGCGAACTGCATCCGCCCACTCAAAGTCTGCTGTTATCAGTTGTTGAGTTAGTCTTTGTTCGAGTTTTCTTCTCATGACCAAGACCTGGGACGTAAATATTGACGTAAATTGCTGTCTGCCAATTTTGGCTAGCAGACAGCTCTCACCACAAAGTAAGTGATTAACGAAAAGTGACTATTAGTGCAACAAAGTATTCCGTTTCAACTTGTGGTCAACGACATTTTCTATTTTGATGAAGAAATCCAACGATAGGGAGATTTATCCGCTTCGTAGAGACTTGCATACTGCCTACAAAAACTGTAGTGAAGTGTCTTGAAGAAATTCTCAGTAATTCTGTTGACGAAAAAATGTCGTGTTTACGACCACGATAGTTGTGAGGGTAAACTTGAAGGTGGCATTTTTTCTCCGCATTTCGCTGGTCAACATAGTCACCAAATAAACTGACATATGTTATATATTGATTGTATCAACTAATGTGCACCCAGAATCAAGATCGGTATTCGATCTTCTACAGGACTGGACTACATTGACTTCTAGCTTAGAAATAGGGAGTGAAGTCGTTGGTGGAGCATGTTGACCACTTCACTTATTTGGGAAGTTGTGTCAGCCAGAGTCAATAGGTTGATCGCTGACGAAATCTCGGCAGGGATACAGAAGGCTGGTTTTGCATATGCCAGTTTACACCGCTTCTGGCTTAGTAGACGTGATATCCAGCTGACTGTCAACCAAAGGACGTGTGCAATGCTCAGGAGTCCGCTTCGTCCTCCTTTATGTCTAGCTGTGGGACCTGGCCGCTGAGATTATTGGAAGACATGAAAAGCCTGGCCGGATAGCTGTCTTTGATCATAGATGACTCCGTTCAATCTCCCGTGTGAAGTGGTATAACAAGGTGAGCAATATTGAGGTGAGGCATCGGTCCAGTGCTAGGTAAGTGAGGTGGAAAATCAGTAGACGAGACTGTAAAGTAACATCGATTGAGATGGTTAGGATATGTGTTACGTATACCTAGCCATCACATTCTCCCACAGTGGGCAATGTAGCTGATATAGGGTCAGACTGGAAAGGAACTACCGGTGGTCAAACCAAACCAGGGCTTCATCAGTCAGTCAATGAAATCCACAACAGTCAGTTTAAGCCACATCAGGTGTAGATTTCGTAGTTGGGGTCATCGGGACGGTAAACACCAATGACTGGAGACAATCGGTGATACGGCTCAAAGTGATCGTTCTCAATGGCTGGCGCAGATGCATTCACTCCTTGGGACTTATAATATCCAATGAAACTATATTGTTTTTCGATATTACTATTCTTTCTCCTTCACATCCCTGTTTATTATCTCTGTTTTAAATGTTTTTTTGCTTCTTTCTCTTGCTTTGTGTGCTGTATAGAGGGATTGTGGCGACTTTAACTGCTGCACATCGGTGCAAAGTTCTATGTTGAAATCAGTCAGTCAGGGCAGAGCTGGATGATCAGTTATCGTGAGGGGATCACCACCATGAAGTACAACCTCCACTCTTTCCCAGGCTTACTACCGGCTGAGCGACGTTTAGGAGTGCATCGGCTGAACGTCAAACCTAGGGCCAAGTACATATTCGTTAACCATTACAACACTATATCTCTGACACTAAAGTAAAACTAAACTATAAAATGTTATTAATATAATGTTATTACTATCTCTTGGGTTACGACTGGAACATACGGTTTCAACAACACATCTCCACTCTCTTCTATTTTCTGATGTCCTCTTCACCTGGGTAAACGATTGACCATAATATCTCATCTCCTCCCGCCCAACACACGGACCTCTCCATGTCATGCTCACATCGCCGACCCACTCTTCACTTCTGATTCACCTTCTCCTCAAGCAATGATCTGCACTGAGCGCGATGTCGTTCAATGGTCTCGTCAACATATGTCCGATTCATCTCCATTTCCTCCTACGCATTTGTCGAGCAATCGGCTCCTAGTTCGTGTCCCCAACCAGAGCTTCTTGTTGCTGACTCTTTCCGGCCATTTGACCTGTAATATACAGCCCGCGAAGCCATCTGTTGGTAAAAGTCTGTAATTGGCTGTCGGAAATCCTTTTCGTGACACGCAGTGCAACTTTCTCACCCGTATAGAAGAACTGACTGATATGTATCCACATATATATATTTATGTGTGTGTGTGCATGTTGGTCTCTCTTTCTATTTGCTCGGTTAGTCTGTGACCACTTCACTTGTATGGACTTGTCTCCTTTAATAATGTGTATTCTCCTTATATTATATTACATATAATATGAGTGTTTGTTGACAGTCCGTTGACACCTCCGAGAAGCTCTGATATTCGTGCATTACGCAAGAGCAAAAATCTCTCATCAGCTACTCCTGACCCACCTACTTCTCCTAATGTTCCGCGGAAATCTACACATACTCGTCCAACTTCACAAAATACTGCAAAGAAGACCCCACCATCACCATGCTGGCATTGTGGCGCGTGGCACTTTGTAAAGTCTTGTCCATACAAAAATCATCGTTGCAGCAAGTGCAAGATCATCGGTCACAAAAATGGTTTTTGTCAGCCACGCAAGCCCAGATATCAAAATCCAGCAAAAGCTCGACAAACTGTTGGTCCTAAATCTCCAAAAAAATCATTGAGTCTACGCGCAACCTGTCAAGTCACAACACCAGGTATGCGGAAATATCTTGATCTTCAGAATGGTCATGATACACGTCTGCAGCTAGATACCGCCTCTGATATTACTGTTATATCAGAGAAACATTGGAATACTATTGGCAGACAATCTATCACCAATACTTCCCAGTCTCTTGTCAGCGCCTGTGGTGGGCAGCTCAAACTTATTGGTGAACTCAAATGTTTTGTTTCCTTCCGCAATACCAAATTCACAGGAATTTGTTACGTCACGAAGAATGATTCAAATCTTTTGGGACTTGATTGGTTCGATCGTTTGCGTCTGGCTGATGTCCCACTAAATTCGCTATGCAATGCAGCCAAGAAGCATAAATTGTCAGACAATTCCGGACGAAGCCGAAGCCGCAAACCCAACAGGCAGACGAAACGACAGACGTCAACAACAAGCTCAACCGTTCCGGATGAACCCCTAGGAAAACATCCTACTAATCATCAATCTTCTCAAAAAGGGAGGTGATATGTATCCACATATATATATTTATGTGTGTGCGTATGGTGATCTCTCTCATTCTGTTCGCTCGCTTAGTCTGTGACCATTTCACCTTGATGAACCTGTCTCCTTTAACAATGTATATTCTCCTCATACATGGGCGTGTTGCCGTTCAGATTTGAGGATATAGCTGATAGAAGGAAGTTAGCAAATGAACTCTGCGACGATTTTCCAACCTAGGGCGTCAACCTGAGAAGGGTTGTAGGCGTACTGGTGTAAGTCCTACAGTTCTTCAAAGGGTAGCGCATCAATGAGCAGTCCAATGTGCTTGGTGTGTGATCTTGTACATATGTTCATATTGTATATACTGAATTGATATCATCTGTCATCTAGCTGTTGGTAATTCTGTTTGTGTCCGGACGACTTCCACTTGGATCATCAACCTGAGAAGGAATGTAGGCGTACTGCTGTAAGTCCTACGGTTCTTCAAGGGTAGTTTGTCGTGTCAGAATCCACAACATTTGATGTGTTGATTGTACATATGTTTGTGTTAAATAGTTGTGTGAGTTCCAATTGATGTAATTGTTGGTTAATCTTGTTTGTGTCTGGACATTCCACAACTTACAATCGTCAACCTGTGAAGGGTTGCAGGCGTACTGGTGTAAGTCCTCCAATTCTTCAAAATAATTCCACCAAGACATGATCCGCGAGGTTGTTTGTACTGTTTGTGTATACGTGTGGTGTGTCTTCGCAATTTGTGATTTTGGATCAGTTGTGTTTACTCGTTGTTTTCGTGCCTTGTTTTTTTTGCATAATTTTGTTAAAATTTTCGTCGTGATTACTTCTGAAGTTGTTTCTTGTCTTCTACATCCGTGAATGAATTGATTGATGTTAGAGACAGCAGATGGGTCGTATACGCCGGGGAGGCTAGGCTATTGCTGAGAATGAAACGCACACGGAGATAATTGTTAGCTGCGGTCCGACACGCCGGGGAGAAAGAGTGTAAACGACTGAGGCTCGCATGCGTCACCGCTACTAGAACTGAGGCAGAATGAGTGACAAGCGATTTCAATGGTAATTGGTAGTGAGTAATTAAGAGGATGTGCGTAGAGTATCGTGAGGTCCTGCCATGGTCACTTTGCATTCTGCAAGAGTCATTCTAGTAAGTGGCGATTGTGTTGCAAGATGTCAAGAGGAGGTCTCTGTCTGGAGGCGCAGGTCGTCAGCGATGTGTGAGATTGTGCTGTGGGTATGCTTGTGGTGTGTTGGCTTTTCTGTTTGTTTTCCATTTCAGCTCTGTCCGTGTGACCCAGGTTCTCGCAATGGCATCCAAGTCGACGTGCATTGGTCGTGAAGGAAAAAAGGGTTGGATCCCTTTTTTGCCGGGGAGTGTCAATGGAGTTGAAGATTGAACGATCAATTCTTGGTTGTTTGCTTAAAATCAACTTCCCCAATTTTCGCGGAGGCATCAATACGACAGTCATCGTCTCATCGGTCGCTGTTCAGAAAGAAGAGTGAAACATCGTCAGAAGTAATCTTATGATTTATTATTGTAATATTTGTTTTCAGACCTTAGTTCGCTTATTCCTTTTATATGTTGGTGTAACAATAAACAAATATCAAGCGGCAGATCGGTGTTTTGGTTTTTGCGTCCGTTATAACTAAGCGTTTCTGAAATCTTCGAGGAACAGCGTGGGCCCGAGCGTAGCGAGAGCTGGGCATTAACGGTTTATGAGACGTGATTGACAAACTTTGTTAAACACTTTAAACACAATGTGTATGTGTGTGTCTGTGTGTGTGAGAATAAACAGTTGTAAAACAATGTCTTAACGTCTTCACAAGTAGATTTAGACAGTCGGGAAACTTTGACCAAGTATTGTTAATTAGTGATACGAATTATTCTTATTTATCAATCAGGATTTCCTATGCGTCATCTAACATCACACCTTCATGTCGGTTCAATTTGTTAGTATCTAGAATTTTATGATGGGACTTAGTTTCAAAATTATGGTGTTTAGGATTAGAGTTTAGTCGAAGCACCCTGTCAAACTTATTACTTTGTCTTCTTTCTGAAAAGCGTTTTCTTGGATTATTATTGATTATTATTGTTTCATTTACTTCCTAGAGGATTATTGGGCTTCAGCAGCACGCCTCCACTCTGTTCAACGTTCTCCGCCAACGTTTTCACCTGGCTCCACGTCTGCCCATGTGCTTTAATCTCTCCTTCACATCACCCCCTACTTCGCCTCCATTTCACCCTCGCACTGACGACCAACTCGCCGCTTAATAATAATATATATTTCTTCCTGTTTATGCAGGAATATA
Organism: Trichobilharzia regenti; assembly: GCA_944472135.2. NCBI lineage: Eukaryota > Metazoa > Platyhelminthes > Trematoda > Strigeidida > Schistosomatidae > Trichobilharzia > Trichobilharzia regenti. Next base: position 2,463,305 of record OX235267.1, on the reverse strand, counting down.
CCAATTGTACAGGCATGGATAAGGGGAATAATACCGAACCAGTTGTTGAGTTGACTTAAGTCTCCTTTCTTGCATATATATATCTTTAATTGTTTTATTGTATTAACTCTGGACCTCATGTGTACCCAATTCTCCCCCGTCCAAACCCTCCAAATGAAATGCAATCAATCCTGGTGAAATTACAAACACGTTAGAGTCAAGTAAGTATTTAGGCAACAAATAATATTACATTACGATGCGTCGGTGGCACAGTGGTTAAGACTCTTGCCGGGCCATACACGTGGTCCGGGGTTCAACTCCCTGGCGACACAGACCTGATATCATCAATGATCCGCCTTCAAAATTTGGGCCACTGATATTTCATATGCTGAAAATTCCGTACTTGTACCAAAAATACAGTATGGAATTAAGCTATAATCAAAATAATAATTATATATATACATATAGGCATACTTTTGACAGAGCAGATTTATCCTTGATAATACATTCATAAGTTGTTAAGAGTACATTGATTTTTGAAGCTTTTGTTTGTGTCTGCAGAAGTCGACGTGCTTGGGGTGAACCTCTATACGATATCTTTTAACACTTGGTCCCCATCGATCAAATTCCACTGCCCAGTTTGACATGACTCTACAAAAAATATTCAGAAACAAATAGAGGTAATAGAGATTAAGACAGGTAAACAGTAATATATATATATATATGTATACACACCAGAAGTATGAAGTACCTTAGGATTATGGAAATTCATTATTCAATACACTATATGATCTAAATGAACTAAAATTTGTTGTCACTCTCAATGAACAAATAAACGATTGATTGGTTGGAGGATTTCATTATGACATCGGTTGGTGAAAGAATTGTTGAAAACCAGTAGGGGGTACTACCAGACAGCTATTTCGTCAGCCGAGTTTGGGACTGGTTCTTCAGCAGTACGCACCCATCATGAGGGCGTCGAACCCAGGGCATTCTGTTTACAAGGCGGGCTAGCTCGTAGGCCATTAATACATCGTTAAACTATGTCGTAAATTGGCAGAAGTTACAATTATGGACTGGCCGGCCATTGGATCGGGTCTCAGTGACTGCTTAATGGTCTACGAGCTAACCCGCCTTGTAACCAGTAGGTCCTGGATCCGAACCTCGGTGAGTGCGTACGGCCATGCTCAGGTTACTCAGCATCTAACACCTCCCTGATTGGAATACAAACACAGGTCCTCCATTTCTAACTGAATTTAAAAAAGCTGTCACTAGTCTGAAAAAAAGCAAAGCTGAAGGACCGGATGGAATGACTCCAGAGGTGTTTAGGGACGGTGACGACAGTTTACTCTCTGAGTTAACTAAGGTATTAGGCAGTGTCTGGGAATCAGAGATAGTCGCGTCGGGTTGGTGTAAGTCAATGATTGTCGCGATATACAAGAATGTAGACAAATCTTCCTGTGATAATCACAGGGGGATTAGCTTGAGTAATATGGCAGCAAACCTGTTCGTCATTCTCTAGCCGGCGAATGACTGGGAAAAAAACGAAGAATAAACTAGACAGTTTTCCACATCTATGTGCATTTATCAGTTCAACTGTACCTGCGGTCACAGTTATGTTGGGCGTACTAAGAGACAGCTTAGCCACCGTGTCACCACTGAACATCTCCCATCGTGGTGGTTTGGTAGAGCACAAACAAAAACTGTCCATGGCTCAGTTTTGAGACATTTAGTTGACAGTGGCCATGTAGTGGTTTAATTATTTGTTTATTTAAACACATAAAAAACTTGGTACAATATGGCACCAAGAAGGATGCGCCACATAATAATAATAAAAAACATAGATCAAAAGAAAAAAGAAGGAAAAGAAAAATTATAAGTAGAGAACGGGTAAAGAACTTCATCTGGAAGAAAGACAGTCATGCTTAACAAGTTCAAACAGTATTCGTTAAATATCATCGGAAAGGGAAGAAAGAAGGAAATTGCAACACGTTCGCCATTGATGACTGCGATCATTGGCCATATCCGATAACGTTTTGAGCCATTGATTTGAGCTATCTCTCGGACCCCAACCAGGGAGTCGTGACGACGCACCACCCGATGCCAAAAAAATCCTTCATCCCACGACTCCATGTCATGGACTGACCACCTCTCCGCCTTTTCCATCCCGTCACAGGGCTGGCTAGCGAACAGAGACCTGTACGGAAGCCTCTGGGATGACATTCGCACCACATGTCCGAGCCACTGGAGCCAGCGTTTCCAGATGACGACACTCAATGAATGGTGATCCCTACTGTGTCCAAACACACGCCGCCGAACCTCAGAATTACTCACGCGATGATGCCATCCATCGAACGCAAGCAATCCTGCGGAGACAGCGATGATCGAACACGCAGAGTCGCCGCCTCACATCCTCAGCCTACTCGGAGAGGCTAGGTTTTACAGGCGTAGAGCAGGGCAGCCCGCACCAAAGCACTGTATACCCGACCTTTGACAGCCAGTCTAACATCGCGACGGCGCCAGAGGTGGCTCAAGTTGATGTATGCCACCCTAGCCTTCATTATACGGTTGGAAATCTCATCCGTCACCCCTCCGCCAGCACTCACACAACTACCCATACTTATCAACAACTTCAAGCGGTTCACCCACAAGAGTGAGTGCAGGTACAGGCTTCTGCCAATCTTGTAACAGTACTTTGCACTTAGACGGCACAAAGCACATACCTTACCTACAGACACTGATCGCCAACTGATTAAGTGCGATTTGGGCAGCCTGCATGCTATCGCACAGTAAGACGATATCGTCTGCATACTCGAGGTCGAAAAGTCTATCTCCAGGTAGCAGATCTACACCACCTTCACGCACATCCTTCAGAGCTGACTCCAGAATGTCATCCATGGCAAAGTTAAAGAGAAATGGAGAGATTGAGCAACCCTGTCTAACCCCACTGTTGGTTGGGAACAGGATGATAGTTGGTTGATGCCCTCACTTTACCGAGGTGTTTCTGTATAGGGCTTTCAAGATGTTAACAAATTTCTCAGGTACACCTCTCTCTAACAGACAGTTCCAGAGCACAGTTCTATCCAACGAATCGAAGGCAGCCCTAATATCAAGAAACACAACGATCATTGGCCTGCAATACGTGTGGCGGTGTTCCAACAACTGACGAAGGGTGAACACATGATCAATGCATCCACGACCTGAACGAAACCCAGCCTGCTCTTCGCGAATCAATCCCTCACGTATTTTGCACAGCCTCCGAAGCAAGACAGCACCTAATATTTTAGACGCGACCAGTAGCAGACTGAAACCCCTATGATTGCCACACGAATTACGACGCCCCCTTTTAAAGATGGGGACGGTAATGCTTCGTCCCACATTGATGGTACACTCTCTGTCTCCCCTACCTTCCTGAACAACCCAGTTAGAGCCATTGTGAGAGTCTCGCCACCATCTTTAAAAAGAGCCGGGGGTAAATTGTCTGGGCAGGGCGCCTTATGGAGTTTCAACACTTGGAGTTCCTCCCACCCACCGCTTCGGTGGGTGGATCGGTACTAACCGACCAAGGAGCACTGAGGCTAATGACAGTAGACACTGAAGCTGGTGGCCAGCTAAACTGTTTCCCGAAGTGCTCGGCCCAGCGTTCTAGGCGTCTATTCAAGCTGGTGATTGGCGTGCCATCTGCCTCACAGACCGTCAACGCTGACACCTTGTTTCTTGCCGCTGGTGGCTAGGATGAGTCGGAACAGCTTCCGACTGTCGCCAGATGCAGCAGCTGACTCCATCTCACACGCACATTCTGACCACCAGGCTTCGCGGTCCTTACGTAAACACTGTATAATCTCGCGTGTGAGCACCTTTCGCTTATTGTTGTATTCGCTGCCAGCCGGAAGGGCGTTCGGCTGGATTTATTTATCACGTTCTGATGGAGTTCCGCTTGGAAATTTATTTTCGCCCATAATTTTTATTAAAATTGTGTTATATGTTATCTGGATTGATGGAAATTCCTATGTTTTGGCTAGTTATGTTGGTGTCCGCGTCATGCGATCTGACTGCGACACACTTTTAGCATATTTGTTGCAATGATTAGTGTTTCAGGAGGACTGTATCAAAATATCGGTGTAATGAGGAAGATAGGATAGTTTAAGGGTATTGCCATTTACACAAATCGTTTGCTCCATGTAGAAACCGTGCCTTTCGGCGTAGTATCATTCAATGAAGACTTCATGTCCCAGGATATTAACTCAGGCTATTTTCGTGAGAAGAACAGTCTTTTTTGACAAAATAATTCCCTCAGTTCTCGGAAATCACCTGTAAATGCTATCAGAATCGTCTGTGGGAACCTAAGTTATCATTTAGATGGGCTTTCCGCTGTATCTGTGGTTGGACAGGAATTATGGTAAGTTGAAGGTTACCTCTAAGTGGATTTCGTATATGTTGGCACTGATTGGTGCAGTGTACTATGGGTTATGTGAATTAAATGTACAAAAATATCTCAACTATAATAATATTGTGCCATTGTCTACTTAGCTGACTGATAGGATAACAAGCGTGGGCGGTTGTCACGATTATTGCAAGTACAGTGCAGTGGAGAAGGAAATTACTCGTTCCACTTAGTGCATTAATTCATTACACGCTATGATTATACGCATGAATCGTGGCGATTATGAGAACTGAATCTATTCAGCTTTATTATCATTATTATGAATCTATTGCCTGTTATACAATTTCCATTGACAGTGTATACTTAGTGTTGCAATATTTTTGATCACCAATAGTGGAAATGAATTCCTCCTGAGATTTTCATTTACACAAAGCAGTACAGTTGCGGTATCACGATTGAATTTTCTAGGTTGCATTATATGACATTATCCTCATCAACGCAACAGGTCTGTGTATTTTACAATAGTTTAAGTATTTCTCTATGCTGTTAACACTGTGCATAGTTGTTTAGAGTTCAGGCATGTTCAGCTTATATTTGAAGGTTATAGTCTCCTAAATTTGAGAATGTGATTTCTGTAGGATTCACAAAACCTTGTGGACTAGACATTACTGAGGTTGTGGATCAATTTCTAAGTTACACATTTGCAATACTTCATTTCATGTAAAAGTATTCAGCGTGAAGTTGACCTTCAAGTAAGCTTGATGGGAGAATCACGCCTCAATAGTATGGATGTTCCGGAGATTGTCTTGAAATCTGTGTATAATCCTCGAATACCGGAAAACATATGATGTCTATTTCTGTATACGGCGTCAACATAAAAATCAGCTGTAGACTACAAATACATTTATCTGCATGAGATATTACTTAGTATTGACAGAATCATTGCATTCATAGTGTATGCTAATATGTAGAATTGTCACTTGTAACTTCATGTCGCACTAGTTCTTACATGTACTTTATTTTTTCAGGTATACGGAGGTTGTCGAATATGAAATCAGCGGAAACATCATTCGGCCAAACTAACGTTAATACCCTTCATCAGAATTTTCTTTTGTGAATTAATCAAATGTTTAATATACTCTTGATTTCTTCTTCCTCTAGACATTTCAATTCCTTGCTATACTATGTGCTTTTGTAATAAGTGAATCAGGAATAATAAACGCTAAGCTTAGTTAGTGGGATGGAGTTTTACTGTAGTATTATGAGACTGTTACTTTAGTTATTAATAGGATTTCGTGTCTGTTTCCATACAATAGCACATTGTAAATGCTAAATGAGATTTGGCAAGTTGAACAATAATTCTGTACTGTTCGATACTCTAAAGTCGCCTTATCTAGCCAGTTGCAAGTCTGTATACTGTCAAATGCCAAGTATGTAGTACAAGTAAATGTAGTAACTTAGGCTTGATAGATACTTCACTAATCTGTTAATATGCAGTGACATCATCAAATAGACTGTTCACTTGACAATGAGCTAAGAAACCGTTTTTATTTATTTCTATAATGCCGTTGAATCATAGGATGTTATCTAATATCCATCATTACTGTGATCAACAGCTGCGGTATTTGCATATCTACTTTATGGATATTAAATAACTTACGCCTTTATGCATCTAATTACCTACAGTATTCCCTATTCATTTGATGCGTGTACACTAAACAAGTCTTTCATAAATTCTCCCACAAATGCCAAGGTTTCTGGTGTCACAAGTGTTAATAATGGTTGCTTCCTTGGTTTCAATGCAAATGACGTATATACGAACTAAGGAAAAGTTACTCTTACTTAATCTTCAACCTTCACTTAAAGCCTTTAACGATCCTAAACAATTCTCCTATAAACGCAGTAGTAGTACTGTAAATGCAGCTGTAGTCTTGCATCACAACATTTTCTCCAGTATAGACAATGGGGCTAAATTTGCTGCACCTTCCTAGATAACACATCTGCTTTCGACTTAGTACCTAGAAATATTCTGTTAGATAAACTTGCTGAAACTCAAACTGAGTGTTGGATTGTTAGATGGCTTCATTCTTATTTGTCAAGGAGAAAGCAGTACACTGTAGGTCAGGGGGAAGTCGTCCATTACCAAGTGTGTTCTTGTTTGACGAACTTCATGTACGAATGCATACGAAAAGAACTTTTTCAAGTAGGCGGACGATCTAACTATTTCAATGTCTGTTAACTGCCAGCTACACTGTAGTAAGATGAACAGCTCGCTATTGGGAGCCAGAAAATGCTCTTAAACTAAATCCTTCGAAGTGCCAGACTGTTTTTTAGTTTCTAATGTAAAAGAAAGTTAGGTGAAGGTGTTAATTTCTATGACCGTTGCAAAATTGATAATAGTGATATAGAAGTCAAGTCTGACTTTAGGTATCTCGGACTAATTCATCACAGCGTATTGGCCTTAAATGTAGGCATAAAGTTTAAGAGCCAGGTATGCAAATCAAGGTAAACGCTTGTACGTTACATTCATTATTTATAAAACTAACTCGTATGTAAGAGCTACGTTTGATCAGTTGTGCAACGTTTGATGCATTTAGACACAATTAACCTACGCTGCTTACTTCTATGACACACCACCTAAAGCTACCTTAATGTAGTTTCCACTGAAGGTAATCTCCTATAGCTATCACCTTAGTGGGCAACTTAACGTTATCTTTGAATAACCAAGTAAAAGTAGAAATTCTGAGAACTTTCTTGGTAAAGAGATCGTCCCTTACTTGAAAATATTAAATATACCCTAGTCTCCACAGAAACGTTTAGAGGTATTCATCCAGTCACCTCACACGACTCTATTTGCAGTCACTTAAAAAGTAAAAATAAATTCACCGATGGCAGTGTGCTAATGATTTCCAGATGTCATAATGCCACATGAGGAAAACGCTATATCCATGCGGTTATAGCAGTCAGGTGCGCGAAATTAATCCGAAACACAGAGACTACGATTCTCACTCACAGAACACTACGATTCTACATAATCGTCTAAACTTATCAACGGATGTTTCGCCGAAGAAAAGAAGACTACTGGCTCAAGGAAAATTTATAAAGGGTTTGTTTAAACATCATGGACATCCGTGTTTGTGATCACGGAAAAATCACAACTTCGAGGAAACCACCGATCGTAGATCACAACCCGAAACGTTATTCTTCCTAATTAAAGTCCTACCTTTAACTGGGATAGTTTGTACACTCACCAGATTATCGTATTTTATCCGCTTTGCAAAACATTGAATGGATGTTAACACTGGCTCTGTTGCGGGCAGTCCTAGTTCATGTATCTGGGAACTAGTACATTGAGCATTATTAACACTTACCCTTAAGGGTTCCAGTTTCTTTAAGTCCCCCAAAATACACACAAGCACAACAGATTCATACTTTTCTTGCGGCTCAACCTTGTTTGACTTAGATTTCGTCACCATGTGTTTTTTTAAATGATAGTAGACACACTGATGGTATATTCACATCCTCAAAAAGCTTCAGAGCTTTTTTCAACTTCAACCCAGGTTCTGAATTCTCCAGGATTATGTTCTTTGAAAACCTTGCTAACATCAGCTTTGATCATGCTCTCCTCACCAGATTTACTGGTAAATTGTTGCATGCTGTAGACATGAACGTGAAAGACATTAGTTTTCCAGATTTCTACATATTAAATAACCAAATGAGCCAGCAACCAACAAATAGACTGGAAACAACTGCTTCTACCAGCCAAACATCTTCATGTGCATAACTTCCAAAACTTCTACACAGTACTAATTCATTAACAGCTGAAAAACAACTAAAACACTGAAAGCCACATGAATGCAAGGTACGAAACAATTACAATGAAATGAATACACTGACCTGGTAGTGAAAACTTTCGAAACCAAGGAAATAGTTAATTTTAACAGCAAAGGAAACCAAAAATGAGGTGAAACGCAACATTTGTGAACAATGCGCATCAATATAAGTCGTGAATAACTGCAGGATAAACAGAAAGACAAACGAGTAGACGAACAGCTATGGAACTGCAATCCAACATAGCTGACTAACATGGAAGAAAATGACTTTTGAGCTTCTCACTCCACCAATGACCTTGAAAGTTACGGATAATTTCAGTAGGGCGTTGATATGGCATATCTCCTGTTTGAAGTGGCGCTTCTGGCCTAACCTTGACGGCATTTGCGCGGCTTCGTTGGTTCGAGTTGAACCTAGTCGTCCAGGCAAACGCATTAGACGCGATTGTGGTGCTTATTTTGCTCTTGTTGGATGCACTTATATGAAAATTGTTGTTCGATATTGTTCTTAAGCATTTGCTGATTGCTTGTGTGACAGGATGCTTAAATATATGGTCCATGCAATGATTATTTGGCATACCGAGTAAGCTTCGCGTACATTTCGACGACTGTCATTCGATAAATTTCTTTGCAGCTTGGCGGAAACTTGTACTCGATCGCAATTTCCCCTATCAGCTATTATGCAGTACCTGTTACTGTTGCAGGAACCGAAGAATATGGTTGATATCGATTTCGTGCATCCCAAATTCGACACAAATGGGGAAAATTGTGTTCAAAATGGGGACACTCCATTGAGTAAAAATGTGGACTAAATGGGGAAATAGTAAGACTTTCCTCAGCACCCCACTTTGTCCCCTTTTTTTCGCCGTTTCCCCATTTTGTAAAGTCAGGTTGTCCCTAGAATTCGCAGAATTTCCCTATTTTTATCGCATTTTGTCACCATAATTAGCAGAAGTTTCCCCCTTTTTAACGCAAATTTTACCGTTAATCCAGTAAATTTCTCCCCTTTTACTCATTTACTTTTTCCTTATTTGGTTTACGTCAGACAACTCAAAAGTTAAATAAAGGTTCTTTACGGAAAAAATAATATATTTGATTTTTTTATTGGTTAAAGGAAAACAGTTTACAAGACTTCGGTAAATTAATTCTTTAGGATTAATGAACAGTTACAGTTGCAAATGATACACACAAGTAGAATGATTGCCTTGTAATATGAAATCTGAATGCACTTTTACTGTTGCTCTCCATCATCAGATATATCCATTGAACTGTCCTGAAAAGAAAGAAAAATTAATGAGTAAGGTAGTAATCCACATTGACAATTATACAGACATTTGACATTATAATAATGAAACACTGAACGTGTTTATTCAGCTTTAAAATTTTACTTAATTACTGAGTATAAATAAAATTATTTGTCTATATAATAGAAATACTCACACTTAAAGACCTTAAGTTTCAGTAATTTTTTACGCCGAATTTACATGCAACATACAATAAGAATTCATTCATTATAGACAAAATATGTAATATTGAGCCAACTGTCTACACGTAGTTGATATAATTAACAGCAGCCCTTATGATGACGCTGACTATAACACGCTACTGGCAATCCGTGTTATAGATTTTTACAGCATTAATCTAGTTAAATTGTCACTTACAGGGGAGATCCTCTGGTCACTCTTCTTATTGTCAACTGCAACCTCTAAGAAATAAAAATAGAATTTAGTTGATTGATGTTTATACCATGAAATGGTTTATAGTGGAGTAACATTAATTTAACAAAATCTGTCTACTTACTCTTCGCCGGCTCTTTCTTTTTGCTACGCGATCACGTATGTCATGGAAGTAGGCCTTCGTAGTCTTGTCAAATGTTTCCTAACTTCGTCCTCAGACATTGTAGCAGAAGCAAACTTACTGACAATGATGACTGCAAGAAATATTTAAATAAAGCAAGCTTACACGTTGTAACTTTATAAAAGTTGTATTTTGTGATAACTAACTTCTTTGGTGTTCCGAATGCTAGGAAACGACTTGACCGCTTAGGCTCCATAACATAATTAAGCATCTGTCTCAAAGAAGACTGAGGATTAAAAGATAAATTCCCAGCCAGTTTCGTCATCTGAACGCGATGAAAGGTTAATTGTAAACTTACGAATGAATGTTTAAATTTCGGGTTTTTCAGTGACGCTTCCAGTTGGCTAAACTCTTCTTTAGTCGCCAAGGAGAATTCCAGTTGACTATTGTCAATGGTTCTCGGTTCCCAAGATGGCCACGCCGGTTGACTTATTTACAGAGACGAATTGCGCCACCAGTTTATTAAGGGACTGCATTTCTCCTTTAAGGAACTACTGCTCCTTTGAGGGACTGCACTTCTCCTCTAAGGGACTGTAACTCCTTGACCACTTTCTTATCTGAATCAGTGTTTTCCTTACTGCAAAGTAACCATCAGTTAAAAATGACATACGCAGTCTGCTGAACTGGCTGTAAGATAGGTGAAGACGTTGCCACTGGCATTTGTGGACTGGAAGTGCTGAAGGAGTAAGAATATTAAATGAATGCGTTACCTGGCAGTCGGTGCCATCACAGTTTCCATGAAATTGGTTGTTTGGTATTTCGGTGGCAAACAAACTTTCTGTGCCTCCACTGCTTCAAGTTCAGGTGAGTTATAAACGTAAGAGGAATTCTTTTTCTCAACTCTGTATTCTGCCATTAAACAATAAGGAGAATCTACCTTTGACGTTTGGAATTGGTTAGGGGTAACGTATCCCCGAGATCATCTGAATTAGACAGTATACTGTGTATTCGTTTGGCAGTCAGCAAAGTACTCTTGGCTTCTACGAAAGAGTCTAATTACAGAAATGCAGTTAAAACTGAAGCAGTTACCTAGCTCAGCCAACATTTGACAGTCAATTAACAGCCATTCCGGCCTAGGTCTCATACATGCTTCTACTTCAGAATCTGTTACACTGCTGTGATACAAACACATGTCATCTGACGACATGCAATTTTTGGCGGCTATGAAAAATTCTTTTGAACCAGCTTTCCGCAACACAGCGTAAGTCTTCTTTTCCTTCTGTAAGAAATAAGAAATGTGATATAAACAAAACTTACATTCTTACTAGTCCGCTTGACATTGAATGCAGGAATGCCGACGGTTGACGCAATCGCTCTAAGCAGTTTATGGAAAAGTATGAGGCAGTGGCACCGCTACTTCATACCTATCTGTACGAATACAAAAGCACTTACAAGTAATATCTGACGGAAGAATTTCCAGCTTGTATGGGCTAACTCTTTAGCATTTCCATATCCCACTGTCAATGTAGTTGAAGATTGAACGATCAATTCATGGTTGTTTGCTCAAAACCAACTTCCCCAATTTTCGCAGAGGCATCAATACGACAGTCATCGTCTCATCGGTCGCTGTTCAGAAAGAAGAGTGAAACATCGTCAGAAGTAATCTTATGATTTATTATTGTAATATTTGTTTTCAGACCTTAGTTCGCTTATTCCTTTTATATGTTGGTGTAACAATAAACAAATCTAAAGCGGCAGATCGTGTTTTGGTTTTTGCGTCCGTTATAACTAAGCGTTTCTGAATCTTCGAAGAACAGCGTGGGCCCGAGCGTAGCGAGAGCTGGGCATTAACGGTTTATGAGACGTGGCTGACACCCACTGTGGGATGACTTAAATGGGTCGTCAAAGAAATCACAAGCGTCTGCATAAGGTCTGAATATTAGTCCTTCCTTGTTTATCTGCGTTATGAGACCCGGTCTACCGTGAGCTATGACTAAGTTATCTGGTGAAGAGGAAGTGATAACTGTATACCTGGTGTTAACCATTTGCCTGTGTGCATCTACTTCACACTGATTTATAACGTTATTGTGTACTGCTCCTGAGTTACAGTCGTGAAACACTTTTTCCGCAAATCACTGTGCCGCTTGCTTGGCGATTGCATTGTTCGAATGTATAGATCGCCTGATTGTTTGCATATAAGATTCAAATGGGAACGCCGAAAAAGATTCTAACGGTCCCATTTCATTGACATCTTCAGCCAAGTGTTGCAAACAATGGATATTATAAACGAGGTGCTCCCTGCCATATATAACTTCGAACTCATTGAGAAAGTTGAATAGCTCAACTCTGCAACGTTCCAAGTAATTTCGATAAAACTTAAGGTGAGAGAGAAGGCAAACTGCAAGACTCAGTCTTTGGAAGTGGCGGTATACTGCCAGTGGCATAATGTCTTTAAGTAAAACTGGTCCTTGGTAGAGGAGGAAGAGGCGACATTCAGTGGCTTTCCACCGACTAACTTTGGTGAGCCCCCTACATTTTCTCGGGAAGTCCCTGGGCGTCATTCTAGCACAAGGTAATATCTTCCCGTCAATATTTTCAAGCATGAGCCGGTTGACGTGCATTTCGTTTTTTCCAGCTAAGTCTTGCTAGAGACTTATGAGCTTCCTAACTATCCCTAAATACACTAGTTGCATTGGATCAAGAGGAAGCACTTGACCATATCAATGTTTAATTCCTCAAAAATACACTCTGCACGGTGGTGACTTGACTGCATCCTTTGACGGAAGCTGTTATCAGTTCGTTTTGGAAAAAAACCATTTCCAAATGTCATTCTTCCGCCAACTTTTAATCCGGTAACTGCGCATTTGTCGCAGCCTGAGCTCGCATAATGACCTACTATATATTTCAAGTCCGCTCTAGCCAGTGCATCACAGATGATGGCTGTCAAACGAACGTTGAAATGCCTATTCAGTCTGGTAATGTGTATGCCTTGACTTAATATATCCTTTAGCTCAGATACTAAGTCATTGCATAACTCTTTTAAAAACTGCTGGGTTTGCTAGGACCAACGTATATACACACTACTTAGGAACGGTGCCGTAATTCAACCTAATGGGGGCCATAACTGCTGGTTGGAAGACTTCGAGATGGACAATCCGTAGACATTCAAATGCAGATCAATCATGTTGCAGGGACTTTCAACCACAGACGACATCTCCGTGTAGTGCTGCAAACATTTTTTGAGACCGATGTGGCAATACATCCCGTCTCCAAGTAGTCTAGACTCGCAAGAGCCGTACATTCTCGGTATACTTCTAACAGTTGTTGGTAGCTGAGGCACTTTTGCACGGAAGATCTCTAATATTCTGTTAGCGGCTGACTGTGATATGTTCGCGGTGACCAGGATATTGAGTAGCATACTTGTCATTCCATCACGTTCAGAAGAGACTTGTTTGCGCATTTGCAAAGTACTAGCAGCTGGTGTTAGGCTGCTGCACGGTGGCAATGGCACTACCTCGGTTTCATTGGCCATAGTATCATTGTTCACTGAAGAGGGCTCGACTTCAACAGGAAGGACAGCACGTGTGACAGCCTCTGTTGACGTCGACGCTGCCTTGATCTCAGCCATTACCTGCGCATAATTACGTTTCTGTCTTCTGTAAAATGTGGTGTAATGGCAGGTCAGTTGGAGGTTGCGCTCACGTAATCTTTTCAGGCTTAATATAGGGTATTTAGTGTTAGACTAGGAGAAGAAATAAGGAGGGACCACAGGGACCACCTACCTGCATTGTGAACAGTCTAAAAGTGCGCGCAAAATGTGTGGCTGTAAGCAAACAAACCAAAAAAATTGGGTGCGCTGCAATTAACATTGAACAAAGAAGTTTTCACAAGCTGCACTGATTGGTCAGTAAGGTTTGAAATTATTCAATAGGAAACTATCGATTTCATTGCATTTCGAAAAATGCATCAATTAATTCATGCGTTTTCTTTAATTGCAATAGTGGTGAAGTATTTTCTACCTAAAAATTTTACTACTTACAATTTATCAGTAGCCTACCGAGTAAAACAAAACTTTCCCATGGTTTCCCCATTTTGTCCCCTTTATTCAGATTTTCCCATTTTTAAGATATTGTCCCCTATTTGTCCCCATTATTTGGATTTCCTCCCCATTTTGAAATATGCTACACCCATTTTGTCCCCATTTCGTCTCCACATTTGTACGATTGTGTCCTTCCGCACTTTTGTATGTTGTTTTAATAGCTGAAAGTCAATAAAATGCATAGATACAAGCGAAAATTAGTGTTCACAAATGGGCAGAAACTGCTATATTTTCTACGATTACTTACAACATTCACTGTTTTCTGCGAAAATTTTTAAATGAGTTAAATGCACACTGCAACATTTTAGTAATTTGATGGATTTCAATACCATCCTCGTGATCAGGTACGTAAAGACATCTGAGGTGTACGTCATTTTGTCCCATTATTGAGTTTGGTTTCATAAACTTCCGATTTTCGCTATTGTCCTGACGCCATATTATTTGCGTTTGTTCGAAGTTAATGCACAAAACTATTGTGAAATCGCGTAGAAGTAGTGTCCGACATCTCTTAAAGCTATGGACGTAAGGTTTAAGAGGTAGGACTCATCGATTTCTTCAAATAAGGGCTACGCATCATATTCCTACATACCTCAAGAAGCGAACAGAATCTTCAGAAGCTACTTATGGAGCCCCAGCTCCTCTATTGAGAAACATCTTTTAGAGGAAGGACATAAAATTGACGTTCGCACATTTTTAAACCTATCTGTAAAACGTGTTTGGATTGCATCCTAAAGTTTGTGGAAGCCTAAGAGTGATTAGGAAGTTTAAACCACCTTTGTGAGTTCCAAAACTATTCGTCATCACACGAGACCTTCTTTGTTAAACTGCGTTTTGAACCCAGTCAGGGTAGATGTACTAGTACCTCTGATATTTGGTTTAGTGAGCTTCATTGTTATTTTAACCTTCAATATGTGATTCTAATTCCACCTGAATTTATTTTCTAACCTCTTAACTGTATTAATTTCATATCTATTCCTATGACAGGTCCATGCGCGACCAGATTGTCCAAAATGTGTTGCACAAATACAACACTACACGATTCAGACAAATTACGTCTTCTTATTACTTCGTTGGGATATCCACTTGTGTCAAAAGTAGTGACTGATATAATCGCACATTGATATAAGCTTTCATTAATTCTTACTGTGCTATCTCGTTAATATTACGTTGGTAGTTATATTCATATATACATCCTTTGACCCCTGTTTTCTGTTTTAGCCAATCTATAGTTCCAGTGATCTCGTGGGATTCGTTGCTGAAGAAAGTGGTTTCCAATATTGTTGATTTTGTATCTTTTGTTGAACCACTAATGAACCATTATTCTCTATACCTCAAATAGACATTCTACTTGTTAATAGTCACTATTAACTTTATAGAATGTTGTGGGCTACCGGGTTGGGGGGATTAGGGTCATGTGTTGTATTGAGTAGTGCTCTTAGAAGGTACGCCCGCCCCTGAGGTATATTGTCATCAATATGGAGTACATTCTCGTTCTCATGATAAATCTGTTAGCAATAGTTATTATCAGTACCTATATTTCGTAAGGATGGTATATAACGAAACGTATTAATTCAGTAGCCAAAGGTTAGAACTATCCATTAAAATTGAAACAGGTGCTCATGTTAGGGAAAACTGATTAATCGAAATTTGAAACACCACGTAGGTGAAAAAGTTTATAGCATCGTTTAAATGCGAATAGTTAAGGTTATTTATTTAGAAATGATGGCAACTTGTTGATGGTTTAAGGGATGTTTTGTTTGATAGGAAACAGGTGGGACATTGTCATTAAGGGGATATGCAATAAAGTCGCTCTTTCTACCTTAAATAGGGACTCAGTGTCTCGATCTAGTTGGGGACATAACTGTTTCGCTGCTGTCAATTTTTTATGTCTGTTTAGTTGTAAGCATAAACGTGCGCGAACCAGAGCGTGATCAGAGTCTACGCACGTGTTCCAGAAGGATCGACAGTCTTCTACTGACCCTTGCCAACGACACCCTATGACTATGTGGTCTATCTGAGTCCAGCGTTGACTTGGTGATGGAGGTCGCCGGGTTACACAATATCTCTCTTTGTGCCTGAAGTTAGTGCTGAATAGGAACAGATGATTATCTGAGCAAAACTGTAGAAAACGATCACCGTCGTTGGTTCGTCGGCAACGGACTCCATACGTACCACCTACATACTTCTCAGTCTGGCACAACTTCCCTACTTGGGCATTGAAGTCGCCTGCTAAAACAACTATGTCTGAACTTTTTGCAGCAAATTAGACAGTTTCAGGCAGAAATCATCCTTTAGTTCGTCTGAACTGCAGTCTGTTGGGGCGTAAGCGGAGACTGTGAGAAGTCAACGATGGGCAGCGCCGTCCTTCCATTAACGGACCCATTCAGACGGACCGCACACATACGACTATCTACTAAGATCCAGTCAAGAAGTGATTTTCCTGCCCTAACACTAAGTGCTATCCCTACACCTGCAAGTCCTCGCGAGCTAGCTGAGGCGTCTCCTGTCAGTCTTCAAGGGAATTTTACGGATTTACCCTGTTAGCCGGGTGAGGTTAAGTGAATGACCACACTCGGGTCTTGTATGCGTGTCTCCAAAACACAGCATACATCCATGGCTCAGGATGCCAGAGTTCTTGCTAGTGATGCCTGTTGTCCGACTTGGCAGAGGTTACTGGCGTTAAATGCTCCTATATGAATGTAATGTATGACTATACTGAAGATCAGATGACCGGGCCGGAAAGAATCACCAACAAGAACCCGAAAGGGAAGCGGCGACTGGGACGTCCAAGCGTGACATGGAGGAGATTGTGTGAAGAAGAGTTGAAACGGTATGGACTAAGATGGATGCAGGTGAAAAGTACAACATCAGACAGAAGTGGCAAGTGGACACGTGCAGTTGAAGCCCTATGTTCCAGTAGGAACCAAAGGGTACAATAATAATATCACCCAAACTCTTGCATTCTCTACGAATACAACTTCTACGCACACAGTAGAGGCAATCGGAATTCATTTGAACAATGCAAATCTGAGTGTGTCTCTTTGCCGTGGCCAACTACATAATATGTGTGAAGTTTTTAAACCATCTTTTGACTTCGTTAATTTTTACAATCCTTGCTGATTCTATTAACTTATTGTTTGTATTTTACTTAATTCTTCTGAGTCGTCCCTTTCTTATTCCAAGTCGTCATTGCCATTTTACAAATTTCTTGATTATGTAATAACTTGTTGCTAATGCCGCACAAGAATCAACTTATCTTCAATTCCGTAATTCACTAATTTTCACCTCACCTTTAAAACTTGGATGTCTTGTTACTAACATCTATTAGTTAATTGATACTTTTGATGACCTTTAACCTCTTCATTCCACACCACACACACCCCCCCACCCAGCCTATACATAAAATTGATTAACTAAAATAACCACTTGAATGGTAAAAACAATTTTGATGTAGAAAAAACGACTATATATTAGTGTAGAGCCAGCCAGTCAGTCGGCCGATGATGATGATGAGGAGGAGGAACTGCTAATTGAAGTGAAGGAATGTATTATTTCTTCGATCAGTCAATCTGTCGTTTTTCAAAGTGTATTGCCCAAATACATTCTACACTCATTCACTGTTTCAAATCAACTCTGTCTTTTAATAACACTATCCATATTGATTTATTGATTCATTTCATGCAGTTTAATATGGTTGATATGATGATCTGTTGTGGAATCCAGCCAGAATGTTTACTACTGCCTAAATTTGCGGCTAGTTAGCACAATCCCAGTGAGTGATACTAACACATACAAAGGATAGCAAATAATTTACTACGATTTGATCAAGTAATTACAACAATCTCAAGTCTTTCAAATCAAACTTATTCATACAGAGAGAGAGAGAGGGTGTGTGTGTGTGTGTACAATCGGTCTCTCTCTCTATCTCTCAGTTGTTTGGTGACTAATTCACTGTATTTTGATATTCAAGTATTGATTTTTAGGAATTTGATTGATTGATCGGTACTATCCACTTACTCTGTATGTCAGGTTTTCCAAAGCTTCTCTGACCAATTGCTGATGTCAGTACTCATAATGAAATTCTGTCAGTGTATTTTGATGACACTGATTAGTCATCTATCACATATAAGTGATTTCAGCTGACAGCTGTGCGTCGGTGGCACAGTGGTTAGGACTCTCGCCGACTATACACATGGTCTGAGGTTCGATCCCCTGCCGACGCACATCTCATATCTATAGTCGGCCTGAAAAATTTGGGCTACCAATATCCATGCTGAAAATTCCATACCTGTACCAAAAAGACGGTGTGGAATCAAGCTATAATCAAAAATAAAATATAAAAAAATAAGTAGATTTTTCTGTTATCTGTCTCTTTCTCCGCCTCCATTTTCAAATTGAAAGGCAGATACATTTGAGGATAACTTGAATTCAAGTAAAGCGTAAAGCTAATTTACACTCCGCCTACTTACAATGTTTATCATACAGTTTAGGTGGAGGTTTTACAGCAGTTATCGTTGTTAGAGCAACACTTGATTGATGAAACAGATGACGACTGATTAGCCTTAGTGACCACTTCTTCAAACATCTATTTCAAGTCTGTCTTTATATCTACCTGACTGGCTGACCAACCGGGTTCAGCACAGAACTTTGAGCGAAGTTCAAAAATAGTGTCCCAGGTGTGGTAACGCTCCAATGAACTTGAAGTCGTGCTAGTCGTTGGCTAACGGCCACTGTCATTATCATAGCTGAAATATCAATGCTATTCAACACCAACTAAGGAGCAAATTTCACCCAGATCACATTTTTTTTATGTACTGTTTAGAAAATATGTTAATATCTCGTTAGGATTAGGATCAGTGTCATAATTGGGATTGGGATTAGGGTTAGGTTTACGGTTAGGATGATGGTTGTAATTAGAGTAAGGATAAAGGTTAGGGTAACGATTAGAGATAGATATAGAGTTGATGTCATTTATTTTTATTTGTTTTATTAATCACATTATCCTGGTAAGTAGTCGTCGATCCTCTTACTGTAAACCATAATAATACAACTGAGGGCTTTTGCAGAAGACTGCAGAGCAGGATAAAAGAGAAACGATTAATAAAAACAGCTCATCTCCAGTCACCTCGGTGAATACAAATGTACACAAACTGGTCTAGCTTAGTAACTGATACTCTTCCTTATTATAACTGGGACGTATTTTTAAGTCATATCAGAGAAAGATATCCTGTTTTCATGCATTTTCTTGTAAATCTGCATTATTATTTGTGCAAAACTTTCTCATTTTTCTGACTCCTCTGCTGAAAGTCACTTGTGCGTTTCACATCCCATGGGACGCTATTGTTGGTTGAACTTTGCACATAAGTGCAACAGTTCAACTTGCCATATAAAGTGTGGCAAAAAAGAAGACAAACGAGTTTCGAAAGAACGATAATAAGCAATAATTTGATTTGAACATCACTATGACTATTCCAACTTGTTCGATCGTGTCATTTAATATTTCCAGCTGAGAAAGTTGATTTCTCAGCGGCATGCCCAGCGCACCTCTTTTAGCCATCTCAATCGATGTAGCTTCACAGAACGCTTTTCGTCTAACATTTGATGTCTAACCTCCATGTCACTTATCTACATCATAACTACTTTACACGAGAGATGGACCATAGACATCCTATAGGTACAGACAACTGTTCATTTCCATGCCTCTCACTCTCAGTTTTCAAGTCTATCTCAAAAGACCACTGGGATATATAACCGTTAATACACTTAGTAGTTGCGTTTGGCGAATTGCCTTCTTAGTCGATTAGCGAGCCTATTGTTCTTACCACTATTACAACCAACAACAATGACGACAACAACCCAGCACCATGTTATCGAAAACGCGACTCAAGAAGACAGACTGTCTCGTATAAACAGTAAAATTGATCCACAGCACTTCAATTATACATACAAATGCTTTAAATGACCTTGACAGACATGACTGACATTGGTCTAAAACGAATAGAGTTTGAAGGTCATAAGTTGTGGGGTGAGAGACGCGTACAGGGAGGCGTGTAAAAAAGAGACAAATAGAAAATTAAGTCTACGCAAATCAACCATACAGATTCATGCCTATTCCTGATGCGAATTGCGCAGATCCGTGTGTATAATTCTATGTGATTAATATTCATGGCTTATTCTGAGATAATTAACAGCTAATATATAGGCACAATTACTCCACTAATATGAATAGTACACAAAAACAGTAATAATAATAATCTGCTTTATTCCAAAAACAAACAGCACTACTTATAAAATACAGCATTTGTCACAACAACACCTTGCATCTAATTTACTCAAAACATCATAAATAATAAGGATTAACCACACCGGAATTTGTCCAACCGGAATTTACAGTAGGAATAAAGTCAAAAATGTGCAAAGTACAAAGTGAGAATAATAACTCTGGTAATAATGATAATAACAGTGGGTTTGTTTCCAACAGCATTGTCGATTCACTTTGGAAATTTTAGCATGTTATTACAGCGTATAGAATCTAATGTTCTCCTGATGATATAGAATGGTGAGAGGAAAGACAAAATATAACAGTTATTACACAGGTTGAATGATGTTTACACTTATGAGAAAATAAATACACAAAAAGAAGTAAGAGGATTATAAATATAAGTAGAATAATAACCACAAAGCTTGATTGATGGTGTAAGGATGGAGAAAATGGTTTACTTACCAATTCAAAGGAGGTTAGTTGGTTCCCGGAACTATTTTCATCACATAAAATACGTGGCGCCAAATATGGTATCGTGGAATTATTTTTATACGTAGACGTGGTGTGCACGCTATAGGTGTAGTAAAGTGACTTCTTGTTTTGAGTTAGGGAAACACAAGGTGAAACTTGCGGGTACTGCTGTGGGTGCTCAGTGTAATAAAATCCGTTGGGCAAATTTGTTGCATGAAATCAATTGCCTATCATCAAAGATATAGCCCAATCAGATACCACCACTCCCCCTAATGATTGACAGTTTTCAGAACTCTTTGAAGTATGACACAGGCGTTTATAATCAATGCAGAGAAGGACAAGGGTGAGCAATAAAAAGAATAGGTAAGGTGCGCATGAGTTGAAAAACTGTAAGGTGAATACACACTTATAATCCACACATACAGACTTGTCTCCATGACTTTCATGTTTTCGAATTTAATTTTGCAGCATCGTTTAAATTCGTAAGAAATTGTGTTTTGAACAAACACACACACACACTTGTGAGTAATCTGAAACGAATTATGTAGGCAAAGGTAACTATCCCTCATTGTCTGCACTAGTAGCAATTCAGTACCTAGAAAAATGTGACTAAATGTGATGTCTGTAACAATGAAAATGCTGTACATGCAGCTGGAATTCAAATGTGACATAGCTGCTGTCATTTCAAAAGGAAGAATCTCATACCACCTGAATAGGAAATTAGCTGCAGCATCGGTGGAAATAGCGTTTTCCAGTAAACCATTACTGTTCAGTACCTTGAAGGACTGGATCCCCTGCATCTGACCAACTCTTTGTGCATTTATCAGTTCACTTCGTCATGTGCAGCTAGCCAGTTGTATATATATAAATCGGTCATTAGAAGAGAGTTTTGTCCAAGAGGATGGAAGACAATTGTCCTGCGTGGTTATGAAGAGGTGTAATCACTGAACATCTGGTTGATACTGGTCATCCTATCTCTAGGTATCCAACTCATGTGTATTACTGAAAGTCTGGTCATCGAATTAGACGATCCACATCTCTAGATACAGAAAATGTGTTTTAAACCCCTCCAACTCTCATGATCTTAGTCCGTTTGTCTATGCTAAAGTATGATAATCCCCCACTCGTACTTTGGCCCTACTTATTTCTCGTTTTGCTTGTTCAATGTCTAAGCCTGCTAATATTCCTGTCATTTTGAACTATCTCCGGTATTGTTCCACCTGGCCTACTTGTCATTTGAAATCAAACAGTTTCTGCAATGTCAAATTTTGTTATCAAATTTCACACCCTCTTATGTAACGTCCTTAGTATGCCTACTAATCATGTAATTGTATACCCCTCCCTTCCAACAATATCTATTCATCTTATGACTTATTCTACATATATATGACATGAATTGTTTTGCCCACTTGATATTTAACTCTGATGTAAATCACAAACGTTTTAAGCGAATTACTATTAGCAGTAGTATCACACATCAAGTATTCCCACAATTGTTTAAATTGCCTAACATGATGTAGCATCCTAGAAACCAAATACATTTGTACGATTTCACAGTCTGATAATAAATTCGTTTAGAAAACAAAAAGATTGAGCGAAGAAATATTTACTTTTCAATTAGATCCTCATCTCTGGCTCTACTCTTATATATATATAACATTTTCATTACAATACAACAGTTTGCCAATCAAGTGGCACTGATATGTTTGTTAACAATAATTAAACAGTGTCAAAATGTCGTCAATGGGTTAATAACTAACGAAGAAAATCAATACACACAATTAAAAAGTAGAAATGGTTAGAATAAATTAATTTTACAAGGATAACACGTGAATTAAAGATGAAATGGTCAAAATAAATAATTTAGACAGATATAATTTTTATAGGTTTAAGGGGAGGGGGGCGACGTAGTCCTGTTTATGCATTCTTGTGACAATGGCCAGGGTAGGGAAAGTGGCTGTACAAATTTTTTCTGTACACATAAGCTTGGCTTCTTCAGGTGAATTCCGACTGCTTCAGCTGTCTGTAGAAGACGAACTTGCAGAGCAAAATTAAGATAAGTCGGAATGCGATAAATAATTTTAGATGTAGTATTCACATCAATCTTATGCTCAGTATCAACGAGGTGGGTTAAAATAGGACTACGAATAGATCTTTTTGGTTGTTGAAATGAGTCTCAGAGCATATTCCTAAATGGCTTCAGAAGTAAATAGAATCCACGTAACCTATTAATTAATTAATGGTGAGAACAGACGACGACCAAGCTCCTCTATTGCCAAAAATATTACACAGGAGATAGGATATAAAATTGATGTTTACCCACATCTTCTAAACATATCTATAAAACGTGTTTGTGGAGGGGGGAGGGCTTATCCTAGAGTTTGTGGAAGCAAGACCTCCTGGCTAGCAATTAGGAGGTCTAAACCACCTTCACGCAATCAAAGCATGAAATTCGTCATCACACTAAACCTGGCAAGCCTGAATTGCTCAATGGTAACGTCTCAGACTGCAGCACTGAATGATGCGTGTTCGAATCTCAGAAGGGACATGAGCTGTTCCTTCAATATGGTTGCAGATATGCCTTGCATACTGACTGGTGAGTGCTAACTAGCACGAAACCTAGGTCAGACAAGGCTTCCTTCCAGTGCCCGATGGCCTCCAACCATCTAATATCATGAAATCAAATTACACCGTGACGGTGAGCTACCAGAATGGTGGCCACACTGCAAACCTGGCCAACTGATAGAATTCAATCTGCAGTAAACAGAGGACTAAACACATCACACTAGTTACTATTGTCTAATGAAAGTATTCCATACAGTCCTACTGGAGGTCATCCTGAATAAATTTGTCAAAAGAACCGATGTCGCAGCTCGATTCAAAAGCTTATTCTATCAGCTGAATGACCTTACTCCTTTTGATGAGGACGAGAAGGGCTGGTCCAAATCGAAGCTGTTCAATGTTGCAAATCAATACCCGATTTCACCAACATCATATTTCAAAATCTTCTCTGAAGAGCATCGAATAACATTGAAAGCTCTCAAAAATAATGACAAAAGCGTCACATCACGACCTGGAAAAGGCTCAGGAGTGGTGCTGATGGACAAAGATAACTACATCG
The DNA here is from genome assembly GCA_944472135.2 of Trichobilharzia regenti. NCBI lineage: Eukaryota > Metazoa > Platyhelminthes > Trematoda > Strigeidida > Schistosomatidae > Trichobilharzia > Trichobilharzia regenti. Next base: position 2,439,362 of record OX235267.1, on the reverse strand, counting down.
CAAAGATGAAAACTGTGCTGAATGAGGTTTAAAGTCGATGACCGCCAGAAAGACAAGACAGATGCAGCCGGAAATCGCATTAAAAATGTACCGAGAGATCTTCTAAAGAAGAAATTGACTTGACAACAATATGTACAATGAATTGAAACCCGGAAGGTCCCGATATGAGGTGTAAATAGCGAAAATTGTCAAAAGACACAGGAGCTCGAATCTGCTCAAGTTTGCTAAAGCAATTTCTATCAAACGCTTGAAACCAGATTTATGTGTTGGGGAAGGAGTAATTATTAGTCTTTCCTTGTCCTGGTAACTGGATGTGTTAACTCTTTCTTTTGATTACGCAATCTCTGGCTTTAACCTCATCCCTCTGATATAGTGTAATTTTGCTTGTTTCTTATTTCTATGATTTGAGTTGAACTCACTACATTGTTACCTAATTTATTAGTCACTTATCATCTTACGCATCTCTCGTCTTTATTACGTAACTCCTTCACCATTCTAAGCATAGATTTACTTTGTTGAAACTTGAACTGCCTGTGTAGAAAGCTATATAAGCGTAATTTTCTCAGCACTGTTCACTAATCCCGGAACCTTCTGTCACTAACTGACATCATGTAGAATTCGTTAATATATTAAAACTTGTCTGTACATAAACTTAATAATAATTTATTTAGGCCCTTCGCAGATCAGCTGACGAGAAGCCAATGAACATAACAGAATGATGATGGTGATACCATCTTTCTATTCTGCAAAAACTACACTGTTGTTCTTCTTCTTCTTGCTTTATTCAAATTAATCAAGGGGAATAAATGTATGAAGAAACCTACCGTCCTTGGTAAACATTGTTATGATACCAGGCAGGCAGACAGACTATTTATTACCTCCCTTATTTGGTTTACTGATCATCTACAACTGTTATTTTCACCTACACAATATGTCCTCCGCTTAACTTGACCTAACAACTTGTCTATTTTCTCACTTCTTAATTCTTTATTACTTTTTTTTCTAAATATAAATCCTACTATGACAGCTCCGTGTCTGTGTGATGAAGATCAGATTGTTTGAAATAAGTGTTGCACACAAATACATACACACATACGATACAATTCCACTATTCAGGCACAAAACTGCATTTTCTTATTGTCGTCTGTCGTCTTATTGTCGTCTCTTCATCTATCATGTTAAAGTAACAATCTACATATATATATATATATATATATATAGTAGTACAGTACAGTATAGTACAGTATACCATTTGACGTAATGCACACACACGGACTTAAAAATCCCATTGATCAGATAAGTTTTCTTTTGTCCCTGCAAACTGTGTCCATCCCCCATAGTTTGAAAGTCAAATGAGAATGTGTGTGTGTGTGTGCATGAGTAGATTTTTAGACTCAAAGATACTACATAATAATAATTGCCAGTTTACGTCGTCTCTGGCGTAGACAAGATATTCGACTGCCGACCAAAGGGAGGGTGTACTGCGCATCAGTCCGCTCCGTCCTCCTTTATGGCTGCGAGACCTGGCCACTGAGAGTGGAAGACATGAAAAGATTAGCTGTCTTTGATCATAGATGCCTGCGTTTTATCTCCCGTGTGAAATGGTATAATACGGTGAGCAATATTGAGGTTAGGCGTCGAGTTCTAGGTAAACAGGGGAAATCAATCGACGAGGCTGTGAAGCTACATCGACTGAGATGGTTAGGACATGTGTTACGTATGCCTAGTCATCGCCTTCCTCGACGAGCAATGTTAGCGGATATAGGGTCAGGATGGACAAAAGCTAGCGGCGGTCAAACAAAAACTTAGCACCAGTCAATGAAATCTACAACAGTTAGTCTAAGCCACGTAGGAAGGTGTAGACTTCCTGACTGGTTGGGGTCCTCGGGACGGTAAAAACCAATGGTTGGAAACTGTTGGTGATATGGCTCAAAGTGATCTTTCTCAATGGTTGGTGCAGATGCATCCACTCCTTGTGACTTATGATTTCCAATGAAACTGTTTTGTTCTTCGTTATTACTATTCCTTTGTCTCACACCTCTGCTTACTATCTCTATTATGCTTTTCTTGTACTTTCTTTGTGTGCTACATGGAGTGTGGCGACTTGAACTGCCGCACATACGTGCAAAGTTCTATGTCAAAAACAGACATAATTAAATGATGAATACACAATAAGAAAAGGAGAAACTTTTAATGGATGGTATAGTCCTCCCTCTGCTAGGTGAGGAGGCTGACAGAATAGACAGTAGATAAGGTGTTCTGAACACCTTGAGGAGGAGGAGCAGCAATCTTCGTATGTTTGGCATGCGAGCGATTTGTTCCTGCTGATGCTGCTGCTGTCAAATGTAAGATGATGAGGCTACAGAACTGGACTGGAGTGGACTACACTGGCTCAAACGTAGATTAGAGGTAGGCAGGAGTGAAGTGGTTGGTGGAGCGTGTTGACCATTACACTTATTTAGAGGGAAAAGTTGCATCAGCCTAACCAGTTCCGGTGGGTTGATCTGATCGCTGACGAAATCTCAGCTGGGTACGGATACAGAAGGCTAGTTTCGAGTATGCCATTTTATGCCGTCTCTGGCTTAGTAAGACATGACATCCGACTGTCTGGCAGTGTAAGACATGGCCATTGAAAGTGGAAGAAATAAAAGAGCCGGCTAGCTAGCTGTCTTTGATCATCATAGGCGGTGACTACATTCTATCTCTCGTGTCAGGGAGTGGCATAATAAGGTGAACAACATTGAGGTTAGGCGTCGGTAGGTAGGAGGGGGAATCAATAGACGAGGCTGGGAAGCCGTTAAATCGCATGACCAGCCGTTGTCGCCTTCCTAGACAATGGCAATGTTAACTGACTGACACAGAATGGATCCGGTTGGCCAGTGGTGGTAAAAATCAAAAGATGACTTCATCATCAGTCAATGAAATCCACAACAGTTAGTTTAAGCCAGCCAGGCAGCCAAGCGAGTGGGAAGGTGTAGAATTCCTGATTGCCAACCTAAATGGGGTACTCGGTATGGTGGTGAGAACCAAAGAAGGCTGAAGACAATTGGTGATATGGCTGGTGGAGGTGCATCCACTCCTTATGACCTACAATATCCAATAAAACTATATGGTTCTTCCATATTACTATAGTTTACGTGGAGTGTTAAAACTCCGACTGCTCCTCTACATATGTGCAGAGTTCTACGCTGAATCCAGTCAATCAGTCAGGAGAAAATGTGACGATGACGACCTATTGTGTATTGGATGGCAATTACGATAGTCAAATGATTCAAGTAGGCCGCCCTTTTTTAACCGCACTGAAATAAATCGTTCACCGTAACTCACATGAGATCCAACCACAAAACATGAAGAGAACAACGAACAGCTTCTTCGGTGAACATCTCCACGTTACCACAGATATTTATAGATTTATTTATTTAATTTTTTTACTGCAAGACACGAAAATTGAATAAAAGAATTGTCGTCTCATGTCTTGTTGTTTTTCGTTCATACGACATATTCTGTTGAAATTTGCTAACAGAAAGCAAAAATTGAAGCAGGAAACGAGATTTGTGTGTTGTCAAGGTGTCACAATATAGAAAAATATCACATTTTAGAAAGAAAAAAATTAAAATGTCTCACTATACTACTCTAGGTAGGTAGGTAGGTAGGTGAGTAATGTTAGGTAGGTAAGTGTAATGAATGATTAGAAGAAATTGCACACACAGGCACCGAAATATCACATGGAATTGATGCGAACAAGGTGAGCAGTAGTGAAAGGAGTAGTCGTCTCTCCACAGGACAGCCAACCAACCAACAGAGAGCCACAGAGAGAGAGAGCGACCTTCATCATCATGACAGATTGTCAATGCCTAATTTTTTTAGAAAAAACAAACAGAGGAACAAAGAAGTTAATTCATCTAGTCAGGATCATCATATTTACTGGTTAAAAGTAGTTCTACGATATTTAAATCAAGATTAGTGCACTAGTATTGTAACAACAGAAAGCAAGACACGGAATGCAAGGTTTACTTAGTACTGGTGTCATTGTTTGCTTGTCTTAATGTATCCATTTCTAAAGCTTGCTGATGTTAACCGCCTTCTCTTTCTTTGCATTTCTAATGGAATTTACGTGACCCCGTCTCACAGTGACCATGGTATGACCCTTCTCAATTTGGAAGCAGTTTGTGTGACCCTGACTGGTTGTTGCGTATTCTCCGGTGTTTCGCCTCACACTATCATATGCTGGCTTCGCGCCCAACCTCTCAGCAAGAGCGTTCCAAGTAAAAAGCGTCCTCACTGATGGATATTGAACGCCGTTCAACTCCACAACAGCTTCGAAGTTCTCCAAGAACATCCATATATCTTCTCCTACAAAACTTGCAGGGCAGAGAGGCTTTGCATTTGTCGGCAGGCACCGACACCAAATATCACAACGGAAGGCAATATACAGAAGTCAAGATATATTTTCAAGTGATCAAACAGCTATTTATGTCTAGACAGTTTATATGCGTTAAACAATCATCACTGAGTGAGGGTGTGATTTCGGTCTACATTAAACGACATGAAATATAATGATACAGTATATATATATATATATATATATATATATATATATATATATAGCATAGTATTCTGTTGCTAATTCAGAAATGAACTGTGGGAATAGTGTTTGTGAGAATAATATTCCGTTGGCATACATTATTGTTTCTCTCACACCACCAAAGTATCACTTATTATTATTATCATCATCGAGGAGACTGTTCAAAACTCACCAGTGTGTTATTACACGTTAAGCAGCATGAGACGCTTACACACAGACAGAAGGTATCTCTTCATAAATCTGAATCCATGATGTGGCGTTGTGGCGTGTGCTACTCATTAGATTTATCAGTAGTAGTATATAAAAAAGGAATTTCGTTGACATAAATGCATCAACTAGCAGGGAGGAAGGGAGATAGATTTGATGTCAGTCAGATACAGTAAATGATTCAGCGTTGTGGAGAGACACATGGCAAACGTGAAAGAACACAAAGAAGCCCGCTATATTTCGCTATGTATATATGGATCGATACTCCATTATAATTAGCCATTCATGTTAAGACTGTCTGTTGATTTGTTCACACACTTGTCTGGCATTAACATATATATATATATATATTTTGCTCTCACACACTTGTGTGACACATATTGATTCTCCTTGTGTTTGGAAAATAGAAGTATCATCGCAAGCCTAGTGGTCTTCTGATTTCAGTCTTTCTTGCGTCAGGACTATTAAATTCTCGACCAGCACATAACAATAATTTGACGACGAGTACATAACAGCGGCATTGTGTCATTTCAGTTGCAAGTGTGCAGTGTTCATCTCAATTGATGAATAAAAAGATTCAGTGATTAAGTTCTCTCTCGCTCTCGCTGTCTACCTTTCACTCCAATTAACTATATTTACTTCTCAATATAAAAGAGAAGACGTCCAGCGAAGAGTTACTCCCCTCTTTTTTCAGAGGAATATCACATGTGTATGTGCACAGTGTTAACTATCTCACAGCAACAGAACGAATATATTTCAGAGATTTGTCATTAAAAATTGTAAATTGTTTTAGTTACGAAATTACGTAATAGAGAAAAAGTGTTAATCGGGTCAACTCCTAGCTTAGTGATAGGGAGTGAAGTGATAGAACATGTTGACCACTTCACCTATTTGGGAAGTTGCATTAGCACCAACGGACTGATTGTCGACGAAATATCAGCAAGGATCCAAAGAGCTCGAGCTGCTTTCACTGACTCACACAATCTCTGGTGTAGGCGTAACATCCGGTTATCAACCAAGGGACGTGTGTACTGCTCAGCAGTTTGTTCCATCCTTCTCTATGGCTCTGAAACATGACCAATACGAGTTGAAGACATGAAAAGGTTGACTGCTTTCGATCATAGATGTCTGCGATCTCTTTCTCACGTTTGTAAGTAAGTAATGTTGACGTTAAGCGTAGAGTGTTGGGCAAAGAGGGAAAATCAGGCTATAAAGTTACATAGACTAAGATGGCTAGGTCACGTGGTGCGCATGCCTAACCATCGCCTCCCCCGACGGGAATTAATAGCTGATATAGGTGCAGGTTGAAAAGAGTAAGTGGCGGCGAAACAAAAACATGGCATCAATCCATGAAATCCTTGACACTTAAACTGAGTAAGGTAGGTAGGGAGATGCAGACTCCCGGGATGGGGCCCTCAGGACTCTATGAATCAATGGCTGGAGACAATAGGTTACACGGCTCAAAATCGTTGTCAATGACAGCGCAGATGTATTCAGTCTCTGTAATTATTCATATTCCTTTCCACCATTACCCATTCTGTTTCGCTCTTATACCTGTCAAACTCTATTGATTCTCTTGACTCATCTTCTTGTCTACGTTTGTGTGCTATTTGGGACGTGGCAACTCGAACTGGTGCACTTCGGTGCCAAGTTCTATGTTGAATCCAGACAGACAGTTAATCGGGTAGAAAATAAAATTATTAGAATTGTAAGTTGTTTAGATGACAAATTTTGGTTAATGGGTTAAAAATAGTGAGACGTAATCTCTAATTGACGACGACGGGGTTTGAGTAGAGAGATCTCAGCCGAAATGAAAACTGAACAAAAGTCAAAGTACAGTGGAAGTAAGACGGTGAGTGCCGTGGGGGGGGGTGGTGGTGGAGTGAATACTAAACAACTAAGAAATACACAAGCAAGAAAAAGACGAGAAAAAACAGAAAATCACATTCTGGTGTTAAGATAGAAGATAAGTCAGGTCCACTGTACACATTTTAATGACTGAACGAACTTCTTTTCTACATGCACAATTCATATTTTAATATGTGAACTGCCGCCGCCATTGCTTCGGCGGCTTTTGAAGAAGTTTGATCAACCATGCGTATATGCGATTATACAGCTTGAGAATGCTGATATCGCCGAAAAAAGGGGATTAACTCTTCGCTGAACGTCTTCGATTTCATATAATTCAATGGGAAATTTTAAACTACTTCCTAGTACTCTCTCACCCTGTCTCACACTCGATTTTGTGATTTATATGCAAGTGAATACATTCCAGTGACTGAGGTCTGTTTTTTTCTAGGTTACTTACCAGGGTCGATCATCCCCACACCCACCCATCTTCACTAGGTCTAGCTAAACTTTTATCTTTCGATAATCCGTCGTCTGTCGAATTTTGCAGGTGGAATCGAATTCATCACTTCTCAGTTAGAAAACAAATAGGGTAAGTTAACTATGCTAGACTGTCATCAAATCAAAGAGAAACAGAATGATCGATTCTAAATAGCACGTCGTCAAACACTCACATAAATCCGCTTACACTTCAAATTCATCCCATCCACAATCACTGATGGTAGGGTAGGGTAAGTTTAGTTAAATGTGGCTATATAAATCGAAGCAGATACGTAACGTAGTAAGTCAAATGATTTGAATAATTCCATTCGAACCAGATACCTAGCTCTTTCATACAATGAAGAAACCTCAGAAATCTTATGGTTGAGAATTCTTAGCAATGTAGACAGGAATGAACGTGACTGGTATTCAAACCACACACTAACTCAATTAGAAACCAACCAACTACGCCGTCCAGTTAAACAATCCTGCGCCTATGGAGATCATTCAACAAAATAATCTGGTTTATTTAACACCCTGTCTGCAATGATTGTCAGGTCGAAATAGTGTAGTGTGGTGGCGTGATACAGACAACAATGTGTTCCAACGGAATATCATTCTCACATATTCCCACAGTTGAATACCTTAGCTTCTGTTTCTTGCTTTCTGCTGTTACATTTGGTCCCGCTGTCTGTTGACAGATGAAAAGCTCATAGCCTGCAGTTTTTTGAAAATAAGGAAACACGTGGATCTTCTTGCAGAACTTCGTGGAATGGCGTTTAAGATCCATCAGCGAAGAGGCTGTTACTTGGTACGTTACGTTGCTAAGAGGTCGAGTTAAGGCAGCAAGCAATGGAAAATAATGAGATTATATAAACGATTGAGATGAGAGAGTTTAGCCAATTGTGGACTCAGCTGAAGAAGACGGCAGAAAACAGAACAATGTGTGTTATTGAAGCCCAATGTTCCACTCGGAACGGATGCGAATAATAAATAAATAATAAACGAAGTTAGAAAGTTGTGTGAGTATCTAGATATGATTATGAGTAGCAATAAATTGTGCTCGAAACGTTTTCATCAGTAAATATTACTATATAACACTGACACTTTATCAGAGTAAATTTTACCCACGATGGAAGGCAGCATATGATTGTGTGAGGCAAAACACTAGAGAATCCACACCAACCAACCAGCCAGCCAGCCAGGGTCACACAAACTGCTTCCAAATTGGGAAGGGTCATACATGGTCATCTGGAGACGGCGTCACGTATATATATATCATCAGAAATGCAAAAGAAAGACAAGCGTGTGGGCGAGCTTCGGAACTGGGTACAGGAAGATATGCAAACGAAGACGCTATTAACAAAAAGACCTAGCCGACTTCAGTTGAAAGTATTTGACGAGGGGGTGAGTTTGGTGTGGTGGTGTGATACAGACAACAATGTGTTCCAATAAAATATTATTCTCACATATTCCCACAGTTAAATACCTTATCTTCCGTGTCTTGGCTCCTGCTGTTACGGTAGAACTGGGTCAGTCAGTCAGTCAAACTAGCAGAGCATGAAAGTCTATAAAGATCTTGAATATTTGACCCTAAGCAGCTAAGATATCTGTCTGGAGAATTGTTCAACTATACCACTCACCACATGAAATTACACACAACCATACACAATATCGGATGATGGGATAGGGGTAACAGTTTTAAAATCTAATGTAACAACAGAGTGGACGGAGAGATTGTTAATTAAAACTGTATTTGTTGAATCAACTAAGACGGAGGAATGCTTACAACAGGAATCATTCAACACCTATCCACGCCAACATCTGAAAAATTCTACTACCGCCGTCGCTCCACGACGAATAGGAAGGAATAAAGAAAACTATAAAATGAGAGTTACACAGTTGTGTATGTGACCCAACCTGATATGATATGGTCAATGAACAATAAATTTTGTTAGCTGTCAGTGACACACACAAACAGTAGAATGCAAGCCAGTCATGCTGGTGGTGGTCCAGGGTTCAATCGCTGCTTCAAGCCTCTAGCTTGAAGGCGCCCTGTGTGTCATTTACACCTGGAACGTGAATGAATAGAAAAATAAATAAATAAATTTTGTTTCATTCGTTTGTTTGTTTGTGTGTGTGCGTGTGTCTGTCTGATGCAGAGAAATAAACAAAAAAGATTAAGTGACCAGTAATTATGTTCAATTAGCTGAGTACCACCAATCAGTCAAATTAATTATTATTATTCATAATAATAATGATACAGTTTTCTGTCTGTCAGTTCGACTTAATACACAGCAATACCACAACGGGGAACTTACGGAAGCCGTCGAAGTGAGGACGGGAGTGAGGCAAGGCTGTCTACTATCACCAATGACCTTCCTGATTGCAGTAGATTGGATAATGCGACAAACAACGGGCAACGAGGAAACAAGCATAAAATGAACTCACACAAAAAACTTGGAGGATCTGGATTTCGCCGATGATATATGTCTGATTTCCCACAAACATGAAGATATGCAAGTGAAAAGCAACAAGCTGGCAGAAGAAGCATCAAAGATAGGACTTCAGGTGAACATAGAGAAGACAGAGGTATGTAGTGAAGATTCCTGGCCAACACCGCCAACATCAACAACAAACAACAATCAGCATAAATGGAGGAACCTGAAAGAAACAACCTCCTTTACCTACCCACCTGGGAAGCATCGTTTCAACTACAGGCGGAACTGACGAGGATATCAAAGCAAGATTCGGAAAAGCAAGACAAGCTTTCATTATTCTTAAGTCTGCGTGGAGGTCAACAGCACTCAGCATCAAAAATAAGATCCCGATTTTCAAGTAAGTGCTACTTACTATACAGATCAGACACTGGGCCAGCACGTCATAAAGAGCATCTCAAACAAACCACAGACCTTCATCAACAGTTGTCTTCGCTCAATATTCAAGATCAGATGGCCAGAAAAATCAGCAACAGGGATCTCTGGGAGCGAACCAATCAGGAACCGATTGTGAAACAAATAGGCAGGAAGAAGTGGAGATGGATTGGCCATACTCTGAAGAAACCATAAAGTGACATCACTAGACAAGCCATTGCTCGAGTGGAACCCGAAAGGGAAGCGGTGAGTTGGTAGTCCAAGGGTGACTTGGAGTAGGTCATGTGAGGGGAGATGAAAGCATGTGGCCAGACTTGGAGTGGGGTGAGAAAGCTGGCAGAAAACAGAAGGCAATGGAGATGCGCAGCTGAAGCCCTATGTTCTTCTAGGAATTAAAGGATATAATAATAATAATAACTCTAGAAGATAAAACACTGTTTACCCATTAGAATAAACGTTGATTTCTTGTATTTCCCAGTGTGAATGAATGAATGAAAAAGAGCGAAACGGTGATATTGTTGTTGTCGTTGTTTCTGACTGACTGACTGACGACGACGTTTCGCTATTTATTTAATGCTGCTGCTGCTGCCGCTGCTAATAGCTTTATCATCAAAGGAGTATACTAAATACACATCATAACAACTTGATCATTGTGCCTCCAAGCATGCTTGGGTAATTCTGTTTACTTTGTTGTCAAGTTGGCCAATTGGTAAAGACCAACAAAACCAACCAAGTGTGTGTAGATTTGGTTTGGATTTGATTAGTGTATAAAATTATACAAAAGTAGTGTGTGTTTACACATAATGAAATTGCTTATCACATACATTCGTGTTGATTTTGTCACTTCATGCGAGAGACCGAAGGCGTGTGTGTGTGTGTTGTAACCAGGTCAAATTCTGTTTTAGTCCATCACTCCTATTCACTTCAGACAATTTGGATTCCATTTGATGATGATATGAATTGCTTCTGATGATATCATCTGACGTTCTTTGTGATTTCTGAATCTATTTCTGGATGATGATGATTTCAGTACTATCCAAATCAATTTTGTGACTTGGTTGATTCTATAGTGTAGCTTAGCGTGTCTATCGACCTATGTCTGATGATTTTTTTAAGCTTTCCTATTTCGTCAACTGGATTTATTACTCGGTGGCTGAACAGATGCGGCTCTATAGTGTTCATTTCTTCTGATTACCTTGAATTCTCTCTGTAGCGATGTTTATCCAATATATATACATATTATTCCATCAACATTTCAAACAAGCATTTTATTTTGTGAACACACAATTCGATAGAGGAACCTTAGTGATTTCATCTTTTTTACATGGACAAGGTTGCTTTGTAGTGTGTGTGTGTGTGCATGTCTGATCTTTTGACGAAAACTCCAATGTCGTGCTGATTATTGAGTACTCTTCTGATGAACACACCGTTGAGCCGCCCTGCCCTCCCCCACCACTTGACCATCGAGCAATAAATCCAGTTGATGAAATAGGAAAGCTTGAAAACCTAATCAGCCACAAGTTGTTTACACGACACGCTACGCTATAGAATCAATCAGGCTACAAAATTGATTTTGACAAATATTGAAATCATCCTCCAGAAAGTTTCAGATTTTCTAATATCATCAGAAGCACTTCATATCATCATCAAATAGAATCCAATTTGTCTGAACTGAATAGGAATGATGCAATGAAGCAGGATTTGACGTGGTTGAAACACCCAACCTCGCCTCATCCCCCACGAAATGACAAAATCACCACGGAATACAAAAAAGCAACCTTTATTGGTAATGAATATCATATACTACCGACCCAATGTCCAAGTTCATTTCAAACTGTTCAAAGTGAACTTGGTTTGGACAGATATATAAATCGTGTATTTTTTTACTTGTAATAATGATCACGTCTCACTTCACCTGTGCACTTTTCATATTCTGTTCTATTCACATTGTCTTTATTGTCACTATCTTCTGCATGTTCTTCGTCTTCTTCTTCTATTGTTTCACGATGTAATCGACTTGTTGTCACTGGTGTATGGGGCGTGGTGATGGTGGCAATCAATGCTCCAGTATCCCCAGGAGTACATTCTTCATCGTTCACATTTTTCTACTGCCAGTTTCAATCATTGGTAGGCTACTTTCTGTTGACAACACTATTGCGGTTGGGCTACTTGACTTTGTCGACTGAATTTACGCATACCGCCGCCAGCCAAGTCCTTAAAAGTAAGAAAAAGAAACAAAGCTATCAACAGATTAACATAATCGTTAGAATTTGTTTTGGTTGGATGATTTCACCATGAGCACTGAAATCGGTTGGTTAGTTAGAGAAGCTCTGGAAAACCAGTCACAGGGAGTAGTGCAAGACAGCCAGCTGTTTCCTACGTTCTAGCGCTTGAGACTGGCTCTTCAGCAGTACGCACCCACCCTCATTCGACTCCAGTTTGAAATCAGCACCTAGTTGCAAGGCGAACGAGCTAGCTCGTAGACCATTAGGCAGCTACTCTCTGGGACCCGAGGCCTATCTAATTGGCCAGCCAGCCACTCCATAAATTCTAACTTCTGCCGATTCAGGCGCGACATAGCACAATCATCTCACAATGTCTTCTTCAATGGTTACTGTCCTCATCTTCGACCTACTGTATCCTACTGGTCACACCTTTCCCCTAAAAGCCCGGTAACTGCCTACACTTGAATATGGCCAGTCGCTAGTGAGCATCTCATTGATAATCAAGTATTGGTTTTGTAGGGACTTCGTTTGATTGGTTGGAGAATTCCATCATGAGGCATTGGATCGGGTCCAGTGGCTGCTTAGCGGTCTACGAGCCCGTTCGCCTTGTAAACACAAGACCCCGCGTCCGAATCCTGGCGGTGGGTGCGTACTACTGATGTCAGTCCAAAGCACTAGGACGGAGGAAACAGATGACTGTCTGGTAGTACTCCCTGTGGCAGATTTTCCAATGGCTCTCTAACCAAATCATGTCAGTACTCATGATGAAATCCTCCAACCAACCAACCAACCAATCAGTCAAACAAAACCCTACAAAACCGACACTTGAGAATTTCCTTCCTAACGTACATTCCATATTCAACAACTGGTTAAAAAGTGTATAAGCAGCAATGAAGAACTCGGGTAGTCAGAAAGCCGGTCAAAAACCAAAATTACCCAACAAATAAGCAGTAGGAAATGGAGTGGACATATATTGATCTGGATTGAAGTGACATAGTTGCTACTGGTCAACATATTCTACCACTTCACTCTTGCCTGTTTATCTTTAGCTAAGAGTGTCGATGTAGCATCCTGTACTGTCGATTACTAATAAGCAGAAGTTGGAATTCATGAACATCATTGAGTCGACGTCCTAGTGGCTGGCTTAATGATTATCCATCTGAGTGAGGGAGACAGGCATAAAGTGGACCCACACAAAGAAAGAACTTGGAGGATCCGGATCGCGATTTCCCCGATGACATATGCCTGATTTCACACAAACTGGAAGATATGCAAGTGAAAAGCAACAAGTTGGCACGAGAAGCAACGAGAGAAGATAGAACTTCAAGTGAGCATAGCGAAAACAGATGCCATGATGATGAGGATTCCATGCCAACAGCGACAACAACGACAGACAAGCACTCAGTATAAATAGGAGAACTGTAAAAGAAGCAACCTCCTTTGCTTTCCGACCTACCTACCTACCTGGGAAGCATCGTTTCAGCTACAGGCGAACGGAAGTGATGAGGATACCAAAGTGAGGATCACAAAAGCAAGGAGTGTTTTCATTACTCTCATGAAGTCTATGGGATGATGGACAGCGCAGCATGAAAAATGAGATCCGGATTTTCAACTGCAATATGTAGTCACTGCTACTACACCAAAGGTACTTCAAGCAAGCTGCACAACTTCATCAACAGCTCTCTTCCCTCAATACTTCGCTCGCCCAACATTAGATAGCCGGACAGAAACATCACCAACAAGTGAAGGGATCTCTGAAATCAACGACCAACGAAACAACCCAACACAAACCAGCACGAATCAATTGTGTGCAACAAATATGCAGGAAGAAATCGTGGTCGACTGGATTTTAGCCATACTCTGAGAAAACACACCAAGTGACTAGTGACATCACAAGCCAGACTGTCTCTCTCTCTCTCTCTCTCGATGTGTTGAGTGGAATCCGAATGGGAGGGAAGCGGCGAGTTAATTGGTCATGAGTGAGTGAGAGGGTGAAATGGAGGAGGTAGGGGGGGAGGTGATTCGGAGAGGAAATGAAAGCATATGGGCAGACGTGGAGTGAGGTGGGAAAACGTTAGCAGAGAGCCCCGAAAGCAATGGAGACGTGAGACTGAAGTACTATGTTCCTCTATGATATGTATCCATATATATATATATATATATATATATGGTGGTCTCTCTTTCTGTTTGCTCGCTTAGTCTGTGACCATTTCACTTTGATGAACCTCTCTCCTTTAACAATGTATATTCCCCTTATATTATATATAATATGAGTGTTTGTTGAACTGACATATATCCATATAAATTGTGTGGTTGTTGACTTGTGTGCTATATTTTGCTATGTATATATGGGTCGATACTCCATTATAATTAGCCATTCATGTTAAGACTGTCTATTGATTTGTCACACACTGTCTGGACATTCATATATATTTCGCTCTCACAATCTTGTGTGACTTACTTTGGTGTGATACCACTTTTGCATTCTCCTTGTGTTTGGAAAATAGAAGTATCATCGAAAACCTAGTGGTCTTCTGATTTCCGCCTTCTTGCGTCAGGACTATTAAATTCTCGACCAGTACATAGCAATAATTTGGCGACGAGTACATAACAATTTGGCGGCGGGTAAAACTCAATTAATTCACTCAGCAGCAGAACATAACACTTTAGCAACTAAAGGAAACAATTATAATAATAAATAATAATACTCTGAGTGGGTTAGGAAGAAGACAAAATAGTCATCATCAATCATCATCATCATCATCAACAGCAGCATCACACACACACACTAGCGAGGTCGAGTAACTCTAACAACACTAGATATTTAATTCTTCACTTACTTGAGAACGAATGAGCCTCGATAACGATAATCCAGATCCGATTAAGTCTTGATGGGAGGTTAGACTGAAAAGAACAGAAATCAATACAGGATGAAACAAACATCATCAATCTGAACAAAAATAATGAGTAAAAATCAGAAATAACAGCAACAAAATAACAATGACAACAATCCATAATGAATTGAATTTGTAAAGTGAACATTTATGTGAATTATTATTATCGTGCATAAACGTCACTATAACAGCTTTGGTTAACAGCTGGATTTGACTAACTGACTAGTTTCAACGTAGAACTTTGCACCGATGTGCAGCAGCAGCAGTTTCCGTCGCCACACACACTCCTTCCATGTAGCACATAAAGGCAGAGAAGAAGAAAGTAAAAAGAGATTCAAAACAGAGATATGAGGCAAAAAGAAGACTTAAAGGAATAAAAATTGCATTTTAGTGGATATGATAAATCACAAGGAGTGAATACATCCGCGCCAGCCAGCCATCGCCGAAAACGATCACACTTTGAGCCAGCCATATCACCAATTGTCTCAAGACTTCATTGGTTGTCACCAAACATAGGACCTCAATCATGCAGTTAGTCAGGCAGTCTACGCCTCCCGACGTGATTGGATGACTGGTTTGAACTAACTCATATGGATTTCATTGACTGATGATGAAGTCATGTCTTCCTTCGACCACCATAACCACCAAAACTAGGCTAATTCCTCTCCATTCTCATCCATCCTATATCAGTGGCTAACATCGCCCCATCCATCGGTTGAGGTAAATAGGTGGTGACTAGTCAGGCATGCATGCGTAAAACATGTTGTAACCTTTTCTCTCAATCCAAATGACTACTTCACAACCTCGTCAATTGATTTCCCCCACTCCACCATACTTAACCAGCACTCGACCGATACCTTACTTCAATACCCCCCCACTAAACGGGAGACAGGAGGCAGACACCTATCAGTCGTATTTCACCGAACATACAGCGGTAGCAGAGGCAGTCAGAATTCATCTCAACAAGCCAAATCTGCGTGTGTGTGTGTGTTCAAAAGAAATTTGTACAACCCCTTCTTCCTTTCCCATGGCCAACTACATAATACGTATGAAGTTTTCAAAAACGATTTCCTGCCCTCCGTTGTAACTATCTTTCCACTTAGTTAATTTTTACAACTCCAGCTAATTCTACTAACTTATATGTTTGTATTTTATGTAATTCTTCTGGGTCAATTGATTCATCTCGTTCCAGTCATTATTCCTATTTTACAAATTTCTTGAATATGTAATAGCATGTGGTTAACATCACCTTAGAATCAACTTATCTTGAAATGCGTAATTAATTAATTTTCGCTCGTCATTCAAAAATTGAATATCACGTTACTAACATCTATTAGTTAATTGATATTTTGATTACATACCTACTATTTATCGTTTTGTCAAATCTATTCTGTCTGCCTTTGTATAGTACATCAAGTGTGTCAAGTCGATGTGGGGTACATTTGCGTGTGTACAAAGTTCTATGCTGAAACCAGTCAGTGAGTCGCCTAACTTTCCAGTCCTCAAAAACTGTCAAACTCTCGGCACCAGTATTACACAACGTCATCATCTTACATTTGACACCAGAGAATCCCATAACCAAACACATTACAACGTTTTGCTCAGGGTGTTGTTCACATGACTCCACATTCCATATGCATCAAATATTATCCGAAGGACTTTAGTTCAAACCTACTTGAAGTCACCTACACAGTCACACACATACACACACACACGCCTCTCCAATCTGTCTACGTACGTCTATCTACTTTTGAGTCAATTAACTGAGAATGGTAAATAACCGTGATATAGACATCAATTTCATAATACACACGACATCATTGACTTGGACATCTTGTTACTAACATCTATTAGTTAATTGAT
The DNA here is from genome assembly GCA_944472135.2 of Trichobilharzia regenti. Taxonomy (NCBI): domain Eukaryota; kingdom Metazoa; phylum Platyhelminthes; class Trematoda; order Strigeidida; family Schistosomatidae; genus Trichobilharzia; species Trichobilharzia regenti. The sequence goes on along the minus strand of OX235267.1, from coordinate 2,422,387 downwards.
ACTTTTGATGGCCTTTAACCTCTTCATTCCACCACACACACACACACACACACACTCAGCCTATACATAAAACTGATTCACTAGAAAAAACCACTTGAATGATAAAAACAATTCTGATGTAGAAAAACGACTATATATTAGTGTAGAGCCAGCCAGCCAGTCAGACGATGATGATGATGAGGGACCGTTAACTGAAGTGAAGGAATGCATGATTTCTTCGTTCATTCAATCTGTTGTCACTTTTCTGAATTCGTAAGTGGGAATTTGGAAATTACGTATATTAGATCTGTTCATTGTTCGTCATCGATGACTCACAATCTATAGTATCTGTCTATCAAACAAACGACAATGGATGACCTTTGGAACATGACATTGCAGACAATCAGAATCCAGTTGGGAGTAGGAAAATCTACTTTATTTATGTTTACGAGTTTGACCATGGATTGATATCAGTTAGAGAACCATTGAAAACCTAGAAGTACTGGACACCTTTCTCGCCAGCCTAGTTTGGGAACCATCGATAGAACGCACCCACCCATCACAATGGGGGTTCGAACCCAGGGCCTTCCGTTTAAAAGGAAAGCTAGCTCGTAGACCCTTCAGTCACTCTCACTGGGACCCACCCGATTCACCGACCAGTCAACTAGGGCATGAATTCTAACTTCTACCAATTCGACCTCGTTGAAGCCACCCCCATGTTCCAGTTGGAACCCACAGTTATAATTAATAATAATATGCTTTCAATGAATATGTAATAACGCTCAGAATATTTAACAGGATTATGCGAACACAATATACCCCCACTATTTTCGATGCACACACACACACACACACAACTGGATTCGCTCAAACTTCAGTGCAAATATTCGATAGTCACTTATTTGAGGTCACTCACTAACTTACACATGCGTTCAAAATGTGACAAACAATAAATATGCATAATGTTACCCCGTTTAATTAATTACAGTTTACATACCGGATTAAGCTGTTAACACCTAACCACTTCTCAGATATGCTTAAGGTTTTATTCACATATTAGAATTTGTTTAAAGATAGTTAACTCTACTTATAACTGAACCTTAACTATCGATTTCAGTACTTTGCATAAAAGTGTATCACATTTTTAGTTGCTACACTTCTCGAAAAGCATAACTAACTAACTAACTGACTGACTGACTGACTGACTGATGGTTTCAACGTACAAATTTGTACAGATACGCAGGAGCACTTCAAGTTGCCACACTCCCCGCGTATGTAGGACACAAAGCAGGACATGAGAGTAAAAAGAGATTCAGAAGAGACGGGGAGATAATAAACAGACGTGCCAAGACAAACATCAGTAATATGGAAGAAAAGTACAGTTTCCCTCGATATGATAAATCACAAGGAGTGAATGCATCTGCACCAGCCAGCCATCAACAAGAACGACTTTGAACCAGCCATATCACCCACTATCTTCAGCCTTCATTGGTTTTCACCATACTGTCTGGCTTAAACTAACTCGTGTGGATTTCATTGACTGATGATGAAGTCATGCTTTCGTTTGAACACCATCGCCACCACTAGCTAACACCTCTCCAACCTCATTCATCGTATGTCAGTGGCTAACATCGCCCCGCCCCGACCATTGGTAAAGAAAGGCGATGGCTGGTCAAGCATGGACGCATAACACACGTGCTAACCACCTCTCTCAATCCATGTAACTGCTTCACAACCTCGTCAATTGATTTCCCCCTCTTCCTTCTTCATTTCTTACCCAGCACTCGACCGATGCCTCACTTCAATATTGCTCGCTCACTCTGTTACACCTACCACCTAACGCGAGAGATAGAACGCAGACACCTATGATCAAACACAGCCACCTAACCTTTTCATGTTTTCCACTTTAAATGGCCATATCAGTCAGACAGCGAGCCAGCCATAAAGGAGGACAGCGCAAACTGCTGATCAGTGGACGCGTCTTTTTGGTCGACAGCCAGGCGGATATCATGTCTACTAGGCAAGAAATTGCGTTAGTTGCCATCTGCCACGGCCAACTACTTCACTCCTGTCCATCTGTACGCTAAGAGTGAATCCATGCAGTTGAATCCTGTAACATTCATCATCTTACATTTGACAAAAGGAGCGAATCGCATGCCAAACATTCGAAGATTGCTGCTCCTCCTCAAAGTGTTGACAACACCAAGTCTGCATTTTTTCTGCGTCTTCTCCTAGGAGACGGACTATATCATCGTCAACATGTTCTAAGTCAACCAGACTATTCTCTGGTGGTAACAAGTCAGTTAGTGTTAAATCCAATAACAAATGCATCTACGATGAAACTAAGGAGAAATGGGTACAACGATCATCCCTGATGCACACCAACACTGGTTGTCATCACAATTTTCAGATGACAACTTTCCGTAGGATCACACCTGACTGACTGCATGAGTTCGAGTATAGTGGGTGCCTTGATCAGGGCGATGTATTTTCTCCCAATACACCACACACTACACCACGTTGATAACACCTCTCCTCATCCGATCACCTAGGGGCGCCGGAGTAAAGAAGGAAGTTTGAGTGTGAGATTAACACCCCTATTCTGTAAGAAAAATACAACTACTTCCTAGGGAAACACTTAAAAGCGTAAGCTTGAAGCCGACAACTTCGTCGTTCCATCTGACAGAAGACATCAAAACCACTAATCTGTACATTTCTCTCCATCCTTAATGGCTACATACCCATGAGTTAGGCATTGAGCGAATTTCTGTCCACCACCACCTGTCCACACGTCCATTGATGGACAGATATCTGCGTCAAAGATGACACAAAATAGAAAATAGTGAATGTACCTTCTGCATCCATGTTGAGGTCTTGTCTCAACTGTCACTGGTGATGAGAAAAACAGAATTAATCACCTTTCTTCCAAGGAGAGAGTGCCAATCAATTAAATTATGAAGCTATATGGATGAGTAGTCACTAACTTCCTCGACGCGAAATGTTAGATGTCACAGCTTTACATTGGAACACAGGTAGTGGTGGTGTTTAAACCAAAACATGGTCAGTCAATGAAATCCACAACATTTATACTTTGAGCTAGAAACGTAGAGAAGTGTACACTACTTGTCTAGTTGGAGTCTACTGGATTCTAAGAACCATCGATGGATGGTTGGAGTAGATGCATTCCCCTTCTAGGATCTCAAATATCTGTTCATTATCGTTTTGTCAAATCTATTCTGTCTGCCTTTGTATAGTACATCAAGTGTGTCAAGTCGATGTGGGGTACATTTGCGTGTGTACAAAGTTCTATGCTGAAACCAGTCAGTGAGTCGCCTAACTTTCCAGTCCTCAAAAACTGTCAAACTCTCGGCACCAGTATTACACAACATCATCATCTTACATTTGACACCAGAGAATCCCATAACCAAACACATTACAACGTTTTGCTCAGGGTGTTGTTCACATGACTCCACATTCCACATGCATCAAATCTTATCCGAAGGACTTTAGTTCAAACCTACTTGAAGTCACCTACACAGTCACACACATACACACACACACACCTCTCCAATCTGTCTACGTACGTCTATCTACTTTTGAGTCAATTAACTGAGAATGGTAAATAACCGTGATATAGACATCAATTTCATAATACACACGTCATCATTGACTTGGACATCTTGTTACTAACATCTATTAGTTAATTGATACTTTTGATGGCCTTTAACCTCTTCATTCCACCACACACACACACACACACACACACACACTCTCAGCCTATACATAAAACTGATTCACTAGAAAAAACCACTTGAATGATAAAAACAATTTTGATGTAGAAAAACGACTATATATTAGTGTAGAGCCAGCCAGCCAGTCAGATGATGATGATGATGAGGGACCGTTAACTGAAGTGAAGGAATGCATGATTTCTTCGTTCATTCAATCTGTTGTCACTTTTCTGAATTCGTAAGTGGGAATTTGGAAATTACGTATATTAGATCTGTTCACTGTTTGTCATCGATGACTCACAATCTATAGTATCTGTCTATCAAACAAACGACAATGGATGACCTTTGGAACATGACATTGCAGACAATCAGAATCCAGTTGGGAGTAGGAAAATATACTTTATTTATGTTTACGAGTTTGACCATGGATTGATATCAGTTAGAGAACCATTGAAAACCTAGAAGTACTGGACACCTTTCTCGCCAGCCTAGTTTGGGAACCATCGACAGAACGCACCCACCCATCACAATGGGGGTTCGAACCCAGGGCCTTCCGTTTAAAAGGAAAGCTAGCTCGTAGACCCTTCAGTCACTCTCACTGGGACCCACCCGATTCACCGACCAGTCAACTAGGGCATGAATTCTAACTTCTACCAATTCGACCTCGTTGAAGCCACCCCCATGTTCCAGTTGGAACCCACAGTTATAATTAATAATAATATGCTTTCAATGAATATGTAATAACGCTCAGAATATTTAACAGGATTATGCGAACACAATATACCCCCACTATTTTCGATGCACACACACACACACACACACAACTGGATTCGCTCAAACTTCAGTGCAAATATTCGATAGTCACTTATTTGAGGTCACTCACTAACTTACACATGCGTTCAAAATGTGACAAACAATAAATATGCATAATGTTACCCCGTTTAATTAATTACAGTTTACATACCGGATTAAGCTGTTAACACCTAACCACTTCTCAGATATGCTTAAGGTTTTATTCACATATTAGAATTTGTTTAAAGATAGTTAACTCTACTTATAACTGAACCTTAACTATCGATTTCAGTACTTTGCATAAAAGTGTATCACATTTTTAGTTGCTACACTTCTCGAAAAGCATAACTAACTAACTAACTAACTGACTGACTGACTGGCTGATGGTTTCAACGTACAAATTTGTACAGATACGCAGGAGCACTTCAAGTTGCCACACTCCCCGCGTATGTAGGACACAAAGCAGGACATGAGAGTAAAAAGAGATTCAGAAGAGACGGGGAGATAATAAACAGACGTGCCAAGACAAACATCAGTAATATGGAAGAAAAGTACAGTTTCCCTCGATATGATAAATCACAAGGAGTGAATGCATCTGCACCAGCCAGCCATCAACAAGAACGACTTCGAACCAGCCATATCACCCACTATCTTCAGCCTTCATTGGTTTTCACCATACTGTCTGGCTTAAACTAACTCGTGTGGATTTCATTGACTGATGATGAAGTCATGCTTTCGTTTGAACACCATCGCCACCACTAGCTAACACCTCTCCAACCTCATTCATCGTATGTCAGTGGCTAACATCGCCCCGCCCCGACCATTGGTAAAGAAAGGCGATGGCTGGTCAAGCATGGACGCATAACACACGTGCTAACCACCTCTCTCAATCCATGTAACTGCTTCACAACCTCGTCAATTGATTTCCCCCTCTTCCTTCTTCATTTCTTACCCAGCACTCGACCGATGCCTCACTTCAATATTGCTCGCTCACTCTGTTACACCTACCACCTAACGCGAGAGATAGAACGCAGACACCTATGATCAAACACAGCCACCTAACCTTTTCATGTTTTCCACTTTAAATGGCCATATCAGTCAGACAGCGAGCCAGCCATAAAGGAGGACAGTGCAAACTGCTGATCAGTGGACGCGTCTTTTTGGTCGACAGCCAGGCGGATATCATGTCTACTAGGCAAGAAATTGCGTTAGTTGCCATCTGCCACGGCCAACTACTTCACTCCTGTCCATCTGTACGCTAAGAGTGAATCCATGCAGTTGAATCCTGTAACATTCATCATCTTACATTTGACAAAAGGAGCGAATCGCATGCCAAACATTCGAAGATTGCTGCTCCTCCTCAAAGTGTTGACAACACCAAGTCTGCATTTTTTCTGCGTCTTCTCCTAGGAGACGGACTATATCATCGTCAACATGTTCTAAGTCAACCAGACTATTCTCTCGTGGTAACAAGTCAGTTAGTGTTAAATCCAATAACAAATGCATCTACGATGAAACTAAGGAGAAATGGGTACAACGATAATCCCTGATGCACACCAACACTGGTTGTCATCACAATTTTCAGATGACAACTTTCCGTAGGATCACACCTGACTGACTGCATGAGTTCGAGTATAGTGGGTGCCTTGATCAGGGCGATGTATTTTCTCCCAATACACCACACACTACACCACGTTGATAACACCTCTCCTCATCCGATCACCTAGGGCGCCGGAGTAAAGAAGGAAGTTTGAGTGTGAGATTAACACCCCTATTCTGTAAGAAAAATACAACTACTTCCTAGGGAAACACTTAAAAGCGTAAGCTTGAAGCCGACAACTTCGTCGTTCCATCTGACAGAAGACATCAAAACCACTAATCTGTACATTTCTCTCCATCCTTAATGGCTACATACCCATGAGTTAGGCATTGAGCGAATTTCTGTCCACCACCACCTGTCCACACGTCCATTGATGGACAGATATCTGCGTCAAAGATGACACAAAATAGAAAATAGTGAATGTACCTTCTGCATCCATGTTGAGGTCTTGTCTCAACTGTCACTGGTGATGAGAAAAACAGAATTAATCACCTTTCTTCCAAGGAGAGAGTGCCAATCAATTAAATTATGAAGCTATATGGATGAGTAGTCACTAACTTCCTCGACGCGAAATGTTAGATGTCACAGCTTTACATTGGAACACAGGTAGTGGTGGTGTTTAAACCAAAACATGGTCAGTCAATGAAATCCACAACATTTATACTTTGAGCTAGAAACGTAGAGAAGTGTACACTACTTGTCTAGTTGGAGTCTACTGGATTCTAAGAACCATCGATGGATGGTTGGAGTAGATGCATTCCCCTTCTAGGATCTCAAATATCTGTTCATTATCGTTTTGTCAAATCTATTCTGTCTGCCTTTGTATAGTACATCAAGTGTGTCAAGTCGATGTGGGGTACATTTGCGTGTGTACAAAGTTCTATGCTGAAACCAGTCAGTGAGTCGCCTAACTTTCCAGTCCTCAAAAACTGTCAAACTCTCGGCACCAGTATTACACAACATCATCATCTTACATTTGACACCAGAGAATCCCATAACCAAACACATTACAACGTTTTGCTCAGGGTGTTGTTCACATGACTCCACATTCCACATGCATCAAATCTTATCCGAAGGACTTTAGTTCAAACCTACTTGAAGTCACCTACACAGTCACACACATACACACACACACACCTCTCCAATCTGTCTACGTACGTCTATCTACTTTTGAGTCAATTAACTGAGAATGGTAAATAACCGTGATATAGACATCAATTTCATAATACACACGTCATCATTGACTTGGACATCTTGTTACTAACATCTATTAGTTAATTGATACTTTTGATGGCCTTTAACCTCTTCATTCCACCACACACACACACACACACACACACACACTCTCAGCCTATACATAAAACTGATTCACTAGAAAAAACCACTTGAATGATAAAAACAATTCTGATGTAGAAAAACGACTATATATTAGTGTAGAGCCAGCCAGCCAGTCAGACGATGATGATGATGAGGGACCGTTAACTGAAGTGAAGGAATGCATGATTTCTTCGTTCATTCAATCTGTTGTCACTTTTCTGAATTCGTAAGTGGGAATTTGGAAATTACGTATATTAGATCTGTTCATTGTTCGTCATCGATGACTCACAATCTATAGTATCTGTCTATCAAACAAACGACAATGGATGACCTTTGGAACATGACATTGCAGACAATCAGAATCCAGTTGGGAGTAGGAAAATCTACTTTATTTATGTTTACGAGTTTGACCATGGATTGATATCAGTTAGAGAACCATTGAAAACCTAGAAGTACTGGACACCTTTCTCGCCAGCCTAGTTTGGGAACCATCGATAGAACGCACCCACCCATCACAATGGGGGTTCGAACCCAGGGCCTTCCGTTTAAAAGGAAAGCTAGCTCGTAGACCCTTCAGTCACTCTCACTGGGACCCACCCGATTCACCGACCAGTCAACTAGGGCATGAATTCTAACTTCTACCAATTCGACCTCGTTGAAGCCACCCCCATGTTCCAGTTGGAACCCACAGTTATAATTAATAATAATATGCTTTCAATGAATATGTAATAACGCTCAGAATATTTAACAGGATTATGCGAACACAATATACCCCCACTATTTTCGATGCACACACACACACACACACAACTGGATTCGCTCAAACTTCAGTGCAAATATTCGATAGTCACTTATTTGAGGTCACTCACTAACTTACACATGCGTTCAAAATGTGACAAACAATAAATATGCATAATGTTACCCCGTTTAATTAATTACAGTTTACATACCGGATTAAGCTGTTAACACCTAACCACTTCTCAGATATGCTTAAGGTTTTATTCACATATTAGAATTTGTTTAAAGATAGTTAACTCTACTTATAACTGAACCTTAACTATCGATTTCAGTACTTTGCATAAAAGTGTATCACATTTTTAGTTGCTACACTTCTCGAAAAGCATAACTAACTAACTAACTAACTGACTGACTGACTGACTGATGGTTTCAACGTACAAATTTGTACAGATACGCAGGAGCACTTCAAGTTGCCACACTCCCCGCGTATGTAGGACACAAAGCAGGACATGAGAGTAAAAAGAGATTCAGAAGAGACGGGGAGATAATAAACAGACGTGCCAAGACAAACATCAGTAATATGGAAGAAAAGTACAGTTTCCCTCGATATGATAAATCACAAGGAGTGAATGCATCTGCACCAGCCAGCCATCAACAAGAACGACTTTGAACCAGCCATATCACCCACTATCTTCAGCCTTCATTGGTTTTCACCATACTGTCTGGCTTAAACTAACTCGTGTGGATTTCATTGACTGATGATGAAGTCATGCTTTCGTTTGAACACCATCGCCACCACTAGCTAACACCTCTCCAACCTCATTCATCGTATGTCAGTGGCTAACATCGCCCCGCCCCGACCATTGGTAAAGAAAGGCGATGGCTGGTCAAGCATGGACGCATAACACACGTGCTAACCACCTCTCTCAATCCATGTAACTGCTTCACAACCTCGTCAATTGATTTCCCCCTCTTCCTTCTTCATTTCTTACCCAGCACTCGACCGATGCCTCACTTCAATATTGCTCGCTCACTCTGTTACACCTACCACCTAACGCGAGAGATAGAACGCAGACACCTATGATCAAACACAGCCACCTAACCTTTTCATGTTTTCCACTTTAAATGGCCATATCAGTCAGACAGCGAGCCAGCCATAAAGGAGGACAGCGCAAACTGCTGATCAGTGGACGCGTCTTTTTGGTCGACAGCCAGGCGGATATCATGTCTACTAGGCAAGAAATTGCGTTAGTTGCCATCTGCCACGGCCAACTACTTCACTCCTGTCCATCTGTACGCTAAGAGTGAATCCATGCAGTTGAATCCTGTAACATTCATCATCTTACATTTGACAAAAGGAGCGAATCGCATGCCAAACATTCGAAGATTGCTGCTCCTCCTCAAAGTGTTGACAACACCAAGTCTGCATTTTTTCTGCGTCTTCTCCTAGGAGACGGACTATATCATCGTCAACATGTTCTAAGTCAACCAGACTATTCTCTGGTGGTAACAAGTCAGTTAGTGTTAAATCCAATAACAAATGCATCTACGATGAAACTAAGGAGAAATGGGTACAACGATCATCCCTGATGCACACCAACACTGGTTGTCATCACAATTTTCAGATGACAACTTTCCGTAGGATCACACCTGACTGACTGCATGAGTTCGAGTATAGTGGGTGCCTATACATAAAACTGATTCACTAGAAAAAACCACTTGAATGATAAAAACAATTCTGATGTAGAAAAACGACTATATATTAGTGTAGAGCCAGCCAGCCAGTCAGACGATGATGATGATGAGGGACCGTTAACTGAAGTGAAGGAATGCATGATTTCTTCGTTCATTCAATCTGTTGTCTTGTTTCTGAAGTCTTCTACTCCAACAACGAGAAAAAAAAACAACCAGCACCAGTCATCATCAACGAGAGAGATTTAACAGAGGTTACCTCCTTCACATATCGAGGTAGGAAGGATTGTTTCAACTACAGGCAGTCGGAACGGATGAAGACGTCAACGCCAGTCAGAATCGGAAATACAAAATATGCCTACATCAACCTGAAATGAGTTGGGAAATCTTCTACACTGCATTTCGCCTCAGCATATACAATGAGATTCGGATTTTCACCACCAACGTCAAGTTGGTAAGTTCTTCTAGACGGGTCAGAAACTTTCACTGCGCGTGTGTCGAAAAAATATCTCCAACAGACCTTTGCAGGCTTTTATCAACAGCTGCCAACTCGACGGCTGGCTGGTTCCATAGTGAAGATCAAATGGTCTGGCAGAAAGAATCAGCAACAAGAAACTCAGAAGTGGAACTTACCAAACAGGAACCGATTGCTCGACAAATATGCAAAAGAAAGTGGACATTAATTGGGCATACGTCGAGGAGGCCACCGAATGACACCTCGCGCAATGCAGGCCATTCGTCACTCAAGTGGAATCCAAATGGGAAGCGACGGACGAGTGGGTAGCCCGTGTAAGAGTGACAAGGAGGGGAGGACGTGTAGGGAGTTGGAGGAGGAGATGAGGGATTGTGGATAATCGTGGAGCAGCTAGCAGGCTGAAGAGGCTGACAAAAAACAGAACAAAGTGGAGATATGTTGTTGAAGCCAGCCACCCTATGTTTTACTGGGAACCCAAGGGAATATATATATATATATATATATATATATATATATATATATATATATACAGACGCAACTTACTTTAAATCATATACAGATCCTCTAAACGGTCGAGTAGATAAACGTTTCGATTCTTCGGTATGCGGTAATTCTGTAACTGACAGTCGCCAGTGTATATCACGTACAATAGCAGGCACACTTGTTTTCATTCCATCGACAATGCACCAACCAGCCTAGTCAATCAATAAAAGAAGAAAGAGAAGAATTGAAGGGGGCGGAAAGATTTGATATTGGTAGAATAAGCAATTTTTGATTCTCGTGTGCACCTATAGAGGAGTAGTTAGTGGTGGGCGACCATAGGGACACACTTGGTTGAGCAATGTTTATTTGCAATTCGGTATCTTTATATATTATGGGGAAATTATGTACACTTTTACCTAACTGAGAAGCATCGTTTCAACTCTCCAGGCAGACAGAACTAATGAGGATAGCATCATAGCATTGCATGAGTATAGGAAGGCAAGGAAAGCTTCATTACTATCATCAAGTCTATGTGGAGATCATAACTCAGCATTCAGCATGAAAAATAAGATCCGGATTTTTAACTCCAATGTGAAGTCAGTGCTAATATATACAGGTCAGAGGCTTGGCGACGTGTCGCGTCACACGGAAGGCACTTCGAACAAACTACACACCTTCATCAACAGCTCTCTTCCCTCAATACTTCGCTCGCTCAACATCACATAGCCCCAGACAGAAAACATCACCAACAAGAGAAGGGATCTCTGACAATCAACGGACCAACGAAACAACCCAACACAAACCAGCACGAATCAATTGGGTGCAACAAATATGCAGGAAGAAATCGTGGTCGACTGGATTGTAGCCATACTTTGAGAAAACACACCAAGTGACTAGTGACATCACAAGCCAGACTGTCTCTCTCTCTCTCTCTCTCGAGATGTGTTGAGTGGAATCCGAATGGGAGGGAAGCGGCGAGTTAGTTGGTCATGAGTGAGTGAGAGGGTGAAATGGAGGAGGTGGAGGAGGATGAGGTGATTCGGAGAGGAAATGAAAGCATATGGGCAGACGTGGAGTGAGGTGGGAAAAAGTTAGCAGAGAGCCCCGAAAGTAATGGAGACGTGAGACTGAAGTACTATGTTCCTCTAGGAACTAAAAGAAACAATAATAGTATAATAATAATAATACCTTCAACGCACCATTTTGCACAAATCTTCCGTGTTGTTAAGGTACTTTTGCCCTTCCTTCTTATAGTGTTCCTTTGTGTGCCTTTCACGTCTCTAATGTATCTCCCTGCCATTTGATGTTTTTATGCCAATTAACGTCTCTTTGTATACTACTACCACTACTACTAATAAATCTTATCAGTAGCACACACACTTCAACAGAAGTTGGTTTATTCGACGAGTAATGCAGAAACACATATAGGTAAGTGATGAATAAGATGAAAGCATTTAAAGTTGAAGTAAAATTAGGTGAGGGTTGAGATCAACGAGAAGACTTTGGCAGATATGAACTTCATGGAAGATTTATGTGCCTCAGATCGTATAAATACGAAGACTTTTAAGCGAAAATCAACTAACTAGTTGTTAGAAGAAGCACAGGCAGCAAAGACAAAACTTTAAGTAAAAATAGAAAAGATGGAAGTGATGAAGATAACCAACCAACTACCAAAAGCAACAATAACTAGCACCAATCACCATCACATCAGCGGGGAGATCTGAAAGAGGTTACTTCCTGTTTTCACTTATTTAGCCTAGGCTGCAGCATCGTTTCAACCACAGGTAGTCGGAACGGATGAAGACGTGAAAACCAGCTAGAATTGGGATCACAGGATACGCCTCCATCATCAACCTGAAATCAGTTTGGAAATCTCCACTGCACTCCGCCTCAGCATAAACAACAAGATTTCGGATTTTCAACACCGATGTCAAGTCGGTCAGTGCTTCTACATGGGTCAGAACCTTACACTGAGTGTAAGTCACAAAAAGCATTTCCAATAGCCTGCTGCAGAATTTTATCAAAAGCTGCCACCTTCGATGGCTGGCTGGCTTGATCCATACTGAAGATCAAATGGCCATCCGGATGACCAGCAACAAGAAGCTCTGGTTGGGAACGAATCAACGTGTGAGGGCCGATTGCTCAACAAATATGTAGGAGGAAATTGAGATAGATTGATTAGGCATACGTTGAGGAGGCCATCAATCCAATGGAATCTGAATGGAGGAAGCGATGGACGAGTGAGTGTTAGGCGCTATTGTGATATGGAGGAGATCGCGTGAGTTGAAGTGGGAGGAGATGAGAGATTATGGGGAATCATGGAGTTAATTGAAGGGGACAGCGGAGAATAGAAGAAAGTGGAGATGTATTGTTGAAGTTCGTCCTAAGTTCACTCAGAACCCAAGAGATTAATAATAATAATAATTCAAAAGATATAATGCAGAAGGTTGAGCTGACATAGCATGACATAGCGCGACTGGACCTAGCCAATGTCTTCTTCGCTGAGTAACTGTCCTCACACACACCTTCAACCTGCTATACCCTACTGGTCACGCCTTCCTGCTAGAACCCCAGGTAACTAACTGCCTAACTGAATAAGACCAGTCGCTAGTAAGTTTCAAATCAATTTTCAAGTACACCCACGCACCAGTGGGTGCGTACTGCTGAAGGATGGAGGAACAGCTGACTGTTTGACCACCTATAGCAGGTTTTCTAATGATTGTCTGACCGCCAACCGATGTCAATGCTTATGATGAAATCCTCCAGCCAATCAATACTTCAGAAAAGAAAAGCCCAATGAAGCTGTATACCATCAATGAATGTATACATGTAGGGAGACAGAAAGAGAGATAGGAAGGGAGAGAGAGTGAGTGAGTGAGAGAACTTACTTTCCAATTGAAGTCTATCACTTCATTGATGTCAATGTCTTCATCATTCTCTCCCATAGGGTTAACCAAAGTTTCAGCAACCTATATAAATAGATATATATATATGAAATAAATTAATCAATAAAGACATGTTCACATTCAATCAATCAATCGAACAATGAGTAATTGACTCAACACACACACACACACACACATAGGAACAATTATAACGAAAACTAATCAACAACAACAACACCAAAAAAACACCTGGAAAAACTTGATATATGCCACAAACAGAGAGAAACATCCACCAGGTTAGATTGTGTTACGTGATCAAGTTTTTTTACTAAATGTAACAAAACACTCTACACACACATACACATACACACAAAGAAACTGAAAGTTTAAGATAAAAATGAAATCGAAAATCATCTCGTTAACAAACAATCACACACACACACACACAGTTAGCTGCTCTAGGTGTTCTGAATTAACAGCGACTACTTCCCATTCAATCAGATGGCAATTATGTGATGCTGATGATGATTATGATATTGTGTTAGGAATAGGATATCTTTTTTAATTCATGAAATAACCTCCATTTGAACATGAATGGAGAGAGGAAGAGAGAAGACTAGTAAGTAGTTCAGCGAAGAGTCATTCATCACTCAGTTGTTCAATCGCAAGTTTTTATTTATACGCATATATGGGTTATTTTGTATGTGAGTGTGTGTGTGTGTACATTAAATCTGTCAAAAGAAAATACAATTAGAAGTGATTTGAACATAGCAAAACAACAATTGTACCAGGATAATACGAGCTCATCTTTTATTATTTCGAGGATTCTTCTCAACTGGTTACAACCTGAATGTTAAAAAATATGAATTACAATAAAGATATGAACATACTTTTCCACGATCATAAGGAGTAATTGGTAGGAATTAAAAGTAACATTAGTCCGAAATGATTTAACTGATTAGGAGTTACAAACATTGACTACTTATAGAATAATTAGACAATTAGGCTGAAAGACACATTCCAGTTCGCTAAACAATTAGAGAATCTGAATATCTCAAATAAATTTATGGTGTCCTTTGACGTGTCTTCACTGTTTACATTGGAGGAAACAATACAAATTATATGTTAACATGCCGAACTTCTTCCTCTGCCCAAGAACGAACTCAAACAATTTTTACTTATGTGTACCAAAGACGTACAGTTCCAGTTCAACAACACTCTATACCGCCAAATTGACGGAGTCGCCATGGGAAGCCCCCTGGGTGCGATTCTGGCAGATATTTTTATGGGTAGTCTAGAACAAACAAGGTTAAAATCCTCAATCAGCCAGACAAACTTCTATACCAGGTATGTCGATGACACCTTCGTTATTTGTAATTCTTTCAATGATGCATCTCAAGTATTAGAAGTCTTGAACAGCACCTACCGTAATATTAAGTTTACAATGGAGTATGAAAAAGAAGAGAAGTTCCATTTCCTGGACTTGGGTATCCAACGAGATAAAGACGGCAAAATCATAAGATATGTACACAGAAAAGAGACCTGAAGGGCGGTTTATCTTAACTTCAAAAGCTTCTGCCCTATAAGTTACAAAAAACGATTGATGAGAACATTATTTGATCGTGTGAGGAAACTGTCTTCAAAAGAAAAGATTGAGGAAGAGCTATCCATTGTGGAGAAATGCCTACGCGACAACGGTTACCCACAAAGGTTCATCGGCATGTATGGGAGACATCATGTTGAAGAAGTGAAAAGCAGAACAGTAGATAAAAAGCCTATCTTTCTGCAGCTTGCATTCAAAGGTGATGATACTGCTAGTAGAATAAAATGCAGACTGAACGCTGCCATGAAGAGAACATATCCAACCACCAAACTTGTATGTGTTTATCAAACAACTAGTTGTTTGAGACAATCAAAAGTGGACAAATACCCACCTCATGTTACCTCCAACTGTGTCTACCAATTTACATGTACGTACCAAAGCACATACGTTGGAAGAACAGAGAGAAGGGTTAGTGTCCGCATTTATGAACACATACCAAAGAACCTGAGGCGGAAACGTCCGCAAGCACTAAAAAGTGCTATTGCTCATCATCTATTGGACACTGGTCATATTGTAGACAACCTGAAGTCGTTTAAAATAATCAGCAAGCAAAAGAAACCTAGCTTGCTACGCTTTGCTGAAGCGATTACCATCAAACAACTTAAACCAAATCCATGTACGCAGAAAGAGACAGTGGTGAATCTTGCAATGCCCTGGTGATAACAAAAAAAATATAAAACTTTCATGAGTCACCTTTCTCATGTTTAGAAAACTCTACTCTCTCATCTAAACATGACTCACCCTACCCTTGTTTCTTTTCTTTCCTTTTTTCTATTGGCTATTAGATAAGATGCTTTCTTTAGTTACGTAATCTACTTTTTGTTATGCTCTTTCTAGCTAAACCTTGTTTCTACATATATATATGTATACAACCCTGTTTTTTTTTGTTTCCAAGCCTAATTGTCTAATTATTCTATAAGTAGTCAGTGTTTGTAACTCCTAATCAGTTAAATCATTTCGGACTAATGTTACTTTTAATTCCTACCAATTACTCCTTATGATCGTGGAAAAGTATGTTCATATCTTTATTGTAATTCATATTTTTTAACGTTCAGGTTGTAACCAGTTGAAAAGAATCCTCGAAATTTCATACATTTGGTTCCCTTGATAAATTTTGATAGAGAAAGAAAGACCAGATTTGCAGTATAAAATGATATCATTCTATTTGACAGGTTCTCATCAGCTGCAAACTACCTGAAATTACAATGGTTATAAATAATAACATTTCATACTTCATTGTTTGAAAGGTAATAGAGAAAACATTATAAGGTGAACGCATCTGGAATATAAGTATTATAATCTAAGTCAATCACCATCAATTTATATGTTATCAAACTATGAAAGAAGAAAAAAAAGGGGGGTGAGAGAAGACAGAAAACAGAAAAATCCAATAAACAGTGTCAGCATAGCAACTCAATAAGGTCAAGGTTCATCAATCTGAAAACTTGCTTAGTGAGCTCAGCTCACTAGTGTGTATGACTAATCAGTGTAATGAAAGTGATGTGGTTACCAAGGGAGTGAGAGATTGACCACACTCTCTTTCTGTATGCATAAGTTTGGTCTGTGACGTTTGATTGCAATTGCTTCAGCAAATCGTAGTAGATTCGCTGTCCTTTGTATGTATCATTGTTGAGAACCGCGCGCAATTTTAACGGTTCCGCGTGACCAAAGGTCACATTTGTGCGTCGTGGCACAGTGGTTAGGACTCTCGCCGACTATGCACATGGTCCGGGTTCGAGCCCACGCCGGCGCACACCTGATATCTATGGTCGGCCTGCAAAATTTGGGCTACCGATATCCACGCTGAAATTCCATACTTGTACCAAAAATACAGTATGGAATCAAGCTGTAAATCAAAAAAAAAAAAAATGTTTAATATTTTGAAGGATTTAGAAATCTCGACAAAATGACCCATATCCACAAGGTGTCTGGTAATTGAAATTTTGTAAATATTTGCTTCCTTTTAGGCATAAGTTTCTTGGAATATGCCCTGAAAACCGGATAGAAACCCTTCTTTCTGTCCTTCCAATGTACTTGCTGCCGCACGTACACGTAAATTTATAAATGCAGTTGGAGGTAACATCAGCAGGGTACTTATCCAGTTTTGATTGCCTTATGGAGCACGTAGTACTGTATAGTGTCACCAAACTGGCTGCAGGGAAGCATCTCTTTATTGCTCCCTTCATCCTCTTTTCAATCTTTTGCGATACGGTTTCTCCTTTGTATGGGATGCAAATGAACACTTTCTTCTTCTCAACTGTTGGAGATTTCTCTTTCTCATCTCTTTCTTTGCTGTACTTTAGGATAAATCCTTTTGGATACCCGTTTTCTTCAAGGCATTTTTCGACAAAGCTTAATTCTTCTTCTACTTTGTTAGGCGAACATAACTTTCTGGCCCTATCGTAAAGTGTTCTCACTAATCCCCGCTTGTAGCTCATAGGGCAGAAGCTGTTATAATGAAGGTATTGTCCGGTCCAAGTTTCTTTCCTGTAGATGGACTTTTCGACCGTTCCATCGCTTCTTCTTTTTACATTTAGGTCCAGGAAATTAAACTCATCGTTGTGTTCGTATTCCATGGTGAATTTAATAATAATAATAAAAGATGAGCTCGTATTATCCTGGTACAATTGTTGTTTTTGCTTTGTTCAAGTTTATTAATGGGAAGAATTGCATGAAGTTTTTAGAAGTGATTTGATGAATGGTGACTAGCAATGGAATCCATCCAGGAGATAATTAGCATTTCGTCCTATATAGGACGCGTCCTCCAGCTGGACGTGTACCTGCATTCCCTCTCCTAAGTGAGTTGTTATTGATGATGCATATTCTCACCACAAATAGTTGAACTCAGTGCCCATAGTTTTAAACACCAACCAGAGTGTTAGCCACTGGACTACATGCGCCACAAGAGAGCCATATTATTAATTAAGTAAGTTTTTTGGGGTGAAGTTACGTAATACAAAAAAGCGTTCAGAGGAATTCGATGGATGTTGATGATGTAAGTGATGCGTTGTCATAAACGATTGTTTAAAAAAGAGTTGTGCTCAGGGTGAACATGGAAACCAAAAATCAAATACCGAATTACGTGTAAGAGTTTAAAGTAGTTCAAAAACATGACAAGCAAAGAAGCAAAAGTTGAGTCCAATCAACAGAGTTGTTACCATGATTGTAGAAGTGGTTGAATAATTTTCTTTTGTATGCATAGTTCTGGTTCGTATAACTGAATGGCTAGCGCTTCTGAAATGCAAAGAAGACGGTTGTTCTTTAATTTGCAGATTACTGTGAAGCAGGAGGCGTTTGTTGTTAAGATGGAATGACCAGTGGCGACGAGATGTTCGATTACTGCACTCCTTATACGACCACTACTTCCTTTCTGTAGCCACGCTGGATAGTGTTCTTTGACCCTTTTTGATAGAATGCGAGTCGAAAGACCGATGTACCTGGTTGGCTCCACAGCAACAGGTGAACGGATATATTCACATACATAAAAGTGGTCGGGTGTGAGATCTTGTCATTTGGGCTTCCGCAGATTAGCAGGCGACTTGAGAACACTACTCTCAGGTTGCCGCAAAGAAAGTTCTTCTTAAAGAAGTGGAAATTCTCCTCTTAAGGACATCACTGAGCAGGTCACCTGTGAAGTCAAGGTTCATATAAGGTATCTTTTTTGGCACGTGTGGCATCTCCTACTTTTGGATTTTATCTTTGACGTTTTTGTCTATAAATCTTGGTGGATATCCGTTTTGTATGAAGATTTCTTTCAGGAAGTGTAGTTCTTCTTCCAGGGTATCAGAGCTGTGTATGTGTCGGATGCGGACGTAACTCCACCAAAAACTTACTAATTATGCAAACTCAATGTACACACACACACACACACAATAACCAAATACGTACAAATATGTGCGATTGTACAGCTGAGTAGTGATGAATGAATTCCTCACCGAAAAAAGAGACTCTTCGCTGAACTGCTGGTCTTCTCTTCATTATTAATATGATATTTGTCGAATTTGATTATTACAAAAAACAAGCACAGATCACACCATCATCAACTCGTATGGAGCTAGTTAGTTATACTGACTGACCGCACACACCTTGGCGTATACTTTCAAAACGCATATCCGACATGGTTAGTAACGACAGCAGTGTAAGGCAATTAGTGACTAAGAATCAATTTTCGATCATTTGGTGATTTCAAAGCATGTCGTTCCACCACCACCACCAAAGAAAAAGAAATATTCAGGTGTTAGTGTGGTTTGCACAGGTTTGATCTGATTTCAAAAAGAGATTTCATTTTGAGCGCTAAGAGTAGTCAGAAGAACCTGAAAAAGGTTAGAATTCATGAACTTTAATCATTAGATCAGTTCTCAACGAGGCGCTGAATGATTGTGATATGTATCCATATATATATATATATATACCACTTCACTTCCTATTTTTAAACTAGGCGTCGGTGTTGTCCAGTCCTGTAACATCCTGTAACATTACACTAGTTACTAGTTACTGTCCAACCATTGTTTGAAACTAAAAGAAAAAAATTAATAAACTAAACCTGATTCCAATCAAACAAAACAGTTAAACAAAAACAAAGAAAAACGAATAGTTTTCAATGTCTGTGTGAAAAGTTAATGTTGTTATTGTTGTTGTTGAATATTACACACTGAAATTAGTTTTGTAGTAATAATAACACATGGGGTGAGGGGAACTGAGCACAAACAAACAAACAAACTGAACTCACTGATTACTGAGAGAGAGAACAATTCATTGTATATACGATTGCTTCAAAGGGTAGCTAGCTAGCTACTGGCTGTCATAAGTCAATTTTATGCGTGTGTGTGTGTGGAGGGGAGGGGTGACGGAAGGAAGGGGGCAAGAACACAATGACAACATTAGAACAAAAACGTATTCCAAAAAGAAAATCATATAAAAATCATTCAAAGTGATACTAAAGAAAAAAACGGTTACACAACAGCGGGGAAAATATCTCTTCTCGACAAAGTCATCAACTAACAAACTAGAGTCTAACTAGGCTTTATATTTGTGTGTATTTATTGTAAATGGGGTGAGAAAGTTAATATATATATATATATATACATGTAAAACTTGGGCAGCACTGTGGTTGTATGTAGTTCCATATTAATTTGTTTATTAGATATCACACACACACACAGTCAATCAGTAAAACAGTAGTATTGGTGATTACTGGATGACGCCTTTCGAACACAGTTTATTTACTTATTTAATTATTGTCCATAATCATTTCATTAGTTGTAGTCACACAACTCGAAACTCTCGGTTTGTAGTTTTCTTTATTCCTTACTACTCACCGTAAATCGTGGGCGGTAGGATTTTCCAGATGTTGAATCATTCCTACTACACGTAATCCCCCCCCTATCAGTCAGTTATCAATCTCTCCCTCCTTCCTGTTTTACATTAGATTTTAAAACTACCGCCTTAACCCATCATCATCATCCGATATTGTATGTTTGCGTGCAATTGCTGATATATTTTCTCCAGATTTTCAACCTTACTGGAGTCAAATAATCTAGATTTTTGGACTTCATCATGAGCTGACATTAGTTAGAGAACCATTGGAAAACCTGGGAGTACTGGACAGCTGTTTCATCCTAGCTCGGGACTCTTCAGCAGTACGCCCCCACCGGTGTTTGAACCCAGGACCTTCCGGTTACAAGGCGAGCTCGTATACCATTAAGCCACTGAGACCTGTTCCAACGGTCCTTGAATTCTAACTTCTGCCAATTCACGACATAGCGCGACCGCTAGCCAATGTCTTCGGCGAGTATTTGTCCTCACACCCGACCCGCTGCATCCTACTAGTCACGACTTCCCACTGGAACCCAGGTAACTACCTACCTGAATAGGGCCAGTCGCCAGTGAGCATCTCATTGGTATTCAAGTGTTGGTTTGTAGGGATTTGATTGGTTTCAGGACTTCATCATGAGCTGACATTAGTTAGAGAACCATTGGAAAACCTTGTAACCAGAAGGTCCTGGGTTCGAATCCCGGTGGGTACGTACTGCTGAAGAGTCCCAAACTAGGACGAAACAGCTGTCCAGTACTCCCAGGTTTTCCAATGGTTTTCTAACTAATGTCAGCTCATGATGAAGTCCTGAAACCAATCAAATCCCTACAAACCAACACTTGAATCTAGATTTTACTTGGTTTTTGTGCTCCGCTAGTCTGACTGACTTAACCCGTTCTACTTACTTCGACCTATGCATTCGACCTGACAATCATTCCAGTAGGGTATTATAGGAACTAAATTATAATTATTTTGAAGGCTCCCACAGGATCGTTTAACCGACAAAGCTTATTTCTAATTGACTTTGTAGGTTTCAGGTGCGAGCCACTTTATTCCTGCACCATCGAATCAAGTGCAAACACATATAATAGGAGAACGATTCAACACTTGTCCACCCAGATATCTGAAAATTCTACCACTACCCCTACGACGACAAAACTAGGAGAGAATAAAGTTAACTATAAAACGAGGGTTTCAAAGTTATGTGATTAGAATTGATGATATGATATTATGAACAGCAATCAAGTATATCATAATACTGTTTCACTGACTGTGTGATATATCTAATAAACAAGCTAATAACGAATCACATACTATCACAGTACTGTCCAAGTTTTACACATATATTAATCCTGGTTGAGTAGTATCTTGCCAGAATATATATCACTTGTAGGCTGGTGGCGAAGGATGTTATACTGGGAGATTTCAAAAACTCTTTTACGTAGAATTTCTACTTCAGTATCACCTCTAAATTTTTAATTCAGTTTTTACAGGATCTTTTTGGGTTCTCTTGTTTATGAATCTGGTCGAGAAACCATTTTACGCTTACAAATTACACCGAGATTTTGAAATTAATTTTTTGTCATGTGAATAGATTCCCCGGGTACAGATTTTGTCGAAACCTTGAGAAAACAGAATATATGAGGTTTCGCTCTCCTGCTTGAAAGAACACACACTAGGAACTTTGCGAGCTGATAATCTATCAATGCACGACTATGCAGCCAAGAAAATAGAATCAGTGTGAGGATTAATTTTCATTGTGTTGGAGAAACGTCTTCCTTAATGCAGTATTTTCATTATACAGACCTTGAGAGTGTAGTTCAAAAGTTACCGCGACCGACTAGTTTCAATGTACAACTTTGCAAGCATGTGCACCACCACAGTTCACGTTGCTGCACTCTCTGTCTCCATGTACCAAACAAAGCAAGAGATGAGAGTGAAGAGAGAGAAAGAGATAAAGTAAGAGAATAAACACAAGTGTGAGTGAGGTAAAAAGAACAGTAATATAGTAGAAGAAAAATAGAATTTCATTGAATATGATATATAATAAAGAGTGAATGCATATATGCACCATCCATTGACAACGCTTTTCAGCCATTTCACCATTTGTCTCTCAAGCCTACATTGGTTTTCACCATATCGAGGGTGCTGAACAGGCAGTCAGCCAGTCAGGTAATCTACACCTTCCGACGTGACTGAATGGCTGACTGGCTGGCTGGCTTACACTAACTCGTGTGGATTTCATTGACATTGATGATGAAGTCATGTTTTCGTTTGAGCACTATCACCACCACCACTAGCTAACACCTCTCCAACCTCATCCATATTATGTCAGTGGCTAACATAGCACAACCACTATGCAGTGTCTTCTTCGATGAATGACTGTCTCACCAACCTAGTGGGAAGCCGTGACCAGTAGGGCAAAGCTGGTCGAAGGTGTGTGTGTGAGGACAGTTAGTCATCGAAGAAGACATTGTTAATTGGTCGCCTTATATCATGAGTGAATTAGCAGAAGTTAGAATTCATGGAGTGGCTGACTGGCCATTGGATCGGGTTTAAGTGAGTGAGCCGCTGATTACCAGCTAGCTAGCTTACCTTGTAACCAGAAGGTCCTAGGTTCAAACCACAGTGGGATGGGTGCGCGCTGATGGAAAGTCGCAAACTAGACGGGACGAAACGGATGTCCAGTTTTCCCTGAAGGTTTTCCAATGGTTCTCTCACCAACCGATGTCAGCGCATGATGAAATCCTCCAACTAAAATTAGCATTCACAAAAGTTATTCAATTCCATCAACCCAATTGGCTAAATGGTTGTCAACATTCTTGGTGTCAAAACCTGAATGTCCATCCCGGTTTCGATTCCTGGTGGAGCGGTCGTAGGTTCGCGCTGATAAAGATGTCTAAACTAACACGAAACAGTCATTCAATGCATCGTGGTTTTCAGTGACCTCTCCAATCAGTTGTAAGCGGGAAATATGATTGCTACGAGATGATATCATTTCATGAATTCTTTAAAAATGCTTTTATAAGTTTATAGCATAGCTGACAATTACGACAAAATTGACAGTTATCCGTTATCACCGGGAGTTAACTATTTAAGGTTGCGGGAGGCGAAGGCCAAGGAAGTAAGAGATTGGATTAAAAAGTCTTTATAGCAATTGTCTCAGCTGTCTATGCCTAGCAACCGTGTTGAGGTGCCACCACCCTATATAGAATTGTAAAAGCTGGATGTTTTTTGTCAGTCTTGTGCTCCGTATCCACTAGGTGTGCACTAGTATGGAAATTCTCATTGACCTCGACTCCAATACAGCCCTACAGGAGGTCACTCGCGAGCCTGAGTCGCTCAGTGATAACGTCTCTGCATTACTCACTGGATGACGCCGGTTCGAATCTCATAAGTGACATGAGCTGTTCCTTCAATGTGGTTGGAGATACGCCTTCCAGACTGACTGGTGAGTGACAACTAGCACGAAACCTAGGTCTAGACGGGACTCAGAACACAACCAGATCAAAAGTCGCTTATTTGAATCTTACTTACAAAACTTATTATCCTTATTAATCTGCTTACATTCCCTCCTTGATTATATATTTGATTAGATTGATTAACACTGTCTATGAATAATATTTGATTATGATGCGTCTGTAAAGCCCGATGGAGAACTTACCGAAAATGCCTATTTGCTTGTTTAAATTGTGTTCTGAAATTATTATTATTATTCCCTTGGACTTCGAGTGGAACATAGGACTGGCTTCAACAACACCACATCTCGACTTTCTTCTGTTTGGCTCTGTCTGCTTCAGCTGGCTGATTTGCCGACGACTGCCCATAATCTCTCACCTCCTCCACCATATCACAATAGCACTGACCACCCGCTTGTTCGTCGCTTCCACCCCCTTCGGAGTCCATTCGAGCGATGGATGGCCCGCATTGCGCGCCATATCATTCGACCAATGGTCTCCTTCCTCAACGTATGGCTAATCAATCAGTCAATCAATCTCTATTTCCTTCTGCATGTTTGTTTAGCAAATGGCGGCTCTTGATTGATTTGTTCATCAGCAGAGTTTCTTGGTGTTAATTCTATATGTCCAACCGACCGACCGGCTGACTGGCCATTTGATCTCCAGTATAGAACCAGGCATCATCAAAGTGGGTACTTGTTGAAATGCTTTTCGTGATGCACGCGCGATGCAAGTTTCTGACATATTTAGAAGAAGTGACTGTGACTGACTGACTGACTGACTTCACTGATATTTGTGTTAAAATCCGAATCTTGTTGTGTTTATGCTGAGGCAGACTGGAGAAGATTTCTGAACTGATTTTAAGTTGGTGAAGGTGTTCCGTTCCAAGTGGCTGGGGGTTAAAACAATGCTGGCTGCCTAGGCTAGATAAGTGAAGACAAGAAGTAACCTCTGTCAGTCAAGTCTTTCTCCCGTTGATAATGATTCGTGCTGGTAGGTGTTGTTTTTGCTGCTGTTGGTTGTTTGGCTGGTGTCTTTATCACCTCCGTCCCTGCCTTCTTCATGCTCATCACCTGTATGGAGTCAGTCCTGTCTTCGCTGCCAGCCTGTCTCTTCAGTCAGTTTTCGCCTACCTGCCTGTATGTCTTCAAATTTCTGTTATGAGTCATCTGCAAAATTCAGAGCCCACCTATTGAAAGTCTTATAATCGTCTTCTGAAATATATATATATATATTAATCAGTAGAGATAATACAGAAATAATGTGTCACAATGAAAGGCATCTATCACACACACACACCACAAACGCACTACTTTTTTACTTACTTTTAACAAACCCATATAGACAATAAATTCTAAGATAGTAAAGAATGGAAAGTACAAATCTTTAGAATTCACTTGGTCAGCATACGGTGATGCATCCATTACAAATTGTCGACCAATAAGCGAGGCAAGAAAATAAATATACACTGCCAATGTTACAACCTGTATAAATAAATAAATGAATAAAGAATAAAACGAAAACAAAAGAAAGGAATGAGTGAACGAAGAAATATTAACTCCTCTTCAATTAGATATTCAACTCACCCTGACTCTCTACTCTAACATACATACACACACACAGGTACACACGTAGAGCACTTTTCTTTCATACAATTATTATTATTATTTGTTTCCTTTAGTTCCTAGAGAGGCTTCAGCTGCACGTCTCCGTTGCGTTCGGTTCTCTGCCAACGTTTTCACCTGGCTCCACATCATCTGCTCACATACTTTCATCTCCTCTTAAAATGACCTCCTCAATGTCACCCTTGCACTGACGACCAGCTAGACGCTTCTCGTTCGGGTTCCACTCGACCAGTGGACTGACTGTCCTGTGATGTCGTCACTTGATGATCTCCTCAGAGTACAGTACAACACACAACAACACATTTTACTAGTCAACAAGGAAGGCAGTGATATCTCTCTCCATTGTCGATAAGATGTTTGATGAAGTGATGTAATTCCTAAATACTCCAATTACTTCAAGGGAAATAACATCAGCAACCGAACATATCAGGAAATTATGTCTTAAGGAAGAATATTACATAGAATTATTATTATAAAGCTAAAGAATATTAAAGGAAATGAAGTTGAAAAACTCAAACACAAACTTAAATGTAGGCTAAATGATATAGACTATGTAATTGTGATTGAAACACCCAATAAAAAAGCTCGAGAAGCATCCTTAAAGAAATCGATAACCACGCAGCAAATTAAAAAATTCAACAAGTTATTAAAAGAAAAGAACACTGCACAATGATGAACAAAGAAGTTGACAATAACAATATGCTTCATCTTCTGTATTGACAAAACAAGGTGGGTGGTAATCAACCTCTCTCTCTTTAAGGATATTTAAGCTCTAGTGAGATAAAAAAAACTGCTTGAAAAGGGGGATTAAAATTTCAATGCAACAGTTAGCAAACTTGTTATGTACTGCTGCTGCTGAGTGAGTTATTAAAGTTTTCCCCGTCGCCAATTATGTTATGTACTCGTCGAGTAGTTAATAGTCCTGACGCGGAGAGAGGGAAATCAGAAGACCACCAGGTTTACGATGATAATTGTATTTTCCAGACAAGCAAAATAAATGTCACACAAGAGTGTGAGTGAAATGGTACGTAGTGTAAGAAACGTGGGAACAAGTATAAACAAGTATCCAGTACAAAAGTATATATGAAAACGACTAATACACATGATCCAATAAATAGCTAGTCTTAACATGATTGGTTGTAATGTCATGTGACAACAAGGTCATACATGTTTATTTAGTTAGTGGACAGACAAAAGCATATTGTCAGTTATAATGAAATATCGATCCATATACACATAGCAAAATATAAAAGACTGTCAAAAACAAAACACACATCATGTGGATACATATCAAAACTAAAACCAGAAATTGTCACTCCTAGCATAGAAGTAGCATTAAGTTTAACAGATAAGACAGACAAAAGCAGAGGAGGTTTCAACTCAATGTGCATTAACACTCTTAAGAAACAAAAAAAGAAAACACAGTCATACTTAACAAAATCGGAAAGATTAGCTCTAATCAATCTTAAGAATGACAAAAAACATCGTTATTACAAAAACTGATAAAGGCAAACTCTACAGTAGTTTTGGATAAGTCTGATTAATATATAAAGAAAGTCACTGAACACATTGAAGAAACAGGTCTAACATGAGTAAATTAAGAAACCTGTAGATGCAGTAGTAATGAATAAGATTAAGAAATCTACAGTGGACTTAATAGGCAGAATGAAGCTGTGTCACTGTGTGAGTTTAAATAGTTTATAATTTAATGCCTAAAATTAATAATGCTAATAGAATATATGGTAATATAAAAACACATAAACCAGGCTACCCCGTAATACTAAAAGCAGATTTCAGAAATACGCCGACAACACATGAATAATCTAAACACTTAACTCTAATACTATGTCCCATTAAAAATCATTCAAACTCTACTATATATATTTATATATATATATATATGTAACTGTACGCCCGATGTAGCTGGCTCCGCAGCTGCAGTCAAATTGGTAGATACACATAGACGAGGAGGCGAAATTACGTAGTTTGTCCTTATTTCTCGAACGTAGAATAGTGGTGGCAGTGAAGAGACAACATACCACCAATTCTGCTGCATTGAAAGCTCTTTCAACCACATTCTTCCTAAAGTGTTCTCTGTGTTACTATTTCGGTGATGTTATCACCGAGGAATTGCAGTTTTATGAACAATGGTTGTGTTTTTGGAGCCATTGCCGTACTGACTTTTCTCAATGAAACACTTATCTGGATAGCCATTTTTTTTATTAAGTAATTCTCTAATAATCTTAAGCTCCTCATTCATTGAGGTAGTCATTTGAACAGATGATCCCAGCTGTACGAACAAGATACTTTACTAAGTTACTTTTCATATATACATACACACATATAGAGCATCTCTTGTGAATAAGACTTGCGTGTGTATGGACTGATTCATTCTGTCCTCTCCCCCCCCCCTATGTTTCCTGTAATATTATTGACGACATTATGATAAAGATGATGACCAGTAAATCGAATATAAATCAGGATTTTCTGTCCAGATCGAAAAGCATACGGAAGCTTACCGTTTTCAATAAAAGAGGTTTCTTTTGACTTTGTAAATGACTTCGAACGAATTGTCAAGTATTGGTTTTGTAGACTTTTTGATTAATTAGTTAAAGGATTTCATCATGAGCTGACACATCAGTTAGAGGACTATTGGAAAACTAGGCTGACGAAACAGTGGCAGTGTCTGGCAGTGCTCCCTGCAGATTTTCCAATGTTTGTCTAACCCAACCTATGTCAACTTATAATGAAATCCTCCAACCAATCAATCACACAAAATGCCTACAAAACCATTACTTGTTGGGGTCGCGCTAGATCACGAATTAGTAGAAGTCAGAATTCATGAGCCATTGAATCGGTTCCCAGAGGCTGAATGGCATACGAGCTTGCCTTGAAACCGGAAGGTCCTGGGTTCGAATCCCAGTGGATGCATACTGCCGATGATTCCCAAACTAGGATGAAACAGCAGCTGTCCAGTACTCCCTGGTTTTCAATGGTTCTCTAACTGATATCAATCCGTGATCAACTCGTGAAAATATCAACAAAAATGCTGAAAATCCCATTCTGTTTAATGATTACTATTTGGAATAAAGTCTGACTGATTGGTTTCAACATAGAACTTTGGATCGATGCGCAGCAGTAGATCGAGTTCCCACATTCCCTCTAAGTAGTACACAAAGCATAAGAAGACAGTAGAGAAAGATTCAAAACAGAGAATATTAATATCGAAGAACAATATAGTTTTATTGGATTTTATAAATCACAAGGAGTGGATGCATCTTCACAAGCCAGCCATCTTAACTCAACTACATCAACAATTGTCTCCAGCCTTCATTGGTTCTCACCACCATCCCCGAGGACCGCAACCAGTGAGTCAGGAAGTCTACACGTTCCTACGTGATTTAAACTAACTGTTGTGGATTTCATTGACTGATGATGAAGCTATGTTTTTGTTTCACCACCACCACCACCACCGGCTGACTTTCCTCCAACCTCATCCATCCTATGTCAGTCAGCTAACATTGTCCACTGACAAAGAAGGCAGTGGCTAGACATACGCAACACGTCTCAATCGATGCAACTTCACAGCCTCGTCCATTGATCTCCCTTCCTCCTGACCCATAAGTCTTCCCATGTCTAACCTCAATGTTGTTCACTTTATTATACCACGACTTAAGACGGTAGGTAGAACGCAGGCACCTCTGATCAAACACAGCCACTTAGCCTTTTCATGTCTTCCAGTTTCAATAACCACGTCTCACAGCCGTAAAAGAGGACAGAGTAGACTGTTGAGCAGGGATTATTATCATTATATAATTATTGCTATTGTTAATACAATAACACAACATTTTACCAAACACATAAAACTGATATGTTAGTTAACAATGATAACGGATCATAGGAATTATGAAACAGACAGCTGCAGCGAAGAAAATTTTCTTTTTAACGAAGTCACCATCAACTAGGCCATACATATTTGTGTATTTATGGTGAAGGTGTGGCAAGCCAAAAGTTCAAGAAGAAATACGTCTAGTGTAACTGTTGTCCCTACTCTGGCCATCATAAAAACTCAGCTTCACCAGTAATGATTAATTATCCGATTACCTTTCTTATCCAACCTTCCTGTTTATTTCTGTTATTTTAACGTTTTTTATTCCTATATGCACTATTAGATTTTATTGATTTAAGTATAAAATTTGGGCATTGTGGTAGAGTATAACTCTATTATGGATAAGATTTTATTTTGATGAATCACAGTGTTATACAGTAATATCAACTGATGACAACGTTTCGAGCGGAAACTATTGCTCATAATCACGAGTTGGTTTGTAAGGATCAGATTCGTTTCTACGATTTCATCACGGATTGATAACACTTATAGAACCATTGAAAACCACGGAGTACTGGGCACCAGTGTCACCAGCCTAGTTTGGGGATCATTGGCAGTACGCACCAACCCACAACAGTGGGGGGTTCGAACCCACGACCTAACAGTTAATAGACAAGCTAACTCGTATACCATTCAGTCAATCACTGGGACCCGTCCGATTCAATGGCCAGCCAACCAGTACATGAATTCTAACTTCTAACGATTCGTGATTGAGCACGATCAATAATCAATGTCATCGCTGGGAACTCCATCCTCACACTTGACGACTGGATGGACCTCACTCTGTTCATGACTTTTCACTAGAACTACAGGAAACTCCGTCGATCCCCAGGGTTGTTAGTTGTTGTCCAAACCTCCTACCTATTTTGTTAATAGTACGTCCTTAATCCATAATCTGTTGAAACAGTCAAGTTTTTCCGTAATTATAAACTTATTATGTCTTTTCTACCCGATCCTTCTGATGATTATTACACTTTGTAATTTCATGAATTTAACTTTTGACCGGAAATAATTCTGGAGCTTTCTGACACCTTGATATGTATCCATATAATATGTGTGTTTTGTTTGACAGCCTGTTCTTGGTGATATGTATCCGCAGAATATGTGTGTTTGTTTGACAGTCTGATATATTTTGCTATGTATATATGGGTCGACACTCCATTATAATTAGCCATTCATGTTAAGACTGTCTATTGATTTGTTCACACACTTGTCTGGACGGTCATATTTTAAATATGGAATCTAAATTGGAATTATTGTTTGAACGACAAATGAAATTGATGGAAATGTTCGTCAACCAACAGACTGGTCCAGCTTCACCTTCAAGCAATCCGAATCATACCATGCTACCATCTGTCGACGGAATTGTGAATAGTATTTCACAGTTCAATTATAATCCAGATGCTAATGTCACTTTTGACACATGGTATCAACGTTATGAGGATTTATTCACTGTTGATCTCGCCTCACAAGACGATGCTTGGAAGGTGCGAGTGTTGTTACGTAAATTGGGTCCCGCAGAATATGAACGGTACTGCAACCTAATTTTACCCCAGAAACCACGTGACAAGTGTTTCGATGATACAATAAAGCTGCTGCGTGAACATTTTGGAGACCACTCCTCATTATTCAGCATACGTTATCGTTTCCTCAAGCTGACAATGAATGAAAATGATGATTTTCTTACTCACGTTGGCACAGTCAACCGAGAATGTGAGAGATTTCGACTCAGGTCCTTAACAGATGATCAATTCAAAGCCTTGATCCTCATATGCAGTCTCCAATCTCCTCGTTTCACAGATATCCGAACTCGACTGCTCAATCAGCTAGAACAAAATTCCAAGTTAACATTACATGACATAGCTGATGAATATCAACGGCTGATTAATCTGCAGAAAGACACACACCTGGTCGAATCAACACCTTCGAGAAGCTCTGATATTCGTGCATTACGAAAGAGAAAAAATCCGTCTTCATCATCCAGTCCTGACCCTCCTTCTTCTAATGTTCCACGTAAGCCTACACATACTCGTCCAACCGCTCAAATTACTGTAAAGAAGACCCCACCATCACCATGCTGGCATTGTGGCGCGTGGCACTTTGTAAAGTCATGTCCATACAAAAATAATCGTTGCAGCAAGTGCAAAATCATCGGTCATAAAAATGGATTTTGCCAGCCACGCAAACCCAGATATCATGATCCAGTGAAAGCTCGACCGACTGTTGGTCCTAAATCTCCAAAAAGGTCGATGAGTCTACTTGCAACCTGTCAAGTCACAACTCCAGGTATGTGGAAATATCTTGATCTTCAGATGAATGGTCACGATACACGACTGTAGCTTAATACTGCCTCTGACATTATGGTTATTTCAGAGAAACTTTGAAATGATATCGAAAGACCACCTATCACAAACACTTCTCAGACTGCTGTCAGCGCCTGTGGTAGGCGGCTCAAACTAATTGGTGAACTCAAATGCTCGGGGAAGAGGCAACTTTCTTTCGGGGAATCCATCCCCCGTCTTTAACTGTACAATCTCACCCCGACCGAAAGCTGTTACCTTGACGTGGTGGTCTGGCTTGAACACCACAATGATCTATTCAAGCTATACTGGCTGAGACTTATGTCTCTTGAGGTCCTACCATGCCAGGCAGGTTGTTTGGATAGCGGTTAAACAAAAAGCAGCTACCCAATCCAACATCATGATCAATACAAAATCACAAAATTTCATGCCGGATCGGCCGTGGCCCGGATTAACAACGACCGCGCTTCCTGCTGCCGTGTCACAGGGCAGGAGTGATAAATCTGCTACTGAGACACACAAAACAAAAAGAAAAAACAAAAACAGGCCGCGTGTGACCGGCCTCAAGCAGTTGTCCCCTGGGCTCTGCGGTCACGCAACCAACTTCCACGGTGTGGGCAGCCGGGAAGTAACAATCGCCCTCACAATCCGAAATGCACACGAAACCTCTCTATTACTCACTCATCTTTGTCTTCATCTTCATCTCTATCATCTTGCCTTCCTTCCACTGATGCAACTCCTCGACTTGATAGCTCTCCACTTCCTCTCCACTCTGCGTCCACTAAAAACGATGGAAGCCAAAAAACCACCACCGACAGCCTCTTAAAGCCGCGCCACCAATTTCATATAGGAGCTCTTAATGTTAGGACACTTTGCCAAATAGGACAACAAGCATCACTAGCCAAGACCCTGGCATCACGAGCCATTGATGTATGCTGTGTTTCAGAAACACGCATACAAGACCCAAGTGTGGTTATTCACCTAACCCCACCTGGCCAACAGGTTGAATCTGCAAAATTCACCTTGAGGGTGTCAGGAGATGCCACAGCTAGTTCACGAGGATTAGCTGGCGTAGGGATAGCTTTGAGTACTAGGGCAGAAAAGACATTGCTTGACTGGATCCCGGTAGATAGCCGAATGTGTGCTGTCCGCCTGAACGGATCAGTAAGAAGGAGGAAGGACTGCACTACTCGCCGATGCCTTTTCGTAATCTCCGCCTACGCCCCCACTGACTGCAGTTCAGATGAAACGAAGGATGAGTTCTACCAAAAGCTGTCTAGTTTGGTGCGAAAGGCTAAACGCTCAGACATAGTCGTTCTAGCTGGTGACTTTAACGCTCAAGTAGGGAAATTGTGTCAATCTGAGAAGGATGTCGGTGGCACCTATGGAGTTCCGTGCCAGCGAACCGACAACGGTGACCGTCTCCTACAGTTCTGCTCTGATAATCATTTGTTTCTTGTAAGCACTAACTTTAAACACAAGGAGAGACACTGTTTGACTTGGAGACCCCCTTCATCAAACCAACGCTGGACACAAATAGACCACATAGCAATAAGCTATCGTTGGCGTGGGTCGGTAGGAGATTGTCGCTCCTTCTGGAACACGTGCGTA
This sequence comes from Trichobilharzia regenti, assembly GCA_944472135.2. NCBI lineage: Eukaryota > Metazoa > Platyhelminthes > Trematoda > Strigeidida > Schistosomatidae > Trichobilharzia > Trichobilharzia regenti. The sequence goes on along the minus strand of OX235267.1, from coordinate 2,388,895 downwards.
GATACCGACCATGCACTGGTCCGCGCTCGGGTGTGCTTACGACTGAACGGACGTAGGAAACAGCTGGCGGTAAAACCATCACGTCCCCAGCTCGATCAGGAAACTAAATCCGTATTTGAGGAAGAACTAGCTAAACACATATCTGTGTTCGACAGCTGTGCTCACCCTGAAGAAGCTTGGAAAAATATCCAGGCAGCCATAGATACAGCTGTAAAAGCTGTGAATAAGGTAAACCCAAAGGTGAGTAAAAACCACTGGATCTCCACCGCCTCATCCGAACTGATAGATGCTAGAAGACTTATTCCGGCGAGCTCCGAATTCAATGAGGAGCGAAAGCTGCACAAGAGGAAACTTACGAAAAGTCTCCGCAAGGACCGTGAACAGTGGTGGGCGACAAAAGCCAAAGAGATGGAGAAAGCTTCGAGGATAGGCAACACCAGGCAACTCTTTGGACTCATCAGGGAAACGGGTGGGAGAAGACAAATCATTAGTGAGACAATCTCGGAAAAAAATGGCACTATAATTAGCTCCCAGGATAGACGACTGGATCGTTGGAAAGAGCATTATGAGGAGCAGTTTAATTTGCCCACAGCCACGCTCAACCTTCCGAGCATCCAACACCTCCCTGAATGGGATATAGACACAGGTCCTCCGTCACTAACTGAGGTTACTAAAGCTGTCACCAATCTGAAACTAGGCAAAGCAGCGGGACCTGATGGAATGACTCCAGAGGTATTTAAGTACGGTGGAGACAGCTTACTGTCCGGATTAACTGAGGTACTAGGCAGCGTCTGGGAATCAGAAGAAGTCCCATCGGGTTGGTGTAAGTCACTGATTATCCCCATATACAAGAAGGGAGACAAGTCTTCCTGTGATAATCACAGAGGGATTAGCTTGACTAATATAGTATCTAAAGTCTTAGGCTCAATAATCATGCGTAGACTGAGTGGTGCTCGGGAAGCACAAACACGAGAGAGCCAGGCAGGCTTTAGACCAGGAAGAGGGTGTATTGATCATATCTTCACCCTCCGACAGATTCTAGAACATAGGCATTCCTACCGGCGTCCAACAGTCATTATATTTCTTGACCTAAAGGCAGCATTCGACTCTGTCGATCGGGAAGTTCTCTGGAGATGCTTGGCTGTAAAGGGAATTCCGAGAAAATATATTGCACTGATTAAGGCACTCTACTCGTACTCATACAGCCAGGTGAGGGCTTACGGCGAGCTGTCATCTGAACTGATGACGACCAGTGGTGTCCGTCAAGGATGCCCATTATCTCCTTTTCTATTCAACTTCATCATAGATGTGTTAATGGACTTAACCCTAGGTGACTTCAGCGACTCAGGGATTGACTTGCTACCAGGGAATAATCTCGTTGACTTGGAATATGCAGACGATATAGTCCTTCTAGGCGAAGACGCTGACGAAATGCAGAGTCTTCTAAACACCTTGAGCCGCAATCTACGAATGTTTGGCATGCGATTCGCTCCCGCCAAATGCAAGATGATGTTACAGGACTGGACTACATCGACGCCTAGTTTAAAAATAGGAAGTGAAGTGGTAGAGCACGTTGACCGCTTCACTTATTTGGGAAGTACCATCAGCCCCAACGGGCTGATCTCTGACGAAATCTCAGCACGAATACAAGGGGCTCGTTTCGTATTTGCGAGATGTTCGACTATCGACCAAAGGGCGGGTGTACTGCTCATCAGTCCGCTCCGTCCTCCTTTATGGTTGTGAGACCTGGCCACTGAGAGTGGAAGACATGAAAAGACTAGCTGTCTTTGATCATAGGTGCCTGCGTTCTATTTCCCGTGTAAAGTGGCATAATAAGGTGAGCAACATTGAGGTTAGGCGTAGAGTTCTAGGTAAACAGGGGAAATCAATCGACGAAGTCGTGAAGCTACAAAGACTGAGATGGTTAGGACATGTGTTACGTATGCCAAGTCATCGCCTCCCTCGACGAGCAATGTTAGCGGATATAGGGTCAGGCTGGAAAAAAGCTAGCGGCGGTCAAACAAAAACTTGGCATCAGTCAATGAAATCCACAACAGTTGGTCTAAGCCACGTAGGAAGGTGTAGACTTCCAGGCTGGGGTCCTCGGGACGGTAAAAATCTATGGTTGGAAACAATTGGTGACATGGCTCAAAATCGTTCTCAGTGGCGCAGATGCATCCACTCCTTGTGACTTATGATCTCCAATGAAACTGTTTTGTTCTTCGTTATTACTCCTTTGTCTCACACCTATGTTTACTCTCCCCATTATGCTTTTCTTGTACTTTCTTCTGTTGCTTCGTGTGCTACAGGGAGTGTGGCGAATTGAACTGCCGCACATTTGTGCAAAGTTTTATGTCGAAAACAGACAGACAGACAGTACAATCTCACTTATAGGCAACTTTTCATGAAAGAGGCTTGTATACCATTCATTGATACAGGACAGAGTTTGTTGTAGTTCTAGTGAAAAGTCATGATCAGAGTGAGGTCCATCCAGTAGTCATCAAGTGTGAGGATGGATTTCCCACCTATGAAACTGGTTGGTGGTCGCACTAAATCAAGAATTGGTAGAAGTGAGAATTCATGCACTGGCTGGCCGACCATTGAATGGGATGGGTCCCAGTGAGTGGCTGAATGGTATACGAGTTAGTTTGCCTTCTAACCGAAAGGTCCTGGGTTCGAACCCCGTAAGTGGCGAAACAGATGTCCAGTATTCTCTGGTTTTCAAATAGTTCTCTAACTCATATAAATTTGTGGTCAAACTCGTCAATAACCATAGTTGTTAGTTAATATTAGTCAATCTATAAGACGAGTTGAATCAGTGTACTAGAGTGACGTAATAAGATGAACAATTTAACCAGTGAATGAGTTGTAATCAGAATGCAAATAAATAGGAGCGAAGGAAAATACGGAATATTACGTAAGAGTTCTGAAAAGGAGAAATACAATAGTTATAAGAAGTTAGAATAAAAAAACAGGCACACAAACATCAAGTCAGTAGAAATCAACAATCGGGTTGTTACCATGATAGTAGAAGTAGAAGTGGTTGAGTAATTCTCTTCTTTATTTGTAGGCATAGCTGTAACTGCTTTATCTGAATGGTTAGAGCTTCAGAAATGCTAAAGAGATGAAAGCGCATTGCCTTTGGTAGGTAATTCTTTCCTTTATTCCTCACTTTATAGATTACTTTTTATGTAGGAGGCATTTGTAGACATGGAATGATCGGTGTTGTTGACAGGGTGTTCGATTATTGCACTCCTTACAGGGCTACTAGGACCTCTTTCTGCAGCCATGAGGGATAGTGTTCTTCAGTCCTTTCAGAAAGGATACACGTCGAATGATCAATGCAGCTAACTCTACAGTAACAGGCTAACACTGATATATGCACACAGAATTTAAAGGTCAGAGGTGAGGAAAAAGAATAGTAATATGGCAACGACTGACAACGATTTTCAGCCAGCAATATCACCAATTGCTTTTTACTATCACAAGGACCCTAACAAGACAGTCTACTCCTTCGCCCACGTGACTGGGTGGCATGCCTAAATTAAGTCTTGTGGATTTCATTCACTGATGATGAAGTCAGTTTTTCGTTTGACCACCACCACTAGCTCACTCTTTTCTGAACTGATCCATCCTATGTCAGTGGCCAATGTCGGCCCGCCCGTTGGTTGAGAAGGGCGACGGCTAGTCATGCATGCGTAACACATGGCCTAACCATCTCTCTCAATCCATATAACTGCTTCACAACCTCGTCAACAGATTGTTCTCCCTTATTCACTCGACCAATGCCTCATCTCAATATTGATCAGCTAATTACACCTACCAGCTACCTGACATCGGAGATAGAACGCAGGCACTCATAATCAAACACACTCATATAGTATTAGAACAAGACATATAAGCGAACAATATTGTTTTCAATTAGATCTTCTTCAGGCTTTACTCTAATTTACATAGACTTATATATATAAAATTTTAACCAATGACGGTGATTTAGTGGATCAAATAATAATAGTAATCATAATAATAATAATAATAATAATAATAGTAATAATGTGGTAAATGTTTTGAACGAAGTTAATAGCGATGATTATAATAATAACAAAATATTGTTAATAAGGCTTATATAGGTGATAAGAATAATAACTGAGAAAAAGCGGAATAATCTCAGAGGCAGCATATAACCGTCTTAAACCTACTGGAAGTAATACTTGACGTCTGTACGGTCTGCCCAAAATACATAAACCAGGACTTCCTCTTCGTCCAGTCCTGGATATATCAAACTCTACCTACCATGGAGTGGCAAAGTAGCTAGGTGAACTCCTCCAACCATTACACAAGATGGTAGTAAGTCATAGTGTTAAAGATGTTTTTGAATTTATTGCTAACGTGGATGATATTAATGTAAATGGAAAGCAAATGCTTCCCCTCGATGTAGCATCACTGTTTACTAATGTACCACTTATGGGGACTGGAATTCATATGCCAACAGATACTAGAAAAACAGATCGACATCGGAATACCGGTTAGTAGTCTGAAAGAGTTGCTTTTAAGATGTACTATGAATGTACATTTCATATTTAACAACCTTTACTACAGGCAAATCGACGGTATTGCCATGGGTTCTCCGTTGGGGCCAATTTTAGCAGATTTCTTTCTTACCAAGATTGAAAATGGTCCATTGAAAAAAGTAATAGAAAAAGCTGATTCTTATTTTCGTTATGTTGATGATACCTTTATTATTCTTGATGTGAAAGCTGACAAGAATGAAATGCTAAAAAAGTTTAACAATGCACATCCATCGCTTATCTTCACTTGTGAAGAAGAATATGATGGTGGACTACATTTTCTTGACGTCCAATTGAGCAGAAGAGAGGATGGTTCACTAAAGAGAGATGTCTATAGAAAACCTACATCTGTAGGACAATATACACATTTCCTCAGTTATGTACCAATCCGTTACAAAATCAATTTGGTCAGATGCCTGACGAATAGAGCAAGACGCATCTGTACAGATGACTCTCTAGAGAATGAGCTAGGATACATCCAAAATACGTTAGTCCAAATGGGTTATCCTAGTAGATTTGTCAGGAGACACATGAATGCTAAGTACAATAAAGAGAAACCGACAACAGTTAAAAAGAAACAACTGTTCGTGAAACTGCAATTTAATGGGGACGTGGCTAGTGAAGTCTTACATCAGAGATTATCGAGAGCGATAAAACGGACTTATACTGCCGCCACCCTCTGTTTGTCATTTTCCAGCCGGCCAATTTTGATTGCTCAAGTGAAAGATAAGTTACCTAGTTGTGCCACTTCCATGTGTATCTATAAATTTAGTTGCTCCTGTGGAGAAAGCTATATAGGCCGAACAACTAGACAGCTTAACACGCTCCACCAGCCAGTCAGACACCACTTCACTCCTTCCTGCCTGCTTATCTTTAAGCTAGGATTAATCGATATAGTTCAGTCCAGTCCAGTCCTGTAACATCCATCATCTCACATTTGACAGCAGGAGCGAATTCGTACGCCAAACTTTCGAAGATTGCTGCTCTTCAGCTCAAGGTGTTCACAAGACCGCTGTTTGCACCTATGAAGTCCTAGTCTTCACCTACGAAGGAGGACTTTATCATAATCATCAGCATACTCCAAGTAAACCAGATTGTTTCCTCCGAAATCCCTAAATCAATGAAGTTAGGTAGGCTTAAGTATATAAGTACACCTATGAAAAGTAGGGACACTGGATATCCCTGATGGACACCAACACTGGTTGTCACCACAATTATCTCAGATAACAACTCTCTGTAGGCTCTCACCTGGCTAGCTGACTGACTGCATGACTTTGAGTAGAGCCCACGAAAAAATAAACTACGTGATAAAGTCAAAGGGTAGGTAGGTGTAAAAAGAAAAAAAGGTCAAGAATGAGAGAGACTCACCTGTGTATACACTAACGGAATACAAACAAAGTCCATCATAAACATATCCAGTAGACCTTGACGAAAATTATTCACTTCCTGGTTAAAAAAAGTAGAAAAGAAAGCTTCATTAGGTATATACATAAAACATGCATAATGATATTTTGAAGGCAATTTTGGAAAAGGTGTGGTGTGCTACAGATATGCTGTCCAGAAAGGAAAAAAACCTTCAGGTCTCAGGTTGACATGTCAGCTCCCTGTGCAGATGCTTCGATGATGTCTGGTCATGTAACTTGAAGTTAATTTATGGATGTTGACTAGCAGTGGAATCCAGGATAACGCGCATTTCTTCCTATTCGCGGCTTGTTATTTAGCTGGATGTACCTGCGTTCCCCACTGTGAGTAAGTGAGTGAGTGAGTGAGTGAGTGACGATGTTCCCACCACGCAGGTTCGAACCCAGTATCCATAGTTTCAAATACCAGTCAAAGCATTATTCACCAAACCACCTGGGCCACGACAGACACCTCTTGTGTAACGGGTCTTATTAATAATTATTTAATTCAATTTAGATTTTCCCGTCGGTTCTGATTGAACCGAAGTGCTCAGTCTCAGGCTGACGTGTCGGCCCTACCATCCACCAATTGACTGACTGACTGACTGACTGACTGACTGACTGACTGACTGACTGACTGTGACTGACTGACTGACTGGATTCAACATAGAACTTTCTACCGATGTACAGCGGCAGTTCAAGTTGCCACACTCTATGCAGTACACAAAGCAAGAGAAGAAAGTAAAAACAAACGAGAAATAGAGACAGTGAAATGAGATACAAAACAAAAAGAGCGACCATAGCACCTTTCGCCTTTTGTCTCCCCATGTCAAAACAAGAAATCGTTTCGAAGAACTCTGTGTGAGAACGCCTAAGTATAAAAATAATTCCACGATACAATAATTGGCGTGGTGCTAGCAACACCACCCCTGTAAAACAACCAAATCGCTACAGAAACTTCAACGAATAAATATATTAAAAATTCTAAAAACATAAGCAATAGCCTCACTTTTCGCTGGAATCGGGGAAGTGAAATGACCCAGGCTCGTGAAAGCCTTCGGGAAGCCAGTCAGCCGATGTGCCTTCTTTCGATGAAAGCAAAAGTAAGGATGGGTACCTGGAATGTTCGCACAATGTACGAAACTGGAAAGGCTGCCCAGATAGCCGCTGAAATGAGAAGGTACAGAATAGAAGTGTTGGGAATCTGCGAGAGCAGATGGAACGGAACTGGAAGGTGCCAACTACCTACTGGAGAGACAGTAATCTATTCCGGTCACCTAGAGGACAACCATGAGCACACCGAGGGAGTGGCCATCATGATGTCACCAACAGCAGCCAAAGCTCTCATGCAGTGGGAACCAATCTCCTCCAGGATAATGACAGCCAGGTTCAACTCAAAAGGAAGGAAAGTTACAGTCACTCAATGCTATGCGCCTACAAACGTCTCAGAACAAGAGAAGAAGGAGGCGTTCTACAGACAACTACAAGCAATAATGGACAACGTCCCAAATGGCGATATCAAAATCCTGATGGGTGACATGAATGCGAAGCTGGGAGGAGACAACACAGGAAGAGAACTCACCATGGGTCGAGAGGCCCTCGGTGAAATGAACGACAATGGTGAACTCTTCTCAGACTTCTTCGCCTTCAATGATTTGGTGATTGGCGGTAGTGTGTTCAAACACAAGGATATACACAAGACGACATGGATTTCACCAGATGGAAACACCAAGAATCAAATAGACTTCATCTCAATTTCAAGAAAGTGGAGACGGAGCCTACTGGACACAAGGTCAAGGAGAGGAGCAGATGTGGGTTCAGACCACTATCTAGTACAAGGGACTTTCAAGGTGAAACTAAAAGCCTCGAGGATAGCTGGAGATAGGCCACAATGCAAGTTCAACACTCAATTACTGAAGGACACAACCACAAAAGACACCTTCACTGCAACTGTCAGAGCAAAGCAGGAAACACTACGCGACAGCACTGAAGAATCATGCGTGGAAGAACATTGGAAGTCTCTGAAGGCGATTCTCAACGAAACGTGTTCAACGGTTCTAGGAAGAAAGAAGAGACAAGACAAGGAATGGCTCTCAACGGACACTTGGAAATTAATAGAAGAGAGGAGAATGGTGAAAGAGAAAATGATTCAATGCAAGGACGGACAGGAGAAGGAGACGATGAGCTCAACTTACACAGCGCTGGACAAAGAAGTGAAGAAAAGTGCTAGGAAGGACAAAAGACGATTCTACGACAACCTCGCCACTGAAGCTGAAAAGGCAGCAGGCAAAAGGGACCTGAGGACACTATATCAGATAACCAAATCTCTATCCGGGAAGAGACCAACACAAGCGAAACCTATAAAAGACAGCCAAGGGAAGCCCATTACCAAGGAAGAAAAACAGATTAAACAATGGGCGGATCACTTCAAAGGACTCTTGAACCGACCATCACCTGCAACCCGTCCAGAAATACCAACAACAGCGCGCACACAACTGCAAGTTGACACCAATCCTCCAACGAGAGCTGAAGTCTTGAACGCAATCAAACTCCTGAAAGCTGGAAAAGCAGCCGGACCAGATGGAATACCCCCTGAAGCACTGAAAGCAGACCCAGAGACTACAGCAGACATGCTGACTCCATTATTGCAAAAGGTCTGGAAGGAGGGAAAGGTGCCTACTGACTGGAGGAAAGGTTACCTCGTGAAACTACCAAAGAAGGGCGACTTAGGACTCTGCAAGAACTGGCGAGGAATCATGCTCCTATCGACGCCAAGTAAAATCCTGAGTCGCATCATCCTGGAGAGATTAAAGGACGCACTGGAGACAGAACTCCGACCAGAACAAGCTGGATTCAGGAAAGGCAAATCATGTACTGACCAAATTGCAACTCTACGCATCATCATCACAGAACAAAGCATGGAATGGCAATCAAACCTCTACCTCAACTTTATAGACTTTGAGAAGGCCTTCGACAGCGTTGATCGTGAAGTAATTTGGAAATTACTCGAGTACTATGGCGTACCCCAAATATTCATCAACCTTATTCAACAGCTGTACGACAACGGCACCTGCCAAGTGATCCACAACGGAAGACTCAGCGAGGCGTTTGGAGTAAACACAGGAGTCAGACAAGGGTGCTTACTATCACCAATGATATTCCTAATTGTGGTGGACTACTGGATTATGCGTCAGACTGTGGGAAACGAGAAGACAGGAATATCCTGACGACAGATGTGAAGAACCTAGAAGACCTGGATTTCGCGCGTGGATGACTTATGTTTGATGTCACACACAATCGAAGACTTACAAGCGAAAACCGACCAACTGGTCGAAGAAGCAGCCGGAGAAGACAGGACTCCAGGTAAACATAGACAAGACGGAGGTTATGAAAATAACCAACCGACAACAGCAACAACATCCAACGTCAATCACCATCAACGGGAGGGATTTGAAAGAGGTTACTTCATTCACTTATCTAGAGAGCATTGTCTCAACTATAGGAGGAGCGGACGAGGATGTCAAATCGAGAATCGGGAAGGCGAGAAACACATTCATCAGCCTGAAATCAATCTGGAAATCTTCGTCACTCAGCATCAACAACAAAATTCGTCGGATTTTCAATACAAACGTAAAGTCAGTTCTTCTATACGGATCAGAAACTTGGCGGGCGAGGAACAATGAATATTTCCAAAAGGCTGCAGACCTTTATTAACAACTGTCTTCGCTCTATACTGAAGATCAGATGGCCGGAAAGAATCACCAACAAGGAATTATGGGAACAAACAAAGCAAGAACCAATCGCCCAACAAATATGCAGGAGAAAGTGGAGATGGATCGGACACTCGCTGAGGAGACCGCTGGGTGACATCGCGCGTCAGACCCTCGAGTGGAACCCGAAAGGGAAGCGGCGTGTGGGACGTCCAAGGGTGACATGGAGGAGATCGTGTGAAGAGGAGTTGAAAGAATATGGATTAACATGGATGCAGGCGAAAAGCATAGCAGAAGACAGAAGAAAATGGAGACATGCAGTTGAAGCCCTATGTTCCACTAGGAACCCAAGGGAGCAATAATAATAATAATATTTGGCGCCACGTATTGTATGTGATGAAAACAGTGCCGGGAACCAACTAACTAACTAACTAACCTCCTTTGAATTGGTAAGTAAACCATTTTCTCCATCCTTACACCATCAATCAAGCTTTGTGGTTATTATTCTACTTATATTTATAATCCTCTTACTTCTTTTTGTGTATTTATTTTCTCATAAGTGTAAACATCATTCAACCTGTGTAATAACTGTTATATTTTGTCTTTCCTCTCACCATTCTATATCATCAGGAGAACATTAGATTCTATACGCTGTAATAACATGCTAAAATTTCCAAAGTGAATCGACAATGCTGTTGGAAACAAACCCACTGTTATTATCATTATTACCAGAGTTATTATTCTCACTTTGTACTTTGCACATTTTTGACTTTATTCCTACTGTAAATTCCGGTTGGACAAATTCCGGTGTGGTTAATCCTTATTATTTATGATGTTTTGAGTAAATTAGATGCAAGGTGTTGTTGTGACAAATGCAGAGAATTCTATGCTGCATTACAAATACTGTTTGGAAGAAAGCAGATCAGTATTGTTATATATTAATCATTACCGCAAAATAATCCCAAAATTTAGAGGTAGACAATAGATGTTGAAAAATGTCAACAGCTATGAAAATGCAATAGATATGAATAAGACACTATTTACAATCTTAATTCAGATGAGTAGTTCTAAAGGCTACTTTAAATAAATTTCAGAGGAGGGAGGGGAAATCATTCTCGGTAAACTTGTTTTATAACTTGTAGATCGGTTTTTACTCCTTTAGGTTCTCAGTAGAACAAACATAAGGCGCTTTCAAGTTAGAGCTTTGACTTTTCGGCAGCAGTGATGTTTTATTTTTTTGGTGGGATGAGGTCGCCCTTAACTTCCCCTCTTTGCTAGCCTTATTACTGCCTTATCGCCAAGTAAAGGAGTGCATCGGTGGCCGGCCAGAGATCGAAATTCGAACCACATGGAGACGTGATTGACGCCAAGCATTCTACTTACTTTTGTGCCACCAACGCACAAACTTGTAGATTACAATATAGTAATAATAATGATTATTGTGCAAAATAAATGAACTTCCAAAACTGCTTCGATATTTCTAATATATATAGTAAAAAATCTCATCGGATATAACTTACATCAATAATGGAGGCTAAAGCATGATGATTTCTTATTAAACCTTCTTTTTGAGCCCGTGTAATTAGCGAGATGGTCCAAATAATAGGCAGAAAAGGTTGCACATGCGTGGGGACAACATTCAGGATCATTATCACCTCGCCTTCAGTAAATATGCCTACAAAAACGTGTTTAAAAAAATTTGATGGTGAATATACTGAAGAAGTTATCGGTTTGTGGTATATTATGTATTTATATAAGTATATCAGTTGTTTTTTTATGGACTGTAGAGAAATAAAAGGCGAGGGAAATTAAGAATACTAGCCTTCTAGAATGACTGACTGGCTTCAACGTAGAACTTTGCATCGATGTGCAGCAACAGTTCGAGTCACCACACTACCTCCTCTTAGCCCACAAAGCAAGAGAAGAGAGTAAAATGAAGTGCAAAATAGAGACAGTAAACAGAAACATAAGGAGAAAAGAATATTAATATGGAGGAACAATATAGATTTATTTATTTATAGGTCACAAGAAGTGGATGCATCTCCGCTAGTCAGTTATCGCCGAGAACGATCACTTTGAGCCAGCCATATCACCAATTATCTCCACCTTTCGTTGGCTTTTACCCTCCCGAAGATTTCAACCAGTCTATAGCTTCTTACGTGGCTGGCTTAAACCAACTGTTTTGGATTTCATTAATTTATGATGAAGCTATGTTTTGGTTTGACCAACACTGCCTACGAGAATAACTACCACAAAATATAATCGTAGAATTATCACACGTCAGATTTAAATGACCATAGTGTAGTTAAGTCTTGAATAATTAGCCCACTGTTTGCAAACAGTTCATAATTTGTGATATTATTCAAAAGAAACGTAATAAGGAGTCTAATACTCGTGTTACCCGTAACATCGAAGTACACTATGACAAATAAAGTGTTCACAAGTCAGATAACTTTGAACTGTTTCTGTGAAATATACCTTCTGAATTAAGGAAGAGAGGTAACTGGCGTCGTCTGCTCATGAGCTATGCTTTAAACACAATGTAGCGCGGTGGCTGCAAGTATTTTTAGATCCTTATGGACAATTCGCAAAGCCTTTACTAGAATCCCCAGAAATATGGTCACCTCCTTATATACATCTCTCTCAGATGAGGTCAAGACTAGAAAACCGTATCCAGATAGCCAGTCAGTCCTTGTCTTAATGGGGACTCACATATCCTAGAAATTGTTCAAAGGAAGGCAAAACTTATGATTTATGGCATGATTAATCTGTCATACGAGGAAAGACTAGACAGTATAAATCTCTCCTCCCTATCATATAATAAGCAGAGAGGAGATATAATTGCAATGTTTAAAATTTTAAACAACGAATACAGACCTGATCTATTCTCTTTTATTTCTCACCAGGTGTTCATAACAACTTAGAGGACATAGCAGGAGAGTTCAAAATCCAAGGAGAGACCATATTGCTGTGGAGTACTAGTTCTCACAGCGAGTCATAAACTCCTGGAACTGACTAACTCCCAGAATTCGTGTCAGTGAACTCAACCGACTTATTCAACAAGGGTTTGAAAAAGCATGGGAATTTACTTGAAAAGGATTCAAGCCTTCTATTCTCAATCAAAAATTCTGAATCTGAATAATATTTTGAGAAGTATCACTATTGGAGTGCTGTAGAGTGAAGAATTCTCTTTTACGTGATAGCAGAAAACAGAAGCTACCAGTCTTGTGTATTCATTAAATTCCGTAAAAGAATTCGAAATGACCTTATATGAAGAGAAACCCGTATAAATATTGGCGGGTACACACCCCTGAACAGAAAGGTGCGATTTTTGAGGATATTATTATCAAGTTATTATTGGTTGGTCTCCGAAATAAACCATATGATGAAAGGCTGAAGAAATTAGGCCTGTTCACACTTAGCTACCGACGTCTTAGGGGGGGATTTAATTACTGCCTACAAAATAACAAATGACCAGATTCACCCAAACAAAGGTGTTCTGCCATTGAGTAGGTATAGGCTCCTCCGTGGAAATCCCAGAAGGATAGCTCACCAGAGGACAAGGACTCTGGTCCGCTCCCACTTCTTTTCACTGCAGGTTTGCCGCCCCTGGAATTCCTTACCGGCAGATGTAACTATGGCACCGTCTTCGGACGCCTTTACTGGGCTGGACAACCATGCAGCGACACAAGGACTGCAGCCAAATGGCCTATCCCCTTAAAATCGCATACACCAGGGGTAGACAATTAAACTTGTCATTTTACTTCTTTACATTCTCTCCCATCTTACTCTCCTGACAACTTTAACTACACTTATTATTATTATCAGTATTACCGATATATATATATATATATATATATATATATATATATATATATATATATATAATTCATATTATTCAAATTTAATCAGCTGACTGTTGTTACGTTTTCTTATTTCTTTTTCTTTCTTTCAGTCTGAATAACTTCACTAATTATATCTATTATTATTATCTATTTTCTCTTTTTGACGATACCGGAGGACCAACGGGCGAAAAGATCAACTCCATTCACAGTAGCAACAGTCTTAACACACCTCATACTACAAACCACATATAATTAATCCCAGCACTACTCCCTTTGGAGTCAACCAAAGCTACGACAGTCGATTGACGGGACGAGCTACGCAGAAATTTACCGACGATCAGGAACCTATACCTCACTATCAAGAGGTGAGCACAAAGAAATCAAATTGGTTTATACTAGCTCGCAAAAACGATATTGGATATACAAACAGGGTTTCCTACCAACAAGGTAACATTTAATAAATTAAAAACTTGATAAAGGTAACGCTGTCACATACTCTAGTCCAGACAAAAATTTTAAAAAAGACAGTACCTGCTTTAACAAAATATTCAGGCGTGGGAAATCGTTTTTTTGCAATCAAGTTGAGGCGAGTACAAGTCATTATTAGACTTCCCATCATGTAACGAAAACATGTACGACGTATCATACGGGGACGATCAGAATCTCCAGAGAGGTGCCCAGTAATAGAAATGGCAAACTTCAACACCCAAGGAATAGTCATAAATAATTTCCAAAATCTTGCGAACACATAATTAATGTAGAAGCCAAGAATAAAAGAAACAGGGATAAGCCCTTGGAAGCTTTGTGTAAATACTACAGTTTTTTCAAAAACCCTAGAGAATTTTAATTGCTCTAAATGAAGAATCAAACCTTTGAGCATGTTCTGGAAGTGCAAAACGGTATATGCAGCTTATCAAGGCGTATAAAGTCATAAAAAATATGACATCGATGTAAATCAGTTTGAAGACACAACCTCGCCATCTGGAAAAATGCTGAGAAGAGAAGAAAGTTACCTTAATAAGAGACTAAAAAACACCCCCGGACCACCAGTAAGGACAAGTTGATTATATTGCACCGTCATTTGAAAATGTGCCCTGTATGACCTCGATTTACCCTGTCCACTACTTCTGTGTGGATTGTTTTATTTGTTAGGGGGGCATTTCTTGATGAACACCTACTAAGTTCTCATGTGTTACGGTGCAGTATTTCTATGTAGTCTTTTGCTTTATTTGTATTAATTCAGTGGCCATTCGACTGTTCGTCTTGTCTCTTAGGAAATTAGGGACTTTCAAAGACTTTTAGTGGAACCTGTATATGTTCTCTGGTCAAAAAGGGACCCAAACTAGTAGAAAGAAATATGTGCAGAAGGCAAAGGAAGAATGAAAAATCAAGTGAGGCAACAATAAGTGTAAGCAGTGTCTAAATCCATTGCAGATATATATATATATATGATTTGACCATGCAGAAATAATTTTGAAAGAGAAGTACTATTAGAAAAGATGCAATAAGACCTCAGATTTGATAAATGCCAAGAGATAACTAGTCCACAGCCTCAAACATTTAAGGGCTAGTGTAAGACTTTCATCTACTTTGCGGAGTCGTTTGGTTGGAGTCATCTATTAGCCTACTGTCAATATTTTACTTGCCTTTGTAGCGATAAATAATTCCCCAAAATTATTGGCCACACCATGCATTACTGAACAATGGATGCTGAACCTCACTGTTTTAGTCAACTTGTTTAGCTGAAGGCTTCCGGTCAAGCATCCACGCCATTCGGTACTCCGTCGTGTCATGTTCTTTCGTTCGCGCACGGTCAATGGCCAGCTAAGCGATCATCTCGTACTCCGACTTGGTCCCGAAATACAACTCGTAATATGGACGATCAAATGTTGTCTTTTGCTTCACCTTTGGTCGACGCATAACGAATACTATAGGAGTGGTGTGTATTAGATCGTGGGTTAGTATACTTCGTACTGTCCGTGAGCGTCGATACGTCAGCCTCTAAAGAGGCTTCTGCGAATGCGTTTTACGATGTTACTGCAGTTTCTCGACTATTTCGTGATCGACGTTGTCGAAAGGCCTTTAAAATTCAGTGGGTTTGAGGTGGAGATTTGAACGGCAATTCTTTCTCTTTTCGGTGAAATATTATTCACATAAGTAGAAGCAAACATTAATAACACACCGGTTTTTCTTGTATGGTAATATCTGATGTAACTACACAGTATGTTCAGTTATCGATGTTCACACTCTTTTCGGAATGTTACGTGCATATTATGTGCATATGTATATGTATATATGAACATTTCACATATCTCATTTTGCTTCGACTATTGTGTTTGGACACCAGATAACCTTGCAGGGAATCAAGGAAGTTTATCGACTCAATTAAACCTAAACTGTTTCCCCATCGACAATCAGTTTGTCTAACGTGTGGATTGAAACACGTGGTGGTATGTATCATTTTCAAGAGATAACAGCTTGCCGACTTTGCTGTGATGTGACTGTCTACTTGTGCGCTCTCCCCGAATCGTCGTCAATAAACACATCTTTCAGCAGCTATAAGTGTTATATTCTCCATCTGCTAATTGTGGTGGTGTTGGGAGCAGCCTGGCCACCAGTTTAGGCGATCCAAGCTAAAGAGTGAGCAGGTAGAGTCACTAGAGTTCAGTTCTAGCAGGATTGATAGCTGCACATCAATCACTAGCCTTGTATCTAGTTCAAGTCAGTTGGAAATGCGTTCAAAATCATTTAAACAGGCTAACTAATTGGTTACCTAAGTCCCCATACTTGAAGGTTTGCACCGCGTCTTCCTGATGTATTTTGTCTAGCAGAAAAATAATCTTGTAGCTCTTCACCATTCTGTAACAATGTATATCTTTTTGGAACAACTTGTTTTCATTTCGGTTGTGGTCGCAGACTGCAAGTCCGTGTAACTGATGTCAGCTCCTGTTGAAATCCTCCAGCCAATCAAAAGAGTAGGTCCTAGCTCAGTAGTCGCCAAGGTGGTTAGGATTAAATAGAATATAACAGTAACTAGACAGAAATTTTTGTTAAGTATATAAGTGATATATCAACGAGAAGCGAATTCAAAGATCTGCGAGATTAGAACCTGTAGGACAAAATGTCCTATAAGATATCACACGAATTTCTACATGTGCCATGGGGTAGCATCTTGACGAGAAGCTGAGCAGGCTTGTAGATGTTAAGTGCAAAATCATTTTAAAAAATTAGGATCTGTACAATCCTTTTTGCTTTTTTGTCAAAGATCTAGACTCATTTTTTATTCTCGAGCTGTCAAAAGATGCATGCTGCTGTCCTTCAGATTGGAGCAATTCACATTTAAACTATTCACAAATGTGAATCACTCCGGTATGAATATGTTAGTCAAAGCCTCAAACGCTTTCAGATAATTTGTTCTAAGTGCTCGTGTTATTACTGTTTGGTCTCCGTGCACGAGACAATCCTGTACAGTGCACAAAAATCCGCGACTAGTGAAAATGCTTCAAATCCCCGTCAAACTGTGTCAGCCATGTCTCGTAAACCGTCAATGCCCAGCTCTTGCCGTACTCGGGCTCACGCTGTTCCTTGAGGTTTCTCAGAAACGCTTAGTTATAACGGACGCAAAAACCAAAACACCAATTGACGACTCGAGGATTCTTTATTGTAACACCAACATATGAACAATGTTACAACTAAGGTCTGTGAACAAATATTACAATAATAAATCACAATATTACTTCTGACGGTTTTCTGCTGACTTTTTTCTGAACAGCGACCGATGAGACGATGACTGGTGTATTGATGCTTCCGCAAAAATATAGGGAAGTCGGGTTTGAGCAAACAACCATGAATTGATCGTTCAATCTTCAACTACAGTGACAAATTGGATATTTAGCCAGCAACTTGATATGGACTAGATAACAGCTTGTGAGGAGTCAACACTGAGCGTGGCTGGATGGATTTTTGTGAAGGTTACTGTAGAAAAGGGAACGGAGTTGACACTAATTTGAACTTTGCAGTTTTCAGAGACTATAGCTGCCTTCAATTCATCTTCACCCGGGATAATATGACCAAAGGGGATGAATGAAGCACGTCAAATCAATTCAGGCTCATCTGTTTCACTGTCAGTGATCAAGTTGTTGATCCTTTGGGATTGAAACACATAGTGAACAGCAGCAGGGGCGTCATGGGCACCATGTTAGGTGGGCCAAGCTACAGAATCGGGAGGTAGCACGGCCAAAGGTCATTTCTAAGCAGAACAGCTGGCCACGTAGCAGTCATGAGGTTTATATCCGGTCGAAGCCAACTGAAGGTGATCCTGAATCTGTTCAAGCAGCCTAACTGACTCGAATCCCCGTTAATCTTAAATTAAAGAAGATTGAGTCCCTCTTTGTGCAAGGTTACAAGTTCAGCTTTAGAAAATGCCTGGTTCATAAATGAATAGGATGATTACCCAGAGATTCGGTTAGCTGGCGCTTTGTGCAGACATACGAGTTTTCGGGATAGAACTTCTCTTTCCATTGATCTGTAGTTCTTTCCTGCAGGGACTGGTGTCTGTGATGCACGCTGTGTTCCTTTCAGTGAACCATCTGAGAAAAGGTGTAAATTTACATGATTGACCCGACGCTATTGGCTGAAGAATCCTCTGCAAATATAATAGGAAGTATTAGGTTATAATGAACTTCGCCTAGATTACTAGCGCGCTAATTTTCCCGCTGGTCCCAAGCCCGGATAAAGAGAGAGGGTTGGTGCGTGGTGCTAGCTACACCACCCCCAAAACTTTGCCAAATCCCTACAGAAACTTCAACGAATAAATATATCAAAAATTCTAAAAACATAAGCAATAGCCTCACTTTTCGCTGGAATCGGGGAAGTGAAATGACCCAGGCTCGTGAAAGCCTTCGGGAAGCCAGTCAGCCGATGTGCCTTCTTTCGATGAAAGCAAAAGTAAGGATGGGTACCTGGAATGTTCGTACAATGTACGAAACTGGAAAGGCTGCCCAGATAGCCGCTGAAATGAGAAGGTACAGAATAGAAGTGTTGGGAATCTGCGAGAGCAGATGGAACGGAACTGGAAGGTGCCAACTACCTACTGGAGAGACAGTAATCTATTCCGGCCACCTAGAGGACAACCATGAGCACACCGAGGGAGTGGCCATCATGATGTCACCAACAGCAGCCAAAGCTCTCATGCAGTGGGAACCAATCTCCTCCAGGATAATGACAGCCAGGTTCAACTCAAAAGGAAGGAAAGTTACAGTCATTCAATGCTATGCGCCTACAAACGTCTCAGAACAAGAGAAGAAGGAGGCGTTCTACAGACAACTACAAGCAATAATGGACAACGTCCCAAATGGCGATATCAAAATCCTGATGGGTGACATGAATGCGAAGCTGGGAGGAGAGAATACACGAAGAGAACTCACCATGGGTCGAGAGGCCCTCGGTGAAATGAACGACAATGGTGAACTCTTCTCAGACTTCTTCGCCTTCAATGATTTGGTGATTGGCGGTAGTGTGTTCAAACACAAGGATATACACAAGACGACATGGATTTCACCAGATGGAAACACCAAGAATCAAATAGACTTCATCTCAATTTCAAGAAAGTGGAGACGGAGCCTACTGGACACAAGGTCAAGGAGAGGAGCAGATGTGGGTTCAGACCACTATCTAGTACAAGGGACTTTCAAGGTGAAACTAAAAGCCTCGAGGATAGCTGGAGATAGGCCACAATGCAAGTTCAACACTCAATTACTGAAGGACACAACCACAAAAGACACCTTCACTGCAACTGTCAGAGCAAAGCAGGAAACACTACGCGACAGCACTGAAGAATCATGCGTGGAAGAACATTGGAAGTCTCTGAAGGCGATTCTCAACGAAACGTGTTCAACGGTTCTAGGAAGAAAGAAGAGACAAGACAAGGAATGGCTCTCAACGGACACTTGGAAATTAATAGAAGAGAGGAGAATGGTGAAAGAGAAAATGATTCAATGCAAGGACGGACAAGAGAAGGAGACGATGAGCTCAACTTACACAGCACTGGACAAAGAAGTGAAGAAAAGTGCTAGGAAGGACAAAAGACGATTCTACGACAACCTCGCCACTGAAGCTGAAAAGGCAGCAGGCAAAAGGGACCTGAGGACACTATATCAGATAACCAAATCTCTATCCGGGAAGAGACCAACACAAGCGAAACCTATAAAAGACAGCCAAGGGAAGCCCATTACCAAGGAAGAAAAACAGATTAAACAATGGGCGGATCACTTCAAAGGACTCTTGAACCGACCATCACCTGCAACCCGTCCAGAAATACCAACAACAGCGCGCACACAACTGCAAGTTGACACCAATCCTCCAACGAGAGCTGAAGTCTTGAACGCAATCAAACTTCTGAAAGCTGGAAAAACAGCCGGACCAGATGGAATACCCCCTGAAGCACTGAAAGCAGACCCAGAGACTACAGCAGACATGCTGACTCCATTATTGCAAAAGGTCTGGAAGGAGGGAAAGGTGCCTACTGACTGGAGGAAAGGTTACCTCGTGAAACTACCAAAGAAGGGCGACTTAGGACTCTGCAAGAACTGGCGAGGAATCATGCTCCTATCGACGCCAAGTAAAATCCTGAGTCGCATCATCCTGGAGAGATTAAAGGACGCACTGGAGACAGAACTCCGACCAGAACAAGCTGGATTCAGGAAAGGCAAATCATGTACTGACCAAATTGCAACTCTACGCATCATCATCACAGAACAAAGCATGGAATGGCAATCAAACCTCTACCTCAACTTTATAGACTTTGAGAAGGCCTTCGACAGCGTTGATCGTGAAGTAATTTGGAAATTACTCGAGTACTATGGCGTACCCCAAATATTCATCAACCTTATTCAACAGCTGTACGACAACGGCACCTGCCAAGTGATCCACAACGGAAGACTCAGCGAGGCGTTTGGAGTAAACACAGGAGTCAGACAAGGGTGCTTACTATCACCAATGATATTCCTAATTGTGGTGGACTAACTGGATTATGCGTCAGACTGTGGGAAACGAGAAGACAGGAATATCCTGACGACCGATGTGAAGAACCTAGAAGACCTGGATTTCGCGCGTGGATGACTTATGTTTGATGTCACACACAATCGAAGACTTACAAGCGAAAACTGACCAACTGGTCGAAGAAGCAGCCGGAGAAGACAGGACTCCAGGTAAACATAGACAAGACGGAGGTTATGAAAATAACCAACCAACAACAGCAACAACATCCAACGTCAATCACCATCAACGGGAGGGATTTGAAAGAGGTTACTTCATTCACTTATCTAGAGAGCATTGTCTCAACTATAGGAGGAGCGGACGAGGATGTCAAATCGAGAATCGGGAAGGCGAGAAACACATTCATCAGCCTGAAACAAACCATTATGGAAATCTTCGTCACTCAGCATCAACAACAAAATTCGTCGGATTTTCAATACAAACGTAAAGTCAGTTCTTCTATACGGATCAGAAACTTGGCGGGCGGGTAACAATGAATATTTCCAAAAGGCTGCAGACCTTTATTAACAACTGTCTTCGCTCAATACTGAAGATCAGATGGCCGGAAAGAATCACCAACAAGGAATTATGGGAACAAACAAAGCAAGAACCAATCGCCCAACAAATATGCAGGAGAAAGTGGAGATGGATCGGACACTCACTGAGGAGACCGCTGGGTGACATCGCGCGTCAAGCCCTCGAGTGGAACCCGAAAGGGAAGCGGCGTGTGGGACGTCCAAGGGTGACATGGAGATCGTGTGAAGAGGAGCTTAAAGGGTGTAGACTAACATGGATGCAAGTGGAAAGTACAGCAGGAGACACAAGCGAGTGGAGACATGCAGTTGATGCTCTTTGTTCCGCTACGAAATTTATGGCGCAATATTAATAATTTTATAATACCTTGAATGTAGTTCAGATGTAGGCTAGGCCTGCATCTTTCTAATAGCCATCTGACAATCTTCTAATTCTCTTGAGGCTTCTTTGTCATATGTCAATGGATTCAGTTGATTACGACTAAGAATTGCAGAGTAGTAGCTAACTAGTCCCAAGAGAGAAAATAACAGAAGAACATCTTTAGGTGCTGGCATCTACCTCATAGCAAACATATTTTGGGAGTCCGGATGTCACCCAGATTTATCAATTATAAATCTGACATAGTTGGCAGATTTCAAGAAAAATCAGCACTTCTTTGGACGCAATCACAATCCGTCGTTACACCAATGTGGTAAGTTAGCTTCTGTCTTGTTCCAGGGTTACTCCAGGGAACTAGCTGTATACCGCTCTGTATCGCGGTACGTTCAATGTTTGCGTTACATTTTTACGTGATTCGTTACATAAAATTTATCTTGTTGTAATACTTGCACAAGTACTATACCACTTCCATACTTGTAACCACTAACTCTCATTTCTAATAGTTATGGTTAATCAAAGTAAAAAGCGACGAACCCATTCCCCTGTAAAACTGGTGTCTAATTTAACGTCCTTGATTGCTACATCAAGCAACACACCCCCTACAAACGGCTATAATGAGTCACATAACTCACTTGTATGCCGTAAGCGTCGAGCTGGAACTGAGGATAAAACTGTACTGACAGCTAGTATTAGCACTACTCCTAAAAATTCAGTACCCTCTGCTCATACAGAACCCTCCCTTCACCTTATGTGCTTATCGGAAAACTCCAGCCATCAAGCTCTTTTTCAGTACTATCTTCAGAAATAGAACTTCTAAAGTTGTCTATAGGAGAACTTAAGGCTGAGTTAAGGGAAATAAAAAACAGTAAGTCAGTAAATGCTGGAAACATCGAAACCAATACCGAGATATCCAAATTATCAGATCAGATCAGCGATATCAGATCGCAGGTCTGTGAACTGACACCTCTAACTATCCTCATGAAAACTGTAAACCTTAACAAGCTTGACACAGAATCGGTAACTAAGGTAGATAACCTCATTAATTTTGTTACCACAGAAGTAACAAAACGACTCGACGCAAAACTGAGTGCTATTGTCTACAACGTTCCGGACAATGAGGCACTAAAAAAGGTACAGCGCATCTTACTTAGTGAAGCGAAAATGCCTAACTCCAAGACTAAGTGCTACAGGCTGAAGAAGAGTCAACATGAAAAGTGTTGTCCTATTCGTTTTCAGTTCGAAACACCGGCAGAGACCAGAAAATTCATCCACTCCCAACACACCCTATCGCAAGCCAGAAACTACAAACATATAAAGGTCGGGGTGGACAAAACAGTCATAGAGAGGCGCACATACAACTATCTCGCTAAGACTAATTGTGAAATAGGTAATAGGACATTGCAAGCAGCCATTATTCCCAACCCTGTGAAAGATACAGTAGACCCCACCGCATCACCCCTCTCAAAACACACAGAATTATCCCATCAGAGTGCAACACCAGCCGAAAGGCCACTAGACTGTAACCAAATAAATAATAAAACCATACCACCTATCACCGCAGAATCTAAAATGCCATTAAATAACCCCAGAAAAAAAGTCAAAACCCCCGAAATTCGACTTTGTCATCTCCTAGCCATAACTTCATTGCTAAAAGTAAGGAAAATATGCCCCTAAATCATACCAACAAAAACAGTGGCAGCTTAAATAAACCCACACTTCCCACGGTCAATAGTACTAGCACCCACAACGTGCTAAATCGCACCATGGCACACACTGATATCCAATGTCACAACAATGTCACCCTCAATAGTACAAGTGGTAATAGTCAGAACTCGGCTATCAACAACTTAGGGTCTTCAGAGTATGGCACACAAACAAATTTTGACCGGATATATGGTACAAGTCTGCTGGGAACTAACCCACAATGCAGTACACACGAAACCCACACAAGGACACAACTAGCATCAAACAATAGGTGGAATAATAAGCCATGGTCATCAAAAGGATCCAATCATTTTTTATCCCCCGCGTCCCTGTCAGCGTTGAAAAAACAGCTGGTAGGGATGTTAACACTCCTAAACCACTAGAGCTGGCTCCCTCCTTGCATGAAAACAGGAACGGTCTAGTGCACCCGTATCCATTAGGCACACTTGACACCTGCACAAGTATAGGTCAAATAAAGAACCCTACCCACTTCTGTAACCTGACTAAAAATAAAAATTCCTTGGTCTATAGCAAATCCAGTACTCCAACTCCTAATTCTTCACCGAAAACAGCACACACCAACTCGATAGACATAGGTGAGCATGATGCTGAAACTCCTCTTAACATAGGATCATCATGTCAAGCAGAACTACTGGGTGCTGAACCATATTCGGGGCTGACTAACGAACTTAAATACTTCAAATGCTACTTCAACTCTCATCTTTACGTAATCCTCATAAATGCTAGATCTGTTCTAAATAAATTGCCGATGCTCAGAGCACTCACAGTAATATACAAACCCCCTGTAATTGTCATCACTGAATCTTGGTGTCATTCGAACATCCTGGATGAAGAAATAAGCTTAGATAACTACACACACTTTCGGTGTGACAGGGAAGGTGGTAAGGGAGGGGGTTGTCTCATGTACTTTCTGAATGCACTTACTGTATCACAGCTAGAAAGTAGTACACTTAACATGCCTGAGACTCTATGGGTTAATGTACACTTAAATAACGTAACAGCATTAATTGGATGCACCTACAGAGCACCTGGCACCTTTAGTAATTACGAGACCCAACTTATTAATACTCTGGAGCAATTATCCGACTTACAATACGACCATAAGATCCTATGTGGGGACTTTAACTTACCTGAAATCAACTGGGATATACCCACAGGCCCAACTAAATTTGATAAGTTCTTAGGCACACTGGATATACTTGGCTGGAAACAAACTGTCACTACTCCCACAAGAGGTAATGACGTACTAGACTTAATCTTCTGCCACAATATAAGCCCCCTTTCAACGCTAGTAGGTTCTGAGTTTCCAGGGAGCGACCACAAAACAGTGATGTGTGCACTGCCAATTCCGCTGAGTAGCAATGCATCTCATACCTCCACTTCACAACAAGTAATATATAGGAACTATAGTAAGGCAAACTGGGCCTTGGTAGAATCAATGCTAAGATCCTCCGAATGGGATGAATACTTCACTACTGATGACCTCTCGAGAGCCCTAACCATCTTCTACCATAACACTAACACATGCTTAGATGCTGTCATTCCACTCCAAACACTAAAGGTTTCCCCACACAGAAAGTCATTCATAAAACCAAAGGATCGTATGAAACTGAAGAAACTCTCAACAAGTTACTTCAAACACCACGACTTTGGCACTCTAGGTCTAATACTTAACACCCTTAGCTCCATCTCACAAGCTCGAGATTTCCGTATGAGAAAGGAAGAACGCATCGCAGTAGCCAGTCCTGCTAGAGTGTATGCACTCACAGAAATCTTAAGGAAGCGAATGAATCGCAAAAATCACAGCATTTCTCTCCTCATAGACAAAGGTAGGCTATGCACTAACTCTGCAGACATATGTGAACTATTCAACAAAACGTTTGCAGGTAACTGCCTTAAGCCCTCAGTCCAGCTACTCGATATACACCCTATTACTAATATGGCACAAACTCCATCTCCACTCACACCAAACCAAATAAGCACTGTTCAATTCACTTAAACTAATATTAACCAAACTATAAGAACCCTCAAAAGTTCAAAAGGTTTCGGTACCGACGGTATATCATCCTACTTCTATAAATATGGTGGCCCTGACATTCCCCTACTGCTTCTTAAAATATTCACAATGTCGTTAGAAACTCAAACTTACCCTGACATATTATTATTATTATTATTGTATCCTTTAGTTCCTAGAGGAACATAGGGCTTCAGCTGCGCACCTCCATTGACTTCGGTTTTCTGACAACTTTTTCACCCTGCTCCAGGTCTGCCCACATGCTTTCATCTCCTCTTCACATGACCTCCTCCAAGTCACCCTTGGACGACCAACTCGCCGCCTCCCTTTCGGGTTCCACTCGAGGGCTTGTCTAGTGATGTCACTTGATGGTTTCCTCAGCGTATGGCCAATCCATCTCCATTTCTTTCTGCCTATTTGTTTCACAATCGGTTCCTGATTGGTTCGCTCCCAGAGATCCCTGTTGCTGATCTTTTCTGGCCATCTGATCTTGAGTATTGAGCGGAGACAGTTGTTAATGAAGGTTTGAAGTTTGTTTGAGATGCTCTTTATGACTCGCCAAGTCTCTGATCCGTATAGTAGCACTGACTTCACATTGGAGTTGAAAATCCGGATCTTATTTTTGATGCTGATTGCTGTTGACCTCCACACAGATTTGAGAGTAATGAAAGCTTGTCTTGCTTTTCCGATTCTGGCTTTGATGTCCTCGTCAGTTCCGCCTGTAGTTGAGACGATGCTTCCCAGGTAGGTGAAGGAGGTTGTTTCTTTCAGGTTCTTCCCATTTATGCTTATTGTGGTCTGTTGTTGCTGTTGATGTTGGCAAGGAATCTTCATCATCTCTGTTTTATCTATGTTCACGTGAAGTCCTATCTTTGATGCTTCTTCTGCCAACTTGTTACTTTTCATTTGCATATCTTCCAGTTTATGGGAAATCAGACATATATCATCGGCGAAATCCAGATCCTCCAAGTCTTTTGTGTCAGTCCATTTTATGCCTGTTCCCTCGTTGGTTGCCGTTGTCTGTCGCATTATCCAATCAATTGCAATCAGGAAGATCATTGGTGATAGTAGACAGCCTTGCCTCACTCCCGTCCTCACTTCGAAGGCTTCCGTAAGTTTCCCGTTGTGGATTACTTGGCATGCAGCATTGTCGTATAACTGTTGGATGAGGTGTATAATTGTCGATGGGACCCCGTAGTAGCGAAGTAGTTTCCAAATGACCTCTCGATCGACGCTGTCGAAGGCCTTTTCAAAGTCGATGAAGTTGAGATAGAGAGGTGACTGCCATTCCAAGCTTTGTTCAATGATGATCCGTAGAGTGGCGATTTGATCAATACATGATTTGTTTCTCCTGAATCCAGCCTGTTCCGGACGAAGTTTTTCATCTAGGGCTTGTTTGATTCTCTCCAGGATGATGCGACTTAGTATCTTGCTTGGAATGGACAGAAGCATAATTCCACGCCAGTTTTTACATTGACTTAAGTCTCCTTTCTTTGGAAGTTTGAATAAGTAACTGTTCTTCCAATCCTCGGGTACTTTGCCCTCTTTCCACACCTTCTCCAGTAGTGGTGTCATCAAGTCCGCTGTTGTCTCTGGGTCTATTTTCAAAGCCTCTGCTGGGATTCCATCTGGTCCCGGTGTTTTCCCAGTTTTAAGCATCTTGATTGCATTCAGGACTTCTGATTTCGTCGGGGGGTCAGTGTTCACTGGTAGTTCTGCTTCCGTTGTTGGTATTGCTGGACGTGTTGTAGGTGGCGGACGATTTAGAAGTCTTTTGAAGTGTTCAACCCAGTGCTTTCTCTGTTCCACCTCTTTGGTGATTGACTTTCCATTGTCGTCCTTTATTGGCTTAATCTGTGTCGAACGTTTGCCCGAAAGGTTCCTAGTTGTTTGGTAGAGTGTGGCGAGGTCTCCTTTGCCTGCAGCTTGTTCTGCTTCGTTTGCCATGGTTTCATAATATTTTCTTTTGTCTTCCCTGGCACTTTTCTTCACTCTTTTGTTCAGTGTATTGTAGCTTGCATTCAGCTCCTGTTTTTGTTGCTCGTCCGTGCACTGGATAATCTTTTGCTTCACTGTCCTTCTCTCTTCTATTAGTTTCCAAGTGTCCGTAGTGAGCCACTGTTTGTCCTGTCTCTTTTTTCTGCCTAGAATTTCTATGCAGGTTTGGCTCCACACCGTTTTCAAGTTGTTCCAGTGCTTTTCAACGCCGACCTCTTCGCTAGTGTTGATTTGTGTCTCGACTTTGTCCTTTATGCTTGCAATGAAGATGTCCTTTGTAGCCTGGTCCTTCAGCTTTTGAGTGTTGAACTTGGCTTGTGGTCTATCTGCAGCTCCTGATTCCCTGAAAGCTTTTAATTTGATTTGGATTGTCCCTTGTACGAGATAGTGGTCTGAGCCAACGTCTGCTCCTCTTCTTGCTTTTGTGTCCAGTAGGCTGCGCCTCCACTTCCTTGAGATTGAGATGAAGTCGATTTGGTTTTTGGTTTGCCCGTCTGGTGACACCCATGTAGCCTTGTGGATATCTTTGTGCTTGTATACACTGCCACCAATCACCAGTTCGTTGAAGGCGCAGAAGTCGGCGAAGAGTTCTCCGTTTTCATTCATTTCTCCTAGAGCTTCTCTACCCATGATGAGTTCCCTTCCCGTATTGTCTGGTCCCAGTTTGGCGTTCATGTCTCCCATTAGTATTTTCATGTCGCCAGCTGGAGTATTGTCCATTGTTGCCTGTAGTTGCCTGTAGAATTCTTCTTTCTTCTCGAGGTCTGCGTTGTTTGTGGGTGCATAACATTGTATGATTGACACTTTCCTTCCTTTGGAGTTGAACCTGGCGGTCATTATCCTGGACGAAATCGCCTCCCATTGTATCAGGGCTTTCGTTGCCGTTGGTGACATCATGATAGCCACGCCCTCGGTGTGCGTGTGGTTATCTTCTGGGTGACCGGAGTAGATCACTGACTCACCTGTTGACAATTTGGTGAGTCCACTCCCATTCCATCTGCTCTCACATATTCCCAGCACTTGTATTCCGTATCTTTTCATCTCGTTGGCGATCTGGGCAGCTTTTCCAGTCTCGTACATAGTTCGAACGTTCCATGTTCCTACACAGACTTTTTCTTTTGGTGCAAGGAGGTTCAGCATACTGAAGATTCTGTAGCAATTTTTGTTTACAGGGTGGGGTTGCTAGCCTCACCCTGACATATGGAAGACTACATTCATTATGCCTAAACACAAGTCTGGCTCGAAAACTGAAGTCAGTAACTACCGGCCAATCAATATCACACCTATAGCATCTAGAATTATGGAGAGACTAGTCAAGATACTTAATCAAACATATGCTTAGCCGCAATATTATAAGTCCGAACCAACATGGATTCCTGAAATCCAGATAATGTTTAAACGTGTCACCTAGACTTCTTCAATTTTGTAACCAGCAGTCGTGACAGACGGCAACTAGTACTTGTCATCTACTTTGACATTTCTAAGGCATTTGACCGTGTTGACCATTTACCGCTAACAAATAAACTGAACTCCTTAGGAATACGTGACCATTATCAGGATGGCTTAAATCATTCCTTAACAACTGGTCCCAAATAGTTAAACTCGGGTCTGCAACCTCCAAACCTAGCCGTATCACTTCTGGTGTAGTACAAGTTAGTGTCATTGGACCCTCTATTTACGCTATACATCAATGACATATGCGCTTGCTTCACGCACGGGAAACCATTCATCTTTGCAGATGACCTAAAATTAGCTTATACATTCCAATGTGATGACTTAGGGAACTTCGAGAATGTAGTGCAGAGGGAATTAGATAAAATGACTGCTTGGTCGACCCTATGGAATCTTCAATTCAATCTGAACAAATGTGGCTGGATCTGCTTTGGCGCACCCTCAATTGACCTGAAATTAACGCTTCAATGCGCTAACCTAACCAAACTCCGAAGTGTCGTTGACCTAGGCCTTAGGTACTCTAGTGACTTGACATTCTCAGAGCAAGTAGCATCACAGACTAGAAAATCGAGGATGCTCTTAGAATGCATACTCAGGAACTTTCACGACAATGAAGCCAAGCTAATTCTGTACAAAACATGTGTCAGACCACTACTAGAATACTGTCCATTTATTATAAGCAGCAGTCGCACACGTGACAAGCTAAGGATGGAAAGTATCCACGATATTTCACCTCAAAACTGCTTGGCTATGTTTGTTAGAAAGACTACATCTCACGGTGCATGATCCCAAAACTTGACCCACTTTGGACAAGGCGACTTATTATAAACCTAATATTCTTCTTTAAGGTCCATCACAAAATATCATTCTCAGGTAACAGGGACATATAATTCGCACAGGAAGGTTCTTACGATCTGCGTAACCAAACTTCCACAGTGACAACTCATTCTTTTAGGTCAACACTCCGTGAAAACTTCTTCACAGTCATGTATTCTAAAATATACAATAGCCTACCCCTAGATGTCAGAACTTGCTCTTCTGTTACAAGCTTCAAACGCTCTCTATACAGACTGTTTCACTCTACTGATTATATTAATAAACTATTTACTCCTAAAACGAATCAACTACTAGGATACCAGGAGCGCAATTCAAAGGCTTTGTTACTTTTTCGCGTGTTATTTCTCAATTCTTTTTTTACTACATAGGCGACTTTTTAATAGGTCTCTCGACGATAGTATTAATTATTTAGTTCTCTTCTTACATAGAATATAAATTTTACGGTTAAAATTATGCGTTATAGATAGTGTCCATCTAAGTGCTACTGTTATAGCATCTTCGCATTTAGAGTATTTGTATAGGGTATCTTAATATTCTATCTCAGTATTTTTATTCGCATAAACTGTTAATTCCATACAGAACTAGACAGTTTAAATCCCCAACACTCTAAAACGGACCTTACAGACACATTGCTCATTCTCTTATAATTAAGAATTTTAACTTAGTACTAAATGCCAATGGTCCAAACTAAGCGTCTAACTCCACTGTCTGCTTCACATCCCAGTAAAAAAATCAAACCAAACAGAATAAGTAGCCCTGCAGGAAGTGAGAGCACTACATCTGTTGATTTAACAACTACATATACGTCTGCTGCGGTAGACACGTCAAGTCCGGACATTAAACTCCCCTCACTTGCTTGCGTAGCAAACAACATCATGGATGGTATACACAGTGATACTACATGTAATGATCTAGGCCTCGTAGACACCTGCAAAGCGTCTTGCGATAAGAATCACACGGCAAACATTCTTACTCCCATCACTAATCCAGTTTTTTGTTCTACACTTAGTTGTGAAGATAAATTCGAAGAACTATTTTCTATAATTAGGGGGCTTGAAGTTAAGATGTCAAAACTGGCACTGCCTAGTCAAACTGGCAGTAGTAGTACTTCACCTAGAAAGTTACCACAAACTGCAAACCTTATAAACCACGTTGCAACTGAAGTATATCAACGTGTAGTGCGCGAGAAGAACATAATTGTGTATAATATACCGGATAATGCACAGATCAACAAGGTCAAAAGCACTCTTTTAAATGCATGCTCTATGAATAACGTCCCATGCAGCTGCCATCGACTAAGAAAGTCTCAGAAGAACAAATCTTGCCCACTTGTATTGAAATTTGACTCGTCCTCCAATGCTGACATATTTTACAGTACGGTGAATTTTCAATAGTAGTGACTCTTATCCTATTATTCTATAACTATAATCTTCTATGTTCAAATTTTCTTGAACAACATATTATAACTTACCACTGCTTATTTGCTCAATGCTGCACGATTATTCCCTGATTTTCTAAACTACATTTGTTTATATCTAAAATGAAGTCTCAGATAGCCTTTCTTTCTTACATTTTTCGTCTTCAAAATGCTGTAAAAGATGAAACATACATGATGTTCTTCTGAAAGTAGTCATTCATACCATAAGTTTGAGTAAGTCGACGAATAAATAGTTGGACAAACAAAAAGTTTGTGGCATTTTGCAACAGAAATTTAAAAATAAATAAATAATTTAAAAAAATGAAGCATTCCGACAGGGCCTTGCACAAAAAAGGTGGGAGGGTGGTGACTGCTAGTCAGCGGATATGATGGTGGGGACATAGGTGAACCACCCTTATCTGTGGGACAGCACTCTATTGCTATGGCTCCTGAGTTCGGATGGCTTCTGCAAAATGAGAATAAATAAAAACTAAAAAAAAATTAAAAAAAATAATGAAAAATGAAATAGAAGTTGAAAATTGCCTAGAGCCGAAGTTTAGACGCAAACCCACGAATGAAAGTAAATGGTATGAGTCCGCTACTTCAGAAGGACACCGAACTGTATACTTCAGAAAAACATATATTACTAGGCCCTCGCTTTTCTTTTACATAGCTCACGCACTCTGACTTTTGTGTTTAACTCCTTTTAAACCTCGTGAGTAGGTGAAATTATCACCTGTCTTTCACTTTAAACTAATTGTTCGCAGAAAAGACTGTAAAATTTCGGGAAAATAATATTTCCTGAAAAAAAACAATAAAAAACGATGAACCCCATGCCTGTTACATATTTTGAATTATTAACACCTTTTAAATACTTCTGCACCTGTCTGCTGGTTTTCTTGTGTCTTCTTCTCTTTTCAAACATACTGCTTTCAACGAAGGTACAGCGCTGCAATTCTCTACTCATTCGTGATATTGCTAGCTCATCTGGTGAATAACGGGATCATCGGTATTATAAAATCTGCTGACAAGTTCAAAGTGGGTCTCATAAACAACTAGAAATGTCACAAATATGATGTACTTACAGGTAAATTTAAAGTTTAATAGACTTTAAAACTCTTTCTGAATGATTTACTGATAATTATTGTTTATTCTGCATCTCTTATGTAATACGTCAGCACCTGTACAGAAATGCCACTTACCTTCCTCAACTAACGCAATCATTTATGATTCCCGCGTGAAATTGACATGTATATTTTTTTCAATCACAGTTTAGATTTGACGCTATACCTATTTCCTTATTTGTACACTTCATTTTAAATGTTTCTCTCACATTTACCAGTATTCAACTTATTTCTAAATTAACAAATCATATTATATATTCTATAAGTTTTCATAAATGTACATATGTTCATGCCTGTAAAAATGGCTGGTTTCTGTTACAGAAATAAAAAACTATTATTATTATTACTAATCTACTACAGCACCTAAAAAACGCACTTCAACACCCTTAGCAATCTAAAAACTATAAATAAACTAGCAGCATGGATGCATAAAGACTGAGTACGGAACATACAGGATTAGTTTACCCTTAGAAATAGGACGTGTCACTTTATTGTAATCTTCAAACGCTTGCTATATAAACTGTTTTATTCCAAAGACTATCCCTACCAGAACCCATTAATTACTTCTAAAACGCATCAGTCATTAGAACACTAAAACGCTCAGACTCATTAATACACATTATGACACTAAATAAACTCTAAGACTTCGCATAAATACGTGAGAAGACAACTATAACTAAAAGTAATTACTAATGTGTTACACATTTGACATAAACATTTACATATATACATTAATATCCTTTTAATGTTCACATACTTTCTATTTTTGGTACTCTGCTACTCCTATTCATCTTCTGGTCGGGGTCGAACAACCCTGCATCTAAACTGAAATGAAGATTAATTCCAAACCATCTATATCATAACTTCTCAAATTCCATGAACGATCCAATTCTACCATTTGAAGATGCTGGCGAACATGCTGTAAATGAGTATTCATGATCTGAAATGAAAAAGCAACTGGTTTTCAAACAGTTTTCAACATTTTTCTGAACTTACGAATACAGTCCGCCATGCAGACACAAATGGCGCAAATGGAGAATTCTGGAATCGACCTCGACACCATTTGATGCAGTAAAACAACTTCACATGACCTTATCTAGTTTTCGCCTTCACGATCAAATTTCTTTCCTGTTATAAAACTACGATAAGACTGCTGAAAAATGGAATAAATATATCACTGATCTCAACATAATACATCAATAAACTTTAAACCAAGGGTGTTGCTCACAACAAAGTTATATAAGAGAATTGACTTCAAGCTTTTTTTCCCAGATATCCGTTTTACATTCATCTGATTTCTGGGATTTTTTTAATGCGAAGACAATATTTCTATATCTCTTTATGTGCTACACAGACTTTATAGCAGACTGTTCCGACTGACTTTGATGTCAGAAAGAACAACCAAACTGTAAATTCATCATACATCAAATTGTGTAATTTATATAATAACTTATCCATGCCTGTACAATTGGTATGTTCCTGCATAAACAGGAAGAAATATATTATTATTAGATTATTAGAAAGTTGAACCTGAAATGGTGCCTGTCAGTTGTTGAAAAACAGTCGCAGTAGTTTTGATTCTAAACCAGAATCCGTTGTATTGAAACAGACGGCGATGCTGGATGCCACTTGCAAGTTTAGGGATTTCTGGGTCTACTTCATCTTGGCAATGAACTTTAACAAGACCTAATTCTGTGAAGTGAGATCCATCGTTTAGAACAGTGAATAAGTAGTTTGAAAGAGGTAGCGTATAATGGTGTTCTCAGATAGCAGTCAGGCCATTTGAAAAGTCATCACAAAGATGTAACGATCCTTTTGCTTTCTTCGAGATTACAATAGATGCTACTGTAAGCTTTCGAACTCTTCTCGCTAGTGATGAATATGGAACTTGCGAGATACTTGTTTCGCACATGGTGGTAAAAAAGTGATTGCTTGCATTTTGTTGCAGTGATCTGAGCCAGGTTAGAATACTCGTGAGAACATTTTGAACATAAAGTGAGAGATAAAGTGTTATCTGTGTTTTGAGGTTGATTAATCATTTTGCAGACAGCTGTTTTAGGCGGTCGGGCATGGAAGCGGATCCATCAACGATCTTCTACTTCTCAGTCAGAGCAAAGTGGTAAAGCCAGATGAAAAAACAGCGATCGAGTCTCAGTTGATTCATATTACTTTTGGTAACGTGGATCTAAAGATCTCACTCCACAGTTTTTCGAGAGACACTGTAAGTCGGCAGCTTAAACTTTGAAAATGAAATGAATTTTCCACTCTCTTGTTTAATTTAACCTTTTGTTGTGTTATTCGCTCCAAAAGTCTCTAGATTAACTTTAAATCAATTTATCCTCATTGAAGCTAGTTTCCTTTATAGTTTGAGGCTTTTTACCCACTGGAAGTATGTTTTTAACTGATTATAGTTATTTCTACACATTTTCGTACACTTCTTGTGTCAATGGAGTTGAAGGTTGAACGATCAATTCATGGTTGTTTGCTTAAAATCAACTTCCCCAATTTTCGCGGAGGCATCAATACGACAGTCATCGTCTCATCGGTCGCTGTTCAGAAAGAAGAGTGAAACATCGTCAGAAGTAATACAGAGATTTATTATTGTAATATTTGTTTTCAGACCTTAGTTCGCTTATTCCTTTTATATGTTGGTGTAACAATAAACAAATATCAAGCGGCAGATCGGTGTTTTGGTTTTTGCGTCCGTTATAACTAAGCGTTTCCGAAATCTTCGAAGAACAGCGTGGGCCCGAGCGTAGCGAGAGCTGGGCATTAACGGTTTATGAGACGTGATTGACAGTTTCTGACGATAGAAACAGATCTGGCGGATTCAAACAGTTTGTGAAAGTTTGGATAGTCGTCGTTCATTTTTCCTGGTGCCGGTCAAGTCCTCTTTGAACAAGCAATATCTGGAATGTTTTTGGAATTGGGTCAAGTTCAACAATGCCTGGGTCAAAGAAGGGACAGAGAGTCTTGGATGCAAACAGGAAAGTAAGTCATGGTGACTTGTCTGTTAATTGTAACGATGTGTCTGATGTTAAGCATGACATGGTTGATGTTACTGTTTCGCCGTTCAGGGATAATAGGAACATCAAACTCCCTAAATTTGAACCACGGTGTTTTGATGGAAACCCTGTCGATTATTAACAATTTGTAAAGGAGTTTGAGATCATGTTGAATAAATAAATAAATAAATAAATAAATTTATTCTCATGATACAGTACATGAGGGACGCCAGTTTACAGGCATCATCAAATTGTTACAGAAATAGGATCATATTATTCAGTCACAATTTACGGTCGATAGCAAAATATGTTTAACATGTACACTGGAGATTATACGTACACTTGATAAATGTTAATCCGAATAGTATAAAACATCCTTTTCACTTATGTACAATCATTTCTGTGCATAGTTGGAAAAATCCGCTAGATTTTCAGTGAGTGCAACACATCAGGAAATACAGAAGTATTGTCTTCGCATTAACAAAAAAACCAGGTCTTTGGTGGATGGGTTATAAGTGCCTGGGAAAAAAATAAAGCTTGAAGTCAGTTTTCATACATAATTTTCTTGTGTACAGAATCCTTGATTTATAGTTCATTGATGTGTTATTTTGAAATCAGAGAAATGTTTATTTCATTGAAATAAGTAAATAGATGGATTGATTCTCATGGTACAGTACATGAGGGACGCCAGTTTACAGGCATCATCAAATTGTTACAGAAATAGGATCATATTATTCAGTCACAATTTACAGTCGATAGCAAAATATGTTTAACATGTACACTGGAGATTATACGTACACTTGATAAATGTTAATCCGAATAGTATAAAACATCCTTTTCACTTATGTACAATCATTTCTGTGCATAGTTGGAAAAATCCGCTAGATTTTCAGTGAGTGCAACACATCAGGAAATACAGAAGTATTGTCTTCGCATTAACAAAAAAACCAGGTCTTTGGTGGATGGGTTATAAGTGCCTGGGAAAAAAATAAAGCTTGAAGTCAGTTTTCATACATAATTTTCTTGTGTACAGAATCCTTGATTTATAGTTCATTGATGTGTTATTTTGAAATCAGAGAAATGTTTATTTCATTGAAATAAGTAAATAGATGGATTGATTCTCATGGTACAGTACATGAGGGACGCCAGTTTACAGGCATCATCAAATTGTTACAGAAATAGGATCATATTATTCAGTCACAATTTACAGTCGATAGCAAAATATGTTTAACATGTACACTGGAGATTATACGTACACTTGATAAATGTTAATCCGAATAGTATAAAACATCCTTTTCACTTATGTACAATCATTTCTGTGCATAGTTGGAAAAATCCGCTAGATTTTCAGTGAGTGCAACACATCAGGAAATACAGAAGTATTGTCTTCGCATTAACAAAAAAACCAGGTCTTTGGTGGATGGGTTATAAGTGCCTGGGAAAAAAATAAAGCTTGAAGTCAATTTTCATACAATACTTTGTTGTGTGCAGAATCCTTGAATTATAGTTCATTGATGTGTTATTTTGAAATCAGTGATATGTTTATCTCATTTGATGTGCAATGTCATTGTTGGGAGTAAAATACATAAGCTTTAGACGCATTAATTAATGGATTTCTACTGCTTGTGGATATTTACTTCTCGTGAGGAAGGTTTTTGAATTTTAGTTGTTCCGACAGGAGTTGTGGATATTGACTGCTCAGCAACATTATGGATATAAGTTCATCACATTATCTCAGGAATGTTGGGTTGTAGTTGGTGATGCATATATGATGTCCGACGAGCGTACATCTGTCCATGTGATGTTGTGGTGAGTTATAACCTTTTTCATGTTGTCAGTTTATGTCCATTTTATTCCACTTATTGTGTTGGGTAGAAGTTTTACAAACGAAACTTCTTGTCTGTTTGAGGGTAAGTATCTTAATCGTTAATGTTTTATCTAAAATTATAAATATAGGCAAAAACAGCAGGTGTAGTATTTGAACTTATACATTAAATGGACCTATAATTTCGGAGGCTCTCAGATAGGAACTAAGACTACTGTCGTTTGCAAACTCGTGTAGTTTGTCGTTAAGCACTTTTTTGAAGGAAGCCAATGTACCTGCTTGACGCATTTCCATTGGTAGTTTATTCCATATCTGTGCATACCTAATCAAATAAAACTTTTGCCTGGTAGCTGTTTTACATTGTTCGATAGCTACTGTACCCTTAGTGTGTCTTAGTTTGTAGACACTGTCATCTGAAAGTCGAATGCCATTAGTAGAGGTAAAAACTAAGTGGTTTAGAAGCTTATAGTAAAGTGTTAAGTTTAGTCTCAGGCGTCTTAGCCATAGTGTTTCTAATCCTAGGGTGTCACATCTAGTGGAGTAGTTCGCACCATTTTCGGTTCCGAGTAATTTTGACGTGAAGTACCTCTGCACTCCCTCGACTTTCAATTTGTCCTCTATGCGTATACTACTATACATGAATGAACAGTAATCAAATAAAGGACGCACACAAACCTTGTACAACAGAATTCTGGACTCATTTCTGTAAAAGTTCCTGAGTAGAAAGCCGATAAGTCTGCGTGACTTTGACACTTGTTTGGAGATATGTTCAGAAAATGATAAGTCATGTGAGTATTTCAGTCCTAGGTCCAATACAGATTCCAGTCGTAAAAGTGCATGGCCTTGAATTGTCAGGTCAAGTTCTAAATTGTTGCAACCTATGCAGAGCCAGCCACATTTGTCGACATTAAACTGGAGTTGCCAGGTGTCACACCATCTGTCCATTTTTTCTAATTCTTGCTGTATGGCGTTTAATGTTATTCCGAGATCTGTGTTCTTGCATTTATAGGTCACTTTTAAGTCATCTGCATATAGTATTGGTTTACCAACACTAAAGCATTCACAGATACTGTTTATATATATTATGAATAGGAGTGGGCCTAATACACTTCCCTGGATTACACCACTACTTACAGGTTTTGGCCTTGAGATTATCGAGCCAACTTTTGTTATCTGATTCCTGTCACGCAGAAATGATTTTATCCAGCTCAGGAGAGGGTCACATATCCCTAGTGAGCATAACCTGCTGACTAGCAGATTATGGGGGACTCTATCGAAGGCTTTTGTTATATCGAAGTATAGCACAATTACTAGTTCTCTGTTGTCCCTGCTTCGTGTAACTTCATTGAAAAAGTCTATGTGACAGGTCGCACATGATCTCTTTTTGAGGAATCCGTGTTGTGATGGGTTGATAAGTTCATGTTCTAGTAAGTTGTCTGACACTTGGTCTTTAACCACTTTCTCCATTATTCGTGATATTACCGGTGTTATATTAATAGGTCTATAGTTGCATGCACTGGTTTTGGCCCCTGCTTTGTGCTTAGGTAGTATGTATGTGGTTTTCCACACTTCAGGATAAGTTCCAGTTTCCAGTGACAGAGTAAATATTCTAAGTAACAAGACTACCATTTCCGTGCTACCATTTTTGTATATGACAGATGGTATGTCGTCTGTTCCAGTACTGCCATTTGACTTCAATGTCTTAATCGCTGAGTCTATATTTTGCATATTAAAATCTATTTCTCCTAATTTGTGGTTACTTTTGCAGGTCATTTGGAAATTTGGGGTCGAGTGCACTCTGGTGTCATTGCAAAACCACTCACTGAGGAGTTCACTTATTACCTGGGGATCGTTGTATATTACACCCCTATGTTCCAAGATGCTTACATTATTGTCTTT
The DNA here is from genome assembly GCA_944472135.2 of Trichobilharzia regenti. NCBI lineage: Eukaryota > Metazoa > Platyhelminthes > Trematoda > Strigeidida > Schistosomatidae > Trichobilharzia > Trichobilharzia regenti. Next base: position 2,350,129 of record OX235267.1, on the reverse strand, counting down.
ACTGCTTTTTAGACGTTTTTGCAATATCCTACAAAGTTCCTGAGTTTTGGTGTTACCCATTAGCGCTTTATTTTCCTCATGTTGTGACTTCATTTTGTGTTTCTCTTCAAGCAGTTTAAGAGTTTCATGTATTTGGTTTAACGCATTAAATTCCTTAAATACATGGTATTTCCTTTTCAATTTCTTTAGTTTTAGTCGCGTTTTCCGGTCAATAAATGGAGTTGGTGTCTTTAGGGCAGATTTTAGGGGCGCGATTGTGTCTCTTGCTGAGCCAACTGTTTTGTAGAAAATCTCAAGTGATGCTTCTAAGTTATTGTTGATGAAGTATTCTTCCCAGTCAGAACTTCTCAACAGATCTGGTAGGAATTCCCAATCTGCATTCTTATAATCCCTATATTGATAGCGCACCGGGGAATTTTTAGGTGTGTATTTAGTTGTTAGTCGGAGGGGGAGCGTGCAGTACAATATGTTGTGATCACTGTTATCGAGTTTATTTCCCACCTCTATCGAGATGGGCTCTATGTTATGACAGAGGATTAAGTCAAGAGTATTTTGGTTCCTTGTAGGGAGGCGCACGCACTGCTTCCATCCTCCTATGTCTATAGCTTGTAGTAGCTCTTCATGGGTTCTTGGTCCTGTACAGGTATCCCAGTTTACTCCAGGTAAGTTGAAATCTCCACATACTACTTTGAAGTCGAAGTCCAGCGTAGCTACATGCTCTAGTATTTCTGCAATAGTTATATCAGTCATTTCAGGGCTATTGGGGGGTCTGTATATACATCCCACGAGAATTTTACTTTCGTTTGTGTGGATGCTTATCCACTTAGATTCTGGGAGTTTGTCAGTATTTGGGTTATTGAAAGTATTGGAGTTAGTGGATTTATAGGCATATATTAAGCAACCACCTCCTCTTTTGTCAACTCTATCGTTCCTATAGATGTCGTAGTTGTCTATTACCAGCTTTGTGTCAGGTATATCAGTAGTAAGCCAGGTTTCAGTCACCATTATTAGTGTTGGCCGTTCTATGTATGCCAGGCAGCGAAGCGTTGTTATTTTATTAAGGAGAGATCTAGCATTCAGGAGCATAATTGTTAGTAAACCAGAGTTATTGGAGGAGAGGTTAACATGGTTACTTGTCACTATCCCTACGTTATGTTTGGAGGGGCTCTGAGGTGAGACAGAGTCAGTGTGTGTACTATTTCCTGGATGAACTGTGCAGCGAGTGGGGCTATTGTTTGCTGCAGCCGAAAATAATCCTGTTGCATATTTTGACTATTAGCATCCATGGGTCGGCATCTGCGTTGATCTACTGGTGATATATGGTCTGCCCTGCAATTTGGGTTGTAGTTTGCTGGACCTAGGTACCCTGAGTTAAGATTACCCTGGTAGTTGTACCTCATGGGGCTTTCATAGCCATATGCATATTGGCTCACGTCACGTTTGTGAGTGAAGTTATTGAGGGGATCAAGTGCCGACCTGTTCTCATTAAGTTGATGAGGTTTAATATAGATAGTGCGAGAGTTTGGACGAGGATTTTCGTTAATATGGTGCCTATATGAGTCCCGTTTAGTGCTCCATATATCCTGAGGATCCATTCTACGTTGCATTCCCAAGTTATGTGCGTTGTTAGGCATGTTACTTCTAGTTCGGGAAGGGGTATTCCTTCTCACATGCTGCGTGACGTCTTTGGGAATGTGCTTCGTTACCCATGCTTTGTCATTTTTTAGACTGACACGCTGCTTATTAGACTTATTACGAGGGAGGTATGTCGAAGTCTGGGGTGGGACTCTGGGTTTTGTGGTCTTTTTTGCGGTTTCTACTGAGGGACTCTCTGGCTTGGATCCAGATTGAGAGTGGTCTGCCAGTAGTTTCTGGTCAGCCATAGTTTGTGCGTCTATGTCAACCTTATGTAGGTCAGCAGGTTTTCGAGATGTGCTCTCGTGCACTCTAAGATTGCACCCAGTGGCACTGCTCTTACTGAGTTTTGGGTCGCTCTTACTTGCCGTTTTTTCTCCTAACACTATACACGTGACTTGCTGTGCTTCAGTGTCCGTCGACACTTTAGCACTGATACCAGATGTATTTCTCAGTGTTGTCAACTTTGTATCGAAGGAGTTCTTGGTTGCTTGCCTTTGGTTTGGTGTTTTATCCGAGACTACTTTAATAGTCTTGAATTTAGTGGCAGTAGCCAGAAGATCTTCGGCCATCTTAAATCGTTCAGCTGTTATGTAGCTGTCGAACCTAAAGAGTATAGGACAAGGATGCTTTAGGTCTTTTTTGCTTAGGCGAATGCACTGACAAGGTGCATTCAAGAGATTTGCAGCCTTCAGCAATGAGTGCTGGACTGACTTTATGGGCTCGCTATCCGGTACATTATACACTATTGCGTTTTGTTTTGAAGCCAGCCTTCTAACAACTTCGCTGGATAGAAAGTCGATGGCGTTTTCTAACTCCTTCGCACTTTCTGAGTCAGTATGAGTCATTCTAGAGGTCATATTAAAAAGCTTTAGGATTGTAGGATCCTGCAGTTCCTTTTTCATACGTGAGATAGTTTCGGGTATACATTCTAGTGAACTTAATTTCGTTTTTAATTCATCTATCTGTAGCTGCATCTCTTTAATTACGCACGTTAAGTAAGAGAGCTCTACTTTTTCAGACAGAACATCTTCCACCTGTATTACAGGGGTCAGAGTTATGTTCGAGTCTTTTATGTTGGGTGAACTACTAATAATATGGGGTGGTAATGTGTTATTAGACGAGCCGGTGCTATTTTCTAAATTACTGGTGTTCACACGAACACGCTTTTTAGAATTTTGAACCATCGTTATTAAAGATCAATTATTAGTAACCAATAAATGAATATAAACGAAAACACGTGCAAAAGCGTCACCTGATTCGAACGTACCGGGCGAAATATATTTTCTATTAAGTGATGAATTGAAGTTAATGTATTTGATGAGATATTGCACTGGAGATGCTGCGAGAGCTATACAGTGCTGTAAGTTTATGAAGCCAAAAGAGGGCTACTACGAGGCTATGAGCATATTACGTCAAAGGTTTGGAAGACCTTCGATGATTGCAGGGAAATTATTCGAGGCTGTTAAGGGTAATGGTGGTCAATTACAGGATGACTCCAAGGCACTCACTGAGTTTTTAGATAATTTGCTAATTTACAAGAATGGAATGATTTCGATGAATCGCATGAGTGAACTCAACTCGAGTTTTATACTAGAAGTAATAGCAAGACGTCTACCTACTCGACTGCAAAGGAAGTGGGTGAAGATAAGCTCCCGTATAGAGGATGAAGGTATCGAGCCGAAGTTTGATGATATCCTGAAACTGGTAAATACTAGTGTCAATCAATCTACGAGCAAGTTCGCCAGTCTATTACATCTCACCCCTAGAATAGAGCAGTCTGAGATCAAAATGCAATCATTGATGACGAAAAGGCCTCAGAGAGGTGGATATCGAGAAGGCTCCATGATGTCTAGTAATGCATATAGACCTAGTGAGTGTAACAGGTTTCGTAGTACATCCTCAACAGATAAGTTGCAAGATGCAAGACAAACACGGTTGTGTTTTACACGTTTGCAAGAGGTGCATACAGAAGTGAACTGTGAACCAGTGAGCAAGTTCAGTGATAAGCTAAATGTAAACTCCAGGCCTGACTCCGAATTGTGTGACGATAACGGTTTGGTCAGGAAGTCTGTAGTTACAACTGGTAAGCCATTGTTGAATAGAGTGTCACAGAATAGAGTTACTGCTTCAGAGTGCAGTTCTGACTCCAAAAGTTTACAAGGTATAACTAGTCAGAGTGAAGATATAAAACCTTTAATGATTTGTGAGGAGGAACCAAAATTGTCTACTTCTGTTATTAAAGAGTTTGAAAATGATGAAGTTGACGGTAAATTGAATATTTGTGGTAATGATCATGATAGTGCAGATTTGTCTTTGGTTGATCATGATGAAATGGAGGGAATGCCTACTACCGCTAAGTTAAATAAAGGTTCTGTAGAACTTGAACGTGAAGTAGAATTAAATGCAGTTGCAGAAGGCATGCATACTTGTCAAACCGTCAGTGTAATTGATCAGAGTGAATCCCACCTATCATCAGATGCTAGTCCTAAAGCGGAGCTGATAGTAAAAGACAGCAGTGGTGGTGGTCTTGCAGGTAGACAAATTTCTGAAAGTCGAGCAACAACAGCTTTTGATCCACCGCTAACTTCATCAACTGATATCAATCAGTCGTCGTTGGTGCTGTCATCCACAATGAAAAAGACGCCCATCAACTCAAGTATCTTGTGCAATGACTATGGTAGTATCAGTTCGTTTGAAAGGACGAATATCAATGGTCAGTTTAGTGAGGATAAGCCAAGTGTAAACGAGAGAGTAATTGTTAAATTGACTTGCACGAATAAAGGCATTTCTAGTTTCAAGTTACTATTTGAATGTTATTATCTTTGGTGTAAATTACTCTGTTTTTACACTTGGTTGATGAGATATGTCGTGTGTTTGTTCGTCATCTATATTCTACGATACAATGACATGGGCGTGTTGCCGTTCAGATTTGAGGATATAGCTGATAGAAGGAAGTTAGCAAATGAACTCTGCGACGATTTTCCAACCTAGGGCGTCAACCTGAGAAGGGTTGTAGGCGTACTGCTGTAAGTCCTACAGTTCTTCAAAGGGTAGCGCATCAATGAGCAGTCCAATGTGCTTGGTGTATGATTTTGTACATATGTTCATATTGTATATACTGAATTGATATCATCTGTCATCTAGCTGTTGGTAATTCTGTTTGTGTCCGGACGACTTCCACTTGGATCATCAACCTGAGGAGGAATGTAGGCGTACTGCTGTAAGTCCTACGGTTCTTCAAGGGTAGTTTGTCGTGTCAGAATCCACAACATTTGATGTGTTGATTGTACATATGTTTGTGTTAAATAGTTGTGTGAGTTCCAATTGATGTAATTGTTGGTTAATCTTGTTTGTGTCCGGACATTCCACAAATTACAATCGTCAACCTGAGAAGGGTTGTAGGCATACTGGTGTAAGTCCTGCAATTCTTCAAAGGAATTCCACCAAGACATGATCGGCGAGGTTGTTTGTACTATTTGTATATACGTGTGGTGTGTCATATCAATTGGTGTATTTTGGATTCATTGTGTTTACTTGTTGTTTTCGTGTCTTGTTGTTATTGCGTAATTTTGTTAAAATTTTCGTCGTGATTATTTCTGAAGTTGTTTCGAGTCTTCTACATCCATGAATGAATTGATTGATGTTAAGGACAGCAGATGGGTCGTATACGCCGGGAGGCTAGGCTATTGCTGAGAATGAAATGCACACGGAGATAATTGTTAGCTGCGGTCCGACACGCCGGGGAGAAAGAGTGTAAACGACTGAGGCTCGCATGCGTCACCGCTACTAGAACTGAGTCAGAATGAGTGACAAGCGATTGCAGTGGTAATTGGTAGTGAGTAGATAAGAGGATGTGCGTAGAGTATCATGAGTTGGTGCTATGGTCACGTTGCATTCTGCAAGAGTCATTCTAGTAAGTGGCGATTGTGTTGCAAGATGTCAAGAGGAGGTCTCTGTCTGGAGGCGCAGGTCGTCATTGATGTGTGAGATTGTGCTGTGGGTATGCTTGTGGTGTGTTGGCTTTTCTGTTTGTTTTCCATTTCAGCTCTGTCCGTGTGACCCAGGTTCTCGCAATGGCATCCAAGTCAACGTGCATTGGTCGTGAAGGAAAAAAGGGATGGATCCCTATTTTGCCGGGGAGTGTCAATGGAGTTGAAGATTGAACGATCAATTCATGGTTGTTTGCTTCAAACCAACTTCCCCAATTTTCGCGGAGGCATCAATACGACAGTCATCGTCTCATCGGTCGCTGTTCAGAAAGAAGAGTGAAACATCGTCAGAAGTAATACAGAGATTTATTATTGTAATATTTGTTTTCAGACCTTAGTTCGCTTATTCCATTTATATGTTGGTGTAACAATAAACAAATATCAAGCAGCAGATCGGTGTTTTGGTTTTTGCGTCCGTTATAACTAAGCGTTTCCGAAATCTTCGAAGAACAGCGTGGGCCCGAGCGTAGCGAGAGCTGGGCATTAACGGTTTATGGGACGTGAGTGACACCTTGTTCTTCCATTATTTGTTTACATAAAAATAGTTCCCAAGCTCATATTCGAATCTTTTAGTACCCATTCACTGTGAAAACCAAGCCTATCAAAAGGAACCGCCGCGGAAGTTTTACTTACAGATTCCCATTTGAAGAAGAAATGCTGTGTGAATACTGCAAAATGTGGTTTCACAGCATGTTACAAACCTAACGCCTGCAGCATATAAGTGCTGCTGTAAACCCCTGGCAAAGTGGCTGTACAATGACTTCCGCGAATCAACTGAGTTACGTGCTAAAGAAGCCATTGCCACAATCAATGGGGCGTTAAAGCTCCTTGACTGGAAGAGTCCTCCACCACAAGAGAAAAGCGGATGCCGCTCGGACTCTGATGACGCGGTTGGCATCACCGACAAGAAAATAAACGTCCTCAAAGCGTCCCTGTCAAGGAAAGTGTGCCTCTCAGCACAGAAAAGTACACATCATAGTCTGAACACGCTTGATACCCCCACAATACTGGATAAGCCCTTCAGACCCAGTATTGGAAAGACTGCAGAAAACTCTATCTCTTCAGCCCACAGCCGAATTCGCCAATGAACTTGTTGACCAGACTTCACCCGAGCGGGTTGATAGCAGGTGAATACAACCGACAACAGATAACTAGGAGTGCACCAATGAATGTCGCAATGCAGTACTTTGCAAAATGCGAGGTGAGAACACCTTAATGGCCACACTTTCGGCGATGGACTGAAAGCCACACTGCAGAGCAAGAAAGCCGCCACAAGCAAACCTGATCTCTCTGATAGGTCACTCATTCTTCACAAGGTGGAAGAATCACCGACTTCCAATCCCAAAGTCAGGTTCTAACATGACCTCAGTTTGGTCAAGCCCCTCTTAGATAAGCTACCGCCAACAATTGTTCGATATAACTACACACAATTATATAGAATCGGCCAAAAGACTGACTCTTCAGCTAACCAGCCGGTACGCCTTCTCAAAGTCGTACTGAACTCTAAAATAGGGAGGGATGCAGTCGCCATACTCGTAAAGGATCAGGCAGATACGCCTATGACGACTAATGCCTGGCAGACCGCATCAAAGTTAAGTCTGCGGCTCTAAAATTAAACGAACGGAGTCGCAAGGGCGAGAAAGACATTAAGATTTGGGGTTTCCGGTTTGTCAAAGTTCGAAGTTTGATGATTTCGAAACCTCCGTGGGTAGGCCGCAGCGGCAACATTGAGTCACAGTCTGTGGAACGAACGGGCTGAGCTGGGTTACGCGATTATTATTCCCTTAGGTTCCATGTGCAATGGAGGGCTTCAACCAAACATTAACACTTCCTTATATTTTCTGCCGTCCTCTCCATCTGGGCAAAAGATTGCCCCATAATCTCTCATCTCCAACACCACTCCCCTACATGATCTTCTCCATGCCACAATTGCTTTGACCATCCACTCGTCCGTCGCTTCCCATTCGGATTTCATTTGAGCGTTGCTCTGCATTGAGTGGGATGCCATTCGGCAGCCTCATCAAATTATGCCCGTTAAATCCATCTCCAGTTTCTTCCAAATACCTACTAAGCGATCGGCTCTTCGACGGTTCATTTATTTCCAGAGTTTCTTGTTGCTAATTCTTTCTGTTGTGCCGGCCGACTGCTTATCTGATCCGCAGTATGCAGTCAGCCAGCGAAGTTGGTAGCTATCAGTGTCCAGGTCTTACTACACTGGACCTCACGCTGTCCTTGGAAGACTTTCAGAAACTATGCATAATAACTAACAAGAAAAACCCGAATGCATATTGGTGACTCAAGAACCTTTTATTCTTGCACCAATAGGGAGCCAACCATTTAGTTATTCTACACAAAGTCTCCGAATAAATGTTATAATAATAAATCACAATAATACTTCTGATAGTTTTCCCTCTTCCAACGAACAGCGAACAATGAGACGATGACTGCCGTATGGATGACTCCCGCGAAAAATATGGAGTTGGGTTTGAGCAAACAATCATGAATTGATCGTTCAATCTTCAACTACATTGACAGCAGCTTTCGATGAAATTGTGCAGTAGTCCGTTGGAATTGCTTTTCGCGACATGCCAATTTTCTGGCCCGTATAGAAGAACTGAACGACTTAACATTGGTGTTCAACAGAATCCGAATCTTATTGTTCATGCTGATGTGGAGTGCAGAAGATTTCTAGGCTGGTTTCAAGTTTATGAAGCCATATCTTGCTTTTCCAATTCTGCCTAGCTAGTTTTCACATCTTCATCGCTCCAACTGCCTGCAGTTGAAACGGTTCTGCAGTCCAAGCTAGATAAGCGAGGGCAGAAGTGATAGTGATTGGTGCTGGTTGTTGCTCCTGCTGTTAGTCGGTTATCTCCATCACCTCCGTCTCCACCTTCTCTACGTTCATCATCTGAATGCAGTAATCCTGTCTCTGCTGTTACCCAGCTAACCATGCCGTTCAACCTGCTTGTTGCCAGTGTTTACCCTAAAAATCTTCGAATTTTTGTGACATTGGACATATATCATCCGCGCGAAACAGATTTTCTGGAGTCTTCTTATCGGTCTTCCGGCGTATTCCTGTCTTACTATTCACTCACTCCCTGTGCACATTCTTAGGTATAATCCAGTCTATCAAAGTTAGGCATGTCATCATTGGTGATCATAAGCAATCAGTCAGCTATGTCTTACTTCTGCGTTCACCTTGAACGCCTCACTGAGTTTGTCGTTGTGAATCACCCGACACGTGGCAGTTTATTGTGTCCAGCTGCTGAATTAGCTTGACGGGGATTCGGGCACTGGACTCTTTAGTGTCGGAGCAGTTTCTAAGTTACTTCTCGGTCAACAGTGGCTACCTAAGGCTTTTACGAAGTTGTTCTGTGACGATGCGTAAAGTTGCGATTTGATCAGCACGTGATTTACCTCTCCTGAATCCAGCCAGCTTGGTCCTGTCGGTGGGGCTAGCGGAGTCCTGCATCTAGTGCATCCTTTATTCTCTCCAGAATAACATGACTTATTATTTTACTTTGCATGGACAAGGGCTTTATTCCATATCAGTTCTTGCAGACCGTGGTGAAATTCACAAGGTGGGTAACCTTCCTTCTAATCAGCAGGTGACTTTCCTGCCTTAGCATATTGTTAGATTTGTTCCTCCTCCCTGGTAATCAGGTTCTCTTGAACATCTTTTATAGCTCTCATCGTCTGGGCTGATCTCTTTCCAGATAGAGACCTGGTTATCTGAAATATTGTTTTGAGGTCTCATATAATTGCAGTCAGCTTATTCTGCTTCAGTCGCCAGTGTCGTAGAATCGTCTTTTGTATCTACTGACACTCTTCTTCGCTGCTTTATTCAGTGCAGACTACATTGAACTTAGCTTCCCCTTCTTTTGTCCATCGTTGCATGGAGTCATTTTCTCTTTCACCATCCTCCTTCTCTCGCTTCTATTAGTTTCCACATGCCCGTCGAGAGCCATTTCTTGTCCTTCGTCTTATTTTTTCCTAGAACAGTTGTACACGCTTCCTTGAATATTACCTCCAAAGAGTTAGTTCCAGTGTTCTTCCACGCAGGTTACCTCAGTGATCCAACGTAATGTCTACAACTTATCTGTGATCTGATCTTAGGTTAAGGCATCCCTTGTGGTTTTTTCCTCAGTTTCTGAATGTTGAACCTGAATTGTGGCCTGTCTCCATTTATTTTGAGGGAATTCAGCTTTGCCATGAGAGTTCCTTGAACTAGATGTTGATCTGAGCCCACATCCACTCCCCTTCTCGACTTTGTGTCAAGTAGGCTGCGTCTCCTTTTCCTTGAGCGATACTGAGATGAGATCTCGCTGATTTTTGGAGTGTCCGTGAGGTGAAATCCATGTTGCTCTCTGCATATCCTTTATGTTGTTTGTAGCACTGGGCCTAGCGCTGGATTACCGTGACCTTCCCTCCTTTTGAGTTGGATCTTATCTTCATGGTCCCGGATGAAATTGGCCTCCATTGCATTAGGGCTGTTGCTCCCACTGGCGACATCATTGCAGTCATTCCATCAGTGTGTTTCTGGTTGCCATCTAGGCTACCGGAGTAGATTATTGACCCTCCAGTTGACAATTTTACAGTCCACATCCATTCCATCTGCTCTCGCAGATGCCCAGCACTTGTGTGACATATTTTCTCACTTCCTCTGCCACCTGTCACGTACGTTGTATGGACACTTCACTTACCCACTGTCATTCTTGCTGTCATCGATGGAAGACACCTGCTGGCTGGCTTCCCGAAGGGTGGCTTTCACCAGCCCTCTGTGTCATTTCGCTCCTCCGATTCCAGCTAAGAACAAGAATTATTTGAATTTTTCATTTTTTCAATATGTATTTTATGCGTTGAAGTTTGTCTAACAGTTTGATGACTTTATGGTGTAGAGTTTCTCGCCCCAAGTCCAACTCTTCCTCTTTACCTCGGCTTGATAGAAGCTATAAAACTAGGAAGCTAGTTAGTTAGGCGAGGTTAGGTGTTTGTGATAGACTCCGGGAACCCAGATATAATTATTATCACACAGACATGACTCACATGCGATGTCACAAATAACGACATTGACCCGTAAAACTTCACAGTTCATGGGGTGGAGGGAGTAGGCCTAAAAGAAGTGGCGTGTTCAGCTACCTCAAGAAATGCTCAACCGCGCAAAGCACTGAAGCTGTCGTGCACGAAAGTAAAACGTTCCATCTTCTACATTGCAGACTTGAATGCATAGGCCAAGATATTTACCTCATCGCTGTATACCGCAGTCCTGACTGAAACGCAGATGACTCCCTGATATAGGAGCTAGTCTCCTGGACAGCTTCATTTCGACATCTCGTAGTTGCCCCGACATTTGACTAGACAAGTATGACAACGCCATCCTCCGGCAACTCCTTCGATGATGAACCTCTTGATTCGAGCTTTTCGCTAGCCTCAGTCCAACGTGTCGTAAAGCCCACGCTCTATGACCCACAGCAATTCTCTTCGAACCTGAACCTAACACTCTCGCATACTAAGAATGCGGACCCCATACAACATACATCACTTTGTGATCACTTTCAAGTTCACAGCAGCAGTAGCATGGGCCAAAACCCCAGCTGGACCAAATTTTTGGAGAGCCGATATAAATACGATCGTCCAAGCAGCCAACTCAGTGAAGTGGTACAAAAAATTCAGATTCCCAAGCAGACGCCGGATGGAAACAGCTTAAATAGCTTCACTCTCAGGTAACTTAACCTTTCATCCCTCGGTCTGTCCCAAACATTGCTTTTCTTGGATAAACCGAGAGACCTCCAAATCAGTCAGAAGTAAACACAAACGCAAAAACCCGTTTACCACAATTGAGACTCCTGAAACTGAGAAATTGTGCAACGTTTTTAGGAACAAAGCTATTGCAGAAATCCGCCAATCAAGAATGAAAGTCAAAACACATCTGGCTTAAAATGCATTGGCACAACTTAGGGTAATTTCTCCCTAAATATACTTCAGGGATAAGACATTCAATAGGGTCCTAAATCTGGCTGTCGAAAATGACAGAATCGAAGATAAAGCAAAGGCAGAAGAAATGACGGACTACTTCTGCCAAGTATTTACACAGAAGTCATCAGCCTCCAGAGAATCAGCTCTGGCTGCATAAGAGGGACACTGGATAGACTGCGTTTACGTCGATCGGCATATCATTCTCAGTTGCCTTAAAGAACCACATGCAAGGAAACCAGTTAGTGCCGATAATATTCATCCAGTGCTCCTGATAGAGCTAACAGTCCACTGAACAAACGTATGACTGAGAAAACGCCATGGTAACCCAAAAAGGAGGATTAAGACAAAGCTCCTGGAACTACAGGCCTTTTAATCTCACCAGCACCTTAATCAGAAGAATGTATAGAATAATCGAGAAAGCTATCATGGCTTCTCTAAGAAACAACAATTTGTCATCCAGAGCAAAGCATGTCTTCCGGGGAAGCCTCTCATGCCTGCCAAATATTATCACTGGAAGAGAAGTCTGGGTCAAATAAAAAACAACAGAAGACTTGTTGATGTTGTCCCCATAAACCTCAGAAAAGCCTTCGGTAAAGTTCCTCACGAAAGACTAGTCACGAAGATGGAAAATCGTAGTATCAAAAGCAGCTGCTAGTCTGGATTAAGGAGTTCGTCATAGACGGGAGGCAAATGGTCAAGATCAACTCAGAACTCTCCCCTGTACGTAACAGAGTGCCACAAGGCACCCACGTATTCGCCAATACGTAAATATATACATATATTTTATACGCAGATGACTTAAAATTCTGGAGAGCGCTGAAAGGCGACGGGAAGAGGAAATGGAAAAATTGTCAGGGTGGTTCAGAAAATGGATACTCCTGATCACTGTGACGAAATGTAAAACCATGCGCATCGGACACACGAGAATAAGTTCCTACGAACTCGAGGGAATGACACTCCCATCAGTTCATACTCAGTTGGATTAAAGTGTCTTAGTCTGTCACGACTTAAGAACTTCAGCAGAATAGCGCACATTGGTTTCATGTAGTTTCAGATCCCCACAGAAAATTCGCGGAGCCTTCACCAGAATCACCAGACATATGGTCACCTCCTTACATATATCTATCTCCTATGAGTTCAAGACAGAAGAGCCGTATCCAGACAGCCAGTAGGTACTTGTCTTAATTGAGTGTGTATATAGTGGAAGATTGGACGATCAATTCACGGTTGTTTGCTCAAACCCGACTTCCCTATATTTTCGCGGAGGCATCAATACACCAGTCATCGTCTCGTCGGTCGCTGTTCAGAAAGAAGATCAAAATCCGTCAGAAACCCTAGTTATTATGCTGGTTATATGTTGGTGTTAGAATAAAGAATTCTCGAGTCGCCAATCGGTGTTTCGGTTTTTGAGTCCGTTATTACTAAGCGTTTCTGAAAGGCTTCGAGGGACAGCGAGAGGCCCAGCGTAGCAAGAGCTGGGCATCAACGGTTTTTGAGACGTGATCGGCAGTTTCTGACGGTTGGTGACAGTTTTCTGACGTTTGGATAGTCTCCGTCCGTCTTTCCTGGTGCTGGCCAAGTCTTTGAACAAGCGTTATCTGGAACTTTCTGGAATTTTGGCTACATTCAATGATGCCTGGGTCAAAGAAGGGACAGAGCGTCTTGGAAGCAAACGGGAAAGTAAGTCATGTTGACTTGTCTGCTACTTGTAACTATGTGTCTGATGTTAAGTATGACGTGGTTGATGTTACTGTCTCGCCGTCTAGGGATAATAGGAATACCAAACTCCCTAAATTTGAACCACGGTGTTTCGACGGAAACCCAGCAGATTACTTACAATTTGTAAAGGAGTTTGAGATCATGTTGAGTGGTTTTTTATTAAATGACGAAATGAAGTCAATGTATTTTATGAGGTACTGCATTGGAGTTGCTTCAAGAGCTATACATTGCTGCAAGTTCATGCCCCCTAACAAAGGATACCCTGAGGCTATGAGTATACTACGGCAAAGATCCGGAAAACCTTCGGTGATTGTAGGGAAATTATTCGAGGCTGTTAAGGGTAATGGTGGTCAGTTACAAGATGACTCCAAGGCACTCACTGAGTTTTGGATAATCTGATGACTTACAAGAATGCTTTGATTTTGGTGAATTGCATGAGTGAACTCAACTCGAGTTTTATACTAGAAGTAATAGCAAGACGTCTACCTACTCGACTGCAAAGGAAGTGGGTGAAGATAAGCTCCCGTATAGAGGATGAAGGTATCGAGCCGAAGTTTGATGATATCCTGAAACTGGTAAACATTAATGTCAATCAGTCTATGAGCAAGTTCGCCAGTCTATTACATTTCACCCCTAGAATAGAGCAGTCTGAGGGAAAAACGCAATCATTGATGACGAAAGGGCCTCAGAGAGGTGGATATCGAGAAGGCTCCATGATGTCTAGTAATGCATATAGACCTAGTGAGTGTAACAGGTTTCGTAGTACATGCTCAACAGATAAGTTGCAAGCTGCAAGAGAAACACGGTTGTGTTTTACACGTTTGCAAGAGGTGCATACAAAGATGAACTGTGAATCAGTGAGCAAGTATAGTGATAATCTAAATGTGAAATCAAGGTCTGACTCCGAATTGTGTGACGATAACGGTGTGGTCAAGAAGTCTTTAGTTGCAGCTTGTAAGCCATTGATGAACAGAGTGTCACAGAGCAGAGCTACAGTCTCATAGGACAGTTCTGACTCCACAAGTTTACAAGGTATTACTAGTCAGAGTGAAGATATAAAACCTTTAAGGATTTGTCGGTAGGAACCGAAGTTCTTTACTTTTGTTATTAAAGAGTTTGAAAATGATGAAATTGACGGTAAAGTGAATATTCGTAATAATGACCATGATAGTGCACATTTTTCTTTGATGATCATGATGAGATATGGTGGCGGTCACTAAGGTCAATCGCCCCATTCTCCAGGAAGATGAATACGCAATTTGACGGCTCGAGATATTTCTGATTTTTATGAGGGCTTATATCTTTATCTTGAAAAGATAATAATGGATGCCTTGACAGATCATGTTTCTGCCTTTAAATGCATACCATTCGCCCAGCCTATTGTTGAGATGCGACCATGTGGGTTCTGCACAGATTTACGAGGCATCTTATAAATTAACTTGCTATCCATTGTCAGATCTTTACATACCAATTCACAATGTCATATTCATTTTCTAATAACGTCTTTACTTGATCCTCATTATACTCCATTAAACCTAACATTTTATAGCTCTTTATAACTTATTCTATTCCTATTATCTGAAGGGTACGGTTGTGCACTAAATGCACAAAAAGGTATAAAATAAAAACAACTGGCATGAGGATAAATGTCTTAAAACCAAAAGTGGACATCATGATAGTACGAGATATACGCGTAGCATTAAACATTGCAAATGAACGTTGTCAGCCTAGGGAGTTTCTTTTATTAATGCATTTATTGATGATACTTGCACTTACCTATTTCATTACAATTTAATGATTCACCTTAGCACTTTAATTTTTCTAAAACAGATTTCAATCCCTTGTAGAAGTTGCACTTACCTCAATATTGGTTGGTTATCGTATGCCTACAACCATGGGATGAAAACGAAACGAAGCCGATTTTCCTGCGAAACCTAGAGGACAACTGTACAATTCAATAACTACATGGCCTGGTTCAGAAAATGAGTGTATTATATGTATCAAATATTTATTATTTTTATCGATCCCTTGGGTTCCTAGTGGAACAAAAGGCTTCAACTGCACATCTCCACTCGCTTGTGTCTCCTGCTGTACTTTCCACTTGCATCCATGTTAGTCTACACTCTTTAAACTCCTCTTCACACGATCTCCTCCATGTCACCCTTGGACGTCCCACACGCCGCTTCCCTTTCGGGTTCCACTCGTGGGCTTGACGCGCGATGTCACCCAGCGGTCTCCACAGCGAGTGTCCGATCCATCTCCACTTTCTCCTGCATATTTGTTGGGCGATTGGTTCTTGCTTCGTTTGTTCCCATAATTCCTTGTTGGTGATTCTTTCCGGCCATCTGATCTTCAGTATAGAGCAAAGACAGTTGTTAATAAAGGTCTGCAGCCTTTTGGAAATATTCATTGTTACCCGCCCGCCAAGTTTCTGATCCGTATAGAAGAACTGACTTTACGTTTGTATTGAAAATCCTACTGAATTTTGTTGTTGATGCTGAGTGACGAAGATTTCCAGGTTTGTTTCAGGCTGATGAATGTGTTTCTCGCCTTCCCGATTCTCGATTTGACATCCTCGTCCGCTCCTCCTATAGTTGAGACAATGCTCTCTAGATAAGTGAATGAAGTAACCTCTTTCAAATCCCTCCCGTTGATGGTGATTGACGTTGGATGTTGTTGCTGTTGTTGGTTGGTTATTTTCATAACCTCCGTCTTGTCTATGTTTACCTGGAGTCCTGTCTTCTCCGGCTGCTTCTTCGACCAGTTGGTCGGTTTTCGCTTGTAAGTCTTCGATTGTGTGTGACATCAAACATAAGTCATCCACGCGCGAAATCCAGGTCTTCTAGGTTCTTCACATCTGTCTGTACAGGATATTCCTGTCTTCTCGTTTCCCACAGTCTGACGCATAATCCAGTTAGTCCACCACAATTAGGAATATCATTGGTGATAGTAAGCACCCTTGTCTGACTCCTGTGTTTACTCCAAACGCCTCGCTGAGTCTTCCGTTGTGGATCACTTGGCAGGTGCCGTTGTCGTACAGCTGTTGAATGAGGTTGATGAATATTTGGGGTACGCCATAGCACTCGGGTAATTTCCAAATTACTTCACGATCAACGCTGTCGAAGGCCTTCTCAAAGTCTGTAAAGTTGAGGTAGAGGTTTGATTGCCATTCCATGCTTTGTTCTGTGATGATGATGCGTAGAGTTGCAATTTGGTCAGTACATGATTTGCCTTTCCTGAATCCAGCTTGTTCTGGTCGGAGTTCTGTCTCCAGTGCGTCCCTTAATCTCTCCAGGATGATGCGACTCAGGATTTTACTTGGCGTCGATAGGAGCATGATTCCTCGCCAGTTCTTGCAGAGTCCTAAGTCGCCCTTCTTTGGTAGTTTCACGAGGTAACCTTTCCTCCAGTCAGTAGGCACCTTTCCCTCCTTCCAGACCTTTTGCAATAATGGAGTCAGCATGTCTGCTGTAGTCTCTGGGTCTGCTTTCAGTGCTTCAGGGGGTATTCCATCTGGTCCGGCTGCTTTTCCAGCTTTCAGGAGTTTGATTGCGTTCAAGACTTCAGCTCTCGTTGGAGTATTGGTGTCAACTTGCAGTTGTGTGCGCGCTGTTGTTGGTATTTCTGGACGGGTTGCAGGTAATGGTTGGTTCAAGAGTCATTTGAAGTGATCCGCCCATTGTTTAATCTGTTTTTCTTCCTTGGTAATGGGCTTCCCTTGGCTGTCTTTTATAGGTTTCGCTTGTGTTGGTCTCTTCCCGGATAGAGATTTGGTTATCTGATATAGTGTCCTCAGGTCACTTTTGCCTGCTGCCTTTTCAGCTTCAGTGGCGAGGTTGTCGTAGAATCGTCTTTTGTCCTTCCTAGCACTTTTCTTCACTTCTTTGTCCAATGCTGTGTAAGTTGAGCTCATCGTCTCCTTCTCTTGTTCGTCCTTGCATTGAATCATTTTCTCTTTCACCATTCTCCTCTCTTCTATTAATTTCCAAGTGTCCGTTGAGAGCCATTCCTTGTCTTGTGTCTTCTTTCTTCCTAGAACCGTTGAACACGTTTCGTTGAGAATCGCCTTCAGAGACTTCCAATGTTCTTCCACGCATGATTCTTCAGTGCTGTCGCGTAGTGTTTCCTGCTTTGCTCTGACAGTTGCAGTGAAGGTGTCCTTTGTGGTTGTGTCCTTCAGTAATTGAGTGTTGAACTTGCATTGTGGCCTATCTCCAGCTATCCTCGAGGCTTTTAGTTTCACCTTGAAAGTCCCTTGTACTAGATAGTGGTCTGAACCCACATCTGCTCCTCTCCTTGACCTTGTGTCCAGTAGGCTCCGTCTCCACTTTCTTGAAATTGAGATGAAGTCTATTTGATTCTTGGTGTTTCCATCTGGTGAAATCCATGTCGTCTTGTGTATATCCTTGTGTTTGAACACACTACCGCCAATCACCAAATCATTGAAGGCGAAGAAGTCTGAGAAGAGTTCACCACTGTCGTTCATTTCACCGAGGGCCTCTCGACCCATGGTGAGTTCTCTTCGTGTATTGTCTCCTCCCAGCTTCGCACTCATGTCACCCATCAGGATTTTGATATCGCCATTTGGGACGTTGTCCATTATTGCTTGTAGTTGTCTGTAGAACGCCTCCTTCTTCTCTTGTTCTGAGACGTTTGTAGGCGCATAGCATTGAGTGACTGTAACTTTCCTTCCTTTTGAGTTGAACCTGGCTGTCATTATCCTGGAGGAGATTGGTTCCCACTGCATGAGAGCTTTGGTTGCAGTTGGTGACATCATGATGGCCACTCCCTCGGTGTGCTCATGGTTGTCCTCTAGGTGACCGGAATAGATTACTGTCTCTCCAGTAGGTAGTTGGCACCTTCCAGTTCCGTTCCATCTGCTCTCGCAGATTCCCAACACTTCTATTCTGTACCTTCTCATTTCAGCGGCTATCTGGGCAGCCTTTCCAGTTTCGTACATTGTGCGAACATTCCAGGTACCCATCCTTACCTTTGCTTTCATCGAAAGAAGGCACATCGGCTGACTGGCTTCCCGAAGGCTTTCACGAGCCTGGGTCATTTCACTTTCCCGATTCCAGCGAAAAGTGAGGCTATTGCTTATGTTTTTAGAATTTTTGATATATTTATTCGTTGAAGTTTCTGTAGGGATTTGGCAAATTTTGGGGGTGGTGTAGCTAGCACCACGCACCAACCCTCCCTCTTTATCCGGGCTTGGGACCGGCGAGAAAACTAGTAAGCTAGTAGCCTAGCCAGCTAGTATCTGGCGAGGTTTATCAAATATTTAACAGTTGAAATAATAATAACTTGTAGACAATCTGAGACTTGAAACTGTATCATGCTTGATCGTGCCTTTAAAAAAACATGCATTCTCAGGTAAATATGTAAATTTATATGAAATACATTATTATTATTATTATTAATATTACTATGAGACATATGCCTACTACTACTAAGTTGAACAAAGGTTCTGTTCAAATGCAACGTGAAGTAGATTTAAAGGCAGATCCATTTGCGGAAGGTAGGGATGCTTGTGAGACCGTCAGTGTAATTTTCAGCGTGTAGCCCACCTATCATCAGATGATAGTGCTAAACCCGAACTAGTAGTGAAAGACAGCAGTGGTGGTAATCTTGCAGTTAGACAATTATCTGAAAGCCGAACAACAACAGCTTCTGATGCACCGCTAAGTTCATCAACGGGTATCAATCAGTTGTCGTTGGTGTTGTCATCCACAATGAGAAGGACGCCCATCAACTCCAGTATCTTGTGCAATGACTATGCTAGTATTGGTGCACTTGAAAAGACGAAAGATATTGCTCAGTTTAGTGAAGATAAGCCAAGTGTAAACGAGAGAGTAGTTGTTAAATTAACTTGCATGAATAAATGCATTTCAAGTTTCAAGTTACTATTTGAATGCTAATATCTTTGGTGTAAATAACCCTGTTTCTACGCTTGGTTGATGAGATATGTCGTGTGTTTGTTCGTCATCTTCAATAATAATAATAATAATTGCTTTATTCCAAAAACAGTACTCATGATACAGCAAGGAATTTTCAGCATTCAGTACAATATTGCATCTAATTTACCCAAAAACGACAAAAAAAATTAAAAATACACAATACATAATAGTAATAAAACGATTGTTGTAGCAGCTACGTAGCAAAATACTGTGTGCCATACGGAGAAAAATATGTATAAAGTACAAAATTGTAGTAATAATAGTAATACCAACTAATATAAAATAGCAGAGTAACGATTTAAACGATAGAAAGTGTAACACCATAAAATACAGAAAGATGAACGATAAAAGGGTCGATTCACTGTGCTAATTACATAGTAACTTGTAAGTTTCACGTCTAACAGAGTCTTCGTCACATAAAGTACGCGCTAAATAGGGTATTGTAGAATTTCTATACTTAGTAGTACGAGCATATATCTTTTTATATTGACTTCTCGTCCTACCTGATGAGATACAAGGGGACAGGTGTGAATAAAGGGGGTGCAGAGGGTCTGACATTATAGCCTTTGCCCATTTCGTACAGGAATTTATATGCCTCTCGACTATAGTATTAGCGAGCTCATGCAGTGGCAGACCACAAGCTCTACTCACAGCATTTAATACTCTTCGTAATATGATATAATCTTTTTTGAGCAGCCCAGGAAAGATTAATGGAGAGCAGTAGAGTACAATAGGTAAAATACAGGAGTTTAAAAATTGCAAAACTAAAGGTTGGTTGATACCTGATTGTCTTAACTTTTTAATGTAGAAGGTAAGACGAAACATTTTCTTAGAGATAGATAAGATATGGGATGACCATGAAAGGTCAGAGGAAAAAACTAGTCCAAGGTATTTAATACTTGATTTGGTTTCAATTTCCGTGCCATCTATGCTACAGGGATCATGAGAGTTAACTAGTTCAAGTAAGTCACGTCGATGCTTGAAAGTAAAGTCAAGCACCTGACATTTGGAAGGATTTAATATAAGACCATTTGACTTGGACCAGTTGTTGATGTCCAACAGAAAGCTATTAAGTTTGGAGCTGTCAGACTCGGAAGTGATAGGCAGTGATACAGTCAGATCATCTGCATATTTAACAAAGTTAGTTTCGTTTGAATGAGGCAGGTCATGTAGGAAGAAAGAAAAAAGAAAAGGAGAGAGGACAGCACCTTGTGGAACACCGGATTTTGTAAGCGAGGTAGAAGAAGATTTGCCGTTATATACAGTATACTGCATTCTATCAGAAAAATAGGAATGCAACCAACTCTTAGCCCAGGATCCTGTTTGTGTCAATGATAGCTTATTTAATAAAAGGCCCCTAGGTACAGAGTCAAAAGCAGATGTGTAGTCTAAGAAAGCACTACGAACATATTTAGCACCTTTGTCTAAACAAGAGACAACATTGTGATATAAGACAACCGCAGCATCCAAGGTACTTCTACCATGTTTGTATGCAAATTGTTTAGGATCATTAAAAGGTTTCAAAGCGGGTTCAAGACGAAGTAAAAGTAATTTTTCCATCAATTTTAAAAAGGGGGAAGTAATTGCAATAGGCCGAAATTTAATATCAGAACCAGAAGATGGTTTTGGTATAGGGATAATTTTAATGTTTTTCCATGCAAAAGGTAGAACGTTACCGGAAAAAGAGGCATTAAAAATGTTAGTAAGAGGATAACACAAAATATCAGCACAATTCCTGAGGACAATGGCAGGTATGCCGTCAGGACCAAGGCTTTGAGAAGGCTTAAGAGACCGGAGACATTTAAGCACATCAAGGGTATTAAAACCACTAAAGTTATTGTCAATATGATTTGTATCATTTGGAAGGGTATCAACAGAAGAGCGTATGAAAGATTTATTAAGAGTGTCAACATTAAGAGATGGAACAGAAATACATCGCTTACCGTTAGTAATTTCTTTGAAAAGTTTCCATAAATTAGAAGGGGTTTTACATGACAAAAATCTTTGATTATATAAAACACTTAGTCTTTTTATTTCCAGTTTTATCAGCATGTTTAACTTTTTTACACCAGGCTTATCATTAGTTTTGAACAACAGTTCTTTATTTCTACGTAGCTTTTTGAGATATGGCGAAGATAAGCGATCAAATCGGATGAATAATGTTTCTTTAGGACAACATATTTCGAAACAGAATTTAAGATAATCAGTAGTGTTTGTGATTGTTTCATCTAATGTTTGTTCTGTAAATAAGTCCCAGTTAGTGTCTTTCAACATGCATCTGAGCTTGTCTAGGTTGTCTTTTGAGTAGCATCTCCGTTGAACTTTACTGCAGAGGTGAGAGAGGACACCTTTGTGTGATTTGGAATATATTTTAGGCAGCACACGTATGATGCAGTGGTCAGAATTAAGTAGAGGAGCACGTTTGCGAGCTTCATATATACCAACATCATTGATAAATACCAGGTCCAGTGTTTTACCAAGACGGGTGGCAAAGTTGACAATATTGTCATGACCAAGTGATATAAGGAAGGAGCAATCGCTTCCATTGAAGTCGCCAGTTACTATTGATAAAGAGTTCTCGAAGCAAGCTGCAGCAAAAGCGGTGAATTCATCGGCGAACATAGATAAATCCAATATGGTACAGCCAGGAGAGACATAAACATTAGAAATATAAATGAATTTGTATTTTGAAATGTGTTTCGGGCGACATCTCACAGTGATGCAATCAATGAAGTCATTCGAGAATTTGAAACAAACTTTGTTTGAAATGGACCATTTTGAGTGAATAAAAGTTGCAACACCTCCACCACACTTTTTCTTGGAACAAATACGGTCTTGTCGAAAAACATTGAAATTGTTTAGAGACACAATATTGTCATCGTATGAGTCATGGAGCCAGGTTTCTTGCAGAGTGACAATACCAGTATTGTGGTAGGTACTAGAAGACAACAGAGACTGAAAATCCAGAATTTTGTTAGGCAGGGACCGGCAGTTGGTACTAATGATAACTGGAACAGTGGTGTGATGTATGGGTGTAGATTTTAAGGCACGCTGCCAACCTCCATGGTGCTTTTTCTTGAGTTTATTGCAAATATGAAAGTTTTTGGGTTTAAAACGTTTTATAAAATCCCGAGGGTAGATAATACGATTAGAATGCATAATGTGATATGTAAATACCAATAAAATACGAGTAAATAGATGCAAAATGTACATGGAATGTGGTAGCCCAAAAATATTCAAACAGGCCGCCAAGGTCATTCGATGTTCTACGATACAATGACATGAGCGTGTTACTGTTCAGATTTGAGGATAAAGCTGATAGAGGGAAGTCAGCAAATGAACTCTGCGACGATTTTCCGACCTAGGGCGTCAACCTGAGAAGGGTTGTAGGCGTACTGCTGTAAGTCCTACAATTCTTCAAAGGGTAACGCATCAATGAGCAGCTCAACGTGCTTCCTGTGTGATTTTGTACATATGTTCATGAGGCATATACGGAATTGCTGTCATCTCATGTATCTGTTGGTAAATATGTTTGTGTGCCGACATTCCACAACTAACAATCGTCAACCTGAGAAGAGGTGCAGGCGTACTGGTGTAAGTCCTGCAATTCTTCAAAGGAATTACATCGAGACACGATCGGCGGTTATTCGTACTGTTTGTATATATGTGTGGTGTGTCATATAAATGGTATTTTTGGAATCACTGTGTTTACCTGCTGTTTTCGTATCTTGTTGCTATTGCATAATTTTGTCAAAATTTTCGTCGTGATTACTTCTGAAGTTGTTTCGAGTCTTCCACATCCGTGAATGAATTGATTGATGTTAAAGACAACAGATGGGCCATATACGCCGGGGAGGCTATTGGTGAGAATGACATGCACACCTGGATAATGATTAGCTGTGGTCCCACACGCCGAAGAGCGAGTGTAGACGACTGGGGCTTGCATACGTCACCGTTACTAGAACTAAGCGGAATGAGTGACAAGCGATTGCAGTGGTAATTGCTAGTGGGTAGATAAGAGTTATGGTCACGTTGCATTCTGCAAGAGTCATTCTAGCAAGTGGCGATTGTGTTACAGAATGTCAAGAGGACGCCTTTATTTCGAAGTTGTAGGTCGTCATTGATGTGTGAAATTGTGCTGTGGGTATGCCTATGGTTTGTTGGCTTTTCGGTTTGTTTTCCATTTCAGCTCTGTCCATGTGACCCAGGTTCTTGCAATGGCATCCAAGTCAACGTGTATTGGCCGTGATGGAAAACAGAGATGTATCCGCTTTTTGTCGGGGAGTGTCAATGTAGTTGAAGATTGAACGATCAATTCATGGTTGTTTGCTCAAACCCGACTTCCCTATATTTTCGCGGAGGCATCAATACACCAGTCATCGTCTCGTCGGTCGCTGTTCAGAAAGAAGATCAAAATCCGTCAGAAACCCTAGTTATTATGCTGGTTATATGTTGGTGTTAGAATAAAGAATTCTCGAGTCGCCAATCGGTGTTTCGGTTTTTGAGTCCGTTATTACTAAGCGTTTCTGAAAGGCTTCGAGGGACAGCGAGAGGCCCAGCGTAGCAAGAGCTGGGCATCAACGGTGTTTGAGACATGATTTTCATGGGGACTCACATATCCTAGAAATTGTTCAAAGGAAGGCAAAACTTATGATTTATGGCATGATTAATCTGTCATACGAGGAAAGACTAGACAGTATAAATCTCTCCTCCCTATCATATAATAAGCAGAGAGGAGATATAATTGCAATGTTTAAAATTTTAAACAACGAATACAGACCTGATCTATTCTCTTTTATTTCTCACCAGGTGTTCATAACAACTTAGAGGACATAGCAGGAGAGTTCAAAATCCAAGGAGAGACCATATTGCTGTGGAGTACTAGTTCTCACAGCGAGTCATAAACTCTTTGAACCGACCCTCAGAAGTGTTTTCAGCAACGTTAACTTTCCCACTCAGGAAGGGTTTTAGACATGAGCAGAAATTTACTAGAAAAGGATTAACAGAGGTTCCAAGCCTTCGGCTTAGGGGAGATTTTATTACTGCCTACAAAATAATGAATCACCAGAACCATCCAAACAAAGGCTGTCAGCCACTTCTCGTAAACCGTCAATGCCCAGCTCTTGCTACACTGAGACTCCCGCTGTTCCTTAAAGTTTCTCAGAAACGCTTAGTACGGACGGACGCAAAACCAAAACACCAATCGGCTACTCGAGGATTCTTTATTGTAACACCAACATATGAACAATGTTACAACTAAGGTCTGTGAACAAATATTACAATAATAAATCACAATATTACTTCTGACGGTTTTCTGCTGACTTCTTTCTGAACAGCGACCGATGAGACGATGACTGGTGTATTGATGCCTCCGCAAAAATATAGGGAAGTCGGGTTTGAGCAAACAACCATGAATTGATCGTTCAATCTTCAACTACATTGACACCGATGTTTGGGGTTTTTCGAGGGGCTGCTTGTTTTGCCACCCAGAAGACACTCTTCACATTTCTCTTGATTTGGCACAAGTGTGATTCATGCCGAAAGGCCTTGAAGGTTTCCAGACAAGCTTGTTCAGAGACATCCTCAGCGAAATGTGGAAGAGCATGCACTTTGTAAACCAACTCATAAGGGTAAAGACTGTCAAAAAATAGTAGATATTATGTAAGCTGTTGCGTTACTGTGGTGCACAGTTTATGGTGATAACGTGGATGATATAAAATGGAGACACTTTTGAACAACCTGAGAAAGTTAGCCTACAGTAGAGTAGGTAAAATGTTATGAAATACGACTGAGCTCAAATGGAACAGAAACATCCGGCATTCAGTTGCCTTCCAAAAATTCAGAAACTCTGAACTTCGATGTTTCCTTTGGAAGTCCGTAGGAATGAAGCTGTTTGCACCCTCCAGTCTTTGGTTAATGCAAGCAATCGAGTCGTTGCTTGAGCCTAATTGGTTTTGTCTTGCCAAACTCAACCATATATCCAGCTGTCGTCTTATAGCACTTAGGCAGACTAAGTGCACGTAATCCAATGAGAGACTAATAACCGTATTAGTTGGCAGTCTCTCAAATACGGGAGTGTCGCTGTGGTAATCGCAATCTTTCTTATTCCCAAAGCTGCTATCTGTTCTACCGCAGCCGTTAATAATGATGAATAACATGCGTTGGTTGACGCGCTTTACAAAAGTGAAGCATCTGTCACATCCTTTCATGTTTTCTGACCTGCTGTAAAAGTTACATCCAATCTGACAGGTTATCGCAGATAAATTTGTGAAGACGGAAGCCAGCGTACCTATCATTGATAATAATAATATTAACAGCTTTATTCCAAACGGTATTTGGGGTACAGGTATAGAATTTTCAGCGTGCATTACAATATATTGCATCTAATTACCTCATAAATTTTATAAGAATTTTAAAACCAAAAAATTAATTATTAAAACCAACGCCAAAAAATAAAAAACAGCGTAGCGTTTACATTTCAAACAATGCACCACAGGATATGAAATATAAAGTTGATGTGTGATAGATGAGAACAGCAGTGTATTAGTATCGAGGAAAGGAAAACAAAAACTGATGGGACTATTTGTTAGAGTGCCGCAGTAAGTTTATCGTGTCATACCTAACGGGTTTTCCATCACATAACAGCTGTGCCAGATATGGTATTGTGAAGTTTTTGTATTTGGTAGTCCTAGCATAGTCCTAGCCTATAGCTGCTTCTAGTTCTACCAGATGAGAATGCAAGGAGACAGATGCGTATAGAGAGGATGCTCGGGGTCTGACAATATTGTATTCGCTAGTTTCTTACATGACATTATATGTCTATCTACAATAGTGTTAACCAGTTGGTTTAACGATATCCCACTTGCCCTACTAACGGCTTTTAGTGCCCTACTCAGCAAAGCAAAGTCTTTCTTAAGTAGTCCAGGAAAGATTAATGAGGAGCAGTAAAGGGGGATGGGTAGAATACATGAATTGACTAACTGAGAAAGCAAAGACTGCTTTATACCAGACTGCCTAAATTTCCTAGTGTAGAATGTTAAGCGAAACATCCTTCTAGTAACTAGCAAGATGTGGGAGGACCAGGAAAGATCGGTGGAAAAACTCAGACCAGGGTACTTGACATTAGATGTATTTTCAACCTCTATGCCATCAATGATAGTGGGGCCATGTGAGCTAACTAGTTGCTGTAGGTCACGCTTACGTCTGAAAGTGAAATTGACTACCTAGAATTTAAACGGATTAAGCTTAAGTCCGTTCGAAGAGGACCGCTGACTAATTTCCAACAGAAAGTTATTTAATTTGGAACAATCTGACTGAGAGTTGACAGGTATAGAAACGGAGAGGTCATCGGCATACTTAACAAAAGTGGCTACATCAGAATGAGGCAAGTCATGTAAGAAAAACGAAAACAGAAAAGGAGAAAGAACAGCACCTTGAGGGACGCCAGCTAAAGTAAGTGAGGTAGTGGAGGACTTTCTATTGTTGACGGTGTACTGCTTTCCATCAGAAAAATAGGAATGCAGTCACTTATTTGTTCAGCTCTCAGCCTGTGTTGCAGCAAGCTTACTTAGCAAGAGAGACCTAAGTACAGAGCCAAATGCAGATGTGTAATCAAAGAAGGCACAGGGAACGCATTTAGCTCCTTTATCTAAACTAGAGACTATACTATGATGTAGGACAACAGCGGAATCTAACGCACACCTACTATGTTTATAAGCAAACTGGTTGGGGTCGTTGAAAGACTTTAAAGAGGGTTCAAGATTGAGTAAAATAAGTCTTTCTATAACTTCCAAAAAAGGTGAGGTAATAGCAATGGGTCTAAACTTAACATTAGGTCCACTTGTTGATTTAGGAACTGGAACGATCTTGATATTTTTCCATGACTCAGGTATAATACTTTTGGAAAACGATTCGTTGAAAATGTCAGTTAATGGGGAACATAAGATGTCAGCACACTTCTTGAGGATAACAGCAGGAACACCATCAGGACCGGCGGACTTAGTAGGTTTGAGAGATTAAAGACACTTGAGGACATCATTCGTATTAAAGCATGAGAAGCAGTCATTATTTACACTATCTGAGTTAGGAGTCATAACATCTGCAGGGATACATATGAAGGATTTATTAAGCATGTCAACATCTACAGAAATATCATTCATCATTTGCTTACCACCTGTGATTTCCTTTAATAACTTCCACATATTTGATGGGGGTTTACATGAAAGAAACTTCTGGTTATAGAGAGCATTCAATCTTTGTAGTTCAAGATTAATCAAAGTGTTCATTCTCTTAACACCAGATTTATTTTTCATTTTGAACAACCTCTCTTTTTTACGGCGGAGCTTTCTGAGTTGAGAAGAGGAGAAGCGATCAAATTCTAAGAAGGTTGTCTCTTTTGGACAACAAACATCAGGACAGAAATTAAGATAATTTGTTATGTTGGTAATTGTGTTATCAAGAGCTTGTTCAGTAAATAAGTCCCAGTTAGTGTCTTTTAACATGAACCTTAGATTCAGTAGGTTGTCATGGGAATAACATTGTGTTGTGTTTTCTTTCCAAGGTGTGGGAAGACCCTTTTGTGCTGCTTTCCATATACTTTGGGCAATATTCTTATGATCCAGTGATCTGAATTTAGTAGTGGGGCTCTTTTTCGAGCTTCAAATATTCCTGCGTCATTTGTAAGCACAAGATCAAGGGTGTTATCCATTCTATTCGGGAAGTTGACAATATTATCGTGTCCAAGTGAAATTAGGAAGCCGTGATCACTAGAACTGAAATCTCCAGTAACTATAGACAAGGAATTTCCGAAGGAGGTGGCAGCAATGGAGGTAAATTCATCCGCAAATAAAGACGATTCAGTGGAATTGTATCCAGGAGTAATATAAATGTTCGAGATGTAAATGTATTTGTATTTTGACAAATTTTCAGGTCGACATTTAACGGTGAGACAGTCAATATTGTCGCTAGAGAATTTGAAACATACATTATTAGACGTACACCATTGTGAATTGATGAAGATGGCGACACCGCCACCGTGTTTCTTCCTGGAACTACACCGATCTTGTCGGTACAATTTGAAATCATTTAAATATGCTAGATTTTCATCATATAGAACGTGTAACCATGTTTCTTGAAGTGATATAATCCCAGTATTACGATATATAATGGAAGACACCAGCGATTGAAGACAGTTAATTTTAGCCGGCAGGGAGCGACAATTGGTACTCATAATTGCGGGAATGGTCATGAATTGAATAGGGGTATTTTTTACAGCTCTGCCAGCCGGCATGCTTTTTCTTGTCTTTTTTATGGAGTTGCAGATCAATAGGTTTTAAGGATATTAAATAGTCACGAGAATAAATAATCCGATTAGATGTCATGTCTGAATAAGATTTAGTGATTAAAAATCAATTAGAAATGAGAAATTAGATGCAATATGATTTGTAATGTTTAAGGTAATTGGTAGCCCAAGATTTAAGCAGGCCGCTAAAAATATCCAGAGCGCATGCATATAAATGCACTATGTCAGTGACCACTGGCATCATAAACTCCAATAAGGAATATATCTCTGAGAAACGGTTTCACAAGTCTACCCAGTGTCGGGGAAACTTGCTGTGTACCATTGTTAAACGGTGATAATCCATCAACTGTAGGCTTATGTTAGCAAAACGATGCAAACTGACGCCAACAACTCAGTATAGGCGTAAGTACAGCTTGCGAATCACTACCAGGATTGGCTAGTTTTCAGAAGGCGCCTTATATTCATCGATAAATTTGGAAGACGCCGTTTAAACAGTCGTATTATCTTCTCATCACCATCAATTGAAACGTTAATGGTCATCATAATCTTCAAGGCTGTTGCCTTAAGGTTCGCATTCGAATTCTTTTAAGTTGTGCTATTGGAAGATTTCTCCCAAGATTCTGCGGCGCTAGAGTTATCACCTTATAAATCATCAATTAATGAATTTAAGAAGCCCACTTGGTTAACGTTATTTGCATATCACCATGCATATTTTCCATGCACTTGCAACTTACATCTTTTATTTCTCCTGTAAACTGTGGATCGATGACATGCATCTTCTTCTATCCAAACTGAAGAACAAGGGTATATTAAAAGGAATAAAGTACGTTTAAGGTGTCTAGGGTGATTCCCAACACCAAAACTTGATAATAATTCGCTCCCAGTCTCCATTATAGTAAACTTAAAATAAACATAACTTACCACGCAAGGAATGCACGAGGATGAATTTAAAATCACGACTTCAGAAGTTAACCTTGACGTAAGCGAACGTGTCATACTGAGTGAAATGAAACAGTCAGACTTCGTCATCATCGAATTACCCGTCAAAGTTAAACTTTAAGCACCACCCACCAACTACCAATCAGCGAATGACCTCGAACGCACCAGTATCTATGGAATACGTATATATTTATCAAAAAATGCATAAAAACTGTAGAAAAGTGTTACAGAAGATACCTTCCTGTCATATGTGATAAAAATAGCTCTCAGGTTTAGGCCGGAGTAACAACGGAGTAGTGTAATTCCATTGTGGGTAATATTTTCTCTGATAAAGTCTCATAGTGTTATACAGTAGAATATACTGAACAAAAGTTGTGCTCAAAACTTTGTCATCAATAAATATCACTGTATAACACTGTGAGACTTTATCAGAACAAATTTATCGCAATGGAATTGTGCTTCACCGAAGTGCACAAGTTGTATTCATATATCAACAGAGTAGTTTAACCACATTCTATGCATGTAATTATTTGGGTCATCTAAGCCTAACCATAACCCTAATCTTTCCTGAACCTAACTACAACGTAAAAATATCCCTAAGCTAACTGTAATCTAACTCGAACCAACTCTAATGTCGCATATTTTAGGTTAACCTAATCCTAACTTGTCCTTGGCTTAAAGCGTAACTTAATCTTTCACAAACCTAAGCTGAAACTTGCCAGATATCCCATTTACTAATATAACACTTCGATGAGGATATTTTATTGATGATGACAACATGATTTGCCAAGTTTCACTAACTTGCTCAGTGAGCAATTCTAGGTCATTCATTGGTGCAGTCGCACTCCATAGGTAGTTAGTGGTGTCTAAAGTTTAACTTGTCCGAGTCCCCAATGGATAAAAAAAGAGACTGTATCATAATCTTGCTGTAATGTGCTCCACTTGATGGAGTTAAGCTGTAAGTTTGTTTGCTCCACATGAGCGTTATCTCACACTTCTTCCCACTTTTCCAGTGTTTCTTATATTTTCCCACATTACCCCTGTCTTTGAAAAATTGTTGGCGTCTTTTTTCCCACTTTGTCCAATCTAGAACAGAAAAGTGCCTACATTTTCACCCCCAAATATCCTGGATCCAAGAAAAAAATCCTCCTACTGGGACTGTTTATGGTATTGGAATAGATTCTCTCATTCTACACTTGAAAATCACAACAGTGCATTGGAAGTAGCGTCAAACAATCAAAGAAAAATAATTTGGGATATTGGATATAGTCAATCTAAGCGAATGGTTCTTTTGCAAATATTAGTGCTCTCTGAGCTGGTTGGTTTAGTTGCGGAGCTTTCGTCGTCTTTCTGGACGATATCTACAGCGCAGTATTTAGCATAAAGTCAAATGATTTAAAATCTCCATGAATGATGATACAATTGCGTCTCCTGGTGACCAACCATCTTCACATGTGTATTGACCGTTTTCTATTGATTGGGATTTTAAACTTTCTAGTCAGCTGATTTGCTTTTTATTTATATCATTTCTTTTCACAGCTGATTTGTGTTCTTGGAATCTTATTCGAAGGGGTCGCCCACTTTGGCCGATGTAATGTTTGTTACAGTTCATACAATTTATTTTGTAAATGGTGTTAATTTTATCACCTTTTCCTATCGGATCTTTTGGTTTGCATAAGATCGAATTAAACTATTCGGCTGGTTTGTGTGCTACATCTATATCAAATGGTTTCATTATTCTAGCCGTTATTTCAGAGATATTTCTGATGTATGGTACGATGAATTTCTTTTTGGTCTTTGGTGACGGTTCTTTGTTGGTGCTTTGATTCGACTTTAAACACTTTTTGATGAAATGTTTCGGATAACCATTCTTCTTGAAGACTGTTTGTAAGTATTTTTCTTCCATTCTTCTCAACTCTAGAGTGCTGTAATGTGTTTGTACTTTTCTAAACAATGTCTGCACACAGTTTGTTTTGTGAGACGCAATTGTATCATCATTCATGGAGATTTTAAATCATTTAACTTTATGCTAAATACTGCACTGAAGATGTCGTCCAGAAAGACGACGAAAGCTCCGCAACTAAACCAATCAGCTCAGAGGACACTATTAATTGCAAATCATCCACTCGAGTTACAAATCTTTTCTATTATTTCATATGGTTCTTTGTTGTATATAAATCAGAAATTCATTTGTTGTTACTCCACCTTTTTTGGGTTCAGCTAACATGAGTTTTAACGGCTTTTTTTGAAGTCAGATTAAACCGCTACATGAATCAAATGACAACTGGTCTATTAATATGCCAACTCCTTAACGTATGTTATACTGTACTATCCAATGATTTTGGGTTCATTCAGCATTTATCTTTGAATAAGGGTATTTAGAAGACCGATTTGCCGAGATGATATCGTCATTTCGTAGTATCTTTACAACCGCTTCACAACTATCATGGTTGGTTTGCATGGCACCAGTCAATGAAAACTACGACAGTTAGTTTAAGCCAGTGACGTAGGAAGGTATAGACTTCCTGATTAGTTGAGGTCCTCAGGACGGTAAAAACCAATGCTTGGAAACAATTGGTGATATGGCTCAAAGTGATCGTTCTCAATGGCTGGCCGGTTCAGATGCATCCACTCCTTGTGACTTATGATTTCCAATGAAACTATATTGTTCTTCGTTATTACTATTCCTCTGTCTCACACCTCTGTTTACTGTATCTATTATGCATTTCTTCTCTTGCTTTGTGTGTTACAAAGAGGGAGAGTGGCGACTTGAACTGCAACACATCGGTGCAAAGTTCTATCTCAAAAACAGACAGACAGACAGAAAATAAACCAAACAAGTGGGCATAAGTGTGAATTGTATTAGAAAACACTAAAAAGCATCATTCATATATACACAGATTACAAATACAATAAGAGAATATTTACACAGAAAACATGAGATAGATTCCTAGGGAGGCAATATAAAGAAAATATAAAAAAGAAACATCAAGTAGGTAGTGGTTAATATTGAACATTCCCTTTATTCCATCCTGATTAGGAGATTAGTAAATAAAAGGAATCATTTGTGTATTCATTACGAAATTATTACGTCAGCGTCCAGTGTCCAGTGAGTGGTAATAGCAGTCATAACAGGATCTGATTGAATTACACTACAATAGAAGGTAGAAACAGACAACAGTATGGGTAAAGAAATATTAGTACCAGAGGATTGTATATCTTTTCAACCAAAAATGAAAGAAATCTCAGCAAATATATTCAAGCAGATATCGCTATCATCAGGGATTAGTAAGGACACTGTACAACAGGGACAGAAAGTTATGTTACCCTAACAAGGTAGAAGAAGAATAAAGTTCTGTTGAAAAATGCCTTAAGGAAAACGGGTATCCACAAGGATTTATCCTTAAGTAAAGCAAAGAAAGAGAAGTATCCAACAGTTGAAAAGAAGAAAGTGTTCATTCGCATCTTACACAAAGGAGAGATAGTATCGCAAAAGATTCAAAAGAGGATGAAAGGAGCAATAAAGAGATGCTTCCCTGCAGCCAATCTGGTGAAACTATACAGTACTACATGCTCTATAAGCCAATCGAAAGTGGATAAGTACCCTGCTGATGTTACCTCCAACTGCATTTATAAATTTACGTGCACCTGCACCAGCAATTACATTGGAAGGACAGAAAGAAAGGCTTCTTTACGGTTTTCACAGCATATTCCAAGAAACTAATGCTCAAAAAGAAGCAGATATATTTACAAAATGCAATTACCAGAAACCTTGTGGATACCTCGGGTCATTTTGTAGAGATTTCCAAATCCTTGAGAATATTAAACATACAAAGGACAGAGAATATACTACGACTTACTGCTGAAGCAATTGCAATCAAACGTCTCAGACCAAACTTATGTACACAGAAAGAGAGTGTAGTCAATCTCTCACTCGCTTCCTTGGTAACCGCAATACTTTCATTTCACTGATTAGTCATACACCCTAGTGAGCTCAGCTCACTAAGCAAGTTTTCAAACTGATGAACTTTGACTTCCTTGAGTTGCCATGTTGACGTACAACCTAACACTGTTTATTAGATTTTTCTGTTTTCTGTCTTCTCTCACTCCTCCCCCCGCTTCCATTTTGTTTTTTCATAGTTTGATAGTATATAAATTGATGGTCACTTAAACTATAAATTGTAATACTTATATTCCGGATACGTTCATCTTATAATGTCTTCTATATTATTTTTCAAACATTGAAGTATGGAATGTTATTAACTATAACTATTGTAATTTCAGTGCGTCGGTGGTATAGCGGTTAGGACGCTCACCGACAACGTACATGGTCCGAGGTTCGATCCCCGGCCACCGACGCACTCCTTTACCTCGCTAAGCCAGAAATAATTCTGGTAAAGAGGAAAGGTTGGGCATGAGGCTAACAACCCCATCCTGTAAAATAGACACTGCTACAGAAACTTCAAGCCACTAGCTTGAAGCCCTGTGTCCACTGGGGAACGAGAAGTGCAGTGATTGAACGAACTTCTATATGCAGAGTTCAGGGCTTAGCAAGTGAATCGCCATTGCTTCTGCAGTTTGAGGAAGTCTGATTCGTACACTTTAGGAAGACTACCTCTTACTCTGTAGACTACTTCGAAGTTCGTTTGGGATGCAGCTTGGTGTCCGGATTTTATCAGATGTTCTAAGATGGAGCTGCAGGGAAATCGTTTTTCTCCTTTGTAAAACCATGTTGGTAAGTGTTCCGTGATACGCTTGGAAAGCGAACGCTGGGTACGGCCAACATACCTGGCTCCACACGAGCAGGTTAATTGGTAAATACACATTGATGAGGCCAAGAGTGGTAGCTTATCCTTCACGTTCACACGAATCATAGGTTTTGTGGAGAAAGTTAGTTCCAACTAATACTGTGGCTTTTGTTCCATCCATGTGCAGCTATACATGAATTTTATTCTAAATTCTTGTAAGCTTGTGTTCCTTCCTGTTGGTTGACTTTTAGTTAGGCGTTTATCATCATCATCATCATTCACTCTTATTTTCAGTGATCTGAACGTTTAACCCACACATTGAGTCGGACACTCGACACAAGATATTTTGTAAATTACATTACTACTTTTATCCATCATTTTTATTGGATCTATCAGTTGATTTATTTTATTTTTAATCAGATTCGTTGGTTTAAACGTGATGCGAATCCCCATACTTTCCTGAGGTTTCTTCCAATCATCTCTGATATACCATTTTTGTACGGTATTGTGATAGTCTTTTCGCCATCTTCCTAAGTTTTACCTTCTTTTTCATATTATTTATGATAAATTCGTCTGGGTAGTTGTTGTCGAGTAACACTGTGAATAAGACGTTTATTTCTTTACGCTGGTTCTCTGTTGTTGTTGTTGTTAGTCTACGTATTCTATCTGCAAGACCTTGTATTAATCCTCGTTTTACCGTGAGTTCATGGGGCTGAGTGATAATGTGTAGTTTTTTTCTATACAGCGTCGTTTTTATGCTACCTACCATCTGTTACTCTTTGTACTTTGCAGTCTAACACACCCAGTTCCTCAATTTCATTCTCTACTTCCATATTGTGAATTCTACTCAGTTCACAGGATTGTTTATGTGTGTAAGCAGAATTTCCCAACATTGTTCCCTGTCATTATTACTAACGTATTGTCGTCTACATATCTCCACCAACATTTTATTGACGACCTGAATGGTTTAGGTGCATTCTTTTCGCGAAAATCCATGAATATGTCAGCTAATATTGGTGAGATGGGCAATCCCATGGCTACTCCTCCTTCATTTTGTTGGTATATTCTTCCTTCAAATTTAAAATATGTTCTTGTGAGACGGAATTCAACCTCTTTTATGATCTCTTCTACGAATAATCGTGTCCTGTCTTTCAGGTCATTATCCTCGTCTAGTCTCGTTTTCAGTGCATCCATGACCATCTGAATGGGTATTTTCAGTATAGACTGTTTACACCAAAGGCGACTAGTATTTCCTCTTCGTCTATTCTACTGTCTTTTAGTCCTTATACTAACTCAAATGAATCTACTATTCTAACTTTTGAATTGTCTCTTGATGGTCTTAGTTATTACAGAGAGAAATCTTCACAGTATAAATGTCGGTGTTTGTTAAACTTAACAATGGCAAAATCTGAGTTCAGGATTCGACACACACACGCAACACACCAACAACAAAATTTAGTGATCTGTGAACACAGTCAACCGGTGGATACGTTTGTATTGAATTCGCAATTTGTAAATTACGAGGGTCTAGATAAAAGTTCACCGCAGTTTCGTTAGCAGACCAAATATTTGGCTACAGGATTTCATCATGAGCTGAAATTGTTAGGAGAACTCGTGGAAAACGTGGGAATATTGTACAGCTCATCCCCTCGTCCTAATTTGCGACTCTTCAGCAGTACGCACCCACCGGGGTTCGAACAATATTGGATTCTGTGAATAGCAATAAAAACGAAAGAAAACTTGACGCGCTTTCCGATTAATGTGCGACATTTGCCAAGTTACATAAAACTTTCATTTTTCTGGTCAAGAAGTTGTGGTATTTATTGTAATTCGTTTACCTTCGAACACTGAACCTGTGGATACAATCTTGTTGACTACCAATACTTATAACTAACTGTTTGGCATTTTGTGACCGTTTAACACTAACCAATATCTATAATTGTATATATCAATGGGTTTACATGCCCAAGTTGACCCAAGTCATTGAGTGTGCGGTTTTGATACCATTTTTGTTAACTGTATTTGACAGTGATACTACTGCTACGGTTTTTTGTTCTTATTGTCACTGCCTTTCCTCTTGTGATCTTTTTTATTCCTTTCGCTGGTGTTGTTCTGATTGCTTTATTCCTTGTTTTCCTGATTCTAAAAGGAGCAACCCAAGAACCATATGAGCAGGCGTACAGCCAGGTGAAAATGTTAGCAGAGAACCGAACGCAATGGAGACGTGCGGCTGAAGCCCTATGTTCCTCTAGGTACTAAAGGAAACAATAATTTAAAACAATAACTATAGCTGTATGATGCTATACTAGACAGTTGGAGGCAGTCAGCAAGAAGCCCTACCTCACCTAGGTTTCGTGCTTGTTGCCACTCATCAGTCAGCAAGGCGTATCTCCAACCGCCTTGAAGGAACTCATGCTCCTTCTGAGATTTCATCCCGCGTCACCTAGTGCTGTTATCAGTCAGAGACGTTAAAACTGAGCTACTGTTTCTGCTTCTGAGCTCGGCCACAAAGGAACCACCAAACAACCACTGGATGTTGAGATCACCTTAATCCAAAGTTAGGAACTTCTTAATACATCAAAGATGTGCTAAAAACGGTAACGAAATGTCGTTAAAATGCTTAGAAATTCAATTCATTGCATTGAAAAGAACATATAAACATGCATTCAAATGAACATCATTATATAGTTCCAAGTTTTATGAGGAATGAGTTCGATTTTGTTGGTATAAAAAAGTTATTATAACTGCTTTTATATAGCTATTAGAAAGGTTATCTCAAACAAACCATAA
This sequence comes from Trichobilharzia regenti, assembly GCA_944472135.2. NCBI lineage: Eukaryota > Metazoa > Platyhelminthes > Trematoda > Strigeidida > Schistosomatidae > Trichobilharzia > Trichobilharzia regenti. The sequence continues at coordinate 2,313,072 of OX235267.1, read as the reverse complement.
GGAGGAAGAATTCATTTGGATCGATATAAAGAGTTTGAGTCAATCTATCGAAGATGAGATAGATAACAGCCCAGTTGGGGATTTACACCCACCCACGCAGTTAGTACCTTCCCCGTTAGAAAAGATAATCAAAACTAGTAAATACTTCAAAGTTTCAAATATTTCAAGGCACAAATTGACTAACATTCAAAAATACACAATCTAATACAGCCTTAATTCCCCTACTTAAATTGATTGAGGTTAATAATCATTAACCAGTGATATAGTGTGAGTCAATGGTTCACTAGTGGAACACTCACCAACGACACTTCGCGTGGTCTAGTCCAAGGTTCGATCCTCAGCCAACTCACTCCTAAACCTCGTTAAGCCCGGTGACAAGCAGACGCGGGTTGGACGTGAGACTGGCGACTCCACCGCGTGGAAAATATCCCCGTTACTAGTGAAACTTCAAATTTTGAAACTGATATCCTCAACTAGGGTCAAAAACAACTTTCAGAAAAACGATCAATGCTTTTGACAGGAACTTACACAGAAGATAATCACTCTGTCTAACAGAAACACACAATGCATATCATCATGAAAACGACAAAAACAAACAAAACAAATATACATACCATTATGCACAGACTTTTTATGTCCTCTTACACTGGCTGCTTTAGTGAATGGACGTCCGCATATATCACATCTAAATGGTAATCCTGTATAAAAAAATAACAATAATAATAATCACTAATGGAATGTATACGATGCAGTTCTAAATTATTCAAAATGTTCATGTGTTAAGTTTGTTTAAATTTTTAAATTAATGGACGTAGCGCGAGATTTGAAACTATTGATTCTTTCAGTTATAGTGTAAATTTATATATATGTATATATTGAAAGAACTCATATCCTTTACTGAGATTCGAACCCATGTCACTAGACGCATGGTAGTAGTTACTAACTAATGTCTAACTGAAAATATCCAATACACTCCTAGACGAGGTCAATCTCCAGCTTGAATAGCCCAGTAATAACATCTTTGACTGCAGCGCACGGTGCAATACATTCAAATCTCATAATGGACATGAGTTTCTTCAATATTGCAGATACGCTTTGCTGTCGAGTGAGAAGAAACACGAAACGCAGAAGACTTCCATTTGAAGGCATCCAACCATAAAATAGCAACAATTCAAAGACGCGTTAGTAGTACTTGGTGAAACTCACCTACCTGATGAAGAAGACTGCACACATGAATGATGAGGAAACCGATTATACTCGGTACACACACACATGTGATCCATCACATTCGCTTGTTTTAAAAATTAATGTAAATGTCAAAAAGGAGAAAGAAACAAAACGAAATAGAGGTGGTAGTTACCTTCATGAACAACTTGAATATGTTCTCTGAGATGAGATTTACCATCGAACTTTCTTTCACACTGATCACAAGAAAACTTCTTGCCTAATGAACAGTTTTCGAAAACAGAAGAACATTTATAACAACAATAGTATTAATATTCAAATAGAGGGTGAATAGAATAACTGTGTCATAACGAAGAGGAGATATATACCACTAAGCAGTGTTTATCATTGAATTCAATTTAGATTTCTCCATCGATTGACTGGATCGAAGTGCTCGGTCTCAGGTTGAAATGACGGCTCCTTGTGCAGATGACTAGACGATGTCTGGTCATGCAACTTGAAGTCAATTGGTTGATAGTGTCCAGCAGTGGAATCCAGGATAACGCACAATCCGTCCTAATTGGCGACTGACTCGTCAACTGGATGGACCTGCATTCTCCAGTGAGTGATGGCGTTCCCCCTGAGGCCCATATACAGCGCCAATAGTCTCAAACACCGAATTTTTATTCACTAGACCACTTGGGCCACGAAGACCAAACTCTTGTACGACGAGTCTTGTTAATTATTTGATTTAGATTTTCTCTTCGAATGTTTGGTCCAAAATGGTCGGTCACAGGTTGACGATTCCCGAATAGGACGAAATGTACATCATGGATTCCAATGATCCATGTAAAAAACCGTGGACTGAAATTTCGGTCCTCATCTGAATCAGAGAATCTTAATTGTTACTTTGCTGATGAGCCATAACACAGCTCGTATACACTAAAAATGTTAATTACTGGCAATTCAAAAGAACTGCAGATTCTCGGTCATTTCTACTTTCTCCTGGAGGAATAATCACTGCCATTTCAGTCCGTCTTCTCTACATGTTCTTGAGTCCTTAGTTATTACTAACCAACCAACAATGTGCTGAAGTAATGTAGATGAATAAAAGCAGTCTTTAAATGTTGATTTGAAGCGATACGATTGGTGCCATACCACAGTCAAATGACCTCGAACCAACCAATCACATCACTCAGAACTACAATTTAACGCGTTTCATTATCTTCACTGCAAGTTTCACTCTGATTCAGGGGATTAGGGTAGTGTTAACTCAGGGTTGGGCTATTGGCTAAGGTTAGTGTTAAACTTGTGACGATGATTATGAGTAACATCTATTCGAAATACTGAGCACTGGGACTATCGTTATCAGTGGATCTCATAACTGGCACTCATATAGATTTTGGTCTGTTTAGCATAGTCGCTCATATGGAAAACTAAGGCCACCTTTTGCAGCATATTAGAGACACATACCCTTTCATTTTCTTCATATATATATCCACTAAACAATATTCTTATACTATAAATACCACCTTTTATCGGACACTACATGATTGGCTGGTTAAAGGTCATTTGGCTATGGTATCTCTTCTTACCTGTTGCCTATTACATCATTCAAGAGTTAATGTAATGCACATTGGTGACTGAATCATGGATGAAATCACTCGAGTTTAAGAAAGACATTTTCACCTATGTGATTCAACAGCTCGGTGATGGTATACATCACAAACCGACAAGAGTTAGAACTCATCATGATGGCATTCAACGACAGTCGATGACGCGTGAACGAATTCCCCTGACAAAATGAAAGCCTGAACGGATGACCATGGGTGCACACTGAAAACTGAAGAGCCTCAAACCATGAGAAAACAACTGTCTACTACATTGTCATTTTCCATGATTCCATAACTAACATCAATACGGGAATTAACTTGAAAAGAAGTCTTCCCAAACTCAAAACAACCCAATTCAAAGGAGTCCTCAATCAAGGCATAATACAGTTATTTCAAACTGAAAAAACATGATTACAAGAAAAGACATTTGAAGGGATATTGATTTGTTTCAGGTTTGTTCACGGATTGATATCAGTTCGAGAACCATTATTGAAAACAAGCCTTCAACTACTGGACAGCTGTTTTGTCAGCCTATTTTCAAACTCACCAGAAGTACGCACTCACCTATCCCCCAATCCCGCTTCGAACCCAGAACCTTCCAGCTACAAGGCGAGCTCGTAGACCATTCGGTCACTGAGACCCAACCTACATCACCCGTCTTAATGGGGTTTATTATCATTCCGAACTTAGAAGAATTCTCAGTCAATGGAAAGGTACCACCAGGCTCTGACTATCTAATTTCATCTGTGGTAGTTAACGTTAAATAGGTGCCAGTTGTAGCACTGAATTTTACCGATGCATTCAAACAGATTCGCTTCTTTTCGCTAGTGCTCTCTACTTCGCCCAATTATAATGTCATATGGACGCTGTTTACATATACATAGAATCATATCTAGAAAAAGTGTTTGATAAACAAATTTAAAAAATAGTCAATCAAAAGCACCTTCATGAATAGTTTGAATGTGTCGATTACGTGCAGTTCTTGATGAGAATTTTTTATTGCATAATTCACATGTAAATTCCATTCCTGTTGAAATAAAGAATAAAATAACAATAAATAAGTGGTAATGTGATAATCAATAAATACAGTAAGGGTATTATCGATTACACACACACACAGCTGGGCTTACCACTTGTGGTTAGTGCAATGACATCAGTCAGGGTTCCAAAGGTCACTTGATAGATCTTTGGATTATTAGTAATTTACAAGCCAGAGGTTAGAATTCTGGCCTTATTATTTGTTACTATTAGCAGAGAAACAGCGTCTTCCGATTGGTTGTTTCCTCGCTGAAGGTTATTCTGTCATCTCCTTGCGACCGCTTCTTTCTAGGTCAGACAATATATCTGTGAATCGCATCCGCCCAAGCAAAGCCTGCTGTTATTAGTTGTTGAGTTAGTCTTTGTTCGTGTTTTTTTCATGGCCAAGATCTGGGACGTAAATATTGACGTAGGCTACCAATTTTGGCTAGCAGACATTATTTATTTATTTTACTTAAATTTACGAATTCATAGGTTCCACAATAGGCCATAGTTGCAGTAGTAGCTATTACTTATTTATTTAAACGCAGATAAAACTTGGTACAATATGGCACCAAGAAGGATGCGCCACACAATAATAATAAAACAACATAGATCAAAAGAAAAAAAGGAGAGAAAATATATGTATATATCTATAAGTAGAGAACGGATAAAGAACTTCATTTGGAAGGAAAACAGTCATGCTTAACAAGTTCAAAAAGTATTCGTTAACTATCATCGGGAAGGGAAGAAAGAAGGAAATTGCAACACGTTCGCCATTGATTACGATTCTTGGCCATATCCGATAACGTTTCGAGCCATTGATTTGAGCTTTCTCTCGGACCCCAACCAGGGAGTCGTGACACACCAACCGATCCTAATCTAGCACAAAAATCCTTCATCCCAGGACGCCACGTCGTGGACTGACCACCTCTCCGCCTTTTCCATCCCGTCCCAGGGTTGGTTGGCGAACAGAGACCTGTACGGAAGCCTCTGGGATGACATTCCCAGCACATGTCCGAGCCCCCGGAGCCGGTGTTTTCGGATGACCAGACACTCAATGAATGGTGATATCCACTGTGTTCAAACACACGCCGCCGAACCTCAGAATTACTCACGCGATGATGCCATCCATCGGACGCAAGCAATCCTGCGGAGACAGCGACGATCGAATACGCGGACTCACCGCACATCCTCAGCCTACTAGGAGAGGCCAGGTTCCACAGGCGTAAAGGAGGGCAGCCCGCACCGAAGCATTGTATACCCGACCTTTGACAGCCAGGCTAACATTGCGACGACGCCATAGGTGGCTCAAGTTGATGTATGCCACCCTAGCCTTCATTATACAGTTGGAAATCTCATTCGTCACCCCTCCGCCAGCACTCACATAACTACCCAGATACACAAAGTTATCAACAACTTCAAGCGGTTCACTCGCAAGAGTGAGTGCAGGTACAGGCTCCTGCCAATCTTGTAACAGTACTTTGCACTTAGACGGCGCAAAGCACATACCATACTTACAGACACTGATCGCCAACTGATTAAATGCGATTCGGGCAGCCGGTATGCCATCGCACAGTAAGACGATGTCGTCTACATACTCGAGGTCGAAAAGTCTATCTCCAGGTAGCAGATCTACACCACCTTCACGCACATCCTTCAGAGCCGACTCCAGAATGTCATCAACGGCAAAGTTAAAGAGAAATGGAGAGATTGGGCAACCCTGTCTAACCCCACTGTTGGTTGGGAACAGTGATGATAGTTGGTTGTATGCCCTTACTCTACCTGAGGTGTTTCTGTATAGGGCTTTCAAGATGTTAACAAATTTCTCAGGTACACCTCTCTCTAACAGACAGTTCCAGAGCACAGTTCTGTCCAACGAATCGAAGGCAGCCCTAATATCAAGAAACACAACGATCGTTGGCCTGCAATACGTGTGGCGGTGTTCCAACAACTGACGAAGGGTGAACACATGATCAATGCATCCACGACCTGAACGAAACCCAGCCTGCTCTTCGCGAATCAATCCCTCACGTATTTTGCACAGTCTGCGAAGCAAGACAGCAGCCAATATTTTAGACGCGACTGGTAACAGACTGATACCCCTATGATTGTCACACGAATTACGTCGACCCTTTTTAAAGATGGGGACGATAATGGCTTCGTTCCACATTGATGGTACACTCTCTGTCTCCCACACCTTCCTGAACAACCCAGTTAGAGCCATTGTGAGAGTCTCGCCACCATCTTTAAAAAGAGCCGGGGGTAAATTGTCTGGGCCGGGCGCCTTATGGCGTTTCAACACTTGGAGTTCCTTACGGACCTCCGCTTCGGTGGGTGGGTCGGTACTAACCGACCAAGGAGCACTGGGGCTAATGACAGTAGACACTGAAGCTGGTGGCCAGCTAAACTGTTTCCCGAAGTGCTCTGCCCAGCGTTCCAGGCGTCTTTTCAAGCTGGTAATTGGAGTGCCATCTGCCTCACAGACCGTCTCGCTGACACCTTGTTTCTTGCTGCCGGTGGCTCGTATGAGTTGGAACAGCTTCCGACTGTTGCCAGATGCAGCAGCTGACTCCATCTCACACGCACGTTCTGACCACCAGGCTTCGCGGTCCTTACGTAAACACTGTCTAATCTTGCGCGTGAGCGCCTTTCGCTGATTGTTGTATTCGCTGCCAGCCGGAATGGACCGGCGTTCATCCATGAGTTGCAAGGAACTCGCAGAAACCCAGTGGTTTTTAGCGGAGCATTCTTTCAAGCCGCAAGCGGCTACACTCGCCCTTTGCATGGCACCTTGCACATGAAGCCAATGTTCATCTATACTACTTGGGGGGTTGCTGGCAAGCATTGTTTTTAACTCATTCTGATATTTCAAAGAAGTAGCAGGTGCTACTAGTTTGCTCACATCAACGCTTAGACGACGGCTTTTATGAACCCCACCAAATCGCAAGACGAACTTGGCACACACTAACGCATGATCGGAGTCCAGGCATGTGCTCCAGAAGGAGCGACAGTCTTGTATGCATCCTCGCCACCGGAAACTGACCGCGATATGATCAATCTGAGTCCAAGCTTGCTTCGCAGAGGGAGGACGCCAGGTAGCGCTACGGCGATGGCTGTGCCGGAAGTTGGTGCTAGCTAGAAATAGGTTGTGATCCGCGCAAAGCTGCAGAAGACGGTCCCCATTATCTGACCTGCGACCATGTAGTCCCCACTGACCACCTAGACGATTCTCCTCTGAGCTTAGACGCCCCACCTGTGCATTCAAGTCCCCAGCCAGCACTACGATATCCCTCCGACCCGCCTGTTTCAAGAGATCGCTCAGTTGGTAGTAGAACTCATCCTTCATTGCATCCGGGCTGCAATCCGTCGGTGCATAGGCAGAGACAACAAATAGACACCGCCTATCTGGCCTACTACTCCTTACTTTGGTATAACCTTTCAGCCTCACTGCACATAAACGACTGTGAATGGGAATCCAGTCGAGCAATGCAGCTTCGGCTCTAGTGCTCAGTGCGACACCAGCTACGCCGGATGCCGACGCCACAGGGTCCCCAGATAAGTGCAGGTTGTACATACGGCTAGAACTTCCAGATGGAGAGGATAGTCGAAGCACTTCACTGCGATCTTGAATGCGGGTCTTCAAAATGCAGCAGACATCGATAGCGAGGCTTTCCAAAGTTCTTACCAACTCTGCCTGTTGTCCAATTTGCATCGGCGTCCAAACATTGTAGGTGGCCAGCTTGAACGCGGTTTCAGGATATCTGTGTTAGATGTCACATTGGGGACAACCATTTTGGGGATTACTCACTAAAATCTCGAAAAGACACAGATAGGCTGGGAATCTACACAAAGGCGAAGGTTAAGAAGTCAAGTTTAGCAAAGGTAAAATACAGGAAATAAAAGTAAGGTAGGAAGGACATAAGTAACTGGAGGCATCGATATTACTTGGAATCATTGTGTAATAACACGCGATAAGTTTCATTGATTCTTTGTTGCTTCATTTGATTCATTGTGTGAGGGCTGGGATACTTCCCGGGCGCCCAGACCGAAACAGGTGGTTTTATTAAGGGACCACCCCCGAGCCTTTGACTTGAAGTCTAATCCGCAAGGCAGCGGAGCAGCGTCACGAGCTGCATTCCCATGGTTGCCGGCGACCATTATGGATTCATACACCATTTGATCCGATTGGATGCTGGAGCCCATGTTAACTGATTTTAGTTTAACCGCTATCCAAAAACCTTCCTGACATGGTAGGACCTGCAGGGATAGAGTCCCAGTCAGTTCAGCATGTTGGGTCATTACGGTATTCAAGCCCGACCACTACGACAAGGTTATAATAAAACTCTAATTTCTGTAAAATTTTATGCCAAGAGTCTGCGGAAACTATCACAATTATTAACCTTTCGAACACTGAATCCAAAAAATACAATCTTATTGACAGATAATACATATAACTAACTTTTGGATTTGTGGAATTTTTAAACATAAACACATCTATAATTGTATATATTGTTGGATTTATATGTTCAAGTTGCTCCAAGTCAGTGAGTTTATGGTTAAGATATCATTTTAGTTAACTGTACTGAACTATATTGCATGTTGTCTTATTGTATAGTTGTCGTCGCTTTTTGCCCTTTTTTCTGTGAACTGTTTCCTTTGTTGATGTTGTTCTCATTGTTTGTCCGTTATTTTCTGATTTTGAGGGGAGCAACCCAAAAAGTTGCTTCTCTCTAAACTTTTACTTAATGTAATCATTCTTTTCTCAGGCGTGAGGCTAGCAACCCCACCCTGTAAACAAATTGCTACAGAACTTCAGAATGAACCTCTTGCACCAAAAGAAAAAGTCTGTGTAGGAACATGGAACGTCCGAACTATGTACGAGACTGGAAAGCTGCCCAGATCGCCAACGAGATGAAAAGATACGGAATACAAGTGCTGGGAATATGTGAGAGCAGATGGAATGGGAGTGGACTCACCAAATTGTCAACAGGTGAGTCAGTGATCTACTCCGGTCACCCAGAAGATAACCACACGCACACCGAGGGCGTGGCTATCATGATGTCACCAACGGCAACGAAAGCCCTGATACAATGGGAGGCGATTTCGTCCAGGATAATGACCGCCAGGTTCAACTCCAAAGGAAGGAAAGTGTCAATCATACAATGTTATGCACCCACAAACAACGCAGACCTCGAGAAGAAAGAAGAATTCTACAGGCAACTACAGGCAACAATGGACAATACTCCAGCTGGCGACATGAAAATACTAATGGGAGACATGAACGCCAAACTGGGACCAGACAATACGGGAAGGGAACTCATCATGGGTAGAGAAGCTCTAGGAGAAATGAATGAAAACGGAGAACTCTTCGCCGACTTCTGCGCCTTCAACGAACTGGTGATTGGTGGCAGTGTATACAAGCACAAAGATATCCACAAGGCTACATGGGTGTCACCAGACGGGCAAACCAAAAACCAAATCGACTTCATCTCAATCTCAAGGAAGTGGAGGCGCAGCCTACTGGACACAAAAGCAAGAAGAGGAGCAGACGTTGGCTCAGACCACTATCTCGTACAAGGGACAATCCAAATCAAATTAAAAGCTTTCAGGGAATCAGGAGCTGCAGATAGACCACAAGCCAAGTTCAACACTCAAAAGCTGAAGGACCAGGCTACAAAGGACATCTTCATTGCAAGCATAAAGGACAAAGCCGAGACACAAATCAACACCAGCGAAGAGGTCGGCGTTGAAAAGCACTGGAACAACTTGAAAACGGTGTGGAGCCAAACCTGCATAGAAATTCTAGGCAGAAAAAAGAGACAGGACAAACAGTGGCTCACTACGGACACTTGGAAACTAATAGAAGAGAGAAGGACAGTGAAGCAAAAGATTATCCAGTGCACTGACGAGCAACAAAAACAGGAGCTGAATGCAAGCTACAATACACTGAACAAAAGAGTGAAGAAAAGTGCCAGGGAAGACAAAAGAAAATATTATGAAACCATGGCAAACGAAGCAGAACAAGCTGCAGGCAAAGGAGACCTCGCCACACTCTACCAAACAACTAGGAACCTTTCGGGCAAACGTTCGACACAGATTAAGCCAATAAAGGACGACAATGGAAAGTCAATCACCAAAGAGGTGGAACAGAGAAAGCACTGGGTTGAACACTTCAAAAGACTTCTAAATCGTCCGCCACCTACAACACGTCCAGCAATACCAACAACGGAAGCAGAACTACCAGTGAACACTGACCCCCCGACGAAATCAGAAGTCCTGAATGCAATCAAGATGCTAAAAGCTGGGAAAACACCGGGACCAGATGGAATCCCAGCAGAGGCTTTGAAAATAGACCCAGAGACAACAGCGGACTTGATGACACCACTGCTGGAGAAGGTGTGGAAAGAGGGCAAAGTACCCGAGGATTGGAAGAACAGTTACTTATTCAAACTTCCAAAGAAAGGAGACTTAAGTCAATGTAAAAACTGGCGTGGAATTATGCTTCTGTCCATTCCAAGCAAGATACTAAGTCGCATCATCCTGGAGAGAATCAAACAAGCCCTAGATGAAAAACTTCGTCCGGAACAGGCTGGATTCAGGAGAAACAAATCATGTATTGATCAAATCGCCACTCTACGGATCATCATTGAACAAAGCTTGGAATGGCAGTCACCTCTCTATCTCAACTTCATCGACTTTGAAAAGGCCTTCGACAGCGTCGATCGAGAGGTCATTTGGAAACTACTTCGCTACTACGGGGTCCCATCGACAATTATACACCTCATCCAACAGTTATACGACAATGCTGCATGCCAAGTAATCCACAACGGGAAACTTACGGAAGCCTTCGAAGTGAGGACGGGAGTGAGGCAAGGCTGTCTACTATCACCAATGATCTTCCTGATTGCAATTGATTGGATAATGCGACAGACAACGGCAACCAACGAGGGAACAGGCATAAAATGGACTGACACAAAAGACTTGGAGGATCTGGATTTCGCCGATGATATATGTCTGATTTCCCATAAACTGGAAGATATGCAAGTGAAAAGTAACAAGTTGGCAGAAGAAGCATCAAAGATAGGACTTCACGTGAACATAGATAAAACAGAGATGATGAAGATTCCTAGCCAACATCAAAGCAACAACAACAACAGACAACAATAAGCATAAATGGGAAGAACCTGAAAGAAACAACCTCCTTCACCTACCTGGGAAGCATCGTCTCAACTACAGGCGGAACTGACGAGGACATCAAAGCCAGAATCGGAAAAGCAAGACAAGCTTTCATTACTCTCAAATCTGTGTGGAGGTCAACAGCACTCAGCATCAAAAATAAGATCCGGATTTTCAACTCCAATGTGAAGTCAGTGCTACTATACGGATCAGAGACTTGGCGAGTCATAAAGAGCATCTCAAACAAACTTCAAACCTTCATTAACAACTGTCTCCGCTCAATACTCAAGATCAGATGGCCAGAAAAGATCAGCAACAGGGATCTCTGGGAGCGAACCAATCAGGAACCGATTGTGAAACAAATAGGCAGAAAGAAATGGAGATGGATTGGCCATACGCTGAGGAAACCATCAAGTGACATCACTAGACAAGCCCTCGAGTGGAACCCGAAAGGGAGGCGGCGAGTTGGTCGTCCAAGGGTGACTTGGAGGAGGTCATGCGAGGAGGAGATGAAAGCATGTGGACAGACCTGGAGCAGGGTGAAAAAGTTGTCAGAAAACCGAAGGCAATGGAGGTGCGCAGCTGAAGCCCTATGTTCCTCTAGGAACTAAAGGATACAATAATAATAATAATACTACGACAAGGTAGCAGTTATCAGCACTGACCACAAAGTAAGTGATTAACGAAAAGTGACCATTAATGCGAAGAAGTCTTCCATTTCGACTTGAAATCCACGTCATTTTCTATTTTGATGAAGAAATCCAACGACAGGGAGATTTATCCGCTTCGTGGAGACTTGCATACTGCCTACAAAAACTGTAGTGAAGTGTCTTAAAGAAATTCTCAGCAATTCTGTTGACGAAAAAATGTCGCGTTTACGACCAGGATAATTGTGAGGGTAAACTTGAAGGTGGCATTTTTTTCTCTGCATTTCGTTGGTCAACATAGTCACCAAACAAACTGAAACACGTTATATATATTGATTGTATCAACTAATGTGCACCCAGAATCAAGATTGGTATTCGATCTTCCACAGGACTGGACTACATTGACTTCTAGCTTAGAAATAGGGAGTGAAGTCGTTGGTGGAGCATGTTGACTACTTATTTGTTCAGTTGCTTATAGTGTTGTCTTTGGAGGCGCATTCTAGTGGAGGTAGACAACCCCCCCCTCCCGCCTCCGACACACACATACACACAACTCAGTAACAATCCATCATAAGGAAACCCGAATTCCAACTAACTAGCTACTTGACTGAAAAAAATCACCACCTAATACGAGAAGTCGAATGAAGTTATGCTTAGTCAATAACCAATACATTTTTCACTGTAAAGCAAAATATTTTTGAATAACTGTCCTTTATAATAACAGATAATAATTTAACATTATTCTTCGATGAATAAAGAAACATAAATAAAACTTTCGAAATAAGAAATAAACGAACCTCTATGTTTATTATTCACATGTTCCCTTAGGCTAGCCATTTTTACAAATCCATTGCCACAAATGTCACATTTAAACGATAAACCTGTAAACGATAATTTAAGACCAGAATTTGAAAGCGTGTCTTTCACAAGGCTATGCAAAAAGGCAAATTTAAAGAAAAAAGTTCTTAGAATTATCGATTAGTCCTTCAAGGTAAGACACATACGTATCACATAATTCTAACGAGAGAGAGAGAGAGAAGGAGAGAATGCCGGAATGGATGGTAAAAGGATATTTACCAACTAATATGCAAGGCATGACAGAGAAACCGAAATTACCGATGTCCTACTGACGCAGAAACCGCTCCATTTAATGCAGTTTTGTGGTTCCCACCTCCTAAAAAACGTTTTTCTTCTTTACATTCGTGGTTAAGATTATGACTTATTCTGACCTTATAAAATGCGAATTCCGATAGAACTATATGCTAAGGTGAATGGTCAGTCGTTTGGAGCACTATATCCTAGGAAGCTGCATCGTTAAGTCAGTTGTTTCCTTCAAGCAGTTACCACGAATACCGTTAACATATAACCGTTGATTGTCATTTTATTCTGTTAAGAGTACCACCTTACAACAATTTTGAGTTGATAGTTGTTGAATCATGATCCCTACAAAGACTATTTTGAAGCACTGGCTTGTGATGACACTGCCTCAGATTTTAGTGAGAATTCCCGCCCATTTGAGTCCACCACTTCAGATGTGAAGACAAATCCATGGATCGGACAGAGATTAGATTCTCGATTCTAGGTTTTAGAATCGCCATGCGACTCGCCTTGTAACCTGAAGGTTATCGGTTCGATTCCCAATGGCATTGTTTTTCTGAATGCACATTATCTCTCATTGATTTTAATCCAATATCTAGTCAATTCCACACATGTATATAAATGAAGGAAAAATGTTGTGTAACTCGATATAATTATGAGTGGCAATAGTTTGTGCTCGAAACGTCATCAGTTAATATTACCGTATAACACTGAGTGATTTATCAAAATAAAATCTGATGCATACACTACCATATTCCTCAAGATATGTACTTATCCCAATGCATCGTATGTACCGATGAAGAGTACGAAACTGGGGCGAAACATTATCCAGCACCTCCTGATTCTCTAAATGAAGCCCATACGAGATAGAAAAACCTCTAACGATAAGTATCAACTATGAAAATGAACTCAACTGTGACAGAGGCGCTCATATACGTCTTTGAATACAACACAGGATGTTATTATAAGTGCAGAGAAAGACACAGAGAGAGAGAGAGGGTGACAGGCTAAACTAATCAATAAATACTCTGAAGGAGATAAACAAAAAAAAGGAGAAGAAAAATAACTGACTAACCTTCATGAACAACTCGAACGTGTTCATTCAAATGGAATTTATTGCAAAATTGCCTTCCACACTGATCACAAGACAATTTCATGCCTTTATTGTTATTGAGTAAATGAATGAATGAAAGTGAAAGAGAATTTTAACAATTTTAATGTCAGAGCACAGTAGGTGAATACTTTGACGGGAAAAATATAATAACGGAAAACAAACATCTGCCTCTCCTAGACATCGGGGTAATAGTTACTCCATATAAGCTAATCAAGGATTACACTGTCAGTTAATATCCATCATCAGTGATAAACGGATAATACTTGATTCGTGTGTTCCTACTGACTAATTAATGGGGAACTAGGAATACCGGTGTTGCTTATTCTCACGTACAATACTCCAACACATGACAATACAGCATTAATCACTTAAACAGCCTCGATATGTTCCTTTGGGAAAGGAGGAAGAATGACCAGAAACTATAGCCACTTAAATAGTTAGTTTACACAACGAACAACTTACCACAGTATAGTACATGAAACACGTGTTTCGACTAACCAATAACGCACCTATTATAAAGATAATCAGTTTACATAGGAACCATTTATTGTTCTGTTCTAACGGTTAGCAATAGAATAGAATATAACTTCTGTTAACACTCTGACTGACTGGTTTCAACATATAGAACTTTGCAGAGAAGTGCAACAGTTCCAGTTGCCACTCTCTCTCGCTCTCTCTCCATGCAGCACACAAAGTCACAGAAGAAAGCAGAGACACATTCATAAAACGGAGATAATAAACACAACTGTGAGGGAGAAACAACAGAGTTTTATTCGATATGACAAATGACAAAGAGTGGATACATGTGCTCCGTTATAAACGAATTCAGGCCATATCACCAATTGTCTCCAGCCGCCATTGGTTCTTACCTTACCGACGATCCCAACCAGACAGACGGCCAGTCAGCCTACACCTCCCTACTTGGCTGGCTGGCTTAAACTAACTGTTATGGATTCCGTGAACTGATGTCATGTTTTTGTTTGACCATTACCAACTCTCCTCCAACCTAATCTCATATATCTGTCAGCTAACATTCCCCGTTGAGGGAGGCGATGTCTAGGCTAGGTATGCATAACACATCCTGACCATCTGAATAGATGTAAGTTCACAACGTCGATGATTGATTTTCCCTCCAACCATTTCACACGGGAGATAGAAGGCAGACGCCTATGATCAAGGACAGCTAGACAGGCTTTACCTACTTTAAAATGACCATGTCTCACTCACAGCCAGCCAGCCAGCCATAAAGGAGTACGAACCGGAGAAACTGTTGAGCAATACACAGTTCCTTTCGTCGACAGCCAGATATCATATGTACGCTAGAGATGGTGTAGGTGGGCGAATGTCAACCTTTTAACCTTCAAGATGTATCAGGTACCAGCAGAAGGTGGTATGCAAGCCAGATATACTGCTTTTCCGCGTTCTGAAAACGTAGGGGTTGGAGAAGATTGACCTCAAAAATTATACATTCCAACTTACCTTGTGGTGATTCACATCCAGTGGTAACATCTTAATACAGACACAACTCCCGGAAAACCACACTTACCCAGGCTCAAACAGTTGACCTGTAAGCTTTGCAGTCATGCAAACACACACACACACAATAACGCTACTTCTGTTTTGAAGTACCCCAAAAAGAAATCATCTTCCGCCGGTGGGCATCCGCAAAGTAACCATCGACCACATTCTTTCATAAGCACAATAACCTACGATAAAGTGGGACTTTTGTAATAACTGTCTCTCCTGATGAACACGGGATGTGGACTTGAACCCATTCTGCATACGTCAATCAGCATGATTTAAGTATTATTCTAAAGACCATCACCAGAAGACACTAACACTTCTGATGAGAATTACATTCACAGTTAAGATCGTGGATGCACTAATTGATATTGAAAGAAAAATCTACGACATTGTACGGTACGACAAAAGATTCTTTCCACAACTTTACTTCACAAAGCTGTCCGGCTAGGTATACAGTGTTGCAAAACGTCAGGAAAAATAAAAAAAATTATAATACCTAGAAACATTAAGCAGTGAATACCACTCAAATATGGTGATTACCATTGAAGCTAAAAACCCTTGGGGACAACAATACTCCTTATAAGAGTAAGAAATTCAGAAGATAAATGAAGTATATTTTAAAGTAAGAAGTGTGCAGGAAAAGAATTATGTTAAATATTGTTATTATTCCCTTGGGTTCTAAGTGATACATAGGGCTTCAACAACACATCTCCACTCTCTTCTAGTTTCTACTGTCCTCTTCAGATGGGTACACAATTAACCATAATATCTTATTTTATCTTTTATTTTGATTTACAGCTTGATTCCACACTGTATTTTTGGTACATGTATGGAATTTTCAGCATGGATATCGGTAGTCCAAATTTCGCAAGCCGACCATAGATATCAGGTGTGCGTCGGCAGGGGATCGAACCTCGGACCATGTGCATGGTCGGTGAGTCCTAACCACTGTGCCACCGACGCACAAGCAAACTGAGAATAAAGTAGAAAATTAAAAAAAATTTTAATTATAGGGAAGGACTAATGAAGAGGTTAATACTACGGTAGATTAAGTGACGTTTTTTGCATGCAGAGTTCGGGGTTGTATCTCATCTCCTCCTGTTCGACAAAGAGGGAGAATCAATCGACGAGGCTATAAAGTTACATAGATTGAGATGGCTAGGTCACGTGCTACGCATGCCTAACCATCGCCTCCCCCGACGGGCATTGCTAGCTGATATAGGTACAGGTTGGAAAAGAGTAAGTGGTGGCCTAACAAAAACAGGGCATCAATCCATGAAATCCTTGACAATTAAACTGAGTCAGGTAGGGAGATGCAGACTTCCGGGTTGGGGTCCTCGGGACTCTAAGAATCAATAGCTGGAGACAACAGGTGACATGGCTCAAAACCGTTGTCAATGACAGCGCAGATGTACTCAGTCTCTGTAATCTTTCATATTCTTTTCTACCATTACCCATTCTGTTTCACTCTTATACTTGTCAAACTCTATTGATTCTCTTGACTCATCTCCTTGTCTACGTTTGTGTGCTATTTGGAACGTGGCAACTCGAACTGCTGCACTTCGGTGTCAAGTTCTCTATTGAATCCAGACAGAGACAAACAACCAATCTAGATTTCGCTAGATTTCCATGTTGAGCTAGTCTGACCGCCCCTGTTCTATTAGGTAGGAATAAAAGTCGCATTCAAACCCACAAACTCAAATGGAAACAAGCTTTTTCCGTTAAAGGATCCCGTGAAGCCTTTAAAACAAAACAATTTAGCCTATCTAATACTCCCCTGCTGTTGTCAGGTCAAATACATAGGTTAAACTAGTAGAACAGGGGCAGTCAAACTAGCTCAACATGGAAACTTAGCAAAATCTAGATTGGTTGACTCGAATAAGATAAGAAATCTAGACAGCAGTTCAGCTATAGCACTCACTACATGCAATTACACACAACCATAAAATAGGATGATGGGATAGGATGATAGTTTTAAAATCCAACCTAACAGGGTGGAGGGAGCGAGCGATAACGAAAGCATGTAATGGGAAGGACTCAACACCTATCCACCCGGACATCTAGAAAATTCTACTACCCCTATGACGACGAATAGGAAAGAATAAAGAATAAAACTATAAAACGAAAGTTTCAGAGTTGTGTGGGTTTTCAACAGTTGATATGGTTATCAGCAATAGTGAATTGTGTCCGACACTTTGTTATCCAGTGAATAATACTATTTCATGGACTGTGTGATATATCTAATAAACAGATTAATATGGAATTACATACTACCATAGTGCCCAAGTTTTACACAAACGAAGGACTAATTACATGATGTCATGAAAGAATCATTCACTGTTCTTTCGTTACGAAAAATTCTCTGATCAACACCATTCTGGGTTGAGTCCGTCAGTAATTCAGTGATATAATGCACACGAGACACACGAGAATGTCAACGTCCTACTCCTGAGTCATCGCCCCTTAAAAACCTCACCTAGTTTAACAGGTGGTATTAGTGTTATACAATAGTGGAGGTTGTTGGACGTAAGGCTACAAACCCGCTACTGATTCCCTGAAATCTTGAAACCCTAACTTCCACTCGGAACGTACAGGTATGAAAAAGTAAAGTTCCAGATTGTGGCAGAATTCGAAGCAATTGCCTCTGAACTATCAGTCCACAGGTATATCAGCTGAATTAACCGACTTAACTGTGTTATTTTACTAAAACCACTACAGGTAATATCTAGTTGTCACATGAATATGTAATGCCTTACTGTCAATCGTACCTCTGACTCGAAGACAGATCCACAAGGCAGTGGAGCAGCCTGAGGAGCTACGTTCCCATGGTTCCGTTTCCGGTGACCAAAAACAATTCCACACGCTATTCCATTCATTCGGATTCTGGAGGCCTATCTACACCATAGGTTTGGAATGAGGGTTTTCCAACTCCCCTTGGTAGTCTAACATGTCTACCAGTGCAGTTGTAAGTGCCACAAATTCGCATTCGTCCCTTAACTTTTGTAAGCAACAACTTCGTCGCGTGTAGGACTACATATAGAGTTCAAATACTAACCTACTGAAGGAGATTCACATATGATCCCATATACATACACATAGATATGGATATAAGGAGATTAATGATTCCTTAAAACAGTCAGTCCAATGTGCTACAATTTATATCTGGTTGTATATTAGCTAATCGATGAGTTGGCTAATTTGCAAAACAAGGAAAATGGTTGCGAATTCCCGCTTTCAACAACATATGCATAAATAGGCAAATATTTAACTCACCTTTATGAATTGCTCTTATGTGTTGATTTAAAGAGAACTTTGCTGTAAACTCTTTACCACATTCATCACATGTTGGTTTTATGCCTAAAATAATAATAAAAGAAAAGTTAAGTGGATTTATATAAGTTCAACAACACAGCTACATTCTGTCCTATTCTCTGTGGTTCTCTTTGGCCGGTCCCGCAATCGCCCATAGGCAATCTCATCTCCTCATCATACAATCTCCTTCATGTCACACTCACACCCAGGCCCAACTAGTCGTTTCCAACAAGGCTCCCACTGGAGTGATGGCTTGCATTGAGCGCGATTTCATCCGACGGTTTCCTCAGTAGCGTGTCTCAGGTCCATCTCCATTTTCTTTTACATATTTGTTGAGCAATAGGTTTGTGATTGGCTCGTTCCTACAGTTAGTTACTTCTAATTCCTTCTGGCCGGTCAGTCATTTCGTCTCTTCAATAAGGAGTCAGTGAAGTCAGCTGTTGATGAAAGTTGGGAGTAGTCTCTTGGAAATGCCTTCTGTAAGGCGCATGGCAAGTTTCTGACCAATGCAGAAGAACTGGTTCGAGGCTTGACTGTAACTCTGGGTGACGTGAATTCGAATCATAGACAGGATATCAATTCCCGTAAGACTGCAGATACGCCTTGCTGATGACTGCCAATCAATATCAACTAAGGTTGTAATATATACATCTTACTTGAGCCTAGTCGATGAAGGCTACTTATATAACACACACAAGAAAACATTAAACAAATACCAAAGGTACTTTTAGTACTTACAACGACGAAGATTTGCGGCAGAAATGTAAATTAACAGTTAACTTCACAGACGCAGACAGACGACTGTCCTTTAGTGGATCATTGGTTCAAATCCCCCTCCCTGGGGCCCTCTAAGTCTGGGAAACTTACTAGCTAGTACCACTAGTCTTCATATGCAATAAATTTGACTCATCACCTGACCTGACACTGAGTTCTCCAATTCATAACTTTTATCACTATATTACATGTTCATTCATATAATTTCATTTATCTATCTGCATAACACTGTACCAAACTGTTTTTCACACTGAATATCTTTCGTTCATTCCAATCGAAATCCAAAATAAACAGAAAAACCAACGGAGAAATGCACAACAAACATTACGCAGTTTGAAAGAAATCAATGCATAGAAAATCACCAACTAGCAAGGAACAAAATATGATTCCAATTTTGAACCACTTACCTTTATTCCTCCCCTTCGACACTACTCAATAAATAATCAGGCTAATACAACAATCAAAAACAAAGGTGTCCCAGTCATCTACCAATGAAATCATCTTATAGCTATTACACAGAGACAAAGGTAACATATTTCAGCATTAACAAGCCTATATGTGTACCTGTACTCATCTGCCCAGTGATAATGTAGGAGTAAAAGAAGGCCCTACATCATTTTGACTGGTGGGGGACCGGAAGGTCTACTACATTACAATGGAAGTTTACACTAATGATATATACTAATCAAGCGGGCCATTTACACACTGATGCACATCATCACCTGCTTTAACATACTATATGTCAACAGGAGTAGGATTCGATCGAAAGAAAGCAAGGCAAAGCATACTTAAATTCAAACAACAATAATACGAAACTATGCGGCGAATGACTATCCCTTTCAGAACTGTATAGTGAAGTGCAGGTACCTATGACCTACACTCGATGACAACAATATACGTATGCATTTATGCTTCTCTTTTGAAGTCCTACAATACTATATTATCTATGATTTCATTATCTTCATTTCATATCTTGATGTGTATTGTTGACACAATGTGGCAACTTGAATCACGATTCGGTATTATTCCCAGTTTGACCACGGGGATTGATATCAGTTAGAGAACCATTGCAAAACCAGCACTTGATTACTGGACAGTTTGTTTCGTCCTACTGAGAAAGTCGTGACCAGTGGGCTGGGGCCGGCCGAGAGTCAAGACAAATACTCACAAATGATACTAGCTTGTGCCAGCCACGCTAAAATCATGAATCGACAGAAGTTAGAATTCATGGGTTAGCCATTGACTTGCAACCGCTAGGTCCTGAGTTCGAAACCCTGAGTAGTGGTTTTTTTTTTTCGACGAGACAGAAACTACGAAGACGAAACAGCTGTCCAGTACCGGTTTTCAATGGTTCTCTAGGTGACAGTCACGCGTGATCAAACTCGAAACAGATCGAATCTCTATTAACAAACACTCGGTGTATTGTGCTGTATTTTATGCAGATAAGAAAAGCGTTCAAAGCAAAAGAGAAATGAAACGAAACCCCAGTGTTCATTTAGAAAACAGCTTGAGACAATAATGACCACCTACCTTCATGGAAAATTTTAATATGACGATTCAGAAGATATTGAAAGGGGAATGTTCGGCTACAGTGAGTGCAGGGTAATTGTGTACCTGGAGAAAGAGAATAAAAATTGAATTAAACTCGAATATAATTTGAATGAAAATACTGTAAGGAGTAAGTAGGAACTTTTATATTTCAAGGAACCACCTTACGCGTCGCCTTCTTCAGCAGACAATTTATCCAGTCTAACGTTAAAGACGAGATAATGCTTTTGGCCACCTCAGTGTGTATTTATCAATTTACTTGTTCCTGTTCAGAAAACTATATCGGTCGTACGCAATGTCAATTCCTCAAACGTATTCTGGAACAATGTTTAGCTTGGATAGCCAGAGAAGAAAAGGAGAATACTAGCAGCTCCATTCTCGAACACCTGTCAACTCTCGACATGAAGCACTCCCGCACGAATACTTGTGCACAGTGCTACACAAAACCCCTCAATATCGTACGAAAGGACTTTGAATACACCGTCTGTACATAGCTATTCGGGATCTGAAACCAGACTTCTGCATTCAAAAGCACTGCATACATCCCCTCATCACCCTATCATGGCCAGAGTAACGTTATCACTATAATTTTGCTTCCTTTTATTATGTAAGTTTACTATTATTATTATTATTATTACTCTCATCATCCTTATTTTATTATCACTCTATTACTGTTTATTAATAAATAACTTTGCGTTTTCATACAGATTTTATGTAAAAACACTTTATCGTCTTTCCACTAGTTCGTGTCCATTCTACACAATTATATAGTGACTAGTCCTTTTCTCACACTTATTACGTCATCCCAACTGCTACCCCTCTTCTAATTTCCAATTAGTCACCCCGTCTAGACTACACCTTATATTGAGTAACACATTTTTGAGGACAAATTTAATCGGAATCTGATTGGCCTAACGAACTCGTTATTAAATATGATTAGGACTGTACAGCTTTTGAAAATGAATCGTTGAAAAGGAAATTTTCTCCACTGTTTGCGTCCTTATCTTCAAAACACCAGACAAACTGACAAGCAACCTTGTCCATATATAGAAGACCAAATCCCTAAAGATTCTCTTTCTAATTGTGTCTACAAAATAAAATGCTTACTTGGAATGTGATGCGATATACATCGAACAAACATCGTGAGAAATCAAAATTAGGAGAAATGAACACTGGGACAATCTGAAAGCAGTTTGGAGTCAAAGCTGCATGGAAGTTCTAGGCAGAAAGAAGAGACAGGACAAACAGTGGCTCACTACGGACATTTGGAGACTAACAGAAGAGAGAAAGACGGCGAAACAAAAGAGTATCCAGTGCATCGACGAGCAACAAAAACAGGAGTTGAATGCAAGCTACAACACACTGTACAAAGTAGTAAAGAAGAGTGCCAGGGAAGGCAAAAGAAAATATTATGAAGCCATGATAAGTGAAACAGAACAAACAAGCTGCAGGCAAAGGAGACCTCTCAACACTCTACAAAACAGCTAGGCTCCTATCGGGGAAAAGATCAAAACAAATTAAGCCAGTAAAGAATGACAAGGGTAAGTAAATCACCAAAGAGGTGGAGCGAAGGATACGCTGGACTGAGCACTTCAAAAAACTTCTAAATCGACCTCCACCTACAACACGCCCAATAATACTAACAACGGAAGCAGAACTACTAGTGGACATAAACCATCCTACAAGAACAGAAATCCTGAAGGCAATCAAAATGCTAAAAGCTGGAAAAGTAGCAGGACCAGATGGAATTCCAGCAGAAGCATTGAAAATGGACCCAGAGACAACAGCGGACTTGGTGAGACCACTACTGGAGAAGATGTGGAAGATTCAATAGCAGTGGTGTTTGCTCGACTCACGTGAAACTTTCCTCTTTTTTCTGGGGTTAATAAGCCCGGTTGGTACATTCATCGTGGTTTTGGGAGTGTATCGGCTCTGAATACAACCCGGACCTTCCATGCAACTGATGCGCATTATGCAGATCACACTGGTTCACATTAAGAAAGCGATAACACGATATGCGTCAGTGGCATAGCGGTTAGGACGCTCACCTGCCATGCACATGGTCCGGGGTTCGATCACCCGCCGACGCACACCTGATACCTACGGTTGGCCTGCAAAATTTGGGCTACTGATATCACATGCTGAAAATTCTATACTTCTAGCAAAAAGTACTGTGTGGAATCAAGCTGTAATCAATATATAATATATATATATATATATATATATATATATATATATATATGAGACCACTTTAACTAAATCTGAACGAATCATTCTACTTACGTTGATGTACAAAGTCTTTGTGTAATCTTAAATAGGACTTTTTTGAAAAGACTTTACCACATTGTGAACAAGGGTAAGTAATGCCTGAAAAGTAGAGCAACAATAATAGAAAGATTGAATTAGCCAGAGTTGCCATAAAAAGGAAAATAATCCTTATGACACATGCTTTCGTGTCTCAAGAAAACGTTATTATATAAACATTCACGCACAATTAGAGTAGACTGGCGTATTCATGTACACAATAACAAAACTCCTACAGGTCACCTTTAAAGGTGTTACTTTCAAAATCATCCAACTTACCACCTTACCCCACCTAGAGGCGTAAGACTTAACTGGTGATAAGAACTCAGTCTATGATAGAAAGTGATCAAAATAGTCTAAAATCAGGTTCAACCAGAATCGACAATTTAAGTCATGATTTCATTGGACGATCTTTGGTGTCTGACCTTAAACAACCGATCAAATGAGTTACTTAACTGCCAAAAATTTCTTAAGTTGTTGTTGTCACTGGTCCCTTGAACATCTTTTATTGGTTTCATCATCTGGAATGATCTCTTCCTAGATAAACACCTGGTTATCTGATATAATGTCCTGAGGTCTCTTCTACCTGCGACCACTCTGTTCTGCTTCAGTTGCCAGTGTGTCGAAGAATTGTCTTTTATCTTTCCTAGCACTCTTCTACACTTCTCTATTCAGTGCGATGTACACTGAACTTAGCTTCTCATTCTGTTGTTTATCTGTTCATTTAGTTATCTTCTCTTTCAACATCTTCCTCTCCTTGATTAGCTTCTAGGTAGGTGTCCGTTGACAGCCATTCCTCGTTTCGCCTCCTCTGTCTTCTCAAGGCGACTGCATACGTCTCTTTGAACATCACATTCAGAGAGTTAGTCCCAATGTTCTTCCAAGCAGGTTTTCTCAATGATGCCACGTAGTGTCACCGACTTTTCTCTGATCTGTATCGGAAGTATCCCTTGTATTTTTGCTCTTCGCTTTCTGAGTGTTGAACTTGAATTACAGTGGCCTGTCTCCAGTTTTTCTGAAGGATTTCAGCCTCACCTTGAAGGTTCCTTGAACTAGGTGATTGTCTGAGCCCTTCTTGACTTTGTGTCCGGCAGATTGCCTGAGTCCCCAATCCCTTGAGCAGCAATGAGGTGAAATCTATCTGCTTTTTGCTTTGTCCGTCAGGCGAAATCCATATAGCTTTGTGTATATCCTTGTGCTGGTAAACACTGCCTCCGATCACCAGATCATTGACAGCGTAGAAGTCTACGAAGAGTTCTCGACCCGTGGTGTGTTCTCTTTCTGTATTACCAGTTCCCACTTTAGCATTCATATAGCCCACAAAGATTTCGACGTCCCCATTCCGAATGTTGTCCATTACTATTTGCAGATGTATATACAAATTTTCCTTCCTCTCTTGTTCCGAGTTGTTTGTAGGTGCGTAGCATTGGATAATTGTAACCTTTTTTCCTTCCTTTTCAATTGGTTCTTGCTGTCATGATCTTGGATGAAATTGGTCCCCACTGCACTGCATTAAGGCTTTGGCCACCAATGGTAAGATCATGATAGTCACTCACTGCCTCAGTATGCTCGTGGTTTTCATCGGGATGATCGAAATAGATTAATCACACCAATTGACAATTTCGACAGTCCACATTCATTCCATCTGCTGTTGCAGATTCCCAGCACTTCTCATTTCTTTGCCTACCTGCGCAGTCTTCCCAGCCTCATACATTGTACGAACATTCCATACACCGATGCTTATTTTTGCTTTCATAGAGAGAAGACACATCAGCTGCCTGACTGGCTTCCTGAAGGCTCTCACCAGCCCGCTGCATCATTTCACCACTTGAATTCCAGCGCAAAATAGGTCTGTTGTATTTGTTTTTTGCATTTTTAAAATTTTCATTGTGTATTGAAGTTTCTGTAGCAGTTTGATTGGTTTTGTGGTGTAGGGTGACTAGTCCCACGCTCGACCCTCCCTATTTACCCAAGCCTGGGTCCGGCTACAAAACTAGTGAGCTAGTAAACTAGGCGAGCTTGGCCAGAAACAAATAGCAAGAAGACACTATGCCAATGAATGAACCAACCAGGAACCTAATGCTCAACAAATATGTAGGTGTGTGTCTAAAATGGATATGGAGAACGCGAGAGGGGAGATGAGAGCCTATGGGAAATCGTGGGGCCAGTCATAACGGACTACAGAGAAAAGAGTCAAACGGACATGTGCTGTTGAAGCCCTACGTTTTTTCCATTTGGAACCCTAGGGAACAACAAGTATAATAAATAAATGAATACTTTGCTGAAATTGGCTTACAGGTAAATTAAAAATTGACGGTATATACCAACATTCAAGGCATACAAGGCCTACATCAACGGAAATTTTTGTCAGACAACACGTCATAAATCTAGACACTGACAAACTAGTAAATAACAAAGCAACTTCACTGACAACTGACGACTTAATGACGGTCGTAAAATGTGTTAGATGTACGGAAAATTCGGTCGATAAGAGTCCATCCGCTTAACTTAACATTTAGCACTTTTGGTACTCATCAAAAGATATGTCTGCAATCTCTAATAAGCTGAATGTCGCTTCTGTAATTATAGAACTTTGTTGTCAAAGTCAGTGATTTCACGGGTGTGTGCCATCCACTAGTTGTTATTGGGATATTGAGTGGAGAGTAAAATTTTTACCAAGTGAGTGCGTGTGCGTATGATAGTTAGTAATGCTACTTGGCCAGAAACGCCAAATAGAGTTTGAACACACACAACTAATGACACAACCTCCCTACTTCTGTAAAGGAGGACAAAATAGGTTTGCATTATCAAGTGCCAGTTGGCAGGGATTTAATTGGTTACACGATTAATCACGAACTGACATCAGTTGCAGAACCATTGGAAAACCACGACTGCAGTACTGGACAGCTGTTTTCTGCTACTTTAAGACTCTTCAGTAGACTATCCAGCCAATGGGATCCGACTCAATGGTTCATCAATTCCAACTTCCGCCGATTCGTGGCATATATGTATGTATATATAGCGCAACCAACAGGCATTGTCACCACCTGACTTAGTGGATCCGCTGGTTACGACTTCTCACTGGAACCTCAGGTAACTTCATTTTTAAGGCCAGATGTTAGTGAGTGATAGATTCATCATCGAGTGTTGGTTTGCAGGGATTTCATTGGTTCCAGGATTACTGAAATACATCTTTAAAAGAAATAAACACAAATAATCCATACTTACCTAAATGTACAACTTCATTATGCGATTTGAGCTCACCATTTGTCGAAAAACACTGACCACATTGTTCACATTTAAACCGGCTAACTGTTCAGAATAAAAAACACGAATACACATACAAAAAGCACTTACATATATATACATATATATCTTGGAGAGAGGGCAAATTTAGCGAACGATAGAAAATAGGTCACACGACTTGAAAAGTCAAATATCAGGTCACCTAAAGGATTAATCACAACATTTAAGTGGATATAATGCCATTAGAAATGAACCAATCACATTACAGGTCACCAGGGTAAGATAAAGATTTTATCTATATAAAATTCCCAAAACTAAATTAATATTGAGGTTAGCGCTGAAGATGCTGTACACAAGAACAATGAAAGTCTCTCATCCGATTCACACAGAGAACACAATGACACCCAAACACAACTGTTATGTACTCGTCGCCAAGTTATTGTTATGTACTGGTCGAGAATTTAATAGTCCTGACGCAAGAAAGACGGAAATCAGAAGACCACTAGGTTTTCGATGATACTTCTATTTTGCAAACACAAGGAGAAGCAATAAGTGGTATCACACCAAAGAAAAGGAAGTAAGTCACACAAATTGTGAGAGCGAAATATATATGACCATCCAGACAAGTGTGTGAAAAAATCAATAGACAGTCTTAACATGAATGGCTAATTATAATGGAGTGTCCATTCATATATACATAGCAAAATATAGCAGACATGTCAACAACAACCATACATGGATATATGTCACCAAGCAACGAACTGTTAACAAACACTCATATTATATATAATATAAGGGGAATATACATTGTTAAAGGAGACAGGTTCATCAAAGTGAAATGGTCACAGACTAAGCGAGCAAACAGATAGACCACCATACACATATATATATATATATATATATATATATATATATATATATATGGATACATATCAAAAATATATCCATTTAAGCTAAAATAACTCTATTCGACTTCAAAAGATAGGAATGCATTAGTAATTAGGAAGATGAAAGATAAGCCATCCAAACGGGTCACTGATTTGGTTCCAAAGCAAACTGTCTCCAGGAATTTGGAATTTAAAGGTGACCATCAAGTAGGAGATATGCTCGAAAATCGTTTCTCTAAATCATTCAGGAAGACATCCTTTGCATCTAAACTCCAATTAGCCTTCACTAGCCGTAAGTGTTTCTCCGTATCTGTAAACTATTAGCTCCCTCATCTAGCCGCCTTCATTTGCAACCTCACTAGTTCGCCTGCTGTAGCCACAGAATACTTTCAACGCAGATATGACGGTACATTTCAGCGTTGTGAAAGGTAGGATGTGCAAAGCTCTACCCTGGCTAGAACATATTGATCGAATTCGTCACGCTCTACCAATCCCAACCATGATTTTGAGATCATCTATCGAATTCAGGCTAACTTGCCGTATTTTTATTTCGTTCAAAACTTCTAAAGACAGTGCAGGCCTTGGCCATTCATGAGTTCAAGTCAGAACATTCACGTACACAAGAAGTATGTACAGTCTTTATTTCTACCTTTGCCGTAGTGCCATAAACATTTATTTCTTTTGTTTATTTAATCTGTGTATCTTCCCCTACTATTACTACGACTGTTATTAATGTTATTCTCAACTTGAACAGTTTCCGGGATTATTTCACTTGCCTCACTTATTATTTTGAATCAGTGTATCCTTTTTGCAATGTTCAATTCTACCTTACCAAACTTCTCACTATGTTACATAATCAATTGGGGGATAGTGACTAGCAGTGGAATCCAGGATAACGCGCATCTTGTCCTATTTGAGACCTGTCAACTGGATTTACCTGCATTCCGCAATGACCGATGGTGTTCCCCGTGAGGTTTGAATTCAGTGGCCAATGTTGTGAAGGCCTAAGTGTTGTCGATTAGACCGCTTAGGCCACGAGACCCACCTCTTGTGTAACGGGTCTTATCCATCATTTACTTCAATTTAGATTTTCCCGTCGATGGATTGGATCGAAATCCTCGGTCTACGGTTGACATGTCGACTTCTTATGCAGATGTTTCGATGGTGTCTGGTCATGCAACTAGAAGTCAATTGGTGAATAGTGACTACCAGAGGAATCCATCCAGGTGATGAGTCTCAAATACGACGAAATGCGCATCCTGGATTCCACTGCAAGTCACGATCCACCAATTGACTTCGAGTTACATGACCATACATCGCCAAAGCATCATCACAAGTAGCAAGTAATAATAATAAGTAATAAGTAGCAAAATGATTAATGTTGTACATAGAATAATTCATAGGATGGACAGAACTTGCAACGGGTGCGCAATTATAGGACTAGTAGGCGAATCGAATGAAATAAAAACGTTACGTAATATTATGTGAAATTATTTGATAACATAGAATTTAAGGTTGTAAAAAAGAGAATCGATCTACAATGACAAGTGACACAAGTGAAATAATATAGGGGACAATTCGAAGTGAGAATAATAATAGTAACAATTGACGTAATAAAGGAAGAGTATATAAATTGATGAATAGACGAAACGAAAACATTGGTAGGGCCAAAATATGATTGGGGATTACCATACTTCAGCATAGAGGGATTAAGACCATGAAAGTTGGAGGGGTTGAACGAACTTTTTCTGTACACAGAGATCTGGCTTTTCTGTTTTGAAAGCGCAGGCTTCAGCAATACAGATGAGTAGGGTATGTAGTGGAGCAATAAGAAGCGCGATCATTGAACATCTGGTCGATAATGACCACCCTGTCTCTATAGCCCCCGCCTTTAAAGTCATCTACAAGGCGAAAAGTAGTTTACCGAAATCACTACGTACCCTACTCATCTGTATTGCTGAAGCCTACGCTTTCAAAACAGAAAAGCCAGATCTCTGTGTACAGAAAAAGTTCGTTCAACCCCTCCAACTTTCATGGTCTTAATCCCTCTATGCTAAAGTATGGTAATCCCCAATCATATTTTGGCCTTTCCAATTTTTTCGTTTGGTCTATTCAATTTATATACTCTTCCTTTATTACGTCAATTGTTACTATTATTATTGGAATAATAACTGACACCCATGGCACAAGAGGTGATGGCTCTTATGGCGCTAGTGGTCTATCTGGATATAACGCGTTGGCATTTGAAACGATGAGTACTGGGTTCGAGACTCACTCAATGGCGAATGCAGATATATCCAAACAGAATGAAATGCACATCCCGGATTTCACTGCTAGTCTTTTCATTGAATAATCCGTTCTTAATGTTACAATGCAAATTATCAAAATTATTGATGAAATTCTTATTGAAAATTTTCATTTATCTCACCTCCATGAATCATTGCTTGATGAATTTCCAATTTATACTTCTCTGCAAATGTTTTACAACACTGTGGACATGTATAGTCTACATCTAAAGTAGTAGTGGTAATGGGCAAAAATTAATACACACATTGACTTTAAGCCACAAATATCAAAATACAGTCGAAAAAACAAACAGTGTTAAGCTTTAATCTCATCCCATCTACGATTCATTCATAGGGAGTATCTGAAAATCTATGGAAAACCATGTTCCCCATTCAAGATTCTACCTCACGTCACATGATTTACTCATCATAAACTGTTATTCAGATAACAGTTGACACCCTAAAGGAATAAAAGTACTGCATTCAACATTCTGGTATTGTTGTGTGTGTATTGTGTACTCCGAAGCTTTCAATATCCATCTGGACAACATCCTCAGAGATGACTATGATGTGAGATTGGGAATTCTCAGTAATTACTGCTTACAACCTTTGATTTAAATGTCAGCCAGACAGTCTATCAAAAGTTATGAAGTACATCTAAAATCTCAGTAAATCATTAAACGCACTATCCAATAGCTTCATTTTGTGTCAACCATTGGTCTGATTCACTGCTTCAGGTGTTTCACATCTAAGTACTGGGTCACAGACTCCAGCCCCATTTAGCTTACCAAAGGGTTGGTGACTAGGTAACCCTATCAGAGTGGGTATGGGTTACTGTCAAGTGAAAAGCAAATGGTTACTGAGTAACCTTCTTTTCATGTTGTCTGGAATTCCACAACCTACAACAGCCCTCTCCTTCAAACATTATCAAAGATCACATACCATTTAGGCGCATTGGTCATAGTGACTATTATCAACGACCCCACCCCTCATCAATTCAATAGTGCATGCAGAAGATAAGCGGATTTAGCATGTTTAAGCACCCCTACATATGAACATCCCAGTGCCAAATTAATTTCTACACTCACTTTAATGAAGTCCTCAACCTAGACGTTCTGCTTTTTAACACTCGTCAACAAGGTGTATCTGCAGCCTCAAAGGACCTGTTGTCCCACTCAACCTCTGAAATTCGAGCCCTGATCAGTCATTATCGTAGTCACAGATATTACCAC
Source organism: Trichobilharzia regenti (assembly GCA_944472135.2). Classification (NCBI taxonomy): domain Eukaryota; kingdom Metazoa; phylum Platyhelminthes; class Trematoda; order Strigeidida; family Schistosomatidae; genus Trichobilharzia; species Trichobilharzia regenti. The sequence continues at coordinate 2,282,128 of OX235267.1, read as the reverse complement.
TGGGTGAGTAAGTGTAAGCAAATGCATACGAACTGACTGTCTGACTGACTAACTAGTTTCAACATTGAACTTTGCACAGAACCACGCCAATTCGACTTGCTACAATCCATGAAGCATACAAATGAACACAACAGAGAAAAAATGAAATTCGGTCGAACCATAACAAGCAGAAATGTGAGGAGGAAAGAATAGTAAAATTGAAAAACAACAGGGCAGATAGTAAAGTGTAAATGCATCTGTGGCATTGACAATCAATTTTCTCCAACCATTGGTTTTTAGCATCCCGAGGACCCCAACCAGCCAGTCAAGCAGTCTGCTCCTCCCGACTATTAGAGATTTCATAGACTGATGCCATATTTTCGTGTGACCACCACTAGTTCTTTTCTAACCCTAATCCTATGTCAGCTAACATTGCCCGTCGAGGAAGGCGAAGGCTACGCTAGGCATGCATAACAAATGTCCTAGCCATCTCAATCGATGTAGATTCACAATCTCATCGATTGATCCTCACCCTTCTTACCTAACACTCGACGCCTAACCTCATTATCATCCATCCTATTAGACCACCTAATACATGAGAGATAGAACAGAAACACCTATGATCAGATACAGCTATGCGCACTACAATATCGTCATTCGTTAATTTAATGAAATAAAACCTACAATTAATCTTAAATACAATTGAAGCTTACCTTTGTGTACGCGTTGGATATGTATTTTTAAAAATGTTCTGGAAGTATAACAACTGTGACATTTAGTGCACTGGAAGACTTTGGATTCTGTTTAAAAAAGCAGAAAACAAAATAAAGAATTACGATTTGTGAATAAGTAAGTGAAGTTACCTTAAGAACAACATCTCTCAAACATTCTTCTACTTTTTTTCAATTTAACTTATGCTTCTTAAAGGAATAATAATAATTAGATAAGCTGTATCACTTGTGAATGACTACTAAAATTACTAATGGAAAACGTTTGGAGAGCTATTTGGTACTACAGTGTGTTCAGCTTCGTGCATGATTAATACATGGATAGTAGTAGGCGATGGAGATTCCTGGCCAACAACAACAACAGACAATAATCAGCATAAATGGGAGGAACCTGAAAGAAACAACATCCTTCACCTGCCTACCTGGGAAGCATCTTTTCAACTACAGGCGGATGGAACTGACGAGGACATCACAGCAAGGATCGTAAAAGCAAGACAAGCTTTCATTAATCTCAAGTCTGTGGGGAGGTCAACAGCACTAAGCATCAAAAATAAGATCCCGATTTTCAAATCCAATGTGAAGTCAGTGCTACTTACTGTACGGATCAGACACTTGGCCAGCGCATCATAATCAGCACCTCAAACAAACTACAGACCTTCATCAACAGCTGTCTTCGCTCAATACTCAAGATCAGATAGCCGGCCAGAAAAGATCAGCAACACGGAGATCTCTGGGAGCGAACTAACCAGGAACCGATTGTGCAACAAATAAGCAGGAAGATATGAAGGTGGATTGGTCATACTCTGAGGAGACCATCAAGTGACATCACTAGACAAGACCTCGAGTGGAACCCGAAAGGGAATCGGATAGTTGGTCGTCCAAGAGTGACTTGAAGGAGGTCATGTAAAAAGGATATAAGAGAATGTGGGCAGACTTGGAGCCAGGTGAAAATATTAGCAGAGAAACGAACGCAATGGAGACGCCTGGCTGAAGCCCTATGTTCCTCCAGAAAATAAAGGAAAACATAATATAATAGCAGAAGGCACCACCGGGCGTCGAACCCAGCACCTTCTGGTTCCAAGGACACCTGGTAGACCATGAAGCTCGCCAGGTAATGATGAAACCTTCCAACCAATCGAACACAATCCCTACAAAACCAATACTTGAAAACATGCCTAGTAGTTAAAAGTGACTGAATGTTATTACTATTACGTTTTTGTTTTTGTTATACACATGTCTATCGGGATTACTGCTGTAGGAACGAGGAAGATGTCTAGCTCTCCTCTATAGTTTTCAATCATTGTACAGCTGACATCGATTCATGACAAAATCCGCATCGAAAGTAATCAGAATCCCTGCAAACATCGAAGTCGGAATATGAAAATGTTTTCAAAATTTCAGCTTACTTATACTCATACATATAATAATAATAATAATAATAATAATAATAATAATAATAATAATTGCTTTATTCCAAAAACAGTACTCATGATACAGCAAGGAATTTTCAGCATTCAGTACAATATTGCATCTAATTTACCCAAAAACGACAAAAAAAATTAAAAATACACAATACATAATAGTAATAAAACGATTGTTGTAGCAGCTACGTAGCAAAATACTGTGTGCCATACGGAGAAAAATATGTATAAAGTACAAAATTGTAGTAATAATAGTAATACCAACTAATATAAAATAGCAGAGTAACGATTTAAACGATAGAAAGTGTAACACCATAAAATACAGAAAGATGAACGATAAAAGGGTCGATTCACTGTGCTAATTACATAGTAACTTGTAAGTTTCACGTCTAACAGAGTCTTCGTCACATAAAGTACGCGCTAAATAGGGTATTGTAGAATTTCTATACTTAGTAGTACGAGCATATATCTTTTTATATTGACTTCTCGTCCTACCTGATGAGATACAAGGGGACAGGTGTGAATAAAGGGGGTGCAGAGGGTCTGACATTATAGCCTTTGCCCATTTCGTACAGGAATTTATATGCCTCTCGACTATAGTATTAGCGAGCTCATGCAGTGGCAGACCACAAGCTCTACTCACAGCATTTAATACTCTTCGTAATATGATATAATCTTTTTTGAGCAGCCCAGGAAAGATTAATGGAGAGCAGTAGAGTACAATAGGTAAAATACAGGAGTTTAAAAATTGCAAAACTAAAGGTTGGTTGATACCTGATTGTCTTAACTTTTTAATGTAGAAGGTAAGACGAAACATTTTCTTAGAGATAGATAAGATATGGGATGACCATGAAAGGTCAGAGGAAAAAACTAGTCCAAGGTATTTAATACTTGATTTGGTTTCAATTTCCGTGCCATCTATGCTACAGGGATCATGAGAGTTAACTAGTTCAAGTAAGTCACGTCGATGCTTGAAAGTAAAGTCAAGCACCTGACATTTGGAAGGATTTAATATAAGACCATTTGACTTGGACCAGTTGTTGATGTCCAACAGAAAGCTATTAAGTTTGGAGCTGTCAGACTCGGAAGTGATAGGCAGTGATACAGTCAGATCATCTGCATATTTGACAAAGTTAGTTTCGTTTGAATGAGGCAGGTCATGTAGGAAGAAAGAAAAAAGAAAAGGAGAGAGGACAGCACCTTGTGGAACACCGGATTTTGTAAGCGAGGTAGAAGAAGATTTGCCGTTATATACAGTATACTGCATTCTATCAGAAAAATAGGAATGCAACCAACTCTTAGCCCAGGATCCTGTTTGTGTCAATGATAGCTTATTTAATAAAAGGCCCCTAGGTACAGAGTCAAAAGCAGATGTGTAGTCTAAGAAAGCACTACGAACATATTTAGCACCTTTGTCTAAACAAGAGACAACATTGTGATATAAGACAACCGCAGCATCCAAGGTACTTCTACCATGTTTGTATGCAAATTGTTTAGGATCATTAAAAGGTTTCAAAGCGGGTTCAAGACGAAGTAAAAGTAATTTTTCCATCAATTTTAAAAAGGGGGAAGTAATTGCAATAGGCCGAAATTTAATATCAGAACCAGAAGATGGTTTTGGTATAGGGATAATTTTAATGTTTTTCCATGCAAAAGGTAGAACGTTACCGGAAAAAGAGGCATTAAAAATGTTAGTAAGAGGATAACACAAAATATCAGCACAATTCCTGAGGACAATGGCAGGTATGCCGTCAGGACCAAGGCTTTGAGAAGGCTTAAGAGACCGGAGACATTTAAGCACATCAAGGGTATTAAAACCACTAAAGTTATTGTCAATATGATTTGTATCATTTGGAAGGGTATCAACAGAAGAGCGTATGAAAGATTTATTAAGAGTGTCAACATTAAGAGATGGAACAGAAATACATCGCTTACCGTTAGTAATTTCTTTGAAAAGTTTCCATAAATTAGAAGGGGTTTTACATGACAAAAATCTTTGATTATATAAAACACTTAGTCTTTTTATTTCCAGTTTTATCAGCATGTTTAACTTTTTTACACCAGGCTTATCATTAGTTTTGAACAACAGTTCTTTATTTCTACGTAGCTTTTTGAGATATGGCGAAGATAAGCGATCAAATCGGATGAATAATGTTTCTTTAGGACAACATATTTCGAAACAGAATTTAAGATAATCAGTAGTGTTTGTGATTGTTTCATCTAATGTTTGTTCTGTAAATAAGTCCCAGTTAGTGTCTTTCAACATGCATCTGAGCTTGTCTAGGTTGTCTTTTGAGTAGCATCTCCGTTGAACTTTACTGTAGAGGTGAGAGAGGACACCTTTGTGTGATTTGGAATATATTTTAGGCAGTACACGTATGATGCAGTGGTCAGAATTAAGTAGAGGAGCACGTTTGCGAGCTTCATATATACCAACATCATTGATAAATACCAGGTCCAGTGTTTTACCAAGACGGGTGGCAAAGTTGACAATATTGTCATGACCAAGTGATATAAGGAAGGAGCAATCGCTTCCATTGAAGTCGCCAGTTACTATTGATAAAGAGTTCTCGAAACAAGCTGCAGCAAAAGCGGTGAATTCATCGGCGAACATAGATAAATCCAATATGGTACAGCCAGGAGAGACATAAACATTAGAAATATAAATGAATTTGTATTTTGAAATGTGTTTCGGGCGACATCTCACAGTGATGCAATCAATGAAGTCATTCGAGAATTTGAAACAAACTTTGTTTGAAATGGACCATTTTGAGTGAATAAAAGTTGCAACACCTCCACCACACTTTTTCTTGGAACAAATACGGTCTTGTCGAAAAACATTGAAATTGTTTAGAGACACAATATTGTCATCGTATGAGTCATGGAGCCAGGTTTCTTGCAGAGTGACAATACCAGTATTGTGGTAGGTACTAGAAGACAACAGAGACTGAAAATCCAGTCTAATAATATGCCGAATACAATAAGCCGTACACCTTAATTGTTATATTCGGTGAAGAAACAGTAGTCTATTCTGTCTGATTCTCTCTCCACAATAGCCTTCCGCGCCATCAGGAAACCAGACTGAATACAAAAACACCAAAACCACTAAGGCAATCCAATCAGTTTATGTTAGACATTGTTTTGTTTCTCTTCAGAAGCTAAAACAGCATGAGGATCGTTTCTAAGTAAATCCATCCTCTGAAGCTCATAGACTTCAAGATTTCTAGTTCTTATTTATAATTAGGCCTGAAGATAGCTGGGAGCAACTGACTACAACTTCGAAATCTGCTTCATCCTAAACACTATAGCCTCCAGATACTGACTGACTGGTTTCAACGTAGAACTTAGTGTCTGTCAGTGTAACCTGTTGGGTCATTGATATATGTAAGCCCGACCACCACGTCAAGGTAGCAGCCATCGGTCGGGATAGCCTTCAGAAAAATTCGCTGGATCATTCTAAACAGCCTTACAGTTATAATATTTACATCTTAGAACTTTAATTGTATATACAGCTTCAGTGGAGTTTTATAAAAAGATACCATTGTAACACCAGTACTTCCAGTCATCTCATTAGTGTTCCCCCTTTCACAGGCTGAAAGACATTCTTGGATTAATATTCAACTCAGGTATTTAAATTTAGCCTGAATCGGAATTGCATTTCACTCAGATCACAGCACAGATAAGATTCATTGACTTTATAATTAAAATTAAGGGTAATAACTGTGAGTAAATTATAAAAAAATGAACCACGGGACACGGACGCGGTAAAAAAAGACGATATGTTAATGCAAGTGCGTCGGTAGCACACCGGTAGGATGCTCGCCAACCACACCTCACGTGGTTCGGGTTTCAGTCCCCGTCTGATGCACTCCTTTACCTTGATGAGCCAGTAATAGGACTGGTAAAGAGGGAAGGTTTGGCATGAGGCTAGCAACCCCACCCGTACAAATAAATACCACTGCCACTGAAATTTCATGTCTCCAGCTTGAAACACTGTGCTCCTCTGGGAATGTAAAGAAATAAGAAAAAAAAATGAAGAAACTTGACGGTCCCAAGTTCAATCTGCAATGCCATCATCTATGAGAAATGCTCTTAATTCCCAAACTAAGACGAAGGAACTGTCTAGTGCCATCTATTTGTCAACAGCTCTTCACTACCTATCAATTTGTAGCAAAACTTATCATTTTCAAAATCCGTTTGATTACAATTAAAGTTTAACAGAATGTCTCAATGTACTCACCTTTAGGGGAATTTCGTCCTTTTGGATTTCGTTTCTTAACCACAACAACATCAACATCGTTACTACAGGTATTGTTGTTATTAATATTGTCATTGCTGTTGATGATACCACATTCACTAATCTGTTCAGGATTGCCTTCAACTAGAAAATAATAGCAACAGGATTTATTTTTTTGAAATATGACGGATATAAGTACACTATCATATTGTAACGGTATAAGGCGAGAGACTTGGTCAGGGGCAAGTTTATTTGCAATTCTGCATCGTAATACAGCGAAATTATGTACACCTTATCTTCAATGCACCATTTCCACAGATCTTCTGTGTTGTGCTACTTCTGGCCACCTTTCATAATGTCTTTCTTTGTCTTCCTTTCACATCTCCCATGTTTCTCCACAACGCTGAATCATTTGTCTTCTCTGACCTTAAATCTACCCTCATCCGCCTCATATTTCATGTTTTATGCACACGAACGTCTTTACACACTACTAGGATATCTTATCAGTACCACACGCTACAATATGAATTTAATGAGTAGATGCACAACATGGAGTTTTGCATAAAATTCACCTGATTAAAGTTCCCATCACAGCCGCTAGCAATTCCGAAAAAGAACAGAGGTTGGGGGTGACGCTGACAATCCTTACTCTGGACAGCTGTTTCATCCTAGTTAGGGAATCATCGTCAGTACACACACACACCGCCAAGGTTCGTAACCAGAACCTTCCGGTTACAAGGAAAGCTGGTTCGTAAACCATTCAGCCACTGGGACTCGATTCAATGGCTCATGAATTCTAACTTCTACCAACTCATGCGTTATTGATTTGGGTCCCAGTAGCTGAATGGTGTACGAGCCAGCTTTCCTGGTAACCTGAAGGTCCTGTGTTTGAACCCTGTCGGTGAGTGCGTAGTGACCGAGACGGTTCGGGTATGTGTTACGTATGCCTAGTCATCGCCTTCCTCGACGGGCTGTGTTATCTGACATAGGGTCACGCTGGCGGTCAGTCCTATACGTGGCTACACCAGTCAATGAAATCCACAACAGTTAGTTTAAGCCACGTAGAAAGATGTAGACTTCCTGGTTGGAGTCCTCTGGAAGGTAAAAACCAATGGCTGAAACAATTGGTGATATGGCTCAAAGTGATCATTCTCAATGGCTGGCGAAGATGCATCCACTCCTTGTGACTTATGATTTCCAGTGAAACTCTATTGTTCTTCGTTATTACTCTTCCTTTGTCTCACACCTCTGTTTCCTGTCTCTATTATGCATTTCTTCTACTTTCTTCTCTTGCTTTGTGTGCTAGATGGTGTGGCGACTTGAACTGTCGCACATTTGCTCCAATGTTCTATGTCGAAAACAGACACACAGAGAGACAGACGATGATTCCAAAACTAGGATGAAAGAGCTATCTAGTACTCTCTGGTTTTTAATGGCTCTCTGGCTGATATTAATCCGTGATCAACTCGTAAAAGAACAAAGCTAATCCTTACAAAACCAACTATAGAAAATCCTAACTCTTATTAAATGTTCATGCATAAGGCCTTACATCCCACTTGGAACGAGAGGAACTAAACACACGAATTCATAATGCAAATACCTTTTCAGTTTAAGTGAATTAGCTACAAAATAACATGTAACACATAGCGAATAAAGCCAGTTATGTGTTGCAATCACGGAAAACAAAATAACCTGATTCATCAACAAAATATACACGTTAAAAAGCATACAACATACTGCTATTTAATTACACAACAGTAACCTTTCAAAAATCCCATACGGAATTGTTTTCCGAGAACAATTCTAACTATTTATATAACTTCTTATGTACCAATGAGTCAATAATGAGGTTAACAGTGAAGTGTTAGATAACGGGGTAAGATTAATCCATATTGTTGTCAAGCTCGATTGAAATGAGTACATGTGCTATGAACGTCAAAATACCGCCTCACTGAACAGTAATTTCAGTTGATATAAGACCACGTTACCAGAGAACTAGCGGTAGTCATACAACAACACAAACAAGAACAACACTGCATCAACCCATTTCACTAACTGATGATCTGAGCCACGTAGAGAACTGTAATAGACATCCCAAGGATATTTAAAGTCTACAGTTGGAGACTTGATGAAATTACTCAGAGTCGTTTACAATATCGCAAATGTCTTTACTCCCCATCACCAACTAGGTCCTACATCCTTCCTCCTGCGTATCTTTGTCTACTATAGTTTCACCACATTTCTTCTCCCTACTTTAATTTGTGCTTTTAGGAAGTGTAGTGATTTAAAGTAATGCAGTTTTGCACAAAGTTTGAAGTTAATGTTAGTCAGTCAACAGTAATCAGACGTTTTATCTTCATGTGTGGCCTTCCATTCCACCGTATTCAAAAATAACAGTATCATATTATACAATTAATAAATAGGAGATAACGCCTCCTCCTTACCTTTACTATGATTTTCCATTTCCACATTTTCATCTCTCTTCATATCATATTTCTCTAATGACTTCGATGCCAGATCATCTGATTGCTCAACTTTAAGATGTATTTGAGAGCAAAGGTCAGTTGCAGATGTATCCATTATGCTACAAAAAAAACAGCAATTTGATTTATATAGGATGACCATTCCCTGGGTGACCCGGATTTTAACGACTAGAGAAAAAGGTATGCAAACTGGACACGGTTTAAAACATGAAAAGTCTATAATTGAAACGCTGTTCGATAAGGCAGAATATGAATACGACAGAATTCCCTCTACAGTGAAAAATGTATCCCAGATATATGTATCCTCTTCATTTGTGTAAATTCCCAGAGGAACACAGGGCTTCAAGCTATATGACTCAAGTTTTTGTAGCGGTGGTGTTTACTTTTATGGAATGGGGTTGCTAGTCTCATGCCCAACCTTCCCTCCTAACCAGTCTTGTTACTGGAATGCGTCGGTCGGGAGTCAAACACAGAACGCCGTGAGTGGTTGCCGACGCACCCAGACATATATATATATATATATCGAAATGCAGACAAACAATATGCCACTCTTCACTTACATATATAACTTCACATATTATAAATACATTTTCAGAAAGCACAGATTACCTAATTATCCGAATGTAAACAAAAGACATTTAACCATATCCACGGCACTTGTGAGTATGAGCAAAATTTTTCTTATGTGTATATTCTCTCTAATTTTCGATGAAAGTGTCTCTAAGATTTTCCACATGCGTACAGTAAATGCAGTGAGAATCTACGCCTGATTTCTTTCCTCTGGCAATTATCTATTCGTATCGCGATTACTGTGTCGTTAACTAACAAAGCACATTGAATCGCTTAACTTCTATTTCTACATATGATTTAACCTACAAGAGTAAACGTTTCCGTGCTCATACTCCTGCACTACACTTTCACAATTTTAGTGGTGTTATATATTGACTTTAATGATTGGGCTTCAACTAGTGGGTCCTAGAGTAGAATCTTAGCCAACACATATATCAGCTTGAGAATTGTAGCAGTATCGTTAACTGTCGTAGAATAATTTTGACCGCAGTACTTGAAGAAAACATACGGTGTAAATGACTTTAATAACTTTTCCGGTTGCAATTTAAGCAGGGGCAAAATGCTGTCTGATAAATTAAAACGTCTCTAGAGAAAAATATAAATCCTGCTTTCCTCCCAGTATATATATATATATATCTTCCTCTTATACTGAGGGTACAATTATCCAGTTAATTGGCGACCTCAGTAACCCTGCATTAAACTGGCTGCGAAATACATCCATAATATATGTGTGCTACCCCTAAGCAAACTATTGTTCAAATAATACTCTCTGACTTTGCCCGAAACAATTCGGGGAATCAACTGATGCACTGGGTCATTCAAAAATGAATATAGAAAGAGAATGTAGGTTCTCAAAAATACACTTAGTCAAAGACCTGAACCAAAAGCTTCAAGTAATTTCTGACGGAGATGAATTAACACAAGCATATACACCTTACGGCTGATCGAATGAAGCTAATTTTCAAACAGCAGAGACCCAGGAGAAATATATGGCAACAGGAAGTATGAAAAGCAAACTGTAAGTGAGATTCGGACAGAAACCGATCTATAAAAACCATTGTATGACAAATATGTATACGTCATTTAATAACATGATGAAATGGTATGAAATAATCGCCAAAGTAAAACTTTAAGAACCAGTAAGTAACGGACAAATGATCTTAGACGCAACAACCACATGACAAAGGCGACTTTTGAGTATAAAATATATATATATATAGTCATAAAATAATTAATTAAAAGTCAAGAAAGTATTAAACAGGATATCCTTCCCTAACGTGTGACAAAAATACCTGTCAGTTTTAGATTAGAGTGCCAACAGAGAAATTCAACCACATTCTGTGTAGATTATTATCTAGGTCTTCTAACCCAACCAAAAGCCCTAATCTTTCCTAAACCTAAACATAACGTGAAAATATCCCTAAACTAACCCTAATCTAACTCACACTAACTCGAATGTCGCGCTCAATAAATTAACCAAACCCTAACCTGTCCTCAGCATCAACCTTAACTTAATATTCACAAAACCTAAACTGAAACTTCCCCGATACCCTACCTAATAACGTAACACTCCACCAAGTATATTCTGTTCATGATTGCAATATTATTTACCAGGTTTCACTAAAATATTCCCAGAGTATTTCAAGGAAAATGATGCAGCCACACTACATTCATTGGATATTGGATTTACCAGTGCTTATTTTAAGATCATTAAAATTAATATCAGACCAATGTACTGCTCAGTATAACTTCAGCTACCTCGAAGTCTACATTTCATCTATAACTAGCTGTCATTCATTAATGACAACCCAAGGAAACAAATATTTACCAAACATTTAAATTAAGCGGGATTCCTTCCAATATCCAATATCGTTTTTACGGGCCAGTATAAACCAATTTGATTTCTTTATGCTCACCTCTTGATTGTGAGGCATAGGTTCCTGATCTTCAGTAGACTTCTGCATAGCTCGTCTCGCCACTCGACTGCGTAGCTTTGGTTGACTCCAAAGGGAGTAGTGCTGGGATTAATTATATGTGGTTTGTAGTATGAGGTGAGTTAAGACTGTTACTGTTGTGAATGGAGTTGATCCTCTCACCAGTTAGTCCTCTGGTATCGTCATCAAAAGAAAAGAGATAATAATAATAGATATAATTAGTGAATTCATTCAGAGTGACAGACAGAAAAAGAAATAAGTAAACGTAACAACAGTCAGCTGACTGAATATGAAGAATGATATGAATGATATGTATATACATATTTCCCACCCACTAAAAACCGAATGTCCAAATTGCTTCATACGAGCTAGTATCAACAAAGCTTATATGCTGGAGCCAGATTCTCACTGATTGTGTGACAGTCTTAGATGGATTTTAAAGACGAGAAACTGAACACAGGGTTCAACGGTAAAAATAATCAGATAGCTGATATTTCAAAATGAATTTATGTATGGGAACCTGTTGGCCATGTCAAATATCAATACCTCTGGGAGACTGGGACATGTTTTGTAGCAAAGGTTTGTTCCAGTTTCGCATAGGTGTTGTTATTTAACGAAACAAGCTAAATGTCACCTGCAAAATCGTGTTCACTTATAAGCGATTCATTATGAAACGCAACTAAAGAACCTGTAAAGCAGCCGTACTTTAGATAGAGTTGAATGTTAAACAGACTGTTGGTTCTATTAAGAGATTTCTTTTTGTGTCCTCTGTCAAGCTTAGGGATTGCGTATGAAATGTAATAGGCGTAAAGAACAGGAAGTGATATTCAGTCAGTGGTGAAGTTCGCCAGAAAGTCGACAAGAGTTATTTAAACTGTAATAGGGAGATATTTCCTCAATCAGAACCATTATCATTCTTAAGTATTATTTCATGAAAAATGAAATCAGTAGTTCACTTAGATGTTTAAACTAACTATACTTATCGATATATTTCATCAACCCCGTTGTCTAATGGTTTCATCCCTTTACTGTTAAACCGAGATAGAGATACTCAGCATCATTCGAAATATGGAGAATCGGATTTCGTCAGCGTATGAGTTGCTGTTTCAGTCGTTTAATGATTCATTTAACGATTTTAAGGTAAATAGGTTATTCTGACTAATAGGCGCATATTTCTCGTCAGATATTCACTTCAATGCAGTCAATATTTAAATATATTTTCATTTCCTTGTGTAGATTTTTAAGCCAACTAATAAGGGTTGCACGAAACTGTGGCGACCTGAAGTGAAACTACCTGAAAAACGGATGTAATTAGCTTGATCAAGTGAACAAGAAAAACGTCTTTGTACGCATCTGAAGAAACCTCTTAATCCCTAATTGGTGCCCTGTATGATAGTCCAAGTCCATTTCTTTACAGCGATCCATCCAGGTAACCAAAAACGATGTCGTTTCGTGACCCACTCACTAGTCTACAGCACTCATGGACCTAAAAAGTGAATAGCATATCTTCTCGAACTGATTTTCTTGGCAACAGATTGCATATCTGTACATATATCCACTAACAGCGGACTTATACATCCATAAAGAAATAACTCCACATATGTAAACTTCCTACAAGCCTATTATCCCTACCATACTCAATTACTACCTCTTGATGGAATTGGTAGCGTAATTAGTGCACTTTATCTATATTTTCACCGATTTGCTATGAGCTCATCTAATTCGCTGACCAAAGTCATAGCGTCCGTCCACTTGGTCGCTATGGTTTACGGTAACCTAGAGTGATTCAGTTTGCTAGAACGTATTTATAGACGGCATTCCGAATAATATGGGCATTACCTCTCCGAACAGCACATAGAACAGGAAGCGTGCTTTTCAATGAAGAGCAACTTGCGAATGAGCTACCGGCCTATCTGCATGGGTGGGAATTAATTTAATTTAATTAATTGGCGATCAATCGGGTTTTAGATTTCCCCAAGGTAGCTGATCTTGTGCATACCTTTACGTAGTTTTGTTATACGTGGTTTGCAAAGAGGTATGGTGATTTTAAATGTAACATTTGGCTATTCTGACTGCTTTTTACCGTCTTTCAAACGTATTTATTGTTTATTTCGTCGAAAACTGTTGAAAATGGTCACCTATTTTAGGAGTCAACTGTAACTACAATATCTTGGGTCCCTAAGCATTTTTGAGTTGAGCTATACGGGTAGTATCGCCCTCGTCAGTATCTCTCAGTTAAATAGTCTCGTATTGTGTGTTTCTTGCGAAGCAGCTGTTACAAGCCGTATCAATAATGGGTACTAATGAACAAGGCTTTTTTAGACGTTCTCCGCAGTTAATCAGTACTTGTGAAAGCAACATATCAAAGCTGTCGTAAGTTAACGCTAGTGACACGTTTCTTCAGATAGAGGAGCGTCGAGAATTTACTGGGATGCTTTCAAAATTTGAGAAATACATCAAAGAAAAGAAGAGTAGTTGACTTGCACTTGGTGTGTTCATATTTTGAACAAAACAATAGCGGATGACAGATATAAGTACATCTCTGTTGCTTTTTAGTGCATTTTTGAAGTGAAACTTGCGAAACGAGACCTATAATTGAGAAATAAGCCGTAGGACAAAGTGACTTATATCATTATGTATATCTAAGATCTGGATTTGGGAAGTTCCGTTCTCTTATCAGTATACGTTTTCATTCTAATCAAATTCAGGAAAACCAGGAAAGTATGCCTGTCCTGAGCTGTTTGAATTCAGCAGTCGTAATGATGCTAGGAAACTCAGTCGTGTAACAGGCTGATTGGTTCATCTAAACCTTGTAGTAACGTTTGACTTGCTCATAACCTAACACTGTATCAAAGGCGTAGCCGCGCAGGCCTATCAATTGTCGCTAAACCTATCCAACCAAAGAACTTCCTGCAAAAGATTATATCACCTCACATTCATATTATTATATTAAAACTAAAGCTACAGATATGCATGAAAATAAAATACCATCGAATATTAGCGCTTTTACCACCAAACCCAACAATAAAGCAACTATGGTCGTAAGCTTGGATGTATGTTTAGAGTTACGCTCACTAAACCCATCATCACCATCAGGTGATAATGCCACTGCCGATGTTACGCAAAAGGCTAAGCTCGGGTATGTACCGTTAAATATAAAGTCACCAAGAAGTATTCAGACTAGTATGCATACAAAACGAAGCAACGTAACCCTACCATCCCGAATACCTGTACCCAAACTCTTTAATGATCGGTTTCTCAATAGCAAACTCGATAACCCTAACTTTAGAAACTCCAATCCTACCATTGACCTAGGGAATCTGATTAAGTCTTCACACTGCCATATATATGACGTCAATCAAAAAAGAAGTAACCCGTCAATTCGTCCAACACCGAACAAACCTCCATCCAATGGACACAACAGACGCTACTTCTCTGGGCACCCTAAAACTAAGTTGAAACCATACCGACAGATATACGCATACCCTAATACGACTCTCCTGTCTATCGGGAAAGTGTGATCCAGTGACCTCTAAAACATGGAACAAGTCGCTTAGGTTTGTATTCTAAAGGTGGCACCCTAACTCACCACATCCTCGAAAACCATCGAATACAGACTACCCAAGATCATCGATTGAATAATATTTACTAAAACAACGTAAACACAGAAAATTGTCACAACCGCGACGCATGTAACTTTACCCCGGCGTACTTTCCGTAGGACACCCTCCCTTCCCTCATCGAATCTAAATTTTCTCAGCCATCATGAAGTCGTAGCCTCAATATTGACTCAAATAACACACATACTGTCAAACCAGTTGTCTCCAGGATGGAGGGTGATGCTTCCCAGTCACTGTTTCACGAACACTTCACGCCCCAAAGTAACCAACGATGGCACCTCTCTGTGTGTTGATACTGGTGTAGTGCACTTCTTCAGCACTGCCAGTAAGTAGCCACCATCTGAACCAGCACCCATCAAACAATTTACTTCAGACGTTATAAACCTTGAGGACAACGTTTTTAAAGATATATGTGATTTCACAGTCGTCCCTAACTCTCATTCTGTCTCATCAATGCTCGATCACTACTCACGACCTTCGCGACCCGTTCGGTATCTGTTATATTGATTGCTGAAACATAGTGCACTCCTCATATTTTTGGTTTTTGGTTACACCTTGATTCCACACTGTATTTTTGGTACAAGTGTGGAATTTTCAGCATGGATATCGGCAGCCCAAATTTCGCAGGCCGACCATAGATATCAGGTGGGCATCTGGAGGGGATCGAACCTGGGACGATGTGCATGGTCGGCGAGATTCCTAACTACTGTGCCACCGACGCTATACGGGTGCTCATGTTGATAACTACTACCTTTCAGGGATGACAGAAACCACGACAGAGGGGGAGAATGTGCTATGTATATCAGGTTTTTTATCAAGGCCACACAGTGCTTCTACCCAGAACACATCACGGATAACGACTCAATTTGGGCTATTCTAAGGGTGTTCCGCTCCAACCCCTACCTTATAGGTTGCATCTATCATCCTGCATGCTCAGCTGTTAGAGGTGATATGAAGCTTGCTAGCACGTTTGCTTACTCCACCTCACTACCTCACACGGCCAAAATTATATGTGGTAATAGGTAGAGAGTTTCCTGGCGGCAACCACAGAGTAGTTTTTGGTGCGTTCAACAATGAATACCAGTAAATTATTACTCAACCGTTACAGACCCGCTCAGCGGGATGACCTGAAACCATACCTACGCACTGCAGACTGGGAGCCATACTTTAAATGCAGCTCGGCCATATAGACAATCAACTTACTTTATGAGAACCTAGGATTTGTACGCCACTTCATTATTCCAGCAAGACTTGTGAAAACAAGGCCTGGAAAGCCCGACTTCATCCGCGTAAAGGTTTGAAACTGCCTGTGTAATATTGTTGAACTATTCTACAGACGTAGTAACGTTTCATCACTCATCACTCACAGGCAAACTCATGATTCATACAAATCTAATCATTTATCTGAGTCGATCAAACTAGAACGCATCCTCCACTCACGATCTGATAATACAGAGGCATTAGTATAACCAGCCAAATCACGAGTTAGCAACGACAGAATAAGCATCACTAACTTATGACTAGATGGAGAAAACCTGCGAGGACACGCAGGAGATATGCGAGTTATGGAAAAAGTCATAGGGCAAGACGCCTTATGCTAAACCTTATTTTCTACTACAACCACTCCTCCAAGCCGATAACTAAAGCCACCGCTGTCATCAGTTACAATCTTGGAAATCATGGCAACCTAGTTGCTGTTGGGTATTGTCAGACTTATATGTGGTAAAACTTCTTCTTAAATAAGTTTCAAGTCATTTTGAAATGGCTACCAGCTAATGTGCGTGATACAAGCACCCATTCAATGTTCGTTTCCTCAGTCAGCAGGCTGCCCGAAGATGATAGCACACTTCTACGTCTGGATCCTTCACCACCTGTTTCACCCTACATAGATATTATAAGTTCAATAAACGTATCAGGTACAAAAAACTACAGTTTTAAATGTTAATATTATTGAAAGAACGCGATACAAATTTCTACAAAGGACATTAATATTAGTTCACATACATAATATGAAAGTTGGCATAGCAAAACCAGTTAGTTAGTGTGTCAACATAACCATATTTGCCACACAGAATACAAATGTATATCACTCATGGAGGACCCCACTTGTTTTCTCCACTGCTGCCGTCGTTTGTCTTCTTTTTTCTCTCGCCATTTCAGCTCATGTATGACTATCTGAATGTGGGCAGCGAATGTAGATATCCTACAATGACGAATAATCCGCAAACATTACAGGTCCCATATATTACAACTGCCTCGTGAATTACTCATTACCTTCCTCCGCGATGTATCCTGGAATGCAGCTGTGTAATACACCCTCATGCCGATGTAAAAGTATTAACTTATACTACTTCAGGATTTTAATTTGGAATACAACTGATCGTGGCTATAAAATGGCTTGCATTTCTTTTAAACACCAGTTTTTAAGTGAACTTTAAATATCATTATACGTCTGCATTGAGTACAATTCACTTCTGGTGTTACTTACTATGAAAATGCTGACAAAATTATGCAAATACACCACTTGTTTTAAATCAATACCCAATTGGGGTATAAATCAAGAATAAGATCCAATGGTGAAAACACCAAAGTTATATGAGGGAAATTACTTCAAGCTTTATTTTTTACCCGAGTATTTGTAATCCATCCAAAACATACTTGGGTTTTTTGATCACACCTTGTTACTGCAAAGACAATATTTCTGCACTTCTTGATGTGCTCCACTGAATGATCAGTTAGCAAATTATCCCACAAACTAAAGACGAAAAGGACAGCAACCTTGTTAGAGCTGCCTTCTTCGACTTCAGAAAAGCCTTTGATAAAGTCCCACACAAGAGACTAAATCTTAAGCTAAAGGGTCCAAGACCCCTTTTTATTCTGTCTCAGTTATTTCTTGGGAGACCCTTCTCAAGTTGTGGAATTTTCGAATAATTACTCTCCCCCCAGACCCATACGAAGTGGAGTGATTCAGGGCAGTGTACTATGGCCATTGCTTTCCGTAATTTAAGTTAACGACATACGCGGGGTAATCGAATATGCTATCCCATGCGTTTTTGCCGATGACCTTAAGATTATATACAGCTTACCCTATTCTACTCTGAACGAGGGATTCACACATATTCAAGACGATCTGGATAGGTCACATAACTGGAGCAATGATTGGCAACTGCCACTCAATTCTGAAAAATGTGGTATCCTATACTTCAATGACTGCCACCTGAACTTCAGGTCACACCTAGGTGACTCTTTTCTCCATTCCACATAAGACCTGCGCATTACCTACTCACAAAACTCAACATTCAGTCGGTGTGCAAAATCAGTCGTTTCTAAATGCCGAAGACTCACAGGCTTGTTACTCCGAAAAATGTGCACAACTAAGACTGAAGTCCTCTTATACAAAGTCACGGTTCTTCCACTACTTGGATACTGCCCAGTCACCTTCGGTTTTACGCGTGGGTGTCATGCGGTTTGTACTGAAGATATTCAGCGAAGCTATACACGACACCTGTTATGCACATATGAAGGACTGACTTAAGTGGATAGGTGCAAAATATATAAACTTGAGCCACTTTGGCTAAGACACCTGAGACTGAAACCAGCTTTCCACTTTCGCCTTTTATACGGCTACATCGGGAGAAGTGATTCAGCAGCATCCGACAATAAAATAGGAATCGTGAAAGTACTCCATAAGTAACCCGGTACCGGACAGAACTGCGTTCACGTATCTACATCTGTTTGCTATTATACACCATTTGATCTAAATTCCATATGCCGTTTATAAAGCCAAAATTTGCTCTGCTATTCTTATTCGTTTCTTCTTCAAATTCTGGTTGCTTTATGGAAAAAACAAGAAACCAACGGCACTTGTTTTTGAACACAGCTATATTCTCATTTAAAACATTATAGTCTCCAGTATGTGTAGCGCCAAATATTGCAAATGTATACTATCATTCCGAGGAATCTTTAGCTCTCTCTCGTATATATCTTGTAAATGTGCTTCCAATGATGTATTATCCACAATTGCACTTAATAGTATTTTTCAGCTTTCCAGGACATTCTCCTCTTCCTGAGACAGCTTTTAATCGGGTGGTTGCATAGCACTTACCAAAATAAACGCTGTTCACTGACTGACCATAACTATCAGAAGGGAATGGAACGAAGTTTGGATCCCCGCTCAATTTCGATGGTGACCTTAGTGAAGGGTGTACAGTTTAACATCTATAAGAACCTTCTCTAATCGCTGGTACAATAATCGAACAATTTAACCCGAAAAAGTATTTATTTATGAATAATAACGCGCGCTCCTTGAATAAGACGTGCTTTTCCTCCCTAACCGGAAATATCCAATTTTGTGAATTATTCGTTTGGGAAACCTGATCTTCCTATCCGGCGAATTTTTATTCAACCATTTCTTCCTCACCGAGCCTGTGTGTGGTACTTCCCGCTGTCTCGAACTACTGCCAAAGCTTCAGGTGCTACTTCTGTAGCAACACCCTCCTCACTCTTTCAAATATACAGGACTTGTGGGTCTGTTACGTGATTGCTGTGAAACCGAATAACCCGAAAGTTACAGGTAAAGTCTAAAGCTTTTACTTAAATACTTTATCCTTCTTTTCTGTGCTCTCTATTGTCTTTTGCTGTAAGTCTATTGGACAAAATAACAGTCTCTTATTATTTAATCACCAGTATTAATTTAGGAGTAAAATGACAATAGATTCTCAACCTAAAATAAGTAATGGGACATCATACTCTGTAGTTACCAGGGCTTCAGCCAAACTAGGCAAACAGGAGAAGGTGATGGACTCACGCATACCGGTCCTGAAGACCAGGGCTAATATTCCCAGCTCGTACAGATTACCCATGTCGCCACAGTCCTACAGTGAAGCTG
The DNA here is from genome assembly GCA_944472135.2 of Trichobilharzia regenti. Classification (NCBI taxonomy): domain Eukaryota; kingdom Metazoa; phylum Platyhelminthes; class Trematoda; order Strigeidida; family Schistosomatidae; genus Trichobilharzia; species Trichobilharzia regenti. Next base: position 2,262,268 of record OX235267.1, on the reverse strand, counting down.
TGCAAAGTCAGCCAAGTGGATGTGGCTCCACCCCTGTTAACACGACTAGGTTAACAGATCCGAGTGGGAAAATTGCACTAAGTGAGAACTTCATAACACCCATCCCCATGGTAGACCATGAAACAAATAGGAAGGCCAAAAAGAAACGTTCACGACGTCGCAAGACGACAAGAACGCTCCCCAAGAAGACAGACGACTGCAAGGTCTGTGCTTCTGTTGTCGAACAAGCAGACTCTGCTTTCGAATGTAACTTTTGCAACCGATGGGTGCATTGCAGATGCGACAGTGGGGTACCAAAAGCATATTATGACTTTATGCGTAAAAACCCATGCCAATGGTTCTGGTACATATGCCCGAGTTGCCGTCCTGATGTAGCCTCGCGTAGTCCTTTGAAAACTAAAGATGGCACAGAAGTAGCGGGGAAAAAGGTGAAAAGCTCGACCCCCACCAATCCGGAAGTTAGTACAAACGCGCGTAAACCGGGGATACCAAAATCCTCACCGGTTAAACTTGTAACTCTTGCCATAACCGCTCCAGACACAGAGGCTGGAGAACCACGGGTTTCCGTCGTTGGAAAAAGACCCCAACCGTCTATCAGTAATGCTGGCTATAGCACTGAGACACATAAAAATACCCAGTCGCACCAGTCAAACCAAAACGGTCTTAAAGGTGATCACAAACGTGCGAGGACCGAGCCCAAGCCCACGGTTAGCAGATCAAATTGTGTAATCCTCTTTAATGTACCAGACTGTAGCAGTAGTCTGCTGAAAGATAGGGCCCTATTTGATCAGGAACAGTGGTCCATCTTGAGTAGCACACTGGGTTTGGACATCCAACCAGTAAATCTATGCAGATTGTATAGGGGCACTGCTGCACCTGAAGGCAAACCATCCCCACTGAGGGTAACATTGGGCTCTACCGAGGATGTTGAAAAAGTGTTACTGGCTTCTCAAGTCCTTTCTATAGGGAGGGCCTGTAACATACGTGTTAAGCCAGACAGGCCGTGGAAGGAAAGACAAATGGCGAGGGAGTCGCCAGAGCTCATTCCTTCTGCCTCCATGGTTGTGCATGGCATTCCCGAACTGGTAACTGGGAACGCCTGCGAAAAGCATTGTCATGATGTACAACAATGGAGATGGTTAGCATCCCAGATGGCCCTGGGAAGTTCAGGGGCTGTCTCTATTTATAGACTGCCTCGACCCACTCATCTTATGTCAATTAACTCGCCACGTCTGTTAGCTGTCAAGTTCAGCTCCCAAGACCAGTTGAATACCGCTCTCCATAGATGGTACGAGACCAAGGACAAGGTCAGCAAACACATTCGCTGCTGCGAGAGCCGGCCTCGCACTCAAAGGAGAGAACAAAGCGTAGTAAAAGAAAATCCTCAACCCCTAGTCACACTACAGCGGTGCAGCACGGACGATGATAGCCAGTGTCATCCGAGTGCTCCAACTGAACTAGAAGAAAAAAACGCCAACAGGCCGGTTCCTGGGGAATCGGCCAACTAGTTCGTAGGATAACTCCTCAACCGATAGCCAATATCAAGTCAACTACCCCCCAATACGGGGAAGTGGTGAGACTGACTACCAGTTGCCTGTATAGTAATGTGAGAGGGCTAAGAGGCAAAATAGCTGAACTTAGACACCTACAATCACAACTAAACTCCAAAATCATAATACTGACGGAAACCTGGCTAACCCCTACGGTGGCAGACAGCGAAGTCAGTATAAATGATATGGTCCTAGTCAGGCGAGATAGGGACCTGAAAGAAGGAGGTGGAGTCGCCATATACGTCGACAAACAGCTCAGATGTGTTCACGCGATGGACCCTCCCCTCACAGAGCTCCCTGACTCCATATGGTGCCACTTCACCGTTGGGTACTGCAAATATCTAGTGGGCAGCATTTATCGATCACCTTCATGTGGAGCAGACCACAACCAGGTACTGCTAAATACAATCTCAGCAACTCAAGACATGGGTTATGATCAAATTGTCATAGCTGGTGACTTCAATGCCCCATCTCTTAACTTGGTGTCGGGAAAAGCCCATGATAGATTTGATCGAAATCTGCTGCATACCATCAGGAAGGCTGGATTCACTGAAAATGTCAAGATGGATACTAGATGGGGCCCTGATGGGAAGTCTTCTAGACTGGATTACGTGCTCACTAGTGACCAGCTACTAGTGGAAAACGTTCAGATCACGACTCCCATAGGTAGTAGTGACCACGCGGTCATAGTATTCGACATAGTCCTCCGCGAGCGCTTACAGTGGGACAATACACAGCCCTATCTGTGTTATAACAAAGCCAACTACACCAAAATGCGAAGACTTCTGTCTGAAGCAAACTGGCCTAAAAAATGGACAGAGCTAACAGTAGAAGAACACTGGAGAGTGGTAAAGGAAATCATTCACCAGGCGGTCTCAGACACTGTTCCTTTAGTCTCACCAAAAGCTAGGAAGCAACGATCATGGCTAAAAGGGGGACACAACGCCTTCTGCAGGCAAAGCGAAAAGCCTGGTTCGCGTGGCGACGATCGAAGAGTCAACCCGAATATGAAGTGTACCTTGAACTCAGGAATCGATGTAACATACGAGTCCGGAGCGATAGAAGGACATTTCAGGGAGACCTCGCCAATAAGCTTCTCGTGAACCCCAAAAGCCTATACAGGTTTATGGCCGAAAGAAAACCGACCAACCAGGGAGCATGCAATCTAGTGGGTTCTGATGGGAAATCTCTTACTAGTCTTGAAATGGCAGAGACATTCAGCCTAGCCTTTCACAGGCAACTAAATAGTAACGAGGATATTACCCCTACAGAACATCCAGATTACATCGCAAAACCAACACACGAAAACCTGCTGGGGACATTTCAAATTACCCCGGCTATGGTACTTGCAAAATTGGGAAGGTTGGCTTCGGGAAAGTCTCCAGGTTGTGATGGCATCAGACCATCTGTCCTGAAGCAGTGTTCAGAAAGTCTCTGTCAACCCCTAAGTGATCTGTTCCAACACTCCCTTGATGTAGGGAAACTTCCATGTGAATGGAAACGTGCAATCCTATCCCCTATCTTCAAGGGTGGTGACCGGCAGAATGTGACCAGTTACAGACCAGTTGCTCTACTTCCAGTGGTATCGAAGATATTGGAAAGTCTCATTGACGACCACATGAGAAAATACTTCGATGGGACTAACCTTCTTCACGAAGCACAGCACGGTTTCAGGAGGGGAAGATCCTGCGTGACGAATCTTCTACTAGCCTGGAACGATTGGACACTATCCTGGGACAAAAAGGTACCAGCCCACGTGATCTTTCTCGACTTTGCGAAAGCATTCGACACAGTTCACCATGGTCTGCTCCTTCACAAAATAGGCAAGGCGGGAGTTTCTGGAGCACTTCTCGCATGGCTGAAAGATTACTTAGGCGAGAGAGAATTCTGCACCAAAGTCAACCGCATCCGATCATCCTGGCACACCTCGGCATCAGGGGTTCCTCAGGGTTCTATCCTAGGGCCGTTGATGTTTTTGATTTTTATCAATGACCTGCCCCCCAACTAAACTGCTCTGCGCTTCTTTACGCTGACGACGTAAAGATTTGGAGAGCAATAAACTCATCGGAAGACTCAGATAGATTGCAGGCTGACCTGCAAACTCTGGGAAATTGGGCTTTGGCTAACGGAATGCCTTTCAATCTAAAGAAGTGCAAAGTAGTGCAGCTTCATTCCGGCAGGTCACAGAGTGTAAATTACACCCTTGGTGGCCAGAACTTGAGTTGTGTTCCATCAGAGCGTGATCTAGGTCTTATTCTAACAGAAAAGCTAGACACCAGTGGAAATTACTCGAGGGACGTCGCCAAAGCCTACGCAACATTACACTTTATGCACAGGCAGCTGGGAGCTCTCACTCCCGAACTGTTCTTAAGGCTATACAAGGCATATGTGAGGCCACACCTTGAGGTGCATAATATCATTGCACCTCCGCTACTCAAAAGGGATGCTAACATTCTAGAAAGTGTCCAGAGACGAGCGACAAAATGGGTGATCGGCCTCCGCAACAAATCATATGAGGAAAGACTAAAGAAATTAGGTCTTTTCACACTTAGTTACCGTAGGCACAGGGGAGACCTCATCACCGTCTACAAGATCCTAAATGACCAGGCCCACCCAAATAAAAGCATCCTGCCATTAAGCGATTATAGGCTTCCACGAGGTAACCCGCTAAGGATAGCACACCAGAGACCAAAGACTCGAGTGCGATCACATTTCTTTTCGCTTCGTGTTTGCCGTCTCTGGAACGCTTTACCGGCGGCCGTGACTACAGCGCCATCTCTGGAGATTTTTAAGCGGAAGCTAGACAATCATGCAGAAATGCAAGGTTTGTGTCTCAATGGCTTATCCTCATAAAATTTGAAACCACACTGTCAATGAATAAGCGTACAAACTAAATCCCCACGACCTATTCTGCCTTCTCTCACTCTATCTTTTCCTTAGGTCACCTTTATTATTCCACTTATAATAATAATAATTTATTTCATATAAACATAAATTTGCATGAAAATGCATGCCATTTTTACAGGCACGATCAAGTATTTTATAATGTCAAATCTTAAATTGTCTACAAGTTAATAATGTATCAACAGTTTAATATTTGATACATATATATAATTACACTCATTGTCTGAACCAGGCCGTATAGTTATTGAATTGTACAGTTGTCCTCCAGGTTGAGCGGGAAAACTGACTTCGTTTCGTTTTCATCCCGTGGTTGTAGGCATACGATAACCAACCAATATTGAGGTAAGTACAACGTTTACAAAAGATTGGAAGCTGTTTTAGAAAAGTTAAAGTGCTAAGGTGAAACATTAAAGTGTAATAGATTAAGTGAGTGAAATATATCATTAATAAACACATTTATATAGAAAACAGAATGGGAAAGCAATTAATCCTTAGGCCGACAACGTTCATTTGCAATGTATAATAAAACCAATATATTTTATACTATCATGATGTCCACTTTTGGCTTTAATACAATTATTTTCAAGCCAGTTGCTTTTATTTCATACCTTTTTTCTATTCGGTGCACAATCGTACCCTCCAGAGAATAGGAATAGAATAAGTCGAATCAAATTCATAAAGAGCTATAAGTTGTAATGTTTAATGGAATATAATGAGGATTAAGTAAAGACCTTATTAGACAATAAGTGAGACAAGATATTGTGAAGTGGTATTTAAAGATCTGACAATGGATAGCATGTAAATTTATAAGATGCCCCATAAATCTGTGCAGATCCCACGTGGTCGCATCTCAACAATAGGCTGAGCAAATGGTATATATTTAAAGGCAGAAGCATGATCTGTCTAGGCGTTCATTTTTATCTTTTTGAAGATAGAGATCTAAGCCCTCATAAAAATCAGAAATATCTCGAGCCGTCAAATTGCATATTGCTGTTCCTGCAGAATGGGGCGATTCACCTTAGTGACCACCACCATATCTACTGATCAGCTAGCACCACACTCCCTCTCTCAACCTATATTATCTACACTACAACCTATTATTATTATGATTATTACTATTCTGCTTTTACGACTACACCGAATGACCAACGGGAGTTAGGTCAAACTCCATTCACGGCAGCAATACAGTCCTAACATACTGCATACTAAAAACCACATCTCGACCAATCCCCGCACCACTCCTCCTGGAGTCTACCAGAGCTAAAGCAGTCGAGTGTCGGGACTTACTACGCAGAAGCTCACCGAAGATCTGGAACCTCTACCTCACAATCAAGAAGCGAGCTCAAAGAAATCACTGGTTTATACTAGCTCGTAATCAGGATATTGGATATGTTTAGCGCCAAATATTGCAAATGTATACTATCATTCCGAGGAATCTTTAGCTCTCTCTCGTATATATCTTGTAAATGTGCTTCCAATGATGTATTATCCACAATTGCACTTAATAGTATTTTTCAGCTTTCCAGGACATTCTCCTCTTCCTGAGACAGCTTTTAATCGGGTGGTTGCATAGCACTTACCAAAATAAACGCTGTTCACTGACTGACCATAACTATCAGAAGGGAATGGAACGAAGTTTGGATCCCCGCTCAATTTCGATGGTGACCTTAGTGAAGGGTGTACAGTTTAACATCTATAAGAACCTTCTCTAATCGCTGGTACAATAATCGAACAATTTAACCCGAAAAAGTATTTATTTATGATAGTTCACGGTTTCTATGTTTGATATAACTGACCGCGCCCATAAAAATGCCTTGAACGTTTTGTAAACTTACCCGTGTACACGAAATATAAATTATTATCAACAAACAGGGACGCCGGAGCCGTTAGCAGACACAGTGATCACGAGTATCGCTCGTCAGCTGCCAATGTTTTGCAATGGCTGCCTTCTACCTCAACCCGCTAACTGACTGAAAACACAAAGAAGTAAGTCAGATAAGTATGTTTTGACATAGTGACTAGTTCTGTTTTGTTGACAGCTATGTTACGTGTGTGTGCAAATATTTACACCATAGGCTTAGATATGTGTGAAGTATTCTTGCACTGCCATTAAAATTTACTGGTAATGTACAGTGTTACCCATGTAATGCTGATTCACGATCAATTGGTGGAACGGTTAACCACAACCACGGAAGTTGCGTTACAGTCCTGCGTGCCTTTTCGAGACCGCACACTCACAGCTTTTGCACTGATCAAACGAAGGCATTTTCGTTTTCATTCTTCCTGCAGCTACTGAACCAAACATATTGCCCTAACGCTTTTGGAGAGATGTTATTACTATGTTCGAGTAAGCCTGGACAATATTCTGCGTCCTCTGTAACATTTATCTACGCAAAACATATTGAGCATGTGTGTAAAGCAGGTGTCTTAGCATCGTTGCACCCAACCCACTAAGTTAACCATTTTTATTCCGAAGTGCAGCTAATCTATTCACTACAACAAAAGCCAGGACTCCGAATTATGAGTTAAGTGATACTTGGAACTTACTTCAACCTCCGTCAATGTCCAGGTCTGACTATACTGGACTTGCAAGACTTTCAAGAACTATGCTTAGTAACCATCGGAAAAAACCAGAACAGAAACTGGTGACTCAAGTACACTTTATTCTTGCAGCAAAACAGACTCAACAATTAGGTTATTGTACACAAAGTTTCTGATAGTTTTCCTCTCTTCCAACGAACAGCAAACGATGAATCGATAACTGCATGATTATTGACTCCCGCGAAAAATATAGAAGAGTTGGGTTTCAGCAAACAACAATGAATTGATCTTTCAATCTTCAACTACATTGACACTCTCCGGGAATAAAGGGATCCATCCCTTTTCTCCACCACGACCAATACACGTTGACTTGGATGTCATTGCGAGAACCTGGGTCACACGGACAAAGCTGAAATCAAAAGCAAACAGTAAAGCCAACACACCACAGGCATACTCACAGCACAATCTCACTCATCGATGGCGACCTACGCCTGCCAGTTAAAGACATCCTCTTGACATCTTGCAACACAATCGCCACTTGCTAGAATGACTCTTGCAGAACGCAACGTGACCATAGCACCACCTCATGATACTCTTTGCATATCCACTCATCTGTTCACTACCAATTACCACTGCGATCGCTTGTCACTCATTCTGCCTCAGTTCTAGTTACGGTGACGTATGCAAGCCTCAGTCGTTTACACTCTCGCTCCCCGGCGTGTGGGACCGCAGCTAACAATTATCTCCGTTTGCATTTCATTCTCTGTAATAGCCTCCCTGGCATATACGACCCATCTGCTGTCTCTAACATCAATCAATTCATTCACGGATGTAGAAGACTCGAAACAACTTCAGAAGTAACCACGACGAAAACTTTAACAAAATTATGCAATAACAACAAGGTACGAAAACAACGAATAAACACAATTAATCCAAAAAACACCAATTGATATGACACACCACACATATATACAAACAGTACACACAAACTCGCGGATCATGTCTCGATGGAATTCCTTTGAAGAATCGCAGGACTTACACCAGTACACCTACAACCCTCTCACGTTGACGATTGTAAGTTGTGGAATGTCGGCAGACAAACATATTTACCAACAGATACATAAGATGACACCAATTCCGTATATGCCTCATGAACATATGTACAAAACAACCCTCTAAGCACGTGGGACTGCGCTTCGACGTACCAACCTTGAAGAATTGTAAGACTTACAGGAGTGCGCCTACAACCCTTCTCAGGTTGACGCTCTAGGTTGGAAAATCGTCGCAGAGTTCATTTGCTGATTTCCTTCTATCAGCCATATCCTCAAATCTAAACGGTAACTCGCTAATGTCATTGTATCGTGGAATGTAGATGACTAACAAACACACGACGTATCTGACCTACCAAGCGTATGTACAGAGTAATTTACACCAAAGATATTGACATGCCTATGACAATTTGAAACCTGATATGCCTTTATTCATGCAAGTCAATCGAACATTTACCCTCTCGTACACAGTTGGCCTATCCTCATTAAACTGGCCATTGACTTCCGTCCTTTCAAACGGACTGATACTAGCCTAGTCATAGCATAAGACACGTGAGTTGATGGGCGTCTATTTCATTGTGGATGACAACACCAACGGCTACTGGGTGACACCAGTTGATGAACTTATCGGTGCATCATAATCTGTTGATGTTCGAAACTTAGAAGTTTGTCTAACCGTAGGATTACCCCCACTGGTATCTTTTATGACTAGCTGCTGTTTAGCAGTAGCATCTGTTGATAGGTGGGCTAAACGCTGATCATTTACACTGACGGTCTCATGAGTATCGATACCTTCTGCAGCCGCATCTGACTTTAATTCTACTTCACGTTGAAGTTTTACAGAACCTCTGTTCATTAGGACGCATGCATACATATATTATATGTTTATAAATATAAATTCGTGGAGACCAATTCAAAGGATTCATTAGGAAAGCTAGGGAGATGGAATATGAGGTAGGAACATGCCTGGTACAAAGCAATATATTTGCTGTAGCCATAATAATCATAGTCGCAGAGACTATCATCATAAAAGGAGGAAGGGTGGAGTTTGCTGATCGATAGATATGGTGGTGGTCACTAAGGTGAATCGCCTCATTCTGCAGGAACAGCAATATGCAATTTGACGGCTCGAGATATTTCTGATTTTTATGAGGGCTTAGATCTCTATCTTCAAAAAGATAATAATGAACGCCTAGACAGATCATGCTTCTGCCTTTAAATATATACCATTCGCTCAGCCTATTGTTGAGATGCGACCACGTGGGCTCTGCACAGATTTATGGGGCATCTTATAAATTAACTTGCTATCCATTGTCAGATCCTTAGATACCACTTCACAATGTCTTATCTCATTCATTTCCTAATAACGTCTTTACTTGGTCCCCATTATATTCCATTAAACCTAACATTTTATAGCTCTTTATGAATTTGATTCGACTTATTCTATTCCTATTCTGTGTATGGTACGGTTGTGCACCGAATAGACAAGAAGGTATGAAATAAAAACAACTGGCTTGAAAATAATTGTAATAAAGCCAAAAGTGAATATCATGATAGTAGCACCTATATGGGTAGCACTGTACATTGCAAATGAACGTTGTCAGACTATGGATTAATTGGGTCCCCATTCTACTTCCCTTATAAATGCACTTGTTAATGATATATTGCACTTAATTATTTTATTGCACTTTAGTGATCCACCATAGCACTTTTACTTTTCTGAAACAGCTTCCGATCTCATGTAAACGCTGTACTTACCTCAATATTGGTTGGCTATCTCATACCTACAACGAAAACGAAACGAAGTCGATTTTCCCGCGAAATCTGGAGGACAACTGTACAATTCAATAACTATACGGCCTGATTCAGACAATGAGTGTATTTATATATATATATATATCGAATATTTAACTGTTAAAACATTATTGACTTGTAGGCAATATACGATTTGAGACTACATAATACTTGATCGTGCCTGTATCAATGCCATGCGTTTTCATGTGAATTTATGTTTATGTGAAAATATAAATTTTTATTATTAAATCAGCCGTAGTAGGCTTTCCACTGACCTTTTCATGATCAACCAAAGACAAAATTGCACTATCATGATCATTATCACAACTATTCACTTTACCGTCGTTCATCTGGTCGACCTCATCATTTTCAAACTCTTCCATAACAGAGGTAGACAATTTGGGTTCTTCCCCACAAATCCTTACAGGTTTTGTGCCTTCACTCTGAACAGTAATACCCTGTAAACTTGTGGAGTCAGAACTGGTCTCTGAAACTGTAACTCTCTTCTTCTACACAAACTGTAGCGTCGTCTGTGACACTTCATTCAACAATGACTTACCACTTGCAACTACAGGCTTTTTCACTGCACCATTGTCGTCACACAATTCGTAGTTACAACATGACGCTGATTTCACATTTAGCTTATCCTTAAACTTGCTCACTGATTCACAGTTCACCTTTGTACGCACTTCTTGCAAACGTGTAAAACACAACCGTGTTTTTCTCGCAACTTGTAACCTATCTGTTGGGGATGCCCACGAAAGCTGTAACAATCACTAAGTCTATATGCATTACTAGACACCATAAAGCCTTCTCGATATCTGAGACCCTTTCGTGATAAATGATTGCATTTTGCTCTCAGACTGCTCTATTCTAGGGGTGGGATGCAATATACTGGCAAACTTGCTCATAGCTTGATTGACACTATCTTTTACCAGGTTCAGGATATCATCAAACTTTGGCTCGATACCTTCATCCTCTATACGAGAGCTTATCTTCACCCATTTCCTTTGCAGTGGAGTGGGTAGGCGTCTCGCTATTGCCTCTAGGACTGAGCTTGAGTTCAGATCACTCATACAATTAGTCGAAATCAACGTATTCTTTTAAGTCATCAGATTGTCCAAAAACCCAGTAGGTGCCTTGGAGTCATCTTGTAATTGACCACTATTACTTTTAACAGCCTCGAATACATTCCTAACAATCATCGAAGGTCTTCCATCTTTGGTATTTTGTTGTTCTCGTTCATGTTAATTTACTGGACGTTGTGGATTTCAATGTTTCGGAAGTGATTGAAGTGGGTGATAGATTCGTTGTGACATCTTGGAAATTGCCTCTCTCTGTTTGCTTCGATCTCGGTTGTATTGTGAACGCCTATCTACTATGCGTAGCTTGTAGCCTCTAGACATGCCACTGTAGAAGTGATGATTGACTCTACAATCCGTAGTTTTTGTATTGGAACTGTCCACAGAGATACCTTCCAACTTTTAAAAAATATTTTATTCTTTTATGTTCCGACTGAAATATAGAGCTGAAAACTACAGCTTTGATTTTTCTGTAGTATTGATTTTATTTTTTTACGGGATGAAGTTGCTAGCCTCACGCCGAACCTCACCCCACCTCTTCACCACTGGGCTTACTACCAGCCTCACGGGGTTTATGAGTGCGTTGGGTGGGTATCGAACCTTAGACCACATGAGGTATGGTTGGCGAGCGTTTTGCCACTGAGCCACTGATAGTGAGCAGCAGACACCTTCCGGAACCTTCTGATCACAAGGTGACCTCATATTCCACTCAGCCACGTGGACACGAATAAGTGTCGTCCACTAAGCCACTCCTACTGCAAATGTAGCGTCACCAATCAATAAATAAATAACTTGACCCCATCTGCTGAAATCAATTGAAGTAGGATGCACTGTGCAAGAATATGATAGTGCTAACAGGATTTATTGTGAATCAAAAACTGAGTCCAATCAAGCACAAATACACACATATATAGTTGTAAATCTTATCTACTGTGATTATTGTACAACCAGTGATCCCCTAGCCAATGTTAATTCGTCTGCTGATTATTATTTATATTATTATTATTCCTCTTGTTTATTGTGCACTTTAAATAGTACCAAGAAGTGAATGTATCGCCTCAGTGACATGGTACACACCGATTCATCTTTCAAATAACAAGCCTAAGTAATTCATCAATTGCTGGAGAGAGAGAAGAGAGAGTGCCAAACATCCCGGAGAATAGTCAAAAACAAGCAAAAGTACAATATGAGATTTTCACCACACGTGTATTGTTCTATTTTCTACGCTTATATCTTTCCGCTTCTCTTACCTTTTTGACAGACGCAGGATAATCATGACCAGTGATAACTATTTTGCCATTATTATTATTTGACTAATTTTTATTAGAGAATGTCGGGCTTCCTTTTGTGGCTCTCTCAGATAATCCTCAATAATGCTTGTAAATAGACACATTTGTTTTCATAAAAGTATAAATATAGACTTAAAAATAAATTTGGCCAGCGTTCATTATTAGTGATCAGTGTGCGATAGAGTGCACGTGGGCGTGTGTGTGGTCTCCTCCTCCTGCTACTACTACTCATTACCAATGAGAAGCCTATAGGTTGTACTTTTGAAATGAAAACATGCAGTCGTCTACAACTTCCTTTCTTTAATTATTCTATCGGATAATTTAAATTTCGAGATTCATAATGTTTGTTTCAATATAAATCTTGTTTATAACCTGATTCTAAAAGTTTAGAGATTGTTGATATGAGATGTTTTGGAGGCACAAACACGCGAGGACCAGGGAGGCTTTAGACCAGGAAGAGGATGTATAAATCATATCTTCGCCCTCCGACAGAATCTAGAAAATAGCCATTCCTACCGGTGTCCAACAGTCATTATATTTCTTGACCTAAAGGCGGAATTCGATTCTGTCGACCGAGAGGTACTCTGGTGATGCTTGGTTGTAAAGGGAATACCATGAAAAAACATCGTATTGATCAAGGCACTCTACTCGAACTCATACAGTCAGGTGAGGGCTTACAGCAAGTTGTCATTTTAAGTGGTGATGACTAGCGGTGTCTGTCAGGGATGCCCATTATCCCCACTTCTATCCAGTTTCATCATAGATGTACTAATGGACTTAATCCTAACTCACTTCAGCGAATCAAGGATTGACTTGCAACCACGGAATAATCTCGTTGACTTAGAATATGCAGACGATGTAGTCCTTCTAGGCCAGGACGCTGACAAAACAGAGCAGTCTTCTGAACACCTTGAGCAGCAATCTACGAATGTTTGGCATGTTATTCGCTCCCACCAAATGCAAGTTGACGTTACAGGACTGCACTACACTGACTTCTAGATTAGAAATAGGGAGTGAAGTGGTTGGTGGAGCGTGTTGACCACTTCACTCATTTGGGCAGTACCATCAGCCAGTGCCAAGATTCCATACTTTTACCAATAATACGGCGTGGAATTAAGCTATAATCAATATTTAAGAAAAACCATATTATGTAATGTGCGAAATGCAGAGTCTTCTGAACACCTTGAGCTGCAATCCAGAAATGTTTGGCATGCGATTCGCTGCCGCCAAATGTAAGATGATGTTACAGGACTGGACTACACTGACTCCTAGTTTAGAAATAGGCAGTGAAGTGGCAGAGAACGTTGACCGCTTCACTTATTTGACAAGTTGCATCAGCCAGAGTCAATGGAATGATCTCTGACGAAATCTCAGCACGGATACAGAGAACTAGTTTCGCATATGCCAGTTTACACCATCTCTGGCGTAGATGTGATATCCGAGTATCGACCAAAGGGTGGGTGTACTGGTCATCAGTCCGCTCCGTCCCCCTTTATGCAAGCGAGTGAGACCTGGCCATTGAGAGTGGAAGACATGAAAAGCTTGGCTAGCTGTCTTTGATCATAGGTGCCTGCGGTCTATCTCCCTTGTGGAGTTGTATAATAAGGTGAGCGATATTCAGGTTAGGCGTCGAGTGCTAAGTGAGTGACATGGGAAATCAATCGACGAGGCTGTGAAGCTACATCGACTGAGATGGTTAGGACATGTGTGGCCTAGTCATCGCCTCCGTCGACGGGGCAATGCTAGCTGACATAGGGTCAGGCTGGAAAAGAACTAGCGGCGGTCAAACAAAAACACGGCACCAGTCAATGAAATCCACAACAGTTAGTTTAAGCCACGTTAGGTGTACACTTCCTGACTAGCTGGGGTCCTCGGGACGGTGAAAACCAATGCTTGGAAACAATTGATGACATGGCTCAACGTGATCATTCTCAATGGCTGGTGCAGATGCATCCACTCCTTGTGATTTATGATTTCCAATGAAACTATATTGTTCTTCGTTATTACTATTCCTTTGTCTCACACCTCTGTTTACTGTATCTATTATGCATTTCTTCTACTTTCTTCTCTTGCTTTGTGTGTTACAAAGAGGGAGAGTGGCGACTTGAACTGCAACACATCGGTGCAAGGTTCTATCTCAAAAACAGACAGACAGACAGAAAATAAACCAAACAAGTGGGCATAAGTGTGAATTGTATTAGAAAACACTAAAAGTATCATTCATATATACACAGATTACAAATACAATAAGAGAATATTTACACAGAAAACATGAGATCGATTCCTAGGGAAGCAATATAAAGAAAATATAAAAAAGAAACATCAAGTAGGTAGTGGTTAACATTGAAATAATTCCATTCATTCCATTCTGATTAAGAGATTAGGAAATAAAAGGAATCATTTGTGTATTCATTACGAAATTAATACGTCAGCGTCCAGTGTCCAGTGAGTGGTAATAGCAGTCATAACTGGTATTGATTGGATTACGCTACAATAGAATAGAAGGCAGAAACAGACAACAGTATGAGTAAAGAAATATTAGTACCAGAGGATTGTAGATCTTTTCAACCAAAAATGAAAGAAATCTCAGCAAATATATTCAAGCAGATATCGCTATCAGCAGGGATTAGTAAGGACACTGTACGACAGGGACAGAAAGTTATGTTAGCCTAACAAGGTAGAAGAAGAATAAAGTTCTGTTGAAAAATGCCTTAAGGAAAACGGGTATCCAAAAGGAGGTTTGAATGTTGCTAGAATGTGAAATTAGACAAGGCTAACTGATTTGTAAGTGTGAGTGTAGAACTTGGGCACAGCGTTGTGTTAAAATGTAATTCCATATTAGATAAGTTTATTTTAAATATTACACACAATTATAATCCAGTATTAATTATTAATAACTGGACGACAAGGTTTCGAGCGTGAATTATTGCTATTCATAATCACACCAGTTTAGTCACATGTTCCTTCCTCTCTCTCTCTCTCCGTGTCCCTCTTCACCTTGTTGTTTGTTGACACTTTCCATATCTCTGGTATAGGCAGCATTGCGTCTTTCCGACTGCCATTGTGTGGTTTTGAATTGATAAATAAAGATTCCGTGATTCGCTTCTCTCTCTGTCTATCTCCAACTGACTATATTACTTCTTAATGCTCTCACCATGTGCCACCCCACCTATTGTGTGATTACATGCAAGTGGATACAGTGCAATGGCTGAGCTTTCTTCTCTGGGTTATTTAACTTGGTAGGGTCAATCATTCTATGTCTGGCTAAATTTTTGCGTTCCAATAATCTAGTTTACCTCGATCTACTAGTTTGAAGGGCCAATGTAATTGACCTCACTAACAGTCATTACATGGTATATGGTCAGTTATATTATTTTTCTTAGTTGGATCTATTGGGCCCCAATTAGATGATTGGAACATAAGAATTTAGCTACACCTAGAACAACCCATAGAAAAGCTCGGCCATTCCACTGCATTCAATTGCATGTAATCACACAATAGCGTGGGACAACTTCAAGTGAGAATGGTTACCCAGAGAAATTCATCGACAACAATATGAATCACAACCCAAAGTACCAACAGTTTCGAAAAACAGACTTTTTCCTTGCAACTTCATTTCCTCAACGATAACACCAGTGAGATAATAATACAACGCCTAAGGAATGCAGTGAAAAGAGCATTCAATGCCGCTGAAGTTTATGTATACTGTCTCTTTAAAACCATCCCTAATTTACGCCAGAAGTTAGAGATAAACTGTTTAATTCTGCGTCTTCTGTGTGTATCTACCGAATGGACTGTTCCCATGGGGAGGCAGTTAGCTGCATAGGCCGTACAATTAGGCGTATTTATCGTCACGTTTCCGAACACCAAATCCTGCATAGTGGTTAAGTAAGGAACAAACAAGGTCCATTCATAGTTCTATTCTAGCTCATCCCGTGGATTCAGGATAAAAGATTGCTGTTAACAAAGGTCTTCAAAGTGATAGAGTTGGAAGAGGAATTTACCGGGAAGAAAATTCCTCGCTCAAGTTCTCTTCTGTCTTCTGAATGCCCGAAATGGAATTAATTCATTCTATGTTAATAAATATACTTTACTAGAGTTGTTAAAAGAAGTTATCAAATTACCTTGTAAAGTTATGCTAACTGATGATTACTTGTTGATAACCACAATGTTAGTAGTTAATTGTCTACTTCAATTCCTGTCTTCGATTTATGAAATGCACTTTTATGTCGGTTTAAAAAGCGTTTACGTGAAAATGTTTTACCACATTGATCACATGAATGAGTTTCTCCTATGAGGAAAAAGCACAAACAAACAAACAAGAAACAGAGAAACGGTGAAACGATTTTCTTTATTCTCGAAACACAAAATTTAAAACAACCTTGAAGCATATCGTAAAATAACAAAGAGTATAAAAGAGCAGTTGTCAATATTAGGCTGATGGATTTCTCACCAATGATGTTGGTTGGTGATCGCGGTAAAAATCACGAATTGGTAGAAGTTAGTACTCGTGGGCAGGCCATTGAATCGGATCCAAATGGTTGAATGGTATGCTAGCTAGCTTGCCGTGTAACCGAAAGGTCACGGGTTTGGAGCCGGGTGGTGGGTGTGAACTGCTGATGATTCCCAAACTAGGGTGAAACAGCTGTCCAGTACTCCATGAACAATCCGTGATTAAACTCGTTAAGCCCGTTGACAAGGATGGGGGGGGGGTTGGACGTGAGACTGGCAACTCTACCGCGTGGAAAATATCCCGGTTACTAATGAAACTTCAAATTTTGAAGCTGATATCCTCAACTAGGGTCAAAAACAACTTTCAGAAAAACGATCAATGCCTCTGACAGAACCTTGCACAAAAGATAATCACTCTGTCTAACAGAAACACACAATGCATATCATCATAAAAACGACAAAAACAAACAAAACAAATATACATACCATTATGCACAGACTTTTTATGTTCTCTTACACTGACTGCTTTAGTGAATGGACGCTCGCATATATCACATCTAAATGGTAATCCTGTATAAAAAAAATAACAATAATAATAATCACTAATGGAATGTATACGATGCAGTTCTAAATTATTCAAAATGTTCATGTGCTAATTCCATATTAGTTTGATTATTAAATGTATCACACAGTGAAACAGTATTGTATACTGGATGACGTTTCGAACAAAATTTATTGTTCATAATCATATCAATTTTTGTCACACGACTTCGAGATTTGATTTTTATAGTTTTCTCTGTCTTCTCCTATTTGTTTCATGTGCTAAGTTTGTTTAAATTTTTAAATTAATGGATGTAGCGCGAGATTTGAAACTATTGATTCTTTCAGTTATAGTGTAAATTTATATATATGTATATATTGAAAGAACTCATATCCTTTACTGAGATTCGAACCCATGTCACTAGACGCATGGTAGTAGTTACTAACTAATGTCTAACTGAAAATATCCAATACACTCCTAGACGAGGTCAATCTCCAGCTTGAATAGCCCAGTAATAACATCTTTGACTGCAGCGCACGGTGCAATACATTCAAATCTCATAATGGACATGAGTTTCTTCAATATTGCAGATACGCTTTGCTGTCGAGTGAGAAGAAACACGAAACGCAGAAGACTTCCATTTGAAGACATCCAACCATAAAATAGCAACAATTCAAAGGCGCAGTAGTAGTACTTGGTGAAACTCACCTACCCGATGAAGAAGACTGCACACATGAATGATGAGGAAACCGATTATACTCAGTACACACACATGTGATCCATCACATTCGCTTGTTTTAAAAATTAATGTAAATGTCAAAAAGGAGAAAGAAACAAAACGAAACAGAAGTGGTAGTTACCTTCATGAACAACTTGAATATGTTCTCTGAGATGAGATTTACCATCGAACTTTCTTTCACACTGATCACAAGAAAACTTCTTGCCTAATGAACAGTTTTCAAAAACAGAAGAACATTTATAACAACAATAGTATTAATATTCAAATAGAGGGTAAATAGAATAACTGAGTCATAACGAAGAGAAGAAAAGTCATTAGGCAGTGTTTACCATTGAATTCAATTTAGATTTCTCCATCGATTGACTGGATCGAAGTGCTCGGTCTCAAATTGATATGACGGTTTCTTGTGCAGATGACTAGACGATGTCTGGTCATGTAACTTGAAGTCAATTGGATGATAGTGACCAGCAGTGGAATCCAGGATAACGCACAATCCGTCCTAATTGGGGACTGACTCGTCAACTGGATGGACCTGCATTCCTGCAATGAGTGATGGCGTTCCCCCTGAGGCCCATATACAGCGCCAATAGTCTCAAACACCGAATTGTTATCCACTAGACCACTTGGGCCACGAAGACCAAACTCTTGTACGACGAGTCTTGTTAATTATTTAATTTAGATTTTCTCTTCGAATGTTTGGACCGAAATGGTCGGTCACAGGTTGACGATTCCCGAATAGGACGAAATGTACATCATGGATTCCAATGATCCATGTAAAAAACCGTGGACTGAAATTTCGGCCCTCATCTGAATCAAAGAATCTTAATTGTTACTTTGCTGATGAGCCACAACACAGCTCGTATACACTAAAAATGTTAGTTATTCGCCATGTAAAAGAACTACAGATTCCCGGTCATTTCTGCTTTCTCCTGGAGGAATAATCACTGCCATTTCAGTCCGTCTTCTCTACATGTTCTTGAGTCATTAGTTATTACTAACCAACCAACAATGTGTTGAAGTAATGTCTGTCTGGATTCAACATAGAACTTGGCACCGAAGTGTAGGTGAATAAAAGCAGTCTTTAAATGTTGATTTGAAGCGATACGATTGGTTGCATACAACAGTCGAATGGCCTTGAACCAACTAATCACATCACTCAGAACTACAATTTAACGCGTTTCATTATCTTCACTGCAAGTTTCACTCTGATTCAGGGGATTAGGGTAGTGTTAACACAGGGTTGGGCTATTGGTTAAGGTTAGTGTGAATCTTGTGACGATGATTATGAGTAACATCTATTCGAAATACTGAGCACTGGGACTATCGTTATCAGTGGATCTCGTAACTGGCACTCATATAGATTTTGGTCTGTTTAGCATAGTCGCTCATATGGAAAACTAAGGCCACCTTTTGCAGCATATTAGAGACACATACCCTTTCATTTTCTTCACATATATATATATATATATATATATATGTATATGTATATATACTAAACAATATTTGTATACTATAAATACCACTTTTTATCAGACACCTCATGATTGGCTGGTACAACGTCATTTGGCCATGGCATCTATTCTTACCTGTTGCCTATTACATCATTCGAGAATAAATGTAATGCTCATTGGTGACTGAATCATGGATTAAATCACTGGAGTTTAAGAAAGACATTTTCACCTATGTGATTCAACAGCTTGGTGATGATATACACATCATAAACTGACAAGAGTTGGAACTCATCGTGATGGCATTCAACGACAGTCGATGAAGACTCGACGACTTCTCCTCGCAAACTGAAGGCTTGGACGGATGATCATGGGTGCACACTGAAAACTGAAGAGCCTCAAACCATGAGAAAACAACTGTCTACTACATTGTCATTTTCCATGATTCCATAA
Source organism: Trichobilharzia regenti (assembly GCA_944472135.2). Lineage (NCBI taxonomy): Eukaryota > Metazoa > Platyhelminthes > Trematoda > Strigeidida > Schistosomatidae > Trichobilharzia > Trichobilharzia regenti. The sequence continues at coordinate 2,242,426 of OX235267.1, read as the reverse complement.
CTAACATCAATACGGGAATTAACTTGAAAAGAAGTCTTCCCAAACTCAAAACAACCCAATTCGAAGGAGTCCTCAATCAAGGCATAATACAGCTATTTCAAACTGAAAAAACATGATTACAAGAAAAGACATTCGAAGGGATACTGTTTTCTTAGAGGTTTGTTCACGGATTGATATCAGTTCGAGAACCATTATTGAAAACAAGCCTTCAACTACTGGACAGCTGTTTTGTCAGCCTAGTTTCAAACTCACCAGAAGTACGCAGTCACCTATCCCCCAATCCCGCTTCGAACCCAGAACCTTCCAGCTACAAAGTGAGCTCGTAGACCATTCGGTCACTGAGACCCAACCTACATCACCCGTCTTAATGGGGTTTATTATCATTCAAAACTTAGAAGAATTCTCAGTCAATGGAAAGGTACCACCAGGCTCTGACTATCTAATTTCATCTGTGGTAGTTAATGTTAAAAATGTGTCAGTTGTAGCACTGAAGTTTATCAATGCATTCAAACAGATTCGCTTCTTTTCGCTAGTGCTCTCTACTTCGTCCAATTACAATGTCATATGGACGCTGTTTACATATACATAGAATCATATTTAGAAAAAGTGTTTGATAAACAAATTTAAGAAATAGTCAATCAAAAGCACCTTCATGAATAGTTTTGATGTGTCGATTGCGTGCAGTTCGTGCTGAAAATTTCTTATCGCATAAATCACACGTGTATTTCATTCCTGTTGAAATAAAGAATAAAATAAGAATAAATAGGTGGTAATGTGATAATCAATAAATACAGTAAGGGTATTATCGATTACACACACACACACACACAGACAGCTGGGCTGACCACTTGTGGTTAGTGCAATGATATCAGTCAGGGTTTCAAAGGTCACTTGATAGATCTTTGGATTATCAGTAATTTACAAGCTAGAGGTTAGAATTCTGGCCTTCAAATCATGTGTGAACATGAAGTCTAATTATCAAAATTAGTTATACGTCATTGCCTCAAATCCATGTGTGCACTACTTTTTTATATCGTTAACTTGTAACGACGGGAGACAAGGGCCGCCAGGCAACAGATCGTTTATTGAGAAAATCAACACATATTTATATATACATTGTACATGTACATTATTATTTGTTACTATTAGCAGAGAAACAGCGTCTTCCGATTGCTTGTGTCCTCGCTGAAGGTTATTCTGTCATCTGCTTGCGGCCACTTTTTTCAAGGTCAGACAATATGTCTGCGAATCGCATCCGCCCACGCAAAGTCTGCTGTTATTAGTTGTTCAGTTAGTCTTTGTTCGTGTTCGTGTTCGGAAACACTGACATGAAGTGCTGTCTACCAATTTTAGCTAGCAGACAGCTCTCATCACAAAGTAAGTGATTATCGAAAAGCGACCATTAATGCGAAGAAGTCTTCCATTTCGACTTGTATTCCACGACACTTTCTATTTTGATGAAGAAATCCAACGACAGGGAGATTTATCCGCTTCGTGGAGACTTGCATACTGCCTACAAAAACTGTAGTGAAGTGTCTTGAATAAATTCTCAGTAATTCTGTTGACGAAAAAATGTCGCGCTTACGACCAGGATAATTGTGAGGGTAAACTTGAAGGTGGCATTTTTTTTCTCTGAATTTCGTTGATCAACATAGTCACCAAACAAACTGACATATGTTATATATATTGATTGTATCAACTAATGTGCAGCCAGAATCAAGATTGGTATTCGATCTTCCACAGGATTGGACTACACTGACTTCTAGCTTAGAAATAGGGAGTGAAGTGGTTGGTAGAGCGTATTGACCATTTCACTTATTTGGAAAGTTTCATTAGGCAGAGTCAATGGGTTGGTCACTGACGAAATCTCAGAACGAATACGGAAGGCTGTCAGTTTACACTGTCTCTGGCGTAGACGTGATATCCAGCTGGCTGTCAACCAAAGGATATGTGCACTGCTCATCAGTCCGCTCCATCCCCCTTTATGCCAGCCAATGAGACCTGGACTTTGAGAGTGGAAGACATGAAAAGATTAGTTGTCTTTGATCATAGATGCCTGCGCTCTATCTCCAGTGTAAAGTGGTATAACAAGGTGAGCAATACTGAGGTGAGGCATCGGTCCAGTGCTAGGTAAGTGAGGTGGAAAATCAGTAGACGAGGCTGTAAAGTAACATCGATTGAGATGGTTAGGGTATGTGTTACGTATGCCTAGCCATCACATTCCTCGACAATGGGCAATGTTACCTGATATAGGGTCAGGTCGGAAAACGCGGCTTCATCACTCAGTCAATGAAATCCACAACAGTCAGTTTAAGCCACATCGGAAGGTGTAGATTTCGTGGTTGTGGTTATCGGGACGGTAAAAACTAATGGCTGGAGACAATTAGTGACATGGCTTAAAGTGATCGTTGTCAATGGCTGGCGCAGATGCATCCACTCTTTGTGACTTATAATATCCAATGGAACTATATTGTTCTTCGATATTACTATTCTTTTTGCTTCATATCTCTGTTCACTGTCTCTATTTTGCGTTTCTTTTTAATTTCTTCTCTTGCTCTGTGTGCTACATGGAATGAGTGTGGCGACTCGAAGTGTCGCACATCGGTGCAAAGTTCTATATTGAAACCAGTCACTCATTCAGTCAATAAACAAAACATAAAGTCGGGCTCATCACTCTGAGACCGTTATTGTGTTGCTTAACATGATGCGTAAATGATTGGAAACGCACGACTAAAAGATTATTCTCTGCTGCACAAAAGTTAAGTTTCTGAAAACTCGTTACAATCACTGGAGCACTCGGTCGGAGAGAGGAGTAGTAGCTGAATCCAAGGAAAATCAGAAACTATTGGAGTTCAATTAAAGCTACCAAACAACCAGAAGGTTAGTATTAGTGAGACAGAAAGCAAGAGAGTGAACAATCTTCAAAATATATAGCTTTGATGTGTACAGTATCATGAAACACAATTTACCACACCTACAAAATCAATACTGACCATGGTGTAGGGGATAGTTTCAATTGTCCAATTACTTATAGTGTTGTCTTTGGAGGCGCATTCTAGTCGAGGTAGACAACCCCCCCCTCCCGCCTCCGACACACACACACAACTCAATAACAATCCATCATAAGGAAACCCGAATTCCAACTAACTAGCTACTTGACTGAAAAAAATCACCACCTAATACGAGAAGTCGAAGGAAGTTATGCTTAGTCAATAACCAATACATTTTTCACTGTAAAGCAAAATATTTCTGAATAACTGTCCTTTGTAATAACAGATAATAATTTAACATTATTCTTCGATGAATAAAGAAACATAAATAAAACTTTCGAAATAAGAAATAAACGAACCTCTATGTTTATTATTCACATGTTCCCTTAGGCTAGTCATTTTTACAAATCCATTGCCACAAATGTCACATTTAAACGATAAACCTGTAAACGATAATTTAAGACCAGGATTTGAAAGCGTGCCTTTCACAAGGCTATGCAAAAAGGCAAATTTAAACAAAAAAGTTCTTAGAATTATCGATTAGTCCTTCAAGATAAGACATATACGTATCACATAATTCTAACGAGAGAGAGAGAAGGAGAGAATGCCGGAATGGATGGTAAAAGGATATTTACCAACTAATATGCAAGGCATGACAGAGAAACCGAAATTACCGATGTCCTACTGACGCAGAAACCGCTCCATTTAATGCAGTTTTGTGGTTCCCACCTCCTAAAAAACGTTTTTCTTCTTTACATTCGTGGTTAAGATTATGACTTATTCTGACCTTATAAAATGCGAATTCCGATAGAACTATATGCTAAGGTGAATGGTCAGTCGTTTGGAGCACTATGTCCTAGGAAGCTGCATCGTTAAGCCAATTGTTTCCTTCAAGCAGTTACCACGAATACCGTTAACATATAACATAACCGTTGATTGTCATTTTATTCTGTTAAGAGTACCACCTTACAACAATTTTGAGTTGATAGTTGTTGAATCATGATCCCTACAAAGACTATTTTGAAGCACTGGCTTGTGATGACACTGCCTCAGATTTTTGTGAGAATTCCCGCCCATTTGAATCCATCACTTCAGATGTGAAGACAAATCCATGGATCGGACAGAGATTAGATTCTCGATTCTAGGTTTTAGAATCGCCATGCGACTCGCCTTGTAACCTGAAGGTTATCGGTTCGATTCCCAATGGCATTGTTTTTTCTGAATGCACATTATCTCTCATTGATTTTAATCCAATATCTAGTCAATTCCACACATGTATATAAATGAAGGAAAAATGTTGTGTAACTCGATATAATTATGAGTGGCAATAGTTTGTGCTCGAAACGTCATCAGTTAATATTACCGTATAACACTGAGTGATTTATCAAAATAAAATCTGATGCATACACTACCATATTCCTCAAGATATGTACTTATATCCCAATGGCATCGTATGTACCGATGAAGAGTACGAAACTGGGGCGAAACATTATCCAGCACCTCCTGATTCTCTAAATGAAGCCCATACGAGATAGAAAAACCTCTAACGATAAGTATCAACTATGAAAATGAACTCAACTGTGAACAGAGGCGCTCATATACGTCTTTGAATACAACACAGGATGTTGTTGTAAGTGCAAAGAAAAACAGAGAGTCAGAGGCTAAACTAATCAATAAATACTCTGAAGGAGATAAACAAAAAAAGGAGAAGAAAAATAACTGACTAACCTTCATGAACAACTCGAACGTGTTCATTCAAAAGGGATTTATTGCAAAATTGCCTTCCACACTGATCACAAGACAATTTCATGCCTTTATTGTTATTGAGTAAATGAATGAATGAAAGTGAAAGAGAATTTTAACAATTTAATGTCAGAGCACAGTAGGTGAATACTTTGACGGGAAAAATATAATAACGGAAAACAAACATCTGCCTCTCCTAGACATCGGGGTAATAGTTACTCCATATAAGCTAATCAAGGATTACACTGTCAGTTAATATCCATCATCAGTGATAAACGGATAATACTTGATTCGTGTGTTCCTACTGACTAATTAATGGGGAACTAGGAATACCGGTGTTGCTTATTCTCACGTACAATACTCCAACACATGACAATACAGCATTAATCACTTAAACAGCCTCGATATGTTCCTTTGGGAAAGGAGGAAGAATGACCAGAAACTATAGCCACTTAAATAGTTAGTTTACACAACGAACAACTTACCACAGTATAGTACATGAAACACGTGTTTCGACTAACCAATAACGCACCTATTATAAAGATAATCAGTTTACATAGGAACCATCCATTGTTCTGTTCTAACGGTTAGCAATAGAATAGAATATAACTTCTGTTAACACTCTGACTGACTGGTTTCAACATATAGAACTTTGCAGAGAAGTGCAACAGTTCCAGTTGCCACTCTCTCTCGCTCTCTCTCCATGCAGCACACAAAGTCACAGAAGAAAGCAGAGACACATTCATAAAACGGAGATAATAAACACAACTGTGAGGGAGAAACAACAGAGTTTTATTCGATATGACAAATGAAAAAGAGTGGATACATGTGCTCCGTTATAAACGAATTCGGGCCATATCACCAATTGTCTCCAGCCACTATTGGTTCTTACCTTACCAACGATCCCAACCAGACAGACGGCCAGTCAGCCTACACCTCCCTACTTGGCTGGCTGGCTTAAACTAACTGTTATGGATTCCGTGAACTGATGTCATGTTTTTGTTTGACCATTACCAACTCTCCTCCAACCTAATCTCATATATCTGTCAGCTAACATTCCCCGTTGAGGGAGGCGATGTCTAGGCTAGGTATGCATAACACATCCTGACCATCTGAATAGATGTAAGTTCACAACGTCGATGATTGATTTTCCCTCCAACCATTTCACACGGGAGATAGAAGGCAGACGCCTATGATCAAGGACAGCTAGACAGGCTTTACCTACTTTAAAATGACCATGTCTCACTCACAGCCAGCCAGCCATAAAGGAGTACGAAGCGGAGAAACTGTTGAGCAATACACAGTTCCTTTCGTCGACAGCCAGATATCATATGTACGCTAGAGATGGTGTAGGTGGGCGAATGTCAACCTTTTAACCTTCAAGATGTATCAGGTACCAGCAGAAGGTGGTATGCAAGCCAGATATACTGCTTTTCCGCGTTCTGAAAACGTAGGGGTTGGAGAAGATTGACCTCAAAAATTATACATTCCAACTTACCTTGTGGTGATTCGCATCCAGTGGTAACATCTTAATACAGACACAACTCCCGGAAAACCACACTTACCCAGGCTCAAACAGTTGACCTGTAAGCTCTGCAGTCATGCAACACACACACACACAATAACGCTACTTCTGTTTTGAAGTACCCCAAAAAGAAATCATCTTCCGCCGGTGGGCATCCGCAAAGTAACCATCGACCACATTCTTTCATAAGCACAATAACCTACGATAAAGTGGGACTTTTGTGATAACTGTCTCTCCTGATGAACACGGGATGTGGACTTGAACCCATTCTGCATACGTCAATCAGCATGATTTAAGTATTATTCTAAAGACCATCACCAGAAGACACTAACACTTCTGATGAGAATTACATTCACAGTTAAGATCGTGGATGCACTAATTGATATTGAAAGAAAAATCTACGACATTGTACGGTACGACAAAAGATTCTTTCCACAACTTTACTTCACAAAGCTGTCCGGCTAGGTATACAGTATTGCAAAACGTCAGGAAAAATAAAAAAATTATAATACCTAGAAACATTAAGCAATGAATACCACTCAAAAATGGTGATTACCATTGAAGCTAAAAACCCTTGGGGACAACAATACTCCTTATAAGAGTAAGAAATTCAGAAGATAAATGAAGTATATTTTAAAGTAAGAAGTGTGCAGGAAAAGAATTATGTTTTAATTGTTGTTATTTCCTTGGGTTTCGAGTGAAACATAGGGTTTCATTTCTATTTTCTGCTGTCCTCTTCAACTGGGTAAACAATATTCCATCTCCTCCTCCCCTAAACACGATCTCCTCCATGTCACCCTCGCACCGGCGACCCACTCTTCACCTTCCACTCAAGCATTGGTCTGCATTGTGCGCAATTTCATTCCATGGCCTCCTCAACATATATCCGATTCATCCCCCATTTTCTCCCACGCATTTGTCGAGCAATCGGCTCCTAGTTTGTGTTCCCAACCAGAGCTTCTTGTTGCTGACTCTTTCCGGCCATTTGACCTGTAATATAGAGCCCGCGAAGACACTGTTGGTAAAAGTCTGTAATTGGCTGTCGGAAATCCTTTTCGTGACACGCAGTGCAACTTTCTCACCCGTATAGAAGAACTGACTAACTGACTTCACATTAATGTTGACAATCCAAATCTTGTTATTTACGCTCAGTTAGTTCAGAAGATTTCCAAACTGGTTTCAGGTTGGTGAAGGTGTATGTAACCATGCTTCCTAGATAGGTGAAGGCAAGAAGTGACCCCTGTTCAATCTCTCCCACTGATGGTGGTGATCGGCGCCGGTTGTTGTTGTTGTAAGTTGATTGGTCACCTTTCTTCATCACCTTCGTCTCCTCTATGTCAACCACTTGGAGGTCTGTCTTGGCTGCACTGCTTCTTCAACCAATTTGTTGGTTAGAATAAGTGCAGGAAAATAACGAATGAATAGCGATGGATTACAAGCAAAATTATTTAAAGCTGACAAAAATAAACACACCAGTGAAACAGACCGGTTAAACCACTTCGGTGTACAACATTCTCGGCTGTTTCTTCTGCGCATTAACAACTTTCGATGTGGAAAAACGTACACTCAAGAGCCACTCCGAAAAATTTGACTGAAGATTTTTTTCCATTAAATGCGGAATATGATTTGTAAGAACAAGAGTGCTGAAGTATCGAGTAGTTGGTTTGTCCACTTTCTCTTTACTCTATATAAATATCCTGAAGCCCACTATATTCCCTTGGGAACGTAAAGGAATAAACCATCTAACCTTTCCAAACATTCTTTATTTATAACTGTACAACTTTGAAGCGAATTTACGAAAAGACTATTCTCCACTGGCTGACACCAAACGACATGAATATTTTTCATACAAGTAAAATAGGCCATAAGTTGAAAGCATCACAAAAACAATATAAGAGACGCAGATATTTTCTCACCTTGATGAATCGCTTTTACATGTCGGCCAAGAGTAGTTTTTGAAGCGAATTTTTTATCACATTGTTCACAAGGAAATGCTATGCCTATATAAATAATAATAATAAAATAATAATGCCACAGGGAAAAGAGTATAAGCCAAGAAAATTACGTAACAAGCACGATTGACTGGATGATATACACTAGAGAAAGTAATTCATTAAGAGTTCGGTTAGTAGTAATGGTCGACAATAACTTAAGTAGCTCAAGGGAACGGATTTCACCCACACCGATGACATTATCACCGATCTAATTATGTAGGATTAGTCTGAAAAGAAAAGAAGGCGGGACGGGGAATAACATGAAATGAAATAATTCTGTGAAATCCTAAGCAGACAACACAGTGTCCCGAGGACTTTTAAATGGGACCAAATGCTCATCCTGCGCTCCACTACCATTCAATATTCAACAAAAATTACTTCAGGTTAATTATCAAAATCGGAGTTTAACTAAATAATAGTCGATTTTCACGGCGCAAGAGGTGGTAGCTCTCAGGGCCCAATACAAACGTCAAGTCATTTCTCCTATAAGGATCAGAAACTTGGCGGGCGGGTCACAAAGAATATTTCCAACAGCCTGTTGCAGACCTTCATCAACCAACAACTATCTTCGCTCTATATTGAAGATCAGATGACCGGGCCGGAAAGAATCACCAACAAGAAACTATGTGAACAAACAAAACAAGAACCAATACCCGCCCAACAAATATGCAGGAGAAAGTGGAAATGGACTGAATGGCCGCTGAGTGACATCGAGCGACAGGCCATCTCTCGAGTGGATCACGAAAGGGAAGCAGCGAGTGGGACGTCCAAGGGTGACATGGAGGCGATAGTGTGAAGAGGAGTTGAAACAGTATGGACTAACATGGATGCAGGTGAAAAGTACAACAGCAGCAGACAGAAGCAAGTGGAGACGTGCAGTTGAAGCCCTATGGGAACAATCATAACCATAAATAATAATAATAGTGCACAAGTTATATTCATATATCAGTGAGTTACAGATTCGAAACCCAGTCCACCAACCGAAGTTTAGGCAGTCGATCACTATTCAAAAGGCCTCATACAATGACGTGTGGCTTATTGTCAACTGTACCGAATTGTAGTTGACTGAGCTGAGCTTATTGTCTTCCAGGATATTCATTAGTTCAATGGTCGATACAAAACATAAAATAATTTAGGCATGAGGTTAGTCATACTCCGTTTCATGTTATCGAATTCGCACGAATGACAATTTCACTGGCTTATCGTGGAGGCCATATGATTACAAATAAGTCGATAGATAGAAGATGAAGAAAGAGAACTATGAGAGGAAGATGATAAAATACTCAGGTCAAATATAAACAGAGTCGAATTACTTCTCTGTTGGCAGGATTATCCTTCTACACCTAGGGCACTAATCCCCTTACCAATTGAGGTTGACTTTGTGATTAAGATTAAGGCAGTTCAAACAGACATGATCGACTGTATGCAATTTAGTCACACAAATGTTCTTATTCGTTAGTGAACGTTATTTGATAGTTCATTGATTCACTATTATTATAATTGTTTCCTTGGGTTCCGAATGGAACACAGGGTTACAACAAAACATCTTCACATTGGCCTATTCTCTCGGTCCTCTTCAGCTGGTCGCACGACTGCACATACTTCCCACCTTCTCCTTACACGGTCTCCTCTATGTCACCCTCACACCCACGCCCGACTCGTCGTTTCCCATTTGTGTTTCAATCGATTACTGGCCTGCATTTAGAGCGATGTCAAACGACAGTCTCCTCAATGATTTGTTTCCAATCCGTCTCTGTTTTCATCTACAACAATAGGTTCCTGGGTGATTTTTCCCACAGTTTCGTATCACTAATTGCTCCTAGCCAGTCATTTGATCTTCAATTTGCAATTTGATCAGCACATGATTTACTTTTCCTGAATCCAGCTTGTTCCGGCTACCTGGTGAAGTTCTGCAACCAGTGCAACTTTCAATATCTTCAGAATGAAGGGAATCAATGTTTTGCTTGGTGTACACAAGGTCACGACTCCACGCCAGTTTTTGTGGAAGCCTAAATAACCTTCCTCCTTTGGTAATTTAACAGGACGACCATCCTTCAAATCAGTATGTAACTTTCCTTCTTCTCAAATTTCTTGTAATATTGACTTCAGTATATTCACCACCGCTTTCAGTGCTTCAGGAGGAATTCAGTCCGATCCTGCTGCCTTCCCGAACTTCAACAGCTTGATTCGTATAGGTCACTCTACTCTTTCTTTATTTATATTTGCTATCAACAAACTTATCTTTTTCTTCCTGATTCAAATTAATGAGTTTGCTTAGTGTGAATATGGATTCTTAAAATGAAGAGATATATAATTAGAAGTAGGAATGCAAAATATGTGTAACACTATCCAATAAAGTTATACAGCATACATAGAGATCAGAACTATGAGCCGGAAAAAGTTCTTAAAAAATGATTTAATAACATAAGACACAACTGATTCACTTGATGTAAACGTCATCCAGTGTACATTGTTTCGATACTGGGGAGTAACCAGTCTGGTGCTGTCTAATCCTGAAGATTTACTCAATTCAAGCTTGCATGCAATCTAAGCTACCAGTCTAGGAGAACTTGTCATTGTGAGACACATTGGAGAGATGGTGGACTGATAGTTACAGGTGATCACTAGTAAGCCTTTACACTTACACAGGCTTTTTGCTTATTGGCGCACATATGCAATATGTACATGTAACCTGGGAGAAGCTTATATGTCACTGTCACCCACCCCGCCTGGGATTCCAACCTGTTTCAACCAGTACTGCAGTCAGGGATATCTTTTAGAATCACCTAAGGTATGGTGGAACGTTACACACTACATGATATGTCTCCAATATCCACAGTAATCAAAATCAAGAGGTGAAGCTGAAAATGCAACAACTGTAAAACATGACGGACACCCTGATTATAATCCGATAAGGGAAATCTATGAAACAGGAACCTAACAACTGATGTTTCACGATTTACTTCTTTTACACTCTCCAAAAAATAAAGGAGAATTGTTAAATTATGCTTCCGTTGTTATTTATTTTCTCTACTGGTAACATCGTCAATATGAAACCATACTTTAATCCGGGAATATTTTCAGAACAGTAGCACCCATTTTCCAGTACATGTTGGCTCCTTATGCAGATGCTTCAACGATGTGTCTAGGGATTTAACTTAAGGTAATTTGTTAGGTGGTGACTACTAGTGAAATCCAGGATAGCGCTAATTTCGAACTATTTGAAACTTGTCATCAGAATGTACCTGAATTCCCCAGAGCATTTAAAACGATGGTTAATGAGTTCGAGCCTCGGTGGGAACAGCATCACTCATTGGGCGGTGCAGGTACATGCAGATGATGAGTCATTTCCAAATAGGACGAAATGCGAGTTATCCTGAATTTCACTTCTAGTCAAACCCCCCTTACTATAAATTATCTCAATGGAATTAACCTCCAAATGACTTAAACTGAGTCCGTGGCTCAGTGGTAAGAATGCTCGCCAACCACACAGGAGGATCAGTTTCACATCATGGCCAACTCACTCCTAAACTTCATCTAGTTTACTACCAGAAGTAAACCATGAAGGGCGGTAGACAGAGGATGAATGTTATCAGTACACAGTATGCTGATAAATACTTCGCCAACCAATTAACACCTATTTTTATCGAATTACTTTCGATAGTTGAATACAACTATAAAATTGAAATAGAGTCAAATCACAACCTAACAACCTCTTTAGCGACCTAAAAGGAGACTATCTGACAATGACCTTGAGAAATACCTGCTTACCAGTCACACGAGTACGCAGTAAAAGCGCGAAATTTTAAAAGACAGCTACATAAGGTAACGTCCCTGTATGTGTTGCAAGAAAACTTCCCCATTTCTCATTGGACTCCTCATTGATAGGTCAAACCAATTTCTACACATAAATCCATCCAGATAACAACTGTAAATCAACGTTTTTCTTGACCCATTTACTGCTGTGATCCTCTTTATTAAGTGACTATATAAACTTTCAATGGGATTTGTAAGAGTCCCACTGAAATGATTAACAAAATCGTCTTCATGAGTGACCACTACATTGTGAATATAACCCAGGAATGAAGGTTGGCCGTAGCTACTCCATTAATCTGTGTGCATGGCTGTCTCTGAGAGAACTAAACGCTGAACAGGTATTAAAACATCAGCGCTATGAACAGGTATCGTTTGGACGTATCCCTTCAGCAATATGGTGTCACATAATCTTGAAACCCACTGCTGATTGCTAGTCAGCCAACCGCGATTACATTTCCTTTTGATCAGTACAATCTCGCCCACATGAACAGCTACGCCGATGCCACTAAGTAGCTGGGTCATATTGTTCATCTTCTACAAGGTTATATCTCTGCAGTCCTGATACCGCTGCACTGCAGACACCTGTGAATTTTCCATTTCCAGCCTCGTTGCTATAACTGGTTTTTTCAGGACCCAGTTGTGGCACATCATCAGAGTTTTGGTCAAAGGTAACTTCAACTTGGCGACGAAAGTACTTAAAGTATCCATAAACCAAAAAAGGGAATAACATACCTTCTTAAACAGATATTCTGCTACAGCAATCTGGCCATCTATTCTAAACAAATGCATCAATTTCAGCTGCATTACTCCTCCATATCTACATTTCCTACCCCCTTCCCATGATTCTATTATCCTAACAGTACTGAAATATTAGATTTAGATTAAATCTGCTCCTCTAGGGCATCCAGAATTCCGTCTATATACTACGGAGTCATCTGATTGGTTGTCCAAGGTCATTGCGTCAGTTTATTATTAGCTGGATTCGTTTTTGGTCGATATGGTTTAGAGTGACCCACGTGTATAACAAAAATACACCTCTAATACAATAATAAAAAAGGGGAGTTAACACGTTCACAGATATACACAGGTGATTACATAAAAACTAGCAGCTTACCTTCATGAATTACTTTCATATGTTCATTTAAACAAAACTTTGTAGTGAACTTTCTATCGCATTGATCACATGGATATTTAATTCCTGAAAAAAAATTCAAATACCAAAAATTAAAATTGATAAAGGTAGAGCTGGATTGGTATTTGTGATGTTGTTTTCACGAGGTGGAATGACCATCCAACTCCCACACTTTTCCAGGTTTACTACTGGTTGAGAGAAGTTTACGAATATGTTGGCTGAAGGTCAAACCTCGGATCAAGTACACACCTGGCAACCATCCATCCTAACACTATAACTTTGACGCTAAAGAAAATAAACTATAAATGTGATTATTATAATCCTCTCGAGATCCGAGTGGAACATAGGGCGTCCTCATCAGGTCGGCTAGCCACACGATTGCCCATTATCTCACATCTCCTGCTCACCACACGATCTCCTCTGTCACCCTCACATCGACGACCCACTAAACACTTCACATTCGGATTCCACTCCAGTGACGGCCTAATGCGCGATGTCATTTAACGGTCTCCTCACTGTATGCTCAATCCATCTCCTCTTAAATATTTATTGAGCAATAGGCTCTTCGTTGGTTTGTTCATCGCCAGAGTTTCTTGTTGCTAATTTTTTCTGACCAGCCGGCAATTTTATCTTTAGTATAGAGCCAGAGAAGGGGGCAGCTGTTGATAAAAGTCTGTAACTTATTGGAAATCCTTTTCGGGACACACAGTAAAAGTTTCTGACTCATACAGAAGAACTAACTGACTGACTTCATATTTGTGTTGAACACGATCCGAATCTTGTTGTTTATGCTGGCTAGCTGAGTGAAAAAGATGAAAGGTGAACTTGACATTTTCACCCACGCTATTACCTGTGGTTGTAACCATGCTTCTAGATAAGTGAAGGAAGTAACCTCTGCTAAGTATCTCTCTTTTTCACCCCGCTCCAAGTCTGCCCACATGCTTTCATCTCCTCTTCACATGACCTCCTCCAAGTCGACCTTGGACGACCAACTCGCCACTTCCCTTTCGGGTTCCACTCAAGGGCTTGTCTAGTGATGTCACTTGACGGCTTGTTTCCTCAGAGTATGGCCATTCCATCTCCATTTTTTCCTGCCTATTTGTTTCACAATCGGTTCCTGGTTGGTTTGCTCCCAGAGATCCCCGTGTTGCTGATCTTTTCTGACCGGCTATCTGATCTTGAGTATTGAGCGAAGACAGCTGTTCATGAAGGTCTGTGGTTTGTTTGAGGTGCTCTTTATGACGCGCTGACCAAGTCTCTGAACCGTATAGTAAGTAGCACTGACTTCACATTGGAGTTGAAAATCGGGATCTTATTTTTGATGCTGAGTGCTGTTGACCTCCACACAGACTTGAGAGTAATGAAAGCTTGTCTTGCTTTTCCGATCCTTGCTGTGATGTCCTCGTCAGTTCCATCCGCCTGAAGTTGAAAAGATGCTTCCCAGGTAGCTAGTAGGTAGAGGATGTTGTTTCTTTCAGGTTCCTCCTATTTATGCTGATTATTGTCTGTTGTTGTTGTTGGCCAGGAATCTTCATCACCTCTGTTTTATCTATGTTCACCTGAAGTCTTGTCTTCGCTGGATGCTTCTTATGCCGACTTGTTGCTTTTCACTTGCATATCTTCCAATTTCTGGGAAATCAGACATATATCATCGGTGAAGTCGAGATCCTCCAAGTTTTTTGTGTGAGTCCATTTTATACCTGTTTCCTCATTGCCCGTTATCTGTCACATTATCCAATCTACTGCAATCAGGAAAATCATTCGAGATAATAGACAGTCTTTTCTTACTCCCGGATTCACTTCGAAGGATTCCGTAAGCTTCCCGTTGTGGATTACTTGGCATGAGGCATTATCGTATAACTGTTGGAGGAGATGCATACTTGTCGGCGGCACCCCGTAGTAGCGAAGTAGTTGCCAAATCACCTCTCGATCGACGCTGTCGAAGGCCTTTTCAAAGTCGATGAAGTTGATGAGGTAGAGAGGTGACTGCCATTCCAAGCTTTGCTCAATGATGAAACGTAGTGTGGCGATTTGGTCAGTACATCATTTGTTTTTCCTGAATCCAGCCTGTTCCGGTCAAAGTTTTTCATCCGAGGCTTGTTTAACTCTCTCTAGGATAATGCGGCTTAGTATTTTGCTTGGAATGGACAGGTGCATAATTCCGCGCCAGTTTCTGCATTGACTTAAGTCTCCTGCCTTCGGTAGTTTGAATACGTAGCCTTTCTTCCAATCCTCGGGTACTTTGCCCTCTTTCCATACCTTCTCCAGTAGTGGTGTCATCAAGTCCGCTGTTGCCTCTGGGTCCACTTTCAATGCTTCTGCTGGGATTCCATCTGCTCCTGCTGCTTTTCCAAGTTTAAGCATCTTGATTGCATTCAGGACTTCTGATTTCGTTGGGGGGTCAACGTTCACTGGTAGATTTGGTTTCGTTGTTGGTATAGTTGGGCGCGTTGTAGGTGGAGGTCGATTTAGAAGTTTTTTGAAGTGCTCAGTCCAGCATATCCTTCGCTCCACCTCTTTGTTGATTGACTTTT